>CM032454.1:144407220-144734763 GCA_019049505.1 Pachyrhynchus sulphureomaculatus | reverse complement strand
AATCTATAATCTGTAATATATATATATATATATATATATATATTATATATATATATATTTATATATAATGTCTGTCTGTCTGTCTGTCGTTAGTGCTCTTATCACTCGCGAACCACTTATCCGATTTACGTGTTTTTTTTTATTCATACATATGTTTTCTTTTCAGGTTATATAATAATAATAATAATCTATAATCTGTAATATTATATATATATATATATATATATATATATATATTATATATATATATATATATATATATATATAAAATGCAACGTCTGTCTGTCTGTTTGTCCGTTAGTGCTGTTATCACTCGCGAACCACTTATAGATTAACGTGTTTTCTTTTTTTAGATTTATATATATGTTCTATGGCCAGGTTATAGGATACATTTTATTCCGTTATTTAATATATATAGAAATAAGCAGTGACGATAATAGGATAACAATAAATCGGAAAAAAGTAGCGCACTCTCTTGCAATAAGCTGCATTAATCGTTGAATACACAAAGAATACAATATATAAAATGCAACGTCTCTCTGTCTGTCTGTCTGTCCGTTAGTGTGCCACTTATTCGATTTACTGTTTTTTTTTATAAAATACATATGTTTTATATTACGTTAGGTGACATAAGGAATAAGCAGTGACGATAATAGTGAATCAAGTCCACGCGAGCGGAGCCGCGGGCACGGCTAGTAGATTTATCTATATATATATATATATATATATATATATATATATATATATATATACCATATATATATATATATATATATATATATATATATATATATATATATATATATACATATATATATATATATATATATATATATATATATATATAATATATATATATATAATATAATATATATATATATATATATATTATATATATATATATATATATATATATATATATATATATATATACATACATATATATATATATATATATATATATATATATATATATATTATATATATATATATATATATATTTATATATATATATATATATATATATATTATATATAAATATATATATATATATATATATATATATATATATATATATATATATAATATATATATATATACTTTTTTAAGAAAACTACTTCGGGAACTTTGGATTTGTGGAACGAAACCACAGGGACATACAGACTAATACCAGCATACAAAACTTCATCGAAGGCAGACTTTGCAGTATTTACATCCGCAATACCACCCAAGACATATTCCCAGTCCACTGAGTGATAATAAATATTTAACATATTATAGTCCGCACGCTTAAAGTCATAGAAACTGAAATCATAGTGCAAACGCTCAGGATAGTCATTAAGCAGCTAGGGAAGGATGGTGCCGGTCGCAGGGCAGCAGACTCTCCAGTGCCACCCGAACAGATGTTCTACTGTCTCGTGTTACCACCAGATCTAATTTCACACCATTCGCATTATTAATTTCGTTCACTTGGAATAACTGATTATAAGAGAAACAGTCACTAAGTAGCCTCACAACGTCCCCACCATGGCCAATGGCTGAGCTTCCAAAACTGTCACTAGTCCATTCTACATGAGGCAAGTTATAGTCACCTAGGACACATACATTATCGCTGGTATACTCTTGAATGATCTCCTCTATCGCACAGCAGTGAGCCTGAACAGCATCCACTTTAATGGGTGGTGGCAAGTACACAGCACCCACCACAAGTTTCTCCGTACCACATCGAATTAACACAAACAAGTGTTCCACACTATGGTAGTTGTTTGGCACTATACAAGACTGATAACAGTTTCGTACTGCAATAAGCACCCCACCTCCACTTTTTTTGTCACTAGTCAGGTTTGACCGATCTTTTCGATACAATACATAATCAGACATACCAATCTCAGCATCACAGATATCATCACTAAGCCAAGTCTCTGAGAATACTACCACGTCAAAATCACAATCTGATATACTGAGTGTTAAGTCTTTCATTTTGGTTTTAATACCTCTGATGTTTTGGTAATAAAGTGTTAAATTCGGCCTGCCCCTATTAAGTTTTTTCTCTGCCGTATAGAGTCCTGTCGCGGTTCATCTTAATCATAAGCTAAAAATTTTTCCTAATTATTTGAATCAAATATATTTTCTTTATTTAATTTCCACATTTGTTAAATATGTTTCAAAAATTATTATACTCAATTTACTTAACTTTACAGTTTTATATAATTTAAGCTGCTTAGATATGGCTAAAAAAAAGAAGAAAAAATATTTATGTACAGGTTTGTCTCAACACGAAACTTAAATCTCATTGTATTTGTAAAAAAATTTCATTTGCGTACGAATAAAAAGTTTTTATACTCTAAATGTTAAACATAAAGCTATAAAGGAAACTCAACGTAATGACAGCATGAATCCGAATAAGGAACTGTGCTGTGATACTATACTCGCGAAGAGCTAGTTTTACAACGCAACTGGAACAACAGCTTTTATCGCGACAGTTAACTCTGTGATTTTTGTCGGTCATCGATGCAGTTTTTTTAAGGAATTTTAACTTAGTCCAGAATAAATAGCTAGTAAATTTATTTTGTTGTGAGCTTACAATTCAATAGTAAACTTTGTGATGCTTATTTTTATATAGAAAGTGTTTTCACTTTCCTTTTTCTCCGGAATTTACATCATGTTTTATATTCTACCGCATTTAACAATTTTTTATAAAAAGAATTTCGGCTTTCAATAGAAAATTATTTTTGTCGGTTAAGTTTCCGCTCTTTTTATTAATTTATTTCGTCAAAATACTAAACAGGGAGTTTGTTTCTACATTGGAGGCATTTCCAAACTGAAACAGGTAAAGTTTTATTTATTGATTCTGACATAAAATTATTATGGTATCTACTGAAAAACCATAAAACTTCAAGTTCCATTTTTCTAATACTTATTAAGAAATGATATTTTCAATTGTTATTGTTCAGTTGCTTTTGACGCATTAATTTGCTCATTTCAATGTATTAAAAACCATTTTCATAACACCTTATATATATATATATATATATATATATATATATATATATATATATATATATATATATATATATATATATATATATACGAGGCTGGTTTGAAAAGTCCGTGCAAAGTCCGAGAGATGGCACCACCGGCGCGTATCGAGGTCATGTTTAGTTAGTAGCATCTCTTAAATGAACGCACACCAAGTTTCAGCCATATTGGTCTATTTCTTTTGTGTTTGGCATTTCGTGTGAATCAAGGAAGTCGAGTGATTTTCAAGAAATGGACGAAAAAGAATTTCGTGTGGTGATTAAACATTACTTTATGAAAGGCAAAACGCCCCAGGAGACTAAAAAGAAGCTTGATAAACATTATGGTGACTCTGCACCTTCGATTAGAACAGTTTATAAGTGGTTTCAAAATTTTCGGACTGGCCATATGGGCACAAGTGACGCTGAACGTTCTGGACGGCCTGTGGAGGTTACGACTCCAGAAATCATTGATCAAATCCATGATATGGTGATGGATGACAGAAGAGTTAAGGTGCGTGAGATTGCTAGTGCTGTGGGCATCTCGACTGAACGGGTACATAATATTTTGCATAAACATTTGGACATGAGAAAGCTATCCGCAAGATGGGTGCCGCGATTGCTCACGCTTGACCAAAAACGGAATCGTGTGAAGTGTTGCAAGGATGGTTTGCAGCTGTTCCAGAAGAATCCGGAGGACTTTAAGCGTCGTTTCGTCACTGTGGATGAAACATGGATACATTACTATACTCCTGAGACCAAACAACAATGTAAACAATGGGTTACCAAGGGGGAATCTGCACCAAAAAAGGGGAAGACCGTTCCTTCGGCCGGAAAGGTTATGGCGACTGTCTTTTGGGATTCGCAAGGGATAATCCTCATCGACTATCTGGAAAAGGGTAAAACTATTACAGGTGAATATTATTCATCGTTATTGGACCGTTTTGAAAACCGAGCTGCAAGAAAAACGCCCGCGATTGGCCCACAAGAAAGTCCTTTTCCATCACGACAACGCACCAGCACACACCTCAGCAGTTGTGGTCGCAAAATTAATGGAAATCGGATTCCAACTCGTTTCACATCCCCCCTATTCTCCAGACTTGGCTCCCTCGGACTACTATTTGTTCCCCAATTTGAAGAAATGGCTGGCGGGACAAAGATTTTATTCAAACGAGGAGGTGATTGCAGACACTAATGGATATTTTGCAGACTTGGACAAATCCTATTATTCGGAAGGGATCAACAAACTAGAACATCGCTGGACGAAGTGTATAAGCCTAAAAGGAGACTATGTCGAAAAATAAAAAAGGTTTACCCCAAACACATAAGTAGTTTTTTTTTTTGCACGGACTTTCCAAACCAGCCTCGTATATATATATATATATATATATATATATATATATATATATATATATATATATATATATATATATATGCATGACCCTAATCCAGAAACTTCTTCTACAAAGTTTATCTTAATCTTTAAGGAATCAATGATTAAAGCAACAACCGAATATCCTGTCAAGTTAAAACCTCACCATAAGATAAAGAAATGGATTACAAACGGAACTATTACTTCTATAAAACACAGGGCAGGATGACAGAGCCTATTCCTGAGCCGACGAACCCAACTGGTGCAAACACACATAACAAACTCTTTGTTTTAACCCCTGTAGCCAAAAATGAATTAATAAAAAATATTTCATCTTTGAAAAACTCAAGTTCGTCGGGTCTGGATGGAATTACATCTAAGCTTATAAAGCAGAGCCATGCTTTTATCATGGAACCGCTGTTGCACATATTTAATGCATGCTTTGCAGCAGAGATGGTTCCTTCTGTTTTTAAATCATCCATTGTCATCCCTATTTTAATAAGAGCGCTTTAAAAACTAAAATAGAAAATTATAGACCTATAAGTGTAATCAGCAATTTTGCCAAAGTATTTGAAAAGTATGTTAAGGAACGACTAATAATATTTTTTGAAACCAACAACATTTTGTCAGATAGCCGTTTGGAGTTCTGCAAGGGTGTGGTACCGAAAATGCCATGCAAAATAAACATTAGAGATTACAAATCATCTAAACATGGGTAGGAAGTGTTCCGCCGTTTTCATTGATTTAGCTAAGGCATTTGATACGGTCCCCTACGAAAAACTTCTTAACGTATTGTGGCACAGTGAATTAGGGGAACAGTTTAGAAACTATTCAAAGTTATTTTAAAGAGAGATATCAAGTGGTCAAGATTAATACAAGTTTAAGTAACAGGCAGATAATTAGAATGGGCATTCCGCAAGGTACGGTGCTTGGCTCATTATTATTTATTGCCTATATTATCTCTTTACTATCAGAGAACGTGGGCGGCTCAATGCTCTCATATGTGGCCTATACTGTATTGGTATTCAGTGGAGATACTTGGGAAGAGTTAAGAAATAAAATGACCTATGGACTAATGATTACAAAAACATGGCTTGATACATTTAAATTGTTTTTATATCTCTCTAAAACAAATTATATTGCTTTTTCACTAACAAATGTTAATAGACCACCATTTGATCATTTTAACATCAATAATCATCAAATAAAGGAAGTACCTCAGACAAAGCGTCTAGGTATAGTAATAGATCAGTTCCTAAAATGGACACCTCATGTTGAATACCTTGCTAATCGAATAAGCAATCTAATTAGAAAATTTTATCTTCTTAGGCAGGTTATGAGCACCGATACTCTTATCGTCATTTATAAGGCTCTCATTGAATCTTTGATTAGATATGGAATTTTAGTTTAGGGAGGATTACACAATAATGTCCTTCACAAAATAAATATTATTCAAAAATACATATTAAAAATCATATATAAAAAGAATAGATTATACCCAACTGAATTGCTTTTCTCGGAAAACATCTGTAGTGTGAGGGCATTATATACTGTTACCATCGCTTTGTTTCTCTTAAAAGATAAATTCCCTAGAAATGTTTGTAAAACATAACTACCACGCCAGAGCAAAAATTAACAATGAGATGGTTATCCCCGTAAGTCATAAGACCATTAATCTTAGAAGTATACATTATCTTGGACCCAAAATATATAATATGCTACCAGTTACACTTAAAAGAACCCAACAGTTTCACAAGGTCAAAATAGAGTGTAGGAAAAATATATATATATATATATATATATATATATATATATATATATAATATATATATATATATATATCCTTAAAAGATATTAAGTGAAACAAAGCGATGGTAACAGTATAAAATGCCCTCACACTACAGATGTCTTCCGAGAAAAGCAATTCAGTTGGGTATAACCTATTCTTTTTGTATATGATTTTTAATATGTATTTTTGAACAATATTTAATTTGTGAAGGGCATTATTGTGTAATCCTCCCTAAACTAAAATTCCATATCTAATCAAAGATTCAATGAGAGCCTTATAAATGACGATAAGAGTATCGGTGCTCATAACATGCCTAAGAAGATAAAATTTTCTAATTAGATTGCTTATTCGATTAGTAAGGTGTCCATTTTAGGAACTGATCTATTATTATACCTAGATGCTTTGTCTGAGGTACTTCCTTTATTTGATGGTTATTGATGTTAAAATGATCAAAATGGTGGTCTATTAGCTTTTGTTAGTGAAAAAGCAATATAATTTGTTTTAGAGAGATTTAAAGACAATTTAAACGTATCAAGCCATGTTTTTGTAATCATTAGTCCATGGATCATTTTATTTTTTAACTCTTCCCAAGTATCTCCACTAAATACCAATACAGTATAGTTCACATATGAGAGCATTGAGCCGCTCACGTTCTCTGATAGTAAAGAGTTAATAAAGGCAATAAATAATAATGGGTCAAGCACCGTACCTTGCGGAATGCCCATTCTAATGACCTGCCTGTTACTTAAAGTTGTATTAATCTTGACCACTTGATATCTCTCTTTAAAATAACTTTGAAATAGTTTCCAAACTGTTCCCCTAATTCCACTGTGTGTATCAATCAAATGTCTTAGCTAAATCAATGAAAACGGCGGAAAACTTCCTACCCATGTTTAGATGATTTGTAATTTCTGATGTTTATTTTTGCATGGCATTTTCGGTACCACACCCTTGCAGCAATCCAAACTGGCTATCTGACAAAATGTTGGTTTCAAAATATATTATTAGTCGTTCCTTAACATACTTTTGAAATACTTTCGCAAAATTGCTGATTACACTTATAGGTCTATAATTTTCTATTTTAGTTTTTAAACCGCTCTTATAAATAGGGGGTGACAATGGATGATTTAAAAACAGAAGGAACCATCCCTGCTGCAAAGCATGCATCAAATATGTGCAACAGCGGTTTCATGATAAAAGCATGACTCTGCTTTATGAGCTTAGATATAATTCCATCCAGACCCGACGAACTTGAGTTTTTCAAGGTTGAAATAGGTATTATTAATTCATTTTTGGCTACAGGGGTTAAAAACAAAGAGTTTGTTATGTGTGTTTACACCAGTTGGGTTCGTCGGCTCAGGAATAGTCTCTGCCATCCTGCTTCCAATATTTATAAAATAGTCATTACAGTGATTAGCTATGTCAGAGTCGGTCTCGAGTTCAATACCTTGATCATTTAGTGTTGTAATGTGATTTGTTTTACTAGTATTCTCATATGTGATATCTTTGATAATGTCATATGTTTTTTTCATGTTATTTTTGTTAGCTTTTAGTAGATTTTTGTAATAAGATTTTTTTGTTTTCCGATTGGTTTGTTTAAGAAATTTCGATATCTTTTATTTTCATTTTCTAAGTCTGGTGTATAAGCTTGTAGCAATTTTCTTTTCATTTTTGACCCTGTGTTTTATAGAAGTAATAATTCCGTTTCTAATCCATTTCTTTATCTTATGGCGAGGTTTTAACTTGACAGAATATTTGGTTGTTGCATTGATCATTGATTCCTTAAAGATTGAGATAAAGTTTGTACAAGAAGTTTTTGGATTAGGGTCATTCAATACAATTGACCAGTCATATTCCTTCAAGATCGTATTGAATTTTAGAGAGTCAAATTTAGTTTTTATTGTTTCTTTAAGATTATAAATTTTTTTTTTACATGCTTATCATTAATGTTGAGTATACATACATATATATGTATATTAGAGTGACCGGATCTCATAGAGGGGAAAAAAAAATGTCGGAATCTTGTTCGTCTGGACCCCACAAAACGATTTCCCTTTCCAGATATTGAGATAGCCGAAATTTGAGCTCGATTAAACGACGTTTAACCCATGCCGCTCGTCGCTCAAAGTTTGAAAAAATCCAAATTTTTGGCCAAAAAGCTGACATATGGAGCCATAACTCCAGAATGGTAAATAATAGAAACACGTTTAATATCTCAAAAGAAAGCTAATGTTGTTCTTCAAAATTTAAATTCTATACATAATTGTTGTTATTTTAAGTCAAACCGAGTTACAACAGCCTTTAGCCCCAAAAACGTGACCTGGTACCACTAGGAGCATACTTCGTATATTTTGTTATTAAGTGATAAATTTTGCTTTTTTTTGGTACATTTTTGAGTTTAAAGTAGAAATATAATAAAAAAACAAATAATACTGATAAGTCTAATGACATTTTTTATTTTAAAATATAAAAATTAGGTATATAATACATTCAAAACAGACACAGAAAAGATACACACGTAGTACCTACATGAGTTGATAATTTTACATAGTTATCTAATCTATTCTAGAGCTTTTGTTAAAGTAGTTTTTGAAACGTCAGGATATAATGCTCGGCATTTACTTACAACTTGCAGGAGATATTGCTTTTGGTCTTCATCTTTTGTCAGAAGATCGTTAAAGTCGGTTATTAATTTAACACCACGCTCAGCCATATCATTAACTACTTTTAATGTTTTGACAATTTTCAATCCTTCTTGGAAGTCACTATTTTGAGGCCAGGTGTTTGGATGTTGTCTTAGGAAATCTGTTTTTATATTAAATTGGTCAAAGAATGTAAACGTTTCTTTGGTAAGTAAATTTACCAATCCTCCATCAACTACCTCTTTTAAGTTTTCTTTCCTAACTTTTGGATTTACAACCCTAGCGTGCTGTGATGATTCATCTGTGCTACTGAACAATTTATTAGCCATTAACAACTTTTCATCGTCTGTAATGGTGGTATCAAAAAACGATAATCCCACCAACTTTGCATTCAAATACCACAAATGGTTCGAAAATTTGGTCAGGGCTATTTCTGCAATGTCGTTGTCACATTCTTTATAGTCTAACAGACTATGCAAAATACCTAAATCTTGCTTTGGTGCAAGATGAGCTTTTGGAGCATTGAACCAAGCTTTACAATAAATTTTAACTAGGAAAACAGAAATGGCACGCACAGAACTTTCTTCTTCTTTAGACATCTTAAATTGACGACGAAAAATGAACATTTTTAAGCAGTAAATAGCCTTTGCCATCCACCTAGCGTGATGAATGGCTCCTGGAGTTCTAAAACCCACAACATTGCCGTCTAGTGATCTAACAAATACGAGAACCAACTGCGATAGCTCCTTGTAGTCATCTCTGGGGTGGCTCTCAGTTAATTTGGTCTCGAATTCAGCAGTAACATTTGCAATTACTTCTGGGAGTTAGCTGCTTTTGTATTAGATTGTCACTGATACCTGTGTCGTATTTTTCTTTGTCTATCTTGGGCCACGCAGTGAGGAATTTCTTGAAAATGTCTGGATGAGGTCCAGTGGTTGATCCCATTTTTGTGTCGAATACGCCTCTTAACAGAATTTCCAAGATATGGTGACGGCAAGCTAGGTATAACAATTCTCTTCCTAACATTTGCTCCAATATGACGCATGCTCCTTTGAGTCTTCCCGTGTTGGATGCTGTAGTGTCGAAGCACATCGCCTTGACGGTGTTGAGAAGACCCCATTCATGTAGGCATTCATATACGGCTACGGCTTGCTCCTCTCCAGAGTTGTTTGCTGTTACAGGAACTCCCAGCAGCTGTTTCTTTTCGCGATATGAAATAGCTATTGCTATTCGCTCACATAATTCATTTTTTAAAACACCCGGTTAAAAAAGTTTTACAGTCCCAATTTACCACCACGGGCTCTTTTTCAGGAATGTTTACTTTATCAAAAATTTTTTTATTATATTTTTCTCTGAACATTTGCCTTCTATCATGTAATAAAGTTTTCGAGACTTTGTACTCAAGAGGGTCAAGGTTTAGTGCTTCTAGAGTAGCTATTAAAATTCTCGTGGCATTTCTGTCGGATACCTTACATTGATCTAATAAAATGGACAATTTCATGTTTAAAATCTCTTTAACGCCCCTTGCAAATGAAACTTTCATCCTCTTGCTCTCAGATGGTCCTGGATCTTCTGCAGCTTCTTCAGGGATGTCCATTTCCTCCAAGCTCTTAAGTTCCTGGTAGATGCTGTCCTCTTCAGTGTCTTAAAATATCTTCACTAGATAATTGTTCGATCTAACCAGCTCAAAGGCACTTTAGAAACTAAACTGAATAAATAAAAGGTCGGTTGTACGCTGAAGTAAAATCACCATCCCTAAAATAGAAATTAGATTCGCCCTCCTTTTTACCTGTCAAACGGGTCTTTCTTTGGTAAACTAGTCAGGTATTCCCCATATAATAAAAGATTAAATTTGAAGAAAAGGCTCTTTGATGTTTGAAAATTGAGTTCCAAAATACTTTTTAACAAAAAAATGTTAATTCCGAGACACATTATGTAAAAACCCGTAAAATTCTTAGAATACTCCCAAACTGGCTCCTACTGGTACCAGGTCATGTTTTTGGGGCTAAAGGCTGTTGTAACTCGGTTTGACTTAAAATAACAACAATTATATATAGAATATAAATTTTGAAGAATAACATTAGCTTTCTTTTGAGATATTAAGCGTGTTTCTGTTATTTACTGTTCTGGAGTTATGGCTCCATATGTCAGCTTTTTGGCTAAAAATTTGGATTTTTTCAAACTTTGAGTGACGAGCGGCACGGGTTAACGTCGTTTAATCGAGCTCAAATTTCGGCTATCTCAATATCTGGAAAGGGGAATCGTTTTGTGGGGTCCAGACGAACAAAATTCCGACATCGATTTTTTGCGGTCACCCTAATGTATATATATATATATATATATATATATATATATATATATATATATATATATATATATATATATATATATATTATATGTGTATACGAGGCTGGTTTGAAAAGTCCGTGCAAAGTCCGAGAGATGGCATGTTTAGTTAGTAGCATCTCTTGAATGAACGCACACCAAGTTTCAGCCATATTGGTCTATTTCTTTGTCTTTGGTATTCGTGTGAATCAAGGAAGTCGAGTGATTTTCAAGAAATGGACGAAAAAGAATTTCGTGTGGTGATTAAACATTACTTTATGAAAGGCAAAACGCCTCAGGAGACTAAAGAGAAGCTTGATAAACATTATGGTGACTCTGCACCTTCGATTAGAACAGTTTATAAGTGGTTTCAAAATTTTCGGACTGGCCATATGAGCACAAGTGACGCTGAACGTTCTGGACGGCCTGTGGAGGTTACGACTCCAGAAATCATTGATCAAATCCGTGATATGGTGATGAATGACAGAAGAGTTAAGGTGCGTGAGATTGCTAGTGCTGTGGGCATCTCGCAAGATGGGTGCCGCGATTGCTCACGCTTGACCAAAAACGGAATCGTGTGAAGTGTTGCAAGGATGGTTTGCAGCTATTCCAGAAGAATCCGGAGGACTTTAAGCGTCGTTTCGTCACTGTGGATGAAACATGGATACATTACTATACTCCTGAGACCAACCAACAATCTAAACAATGGGTTACCAAGGGGGAATCTGCACCAAAAAAGGCGAAGACCGTTCCTTCGGCCGGAATGGTTATGGCGACTATCTTTTGAGATTCGCAAGGGATAATCCTCATCGACTATCTGGAAAAGGGTAAAACTATTATAGGTGAATATTATTCATCGTTATTGGACCGTTTAAAAACCGAGCTGCAAGAAAAAACGCCCGCGCGATTGGCCCACAAGAAAGTCCTTTTCCATCACGACAACGTACCCGCACACACCTCAGCAGTTGTGGTCGCAAAATTAATGGAAATAGGATTCCAACTCGTTTCACATTCCCCCTATTCTCCAGACTTGGCTCCCTCGGACTACTATTTGTTCCCCAATTTGAAGAAATGGCTGGCGGGACAAAGATTTTATTCAAACGAGGAGGTGATTGCAGACACTAATGGATATTTTGCAGACTTGGACAAATCCTATTATTCGGAAGGGATCAACAAACTAGAACATCGTTGGACGAAGTGTATAAGCCTAAAAGGAGACTATGTCGAAAAATAAAAAAGGTTTACCCCAAACACATAAGTAGTTTTTATTTTTGCACGGACTTTTTAAACCAGCCTCGTATATACATATATATTGGGAATCTCCTTTTTTTGAAGACGATTAAATAGTATTTAAAATTTTGGAGATAGCAGGGTACTCTACAGATATATTCAGAAATATAAATTTGACCTCGCCTTTAGGACGAGAACACTAGATGACGACCATTATTGATATCTGCTAGTGTTCTAGAAGTACTGGCTAGCTTTATCTAAGGAGTAAACTTGCTTACTTATTTTACAAAATGCTATTTTGTGAATTTGTGTTGTAAATACTTATTGTAAATGCTAATAATATATAATGTATGTATGTATGTAATGTACTTCTAATTACGAACATTTATGTAGTGCATAAACATGAACGTACTCAAAGTCAAATGTGCACATAGTTGGAAATACCGTTAACATATTTAAGACAACTTCAACTGCTCAACGATCATTAAACAACAAAAAACAATGATTTTTTAAAAATTTTACTTAAATTCTTTTACTGAATTACTTACATAACATGACCCACAATTTGCTTGATCAAAAATATCTTTAATTGAATCACATTCAGGATATTCTTGACGAAAATCATAAAATTCAGGTATAGGCTGATCTTCGTGGAAATATACTTTAGCTTTCTTCAAATCATCTTGAGTTAAATATGAACCTGAGGCCATCCTTTTCACTTTTTCCCACTCATTAATACCAAAATTTCTTCCTGCCTTCCATGTTGCTTGTTTTCTATTTATTTCTGCTATATATTCATCGGAAAGTGGATGAAGTTCACTTAAAGACGGAACCGCCAAAAAAGCAGCAAGAATTAGTGGTAACAATATAAAATTCATTTTTAACAAAAACTGGTGATTCATACAATAATTTTAAAGAATATATATTATAATTTTATCTTTAAAATAATGGCTTTGATAGTAAAAATTCATTGTTTGCAGTTTTTTTTTTTTAAGGAGAGTGTTTTTTAGATATCTATCTTTATAAGTACGCACTTATTGGTGATTCAAAATAAATACAATAATAAGTAATTGAAAAACATCTAATTTGTTTTTAGAAAAGGGAGTTGATGTAAATCTCTGATATGTATATTTATTTGTTGAACGTATACTTACGTAATAAATTTCTGCTATTTTTTATTACTGGTACGGTTTGGTTATTGTTCCTCCACAAATTTTTTCAATTAACGTTTAGTTACTAATTTTTTCCTTCTATTTTAAAATGGCAAATACTGCTCTAGTATTTGAGACTAGAAACATTAAATATATCTGAGTCTGCCTGACTTGTCAAGATTTTCGAAATTCTCCTTAATAAACAAATAATATCGCATTGTCAATATAATAGTAGGTTTCATGTATAAAAACAAGCAATTTGGCTTGTTGTTATTAAGTTCTTATACAAGTAATTATTTGTAAAAAAACATCTACTTTTCAGCTAGTATTCAATCTTCAAATTAATAATCATAAATATTTTCCTGGTTCATATAAAAAATCTAGAGTTGGCTGTCTTGGAGACTTGGGTTCCTTGTAGAGTATATAACAGTAATTTTGAAACCCACAGAAAACTGTTAAAAAGTGGTTTTCCTCTAATAGGCTGTCTCGAAATATTGTGAAAACAACTAATGAAATTTTCACATAATATTCTAGAGGGAGCTCATCCAGGTTCTCCGCAGTTTTTGGGGTAATCTTATAGTCTGTTTTAAAATGGTACCATCATTTAGATAAAATTGCTCACAAAAATGTAAAAAACCGGTCAAGCGCAAGTTGAACTTGCACAATTAGTGTTCCGTACGTTGATTGTTTTTAAAATAAAAATTTTTGTTAGGCTGGTATAAAATGATCAGTGACTTCACAAAACACACCCAAATGAGTTTTCAACAAAGTTTGTTTCCAATCTTTACTGAAAACTTGTGACCTTGAAAATTTTTTTTTTTTTTTTTATATATACAAAATAAATTATTAAAGGTAATGCACTCGTGATAATTTTCGTTCAATCTATACCCCGTGGAGAATATTCCAGAATTTTTCAAAATTTTTTGATCAGTACTTTTCGAGATAAGGTAGGGGACAGCGATTTTTTTTAAAGTAATACGAAGAAAAAAGTGTGCGCAAGTATTACATTATGTATATATTTTTTACTCGTGTTTTCATAAGCTTTTATTTGACACCACACTCGATGACCTAGTAAAAAAAATTTTTTTCACTTCCGATTTCACCCCTCAAAACGAACCCCTTAAGTCAAAATTTATGTTACGGTGGTATAAAATGATCAGTGACTTCACAAAACACACCCCAAATGAGTTTTCAACAAAGTTTGTTTCCAATCTTTACTGAAATCTGATGACCTTGAAATTTTTGTTTTTTTTTATATACCATATATAAATTATTAAAGATAATGCACTCATGATAATTTTCGTTCAATCTACAACCCGTGGAGAATATTCCAGAATTTTTTCGAAATTTTTTGATAAGTACTTTTCGAGATAAGGCCCGGGACAGCGATTTTTCGCGAATTTTTAAAAATAATACAAAGAAAAGTGCGCGCAAGTATAATATTATATGTATATTTTTACTCGTGTTTTCACAAGCTTTCATTTGACACCACACTCGATGACCTAGTAAAAAAATTTTTTTTTCACTTCCGACTTCACCCCCCAAAACTAACCCCTTAAGTCAAAATTTAATTCTCAAAACTACATGGCTCTGATGAGGCCATCAATTCCTATATTATTACCAAATTTCACCTGTCTATGTCAAATAGTTTCGGAGAAAATCGGGTGTGACAGACAGACAGACAGACAGACACCGAAGTGATCTTATAAGTGTTCCGTACGGAACACTAAAAAGATACATTTGTCATGAGACAATTAGTTAGAATGCTGCATATGCTTCTATTTATATTGTAGTACCTCATATAATTTAAGCTATAAGAAGCTGAGATATACGAGTCTCACTACTTTTAGTTGTGTATTTAAAAAAATATATCAAATATAAATATATGTAAAATAAAATTGTCACGGTACCTTCTCTTTGATATAAGTATACAAAACCGTAATAATTATATATATATATATATATATATATATATATATATATATATATATATATATATATATATATATATATATAAATGAAATAATAGCAGAAGAAATACCGATTCAGCGAGGATTCAGGCAAAGCTGCGTACTATCACCTGTATTGTTTAACTTGTACTCTCAAGTCATCTTCAAGAAAGCATTGTGGGAACGAAGTGAAGGAATCAGGATATTGATAAACACCATTCGCTTTGCCGATGACATCTTGATCTTAACAGAGACATTAGAGGGCCTGCAAGCATTGCTTGACAACGTGAACAGAGAAAGTGTCGAAATGGATCAGACCAAAAAATTTTCAATTATTCCTCGAAGAAAAACAACTAGAACGTGTAGAAAAGTACAAATATTTAGGCACTTATGTTACATCCGACATTGACCAAGACACTGAAATTAAAACCAGAATAGAGGTTGCAAGAAAATCATTTTTAAAATTCTGGACAATGTTCTGTAACGGAAACTTATCCTTCGCTCTAAGATTGCGTTTCCTGGAATGCTACTTGTGGTTCCAACTTTTGTGTGCAGTCGAGATATGGACATTGAAGCAATACACTACTAAGAAGCTAGCTAGATGTGGCTATATCGACGGATATTAAAAATCCCATGGACAGCCAGGATAACTAATGAGGAAGTTCTATGAAGGATAGGCCAAGGCAGAAAACTCTTGACAATCATAAAAATACGACGAACATCCTACCTAGGTCATGTGCTCAGAAACAACAAATATTCACTATTGCAAACTATCATGCAGGGAAGAGTTTACTGTAGAAAGTGTGTCTAAAGAAAGAAAAAGGTCTTGGCTGAGAAACATCATAGACTGGACCAGCATGAATGTGGGGGGAGTTGTTTCATTTTGCGAGGGATAGAGAAACATTTAGAGAAGTGGTTGCCAACCTCCAATAGGAGAAGGCATGAGAAGAAGGAGGAGAAGGAATATGTAAGTAGAATGTTCGTCGTATTTTTATGATTGTCAAGAGTTTTCTGCCTTGGCCTATCCTTCGTAGAACTTCCTGATTAGTTATCCTGGCTGTCCATGGGATTTGTAATATCCTTCGATATAAAATATATAATAAAAGACTGTTTTTAGTCAATTTCCACTGGTTTATTTAAATTGCGATGACGCGTTTCGCTGTCGATGCAGCTACTTCAGATCTACATTTTACACTGTCAAGTTAGGTCATTGTCTTTATTGAATTTAAGTTAGGCTATGCCTCTTACTTACATTTATGATAGCTTATATTCCTATACTACTTAACCTAGGTTCTATACAGTAATCCTAATTAACTTAACCTAGGACATTGGGTTTTAATTACATTGGTTGACTAATCTAACTTAACTAGAGCTTAATTCTAAACTAATCTAGAACTTAATTCTAAACTTAATCTAGGTTACAATCTTCATGGGGGGTGGGGGGAGGGCCATCATCTTCGTCGGATATGGGGTCTGAAGGTCTTGGATAGTGATGGCGGGCGTTGGCGGGCACGTGGAATGCGCTCCTTATGGTGGCGTTTGGGTGTTGTAGCGCCTTTGCGAAGAACTTGATGTTGGTGGACCTCATGTGTGCCTTGATCGTTGGCACACCGAGGTCTCTATGCAATTGCCGGTTTCGGACGAACCATGGGGCTCCCGTGATCATCCTCAGGGCCTTGTTCTGTACTGCCTGAAGTTGAGCTCTGCGTGTCTTGGTGAGTTTAGACCAAGTAGGGCAGGCGTGTGTGAGTCCTGCCCTCACGATGGTTTTATAAATTAGCAGCTTGATTTTTGGTTGCAACTTACTGGACCGGCTGATGATTGGGTACAGCTTGCCCAGTAGTTGCTTGGCTTTCCTTGAGGCAGCACAGACCTGGTCTTTCCAGATGAGGTGTTTGTCATACTGGATTCCCAGGTACTTGATGGTGGTTGCCCATTGGATGTGGGATCCCTGGAGCTGGAGTTGTCCATAAGGAGTGCCGTTGCCTTTGGCGAAGACGATGGCCTGTGTCTTACATGGGTTTAGCTGGATCTTCCATCGGTCGAACCAGGGGGCGAGGACGTTCAGGTGGCGCTGCAATCTACTGGTGATGATTCTGTAGCTGCTGGATTCTGCTATGATGGCTGTGTCGTCAGCATACAGGAGTAGGGTAGTCTGATCCGTTTTTGGAATGTCGGCTGTGAAAATGTTAAAGAGGTGGGGGGAGAGGACGGAGCCTTGAGGGACTCCGGCTCTAATGGCCTTGACTTCGGGAGATGGCCTTATCGACTCTGACTTGGAATGTTCTGTCAGAGACGAAGGATTGAATGAGTTTGTTAATGAAAAGGGGGTAGCCGTGTCGGATCAGTTTCAGAATGAGGCCTTCATGCCAGACTCGGTCGAAGGCCTTTGCTACATCGAGAAACACAGCTCCAACTTTGTGACGTTTGTTGAAGCTGTTGGAAATGGTTTGGGCGAGTTTCGTGGTGTGATGGATGGTGCCATGAAGGGGCTGGAAGCCATACTGTTCGTCAGGGACAACACGGAGCGCTGTGGACTTTGCTCTGACGATTTCGAGGATGACTTTTTCAGCTATCTTGCCAAGGCCTGGAAGTAGGCTGATTGGCCGATAGCTGCTTGCCTCATGGGATGGAGAGCCTGGTTTTTTGATCATAATGACCTCAGCTTTTTTCCAGTAGAGTGGAAAATAGCTGAGTCTCAGTATGCTGTTAATGATATTGGTGGCTTCTGAGATTTGTTTCTTGGGGAGTTTTTTGAGGGCTTTATTTGTAATTTTATCATGACCTGGGGCTTTTCGGATTGAGGTAAATCGAATGATCTCATTAACAGCGGAGGGGGTTGTGAAGTACGTATTGCGAGGGGGCTGGGCAAGATTTAGGGTCTGTATGGTTGTAGCGACCCTAAGATCACGGGCTGGATCGGGATGGGCAGGAGTGTTAGGAGAAAACTGTTTCTCTAGCAGATCTGCCAGAAGGTCAGCCTTCTCCTGGGTTGTGGGAGGCTGTGGTGCCGGCGTGGGTGAGGGCTGGCATGGACCTTGGCTCGTCATTGGAAAGGGCTGTTGCCATTTTCCAAAGAGAACAGTCCTGGGTAGTGAGGGATTCTACTTTGGACTCCCACCTGCTGCTGTGGAATTCAGCAAGTGAGTCTTTCACCTGCTGCGTTGCTTGATTTGCGAGCCTTTTGAGGCGGGGATCTCCCGTCCTGAGGGCTCTTCTGAGCAGCCGGTTTTTATCCCTGATCTGCTCTTTGATAGCTGGGGGTAGCCTACCTTGAGAAGAGACTGGTTGGGTTCGTGACGTTGTGGCCTGGGCAAGGGCTGTCTGGATATCAGCAGTCAGTTTATTGACTGCCGAATCCAGATCCTGGGTTGTGGAAATTTTTGGGATGGGACCCGTGGTCGCCAGGAGGCGTTGGAAGTGGTCCCAGTCTGTGCTGGAAGTGGTGACTGTGGCATTCATTTTGTCGGCCGGGTTTCCCAGTGTAAAAATGACCGGTAGATGGTCAGACGAAAGGTCATGAATGACAGTAATGTTATGCCGGAGGTTGATATTTTTTAGAAGAAAAAATATCTAGAAAGTCCGGTCTTCCGTGTCCAATGTGGGTGGGCTCGTCTGGAGCTATGAGATTGAATGGGATTTGGTTCTGGATGGCGTCGAGAGCAATGCCATTAGCGTTCGTAGCTAGGTTTCCCCAGAGAACGTTTTTGGCATTGAAGTCTCCGCCAGAACGGTCTTTTGATTGACAGGGCCAAACAGCAGATGGAAGTCTGCAGGATCGATGGGATGTTGGTCACCGTTTTGTTGGTAGACCGAGAAGAGGTGGATGGTGGTGTTGTTTGCCATGGTTATGGCAATAGGCGTGGCTTCAGTTTGGACAAGAGGAAGGGGGGGTGGTTGGTAGTGATTTAAGGAGTGCTTGACAAGAATCATGGTCCCCCCTAGGCGGGCCCTGATTCTGTCGTTGCGGTAAACAGTGTAGTTAGGAAGACTGAATCGGATGCCGGGCTTTAGAAAGGTTTCTTGGATTAGAGCTACGTCGACGTTATGGTCTTGTAGGAAATGGAGAAGTTCATGCTTTTTGTCGCGAATGCCATTGGCATTCCATGACAAGATGTTTAGCATTTTAGGAGAGATCTTATTTGGTCGCTTACTCATACTTGGGCGTTGGAATTAAGCAGGGGCATGAAAGTGGCGGAAAGCTTTTGAAAGTTTTGGATGTTTTTAAAGAAGGTTTGCATGGCAGAATTCATGCTATTGATAGATGTAAGGGCGTCGGTCATGTTTGTTGGAATTGAGGTCGCTGGGGGAGCCGCCGTTTGACGACGGTTTGCCCAGGAGAAGGTGGCTTGGGAGTTAGCTTGGTTGGTTGCGGGTCGCTGCGACGGGTGTTTGGGACAGCCTCTGTAGGAGGCTGTATGCTCACCCTCGCAGTTTGCACATTTGGCAGGTAAATCCCGCGTTTTTTGGCATGTGGACGTGAGGTGCCCCTGCCCGCATTTAACACATTTGGGCGGAGCCCTGCACAGATGGGATGAGTGGCCAAATAATTGGCAGTTAAAGCATTGGGTATTTTTAGACTTGGAGTGTTGGGGTTCTGCTTTTATTTTGTTGTGCCTGACTTCAGTAATAGTGTCAAGTTAGGTTTAATGTTCACAATTTTATATAATTTCTTAATTATATATTACACCTAATTAAATTACATTGATAGTATTGGAAAATCCACACAGATTTTGAGTTAAGAGAATAAATTCAATAATGGTGAATTGCTTAAATCTACCTGGTCGTTGAGTAAAGTACCTGTAGTCCTTAATCGATTTATTTGCATAGTCTCTAAAAGGTTTAGTTTTAAACCTTTTTGTTGGATGTGTAAAATTTTGAAATTCTTGTTAAATGTGTGATTTTCTGTTAATAGATGATTAGCATATGTTGAATTAGATTTTCTATGGATGAAACTTTTTTCGTGTTCTGTAATTCTTTGTCTAAATGTACGTCCAGTTTGTCCGATGTATGTTTTAGGACATGACCCACATGTTAATTGATAAACCCCTGATTTATTGTCTTTATTGATTTGTGGTTTGTAGTTTTTAAGGTATTTCCTTATAGTATTGTTAGTCTTGTACGCTATGTTGATATTTTTTGATTTAAAAATTTACCCAGTTTTTCCGTTGGTTTGCCGAAATAGGTTAAGCATTTAAAAGTGGTATTTCTGTCCTTAAAACGTGGGTATATTTCTGAGCCTTGTTTCTAAGTTTTTTCTTAACGATACTATTAATTAAAGTAACCGAATAACCGTTGTTAACGGCTACTTGTTTTATGTAGTTTAATTCTTTAGTAAATTTTCTTCTGATAAGGGGATATTAGTTAGTCTATGTATAAAACTATGATAAGCGGCAAGTTTATGATGGTCAGGGTGGTGAGAACTATTGTGAATTGTGGTATCTGTATGACAAGGTTTGTGATATATTGCAAATTCATGTTTTTTCCTGGCTTTACTGATTGTTAAGTCTAGGAAATTGATTTTCCCTTCGACTTCTTCCATTGTTCGATATAGCCACATTTCAAATACTTCTAGCTTCTTAGTAGTGTATTGCTTCAATGTCCATGTCTCGACTGCACACAAAAGTTGGAACCACATGTAGCATTCGCGGAAACGCAATCTTAGGGCGAAGGATAAGTTTCCGTTACAGAACATTGTCCGGAATTTTAAAAATGATTTTCTTGCAACCTCTATTCTGGTTTTAATTTGAGTGTCTTGGTCAATGTCGAATGTGACATAGGTGCCTAAATACTTTTCTACACGTTCTAGTTGTTTTTCTTCGAGGAATAATTGAAAATTTTTGGTATGATATTTAGAAACGACCATAAATTTTCTTTTTTCCGTGTTTATCGTCAGACCCATTTCGACACTTTCTCTGTTCACGTTGTCAAGCAATGCTTGCAGGCCCTCTAATGTTCCTGTTCAGGTCGTCGGCAAAGCGAATGGTGTTTATCACATCAGCTCGTATCCCGATTGCTTCACTTCGTTCCCGCAATGCTTTCTTGAAGATGACTTGAGAGTACAATTAAACAATACAGGTGATAGTGCGCAGCTTTGCCTGAATCCTCGCTGAAAAACGGTATTTCATCTGCTATTATTTCATTTATATATATATATATATATATATATATATATATATATATATATATATATATATATAATTATTACCGTTTTGTATACTTATATCAAAGAGAAAGTACCGTGACAATTTTATTTTACATATATTTATAGTAGTGAAACTCGTATGTCTCAGCTTCTTATAGCTTAAGTTATATGAGATACTATTATATATATATATATATATAATATATATAATATATATATATATATATATATATATATATCTATATCTATATATATATATATATATATATATATATATATATATATTTATATATATATGTATATATATATATATATATATATATATATATATATATATATATATATATATACAGGGTGTCCCAGTATTCCGTGTACACAGAGTTACTGTGAATTTCTGGAATGAAAATATGACCATTTAATCCAACTTACTTTAGTCCAAAAATTCTTAATTTTTGAGATACAGGGTATCAAAGTTATATTTTTCTTTTAGTTTTTCTTAAGTAGCTTTCTTAATAATTGTACTATTTGCATAAGACTCGGTACTAAGGGGTTTTCTGAGATGAGAAATCGAAATCAGCTTATTGTTTTGTTGTAAATTGTAGGGGGCGCCATTTATTGCATTGGGTATACTTTTAAATTGTCACAACTTTTTTACACCACTCTGTATGATATTTTTAATTAAATATTCGTATTTTCCGCCCCTCCCCCCCTGTCTAAAAAAAGCTCTCGTGGTAAATGTTACTCCGAGTAACAATTTCTAAGATAATGGGATGTTTGTTTCCATTTTTTAATTCCACTTCATGCAGACTTAGGACAGGTCCAAAAGAATAGTCTTTGAAATTTAGAGAATGCCTTAAGGCAAGCAGGCTAATAACAATAATAAAATTTAAAGACCAATTGGCCAACTACAGTCAGAACGTAAAAACCAAGTGGCTAAGGGCATAAAAGATTATCCACAAATCGATAAATTTGTAATCGATAAATAAAAACATTCCACAATCTCAGGAACTGTTGCGCGGAGCAACATTTACCAAGAGAGCTTTCTTATACAGAAGAAGGCAGATAATACGAATATTTAATCAAAAATATCACACAGAGTGGTATAAAATAGTTTATAACAATTTAAATATGTACACAGTGCAATAAGTGGCGTCCCTACAATTTACAACAAAAATTGTGAGTTGATTTCGATTATTCATCTTAGAAAACCCCTTGGCACAGAATCTTGTACAAGTAGTACAATTATTAAGAAAGCTACTTAAGAAAAACTAAAATAAAAGTATATTTTTGACACCCTGTATATATATATATATATATATATATATATATATATATATATATATATATATATATATATATAATATATATATATATATATATATGTATATATATATATATATATATATATATATATATATATATATATATATATATATATATATATATATATAATTAAAAGATCAAGGTTGTAGAACAGAAAATATTAAAAATTTGGATAAAGAAAAATAGCGGTTACTCTTATGTAGCGTATGTTTAGCTCCAAATATGGTAGTGGTATTATAATGGTCTAACTTGAACTTTGTACAGGATTTAAAGGTTCCTGTGGTGTGTAAAATTTTCTTGTACAAAATAATATTCACAACTTTTGAGAAACTCTCTTTGCTACATATGCAACATGATCGTGTTAACACATATTTGTCCCTAAATTTACGTTCAGCAAGGTCAGTGACGATGCTTGTGAAATGAAATGTTCCAACATAACTATACCGTGTTCTGCAATGTTAACTGTTTTTGGAAACACCTGCTGACTGGGCTTTTGCAACATTAAATTCTAATTGGTTATTGTCACCCCATCTTTGTTAATTTGTACAACTTCCTGAGAATATTTGCATCGGCAACTGATGCTCAAGCATTGAATATTAATGAAATAACAAGCGTACTGTCATCGGCAAAGCTGTAGATTGGATCTTCCTTTCCTTCCGGCACATAGGTAAACACAAAGGAGCAAGAGAATAGAGGAAATATGGAGTTGGCAGAGCGATGATGGATAGTGAAGGTATACGAAAAAAAAGTTGTCACCTGCCACTCGTAAAGAAAATACTTTGAGAAAACACCATAGACATTAAGGAAACCTTACAGGCATATTATAAAAGCGTAACTTGGCCAAAATTGTCAAGCCAAACACGGCTAAATGCTTTCGATATTTCTACTGTTTGAGAATGTGTTGTATTTGTATCTTGTTACAAAAGCCATATTGACGGTCTCTAATAATATTAAATCAGTTTATACTGATGCTAATTAATAGCATAATTAAATTTTCAATTTTACCGGAATAATGCGACTGGTAGGTAGTTATTTGGCAATTTGCTTTATCCATTAAAATCTAAAAGTTGTGTTATTTTTTCCTTAGTTTCAATTTTAATAGAAATATTGTGTAAAAGGAAATGTCAGATTTCAGTTATCAATATCTATACAGCCTTTCCTCTGCTCATCTATTGGCGTTAATAAAATACCTATCATTTAAAATATCGACTAGCACTGCTTACTTTACTAGTCTTTAGTGTCAAAAAGCCAATTTTAGCATTTATTTTAGAACTACGTACTGAAGTACTAGATAAACCACTTTACCTTGAATCTGTTTTTATAAAGAATAGCGATCAATGAAATATACAAAAGTAATAAAAGATAAAAGTCAATTTGATAAATAATTTTTGCCAGGAACGTCATTTGAATTAAAATTTCTGAGAATATTATAATCTGAGATTATATATATTTAAGTAAAATTTTCGCTTTTTTTGTCTCTAACTTATCCAACAGTCTATTTTCTGGCATTAACCTGACTCAAGCTTATCTGAAACAGTACTTGCATAGGAAATATATATAAGCAGTGAAATTATTCATTCTGTGGTACTAGTTTCTAATTTCGACACGTCAATAATATAATTTCCTTAAACGGAACTATTTTATCTTTTATTATAGTAAAAAAGTAATGATTTAGTTTGCAAATAAATTTCTTTAAAAAAGCCCTTGTTTGTAACTCAGATTACACTCGTAATTACATATGATATCATGTCTGGCAAATAAATTTATTAAGTTGAGCAATGATAACACGTAGGTTGAAAAGCTTTTGGTTTGTTACATAGATGTCTCCTTTTTTAAAAAATTCATATGATTTTTAGGAAGTACCGACCTTTAAAAACGATACGTGTCAAAATTTCATGACATTTCGACCATTAGTTTACAAGTTACAGTGGTTTTAGTGACGTTACTTTTGGTATTTTCAAAACAATGGAAAAAATCGAATTTAGTGTGTTGATTAAACACTGTTTTTTGATGGGAAAAAATACCATTCAAGCAAAGCAATGGCTTGATAAATGTTACGGGGACTCTGTCCCTGGAAAATTAATCACTATTTACTGGTATATTGAATTTAAACGCGGTCGTACAGATACAAAGAATGCTGAACGCTCTGGATGCCCAAATGGTTACACAGGAAAACATAAAAAAAATCCACAAAATTGTTTTGGATGGCCGTAAAGTGAAATTGCGTGAGATAGCTGACAAACTAAAGGTAATAAAAGAACGTGTTCGTCATATTTTGCATGAACATTTGGGCATGAGAAGACTCTGTTCGAAATGGGTACCGCGTTTGCTTATAGTGGATCAAGAATAACAACGTGTTTATGATTTTGAGCCCTGTTTGGACCTATTTAAGCGCAATGAAAAGGATCTTTTTATGCGTTATGTGATAATGGATTAAATATGGGTCCACCACTACACACCGGAATCAAATCGGCAGTCAGCTGAGTGGACAGCAGCCGGTGAAAGCCGCCCGAAGCGACCAAAGACACAACAGTCGGCTGGGAAGGTTTTGGCCTCTATATTTTGTTATGCGCATGGAATAATTTGTATGGACTATGCTGAGAAGGGAAAAACTATTAATAGCGAATAATATATAAGGTTATTGGTGGGTTCGAAAGTGGAAATCGCAAAGAGACCGACCCAAATTAATAAGAAAAATTGATCTTTTATTAAGACAATGCACCATGTCACAAGTCAATGGTTACGATGGCAAAATTGCATGAATTGAAGTTCGAGTTGCTTCCTCATCCACCGTATTCTCCAGATTTGCCCCCCCGCGACTATTATTTATTCGCAGGCCTCACAAAAAAATGCTCACGGGAAAGTGATTTGGCTCCAATGAAGAAGTTATCGCGGAAACTGAGGCCTATTTTGAAGGCAAAGACAAATCCTTCTACAAGAAAGGTATAGAAATGTTAGAAAAGCATTGGACTGATTGTATTGCTCTTGAAAGATGCTGTTGTTGAATAACGTCGGATTTTGTAAAAAAATATGTTTTAGGTAGTTACACCAAAAACTTTTTAGCCTACGTATTACATGTCTTAATACAGTATATAAATATACTGGATCATCATAATATTAAATCCCTCCAGATATTTTAAAGGATGCTGACTTCTCCATAACTTTAGCTAGCAGTTGTTTAGTACAGGGATTTTTCCAGAACTTTCCTTGCTGTACGTGTAGTACCAAAATAAGAATCGAATTTGACTTTCTCTAGTGAAAGGAAAGTAAATTTCCCTAAAGAGTTTACACCATACAATATATCGATACTCGCCTCCTTCCCATAAAACGACATTGCTTAAAACCTCCAGGTTTCAATTTTATTTCAAGTATAATAATATCATTTTGTTTGAGATTTATGGTGCCAACAGATCGAAAATATGTTTTTTGTGGCTTGAGAATCCTAAAACGTTAAAAAAAGCTAAAAAAAAAAAAAAAAACGTGTTTTAAGTAGCTAGATCAAAAAACGTTTCAGTCCACGTATTACATGCTGCGATGCCGATGGGATAAATATCTGGCCTTGACAAAAAAAAAAACATTTTTATGTGAAAAATTTAATTTATTTTTCAGCATAGTCTCCTTTTAGCTTGATACACTTAATCCAACGATTTTCTATCTTTTGTATCCCATTTAAAAAAATATGATTTCTCCAGTCCTTCAAAATAGGCGTTTGTTTCAGCAATCACCTCATTGTTTGAGCTAAATTTTTTTCCGCCTTTGCATATTAGGAAATAGGGAATAACTGCTGGTGGCTAAATCTGGCCAATATGGTGGACGGAAGCAATTTGTATCCTAGCTCATGGAATTTTGCCATGGCGATGACACGAATGTGCATGCGTGCAAATGCGGACGTTTTTCTTTCACAGTATGGTTGAAACGATCAAATAAGTTGACATAATATTCTCCATTAATCGTTTTGCCCTTGTTAAAATGTTCTACATCCGTTCAACTGAGATGCTCACCGTCTTCAATTTCACGCACTGTCACTCTCCGATCATTTATCACTTTGTGGATTTTAACAATCATTTCTGATGTGGTCCTGGACGTTTTTCATCGAAAATGCTTGTACGACCACTTTTAAATGTACCTGTCCAATATTTTAAGGTCGATAACAAAGGCGTAAAGTCCCAATAAACTTGTTCTGCTTTTATCTCATCATTCGTTTTCTCTTTTAAAAACAATTATTTTATCTCAATTTAAACACAATAATTAATTTTCTTCATTGTTATAAAATCGCAAAAGTTGTTCTGTTTAAATGGCTGCCATTCACAAACTAAATCACGCAGCAACTTGAAAATTTGACAGGATTCTTGTGAAAGGTTATGTTTTCGAAAAATATAATTAATAAATAGTTGTAGCGCTATCTCTGGCAGAGGCCAGGTACTTATCATACAACCCTCGTAACTTTACAATAAATCTTAAACAGCTTTAAAGTTTTACTATGCTTAACTGAGTTAAAACAGACCCTTTAAAAAAAAACAAGTTCAAACCCTTTACTGACAAGTTTGTAATGTCTTAATAAATATTAATGAAACTCATATATATTTTTTTATATTTCACTCAAAATGCTAATATAGAATCAAAATGAGAATTTTATTTAAAGTTTAAATTACATTTAAAGTTACAGGAGTTTTCTAAGTATTTATTGTTTTCGCTATATGCAGCAACACGAATAAACTATTTCACTTTTGAAACTCAGCAACTGAAAACTTTAAATAATTACACAACTCTACAAAAAAATTTTTTGTTTTTGTCCTTAAATTTTATTTTATGATTTTTCTATTCATTATGCTCCAAAATAAAGGAAAAGTACCCATATTCCATATAAAGTTTGCTTTTGTGGTAGTTATGATAATAACACATTTTTTTGAGTTATCGTAGAAATATTAAATAGTTCTGGTATATTTAAAAATACCGCGAAAAAATAAAGGGGTCGTAACTTTCACACAGTGTCGATAGATGTCACTTAAGTGATAAACAACAATTGACTGTTTTGTAGAAGACTTAAAGAGGTTAAAATGTCGTTGAGAAAGTGTAAATATGATGCTGATGCATTTTGTGATATATGTGGTATATTTATTCATGTACGAGTTATAAAATTTTATTTAAACGCATGTAAAAAGCTTTGTGAAGCCTACAAAGCCTATTTCAACTGCCCTGTTCGGAATATAGACAAGCCCTGGGCTCCACATGTTGCTTGTAGTAATTGCAAAAGATGTTTAGAAGGTAAAAAATTTTTAGTAAAAAAAAATATAAATATGTTTATTTTTTTCTTTATTTATTTCAGGTTGGTATCAAGGTGAGAAACGGAGTATGAAATTCGCAGTACCGAGAATTTGGCGAGAGTCAAGAGACCACGTTTTTGCGTAGTAAATCCAGCGAAAAGACGTAGAGGCAAAAATGCGAAACCCATCGAATATCCTGACCTTGCTTCATCTTCTGCTCCAATCTCACATAGCCCACAACTTCCAGTACCTGGACCTCCTAAAAAATTGTCTCAGACAAGCTCATCTCAGAGTTCAAATAAAACTATTGAAGCTGAAGAATTTGTACTGTCACAGGAACCACCGAAACTTCATTTTCTTACCTCAGAAGACTTTAATGACTTAATAAGAGATTTGAATTTGCCGAAGAGTAAGGCAGAGCTTTTGGGTTCTCGTTTGAAGCAATGGAATTTACTTATTGATGAGAAAATAACAGATCACGAAGGCGGCATGAGACATTTGCTACGTTCTTCACCAAAGAAGATGGACTTTGTTATTGTAATGATATAAGAGGTTTGTTTAAAGCAATTGGGACGCCCTGTGTTCCCAGTGAATGGCGTTTATTTATTGACAGCGCGACGAAAAGCTTGAAAGCCGTTTTATTACATAACGGAAATAAATTTCCATCTCTTCCAGTCGCTCATTCTGTACATCTAAAAGAAAACTATGAAAGTGTTAAAATTTTACTCGAAGCTTTAAAATATCAAGAGTATAAGTGGCAGTTCATTGGAGATTTTAAGATGGTAGGATTTTTAATGGGACTACAGGTTGGATATACAAAGTATCCGTGTTACCTCTGTTTGTGGGATAGTAGAGCGGATGCTCAACACTATATTCAACGATCATGGCCACCAAGAACGGAATTTTGTGTTGGAAAACAAAACGTGAAATGTGAACCTATTGCTGAACCTGAAAATGTATTAATGCCGCCTTTACACATCAAGTTAGGGCTTATGAAACAATTCGTAAAAAAGCTAGATGAAAAATCTGAAGCTTTTACATTTTTAAAAAACTTTTTTCCAAAGTTGTCAGAAGCAAAGGTTAAAGCTGGAATTTTTGTTGGTCCACAAATTAAAAAAAATTTTGCCAGTGAAGAATTTCCAAAATTACTTACTAGTGCTCAAAAAAAAAGTTGGAATAGTTTTAAAGCAGTAATCTCTGAATATTTAGGGAATAACAAAGTTGAAAATTACCAAGAGCTAGTTGAAAACATGTTAGAAAACATTAAAACCATCGGTTGCAGAATGTCTCTAAAAGTACATATGCTGCATGCTCATTTAGATAAATTTGAAAACAACATGGGGGCGTACTCAGAAGAACAAGGAGAATGTTTTCATCAAGATATTATGGACTTCGAACAACATTATCAGGGCCAATACAATGAAAATATGATGGGGGACTACATTTGGGGTTTAGTGAGAGAAAGTACTTATGAACATAAAAGAAAAAGTAATACACTTTTAAACTTTTTTCCACTATTTTGTAATTTGATATGATAGTAATATATATAAAAATATATTTGTTTCGATTTATCAATAAATAAAAATTTAAACTATGGATTTTCTAAAATACTGTTCAACCGTTCTCCTGGATACAACAGCAGACTTTTTCAGGCCATATATATTTTTTTTCGTCTGTCGATAAATCTATCGACATTTCATACCCTCTTAACAAAATCAAAATTCGTATATTTCGTTATTTATCTTCTAACGTTTAAAACTAACAGGATTGTTGAATTTAAAAATATACCGTATTATAAATTTTTTTAATCAGTAATTATCTAACGAAAGAGTGATACTTTAAAAACAAGACTAAATGGAAAGTTAAAAAAACCTTTAGTAATTATTTTTAAACGGGAGATGCTTCAAAAATAAGAAAGCACTATGGTTCAGTCTCCGTTGTCACAGGTTGTTGTCGGCAATTGATCCTTTCCTTTTTCATTATTCTTGTAGAAGTTAAGAGGAAATTTCAAGAAAATGAAATATTTAACATGCAAAATAATGATTTTAATGCTGTAAAAAATTGGTATGGGTCTTTTTTTTTACGGGTCTATCAGACGTGCTGTAGGGAAATCCCTAAAGTGTTACAGGAGCAACACGTGTAAATTATACTCGGTGGAAACACAGTCCTGGGAAAATTATTCCAAAGGGATGAGGTTCTTCATATAAAAGACTGCTTGAAAAGGGTTATACGAGGAGCAACAAGCTGAACCTTATACGGATGTGAAGTATTACCGCGACGTGTATTTCTAGCATATACCGCTCTGAGAGGAATTAAGCGGGCTACATCAATCGAACACTTTCCATGAAAACACTTGTAGAATAGACTCAAGTCGCCAACCGTTCTTCGACGTTCCTACGAATCAAGGCCGTCAGCCAATTCTGGGCCTCTAATCAGGCGAACAGCTCTTCTCTGAATAGGATCCAACAAATGCAGAGATCCAAACATGGGAGCAGTTTTCCATAGTTGGTCGAATTTGAGCTTTGTACAGAATTAACAGTTGTTGTGGAGTGTAAAGCTTTTTAGTTCGAAATAATATTCCGAGCTTTCGAAAAGGTCTCTTCGCTATGCTTGTAACATGTTCATGCCAAGACATATTTGCTCCCAAATTAACGCCCAACAAATTGATTGACGATGCTAAAGAAATGGAGTGCCCGACATAACTATGTCCGGTTCAGCAACGTTATCTTTTTTAGGAAAAACTGGGTTTTTGTAGCGTTAAACTCCACTTGGTTACTGTCACCCCAAGATAGAATTTCTTCCAGGTCTTTGTTGAGTTAAATGATTCCCTGCTGTCTGCGGATGTTTTTTTTTTTTTTTTTTTTTTTTTTTTTTTTTTTTTTATTGGTCTAGCACACGTGCTGCAGGGAAGTCCCTAAAGCGCTCCAGGAGCGGCACGAGTGCGGAAAAAGCGATTCACGTTGTTCTTGAATCGCTGTAGATTGTACTCGGTGGGAAACACAGCGCTGGGCAAATTATTCCAAAGGGATGACGTTCTCCATATAAAAGATTGCTCGAAAAGCGTCGTACGCGGAGTAACAAGCTGAACCTCATACGGATGCGAAGCACCAGCGGGACGTGTATTTCTAACATGCACCGCTTTGGGAGGAATTAAGCGGGCTACATCCTTCGAACACTTTCCATGAAAATACTTGTAGAACAGACTCAAGTCGCCAACCGTTCTTCGATGTTCCAGCGAATCAAGGCCGCCGGTCAATTCCGGGTCCCCAATCAATTTGTTTTATTAGCTGATGTTCGAGCTTTCAAAGTCAATGAAGAGATAAACGTACTATCATCTGCAAAGTTGTAGATCTTTGTAGATATTGGAAATTAAGAAAATATTTTCTTATTTTTTATAAATTATTAATTATTGTTGATGTATGTTACGTTTTTGATTGACCTTGCAAATGTGTTGCAAGGAAATCCCTAAAGCACTTCAGGAGCGACGCGTGTGCGAAAAGAGCGATGTACGTTGGTTTTGAATAGCTGTAAACAGTTCTGGGCAAAACATTCATTCCAAAGGGATAATGTTCTTCATATAAAAGACTGCTGAAAGTACGAAAAGTGCCAAACTAATGATGTGATGTATTAGCGCAATGTGTATTCCTAGCATGCACCATTCTGGGAGGATTTAAGCAGGCTACATCCTTTGAATACTTTACTTGAACGTACTTGTATATATTATACACTCAAGTCCCAGGTATACAGGTTTCTGGTAAGTTCTCGATCTTCAATCTAGCGAACAGCCCTAAACATGGGAGCAGTATTCCATCGTTAGTCGAACTTGAGCTCGTACAGGATTAACAATTGTGTGGTAAAGCTTTCTAGTTCGAAATAATATTCCCAGCTTTTGAGAAGCTTTCTTTACCATATATGCGGTATTTTCATACCAAGATATATTTGCTTCCAACTTAACGTCGAACAAATTGAGTGACGTCGCTAAACGAATGGAGTATCTCGACATAACTATGTCGGGGTCAGCAAGGTGATATTTTTTAGAAAAAACTGCCGCCTGGATTTTTGTAGCTTTAAATTGCACTTGGTTACTATCACACCAAGATATAATTTCTTCCAGGTCTTTGTTAATTTAAACGATTTCCTGCTGCCTGCGGATATTTGCTTGAGTAGCCGATGTTCGAGCGTTCAACGTGAATGAAGAACTAAACTTACTATCATTTGAAAAGCTGTAGATTAGATTTCTGGTACTTTCCAGAAGATCGTTAATGTAGATGAGAAAGATAGTATTAGTATAGAGCCTTAAGCCTGGTTTACACGGGGAGAGTAATGAGTAGAGTAGCGCGGCAAGTAGAGTTCACTCTACTTGCCGCTCTACCATTTTTTGATTTTTTGCGTTCACACGAAGCAAGTACTAAGTAGAGTATATAGCAGTCAAGAGTAAGTTGTCTAGGTGTTTGAATGGTATATCCTCTTAAATATGAATTTTAAAAAGAAATTTAAAAAATGTTTGGCACCAATTTTAAAAGAACTGGTTAGGGAAGTTGCTGAAGTAATTCATGAGGAGGCAAATAGAAAAAAAAGAGTGGATGAAAGAATGGCTGAAAAGAAGAAATTCATTTGGAGGAACATCGCTCCTACTAAAAGAGTTGGCTATTGAGGATCACTTGGAATACACGCGATGTCTTAGACTTACCCCAGAAAATTTTGAACATCTGTTGGGCATGTTGAAAAACAAAATTCAACGTGAAGATACGATGATGAGGGATGCTATAACAGCTGAAGTGAAACCACAAGTTACATTGAACTTTTTAGCTACAGGAAACTCCTACAGAAGCCTTTCACATTTTTTTAGGGTGTCAAGACCTGCTATTTCTAAATTTATTCCCGAAGCGTGTGATGCTATCTCTGAAGTTTTGGATACTGTCAAGGTAGGTAAAAATCAATCAATTGTGAATAAAGAAAAATTTTTAATATTATTATTGCTTAAATAATACTATGTAGCTTATTGAAACTTAGCACAAAAGTGTTAAAACATTATTATTGTTCCAAATCTCCCGCTATTTTGAAGGCTTGTACAATTATATTTTCTGAATTTGCAATAGCAACATCAGTTAAACAAACTTGTGAATCAGTAACATCATATTGTTGTACTTGATTACTGTCAACATACGCAGAGCAAGCGGTACTTGAGCAACTCGAGGAATAATTTGTGTAGGCAGATTGAAGGGAATTATTATCATGTAAATTACGTCGACTGCACTGTGGTGTTTGAGTTACTGAATTCTGGTTTTCATAAATAGAAATTTTGGAAGGTCCAACATCTCTCAGCCTGTACTTTAAGAGAATTCCCTGAATTTCATTCTGGGCCTTAAGTGCACTAGATTTTTGTAAATTATTCAGTTGCAGCAACAAAATTTCCAAACGCATCATGCTCGTTACAATTACTGTCTTGAATACTTGCAATGACTTCCCGTAGCTGTTCAACTGCATTTGTTAGATTGTCAACTTTACTTCTTTTGGATGCTGGAGCCTTATCTGATACAGGGGTTTTTGGTGCAACTTTTGGAGATTTGCCGCTCTGGCCCTGCAGAAAAAAAAATGGTTCATGGGTAGTTCCCTCTTCTTCTCCGTCTTCAAGTGAATTTATATTTTGAGAAATGGCAGTTTCCTAAAATAAAAAAAAAATTGTTTCAGATGCCTGAAGCAGACGAGTGGAACATTCTGGAAGCAGGATTTAATAAACGGTGGAACTTTCCGAATTGCTGTGGAGCGATTGATGAAAAGCATGTTTTAATAAAAGCTCCTCCAAATGCAGGGAGTGAATATTATAATTATAAAGGGCAACATAGTATCGCGCTTATGGCTCTTGTTGATGATAAATACTGCTTCTCGTACATTAATGTTGGCTTTAAAGGATCAAATGTAGATGGAGGCGTTTTTCAAAACTGCGAACTATATGAACAACTAGAAAATAATCTACTCCCTGCTGGGTTTGTTATTGTAGGAGATGACGCATTTCCCCTTAAAAAATATTTAATGAAGCCATACCACAAACCCAGACATACTTCTCTAAGTATACCTGAACAAGTATTTAACTATCGCCTGAGTAGGGTAAAAAGAATATCGGTAAATGCATTTGGCATATTAGTGAGTCGTTTTAGGGTTTTTGAAAGATGTTTGGCTGTAAAGTTATCAACAGTAAACAAAATCGTACATGCAGCCTGTTCACTGCACAATTGGTTGACAAAAACAAGTCAACGCTCATATTTGCCCTATGGTAGTGTTGATAACGAAGATATAGAAACTGGGGAGATAATCCCGGGTCAGTGGCGCCATGAAATCTCCGATCTACGGAATATTGAACGTTATGGGGGCAGAAGGTCAACCGACCGAAAATGAGGGAAAAGTTTAAAGATTACTTCAACAATGAAGGAGCTGTTCCATGGCAATACAAAAATGTTTTTTTAATTATCCTATGTTATAGGTATATATAAATATAAACACTTACCACAGAATCTTCAGTTTTTTTTCCTGATTTTGCAATCTTCATGATTCGGTCAAAGGCATCAAACCATTTTATATTTGGAACATATATATCTTCTGTCCCTGCACCTGATTTAATTGATTTTTTAATTTTAACACATTCTTGCCTGTAGGTACACTGCAAGTTTTTAATTTTTTGTTTAAGTTCACCCAACCCAAATCCACTTCTTCCAAGTTTCAGAATAATATTTTTTTTCCGCGGCCATCCTCATGTTTTTATTTCTGTAATTTGGACTACTGAAATTCCACAAAACCTCTTCATCTACATATAAACCAACCAGCATTTCCGTTTCTTCTTCAGTGAATTTAGACATTTTTAAAAATTAAACAAAACAAACTGATTGCAAAATTCACTGCAACTGGACACTACTGGCTACTTGCTTGAAAAACGAGTAGAGTGGGGTGTTTATACAGGTAGAGTAGGTAGTATAGTAGAGTGGGGGTAAGTAGAGTAGAGTCCACTATACTGCGCGCAGTATAGTACTCTACTCTACCAGCTACTCGCTACTCTACTCTACTCGGACAGAGAGAGGGGGTTTCTACGGGTAGAGTTACTCTATTTGCCGCTCTACTCTACTCATTACTCTACCCGCGTAAACCAGGCATTAGGGGGTTATATACAGTTAGAATTTGCCAAAAATCGATTTTTTGTTTTATTTCATTTACGTAATGTATATATATTTAAGTACACGTAAAGAAAATTTTAAGTTAATCCGACGATTATTCTGGAAGTTACATGAATATTTGTAAAAACATCAGAGCGCTTGAAAAGAGGAGGCCGGAGCGGCAGTGCTTACCTAGAACGCTCTCTCCTTAATTTACCAGCCTATTGTAAATGTCCCTTCTATTGTATTCAGGTACATAAAGTGAAAGTGTATTAGGGTTCTTTTTATACCTGCGAGGTAAATTTACATTTTTCTCTCTCCCCAAAATGGCAAATATAAGAGTGTAGTAGTCAGTCTAAACAGCGAAGCCAAACAGTAAACTTGTGAGCTCGTTTATATTTTCTTGTGTTCTTTTCGTGAAAATGAAGGATTCCAGAGAACTGAGAAAATCTTCTAGCATACGTAAATCAAGAACAAAAAAGCGAAAAAATGAAATGCCCGACCGGGCCGGAGTCATGGTGCTGTTGGCAGCGAGCAGTAGCTGCGAATGAGTTATCAACTTTTAAGCATGATTATCAGCCATTACCACAGGATGTTGCTGAGGCTGTGTATCCAATTTATACAGATCTAGGCAATGAAAAATTATTAGACAGATGTGTGGGTGGTTTCACCCAAAACAACAATGAGAGCTATAACCAACTTATATGGAAAATATCTCCAAAAATAGTTCCGTCTGGTTCTAAAACTGTGGAAACGGCTGCATACATTGCTGCCGGCGTATTCAATGAAGGTATAACACCCCTGTTGTATTACATGAATGCAATGGGGATTTCACTTGGGCCCAATGCGCATTCTTATGCAGAAAAAGAAGATGCACAGCGTGTGACGATCTCCGAACAAAGAGCGCATGAGAGCACACGAGAGGGAAGAATGGCCCGCAGACAACACCAACTGGAATTACTAGAAGCTGACGAAGGAGCGGAGAGTTTATTATATGGCCCTGGAATAGACGACTCGATGTAAGTTGAAAAAAAAATTTTTACTCTATGTAAAGTGCTTTTCAAACTTTAAACGCATGTTTTTATAGTCGGTGACCAAGATTTCTTGGAAACTGCTGAACCAATCAGTCTCAGATTTTAACACAAGCTTCTTAAGTATATTTTTTAGTAATTAATCGAAGATTTTTTCTCACATATAAATATATTTTTTTATAAACAATTTAAGGCCAAAAATCTTTTTTTTTCTTGAGAAGACGCTATTTTCGCAAAAAATTTTATTTTGCTTATTCCTTCGATTAGTGACTAGATTATACATTACTTTAACAATATCCGTTTGGTTTTTTCATTTTAGATGATCCAGTCCAGAGATATCGCAAGACGCCTTTTTTGAGAGGAGCTCCTGGAGATCAGCTATAGCAGCCTTCAAAAATTATTATTTTTACAATTAAAAAATGTTGAAATACAGTTAAAAGTTATCAGAATATGTGTAAAAATTTTTACATTAATAAATTTAAAAGTTTTCTCAAGAAAAATTCTTGAAAAATCTCTTTTTTTTAGCCCTCCTGACTGTATATAACCCCTTAGAGCACACCGGCGTTGACTGTGAAGCTATTAGAAAAAAAGACTAAATCTAAAGATAAACTAAATCTTTCAGACACACCACAAGAGCGTAACTTAGCTAACAATTCGTTACGCCTAACACCGTCAAATGGCTTGGGTATATTGAGTCTGAACGCTCTAGATTCTCCGAAATTTCAGTTGCGTTGTTCTAAACATGTGTTACATAAGTAAGAAGATCTCCTGTTGATCTTTCCTTCCGAACGCAACCTTAATGGTCGCTAATAATATTAATTCCTTCTAGATATTTTAGAAGATGCTGATTGATAGCCTTTTCGATAATTTTCCATATTATTGAGACCAGTTGCAAAGAAAGAAAGAAGTAATATAAAAATATGAAAAAACATTATTTATTCAAGATTTTCATCTACTTTCTGTTTAAAAATGAAGTGCAATTTTTGTAGCAAATAATACACAGTCGAAGCATAATTGTTCAAAACATCTTTTTAATTGACATATTTTTCCTCAGTTTTGATTCAGGTTGGCACCGTTTACTAATTTCCTAAAGGAGATTTCAATATAAGTTTTTAAGATACTATTAAAAGCCATAGACGTTGTCCCTTAAATACGTGTTTGTCTTGTACTTCTACTCTAATACAGGTATTCAAAAACTATAGAGGGTTCATTCTACCACTCGTAGCTTTTGAAGTAATTTATTGAACAAGTAACTGTGTGGAGTATTTATGATTAAGTTAATCTTTTTTTGACTAAACCGCTTTGCCAATTAGTAAAACAAATATCTATAATTACCAGCTTTTAAAGTCGTAGGTCAGGTCTGTAAACAATAGTGTCGTTAGTATCAAGGGATGGCAACCTCTGTGCACAAGCAATATAATTTTATTTTAGTTTATTTCTCTATAGTCACTTTAACATCTTAAAGATTAGTAATTAATAGATTTTAAGGTATTTCTTACGAGAAGACAGATAGGGCATTATGTTAGGGAAAGACGCGAATAATTTGGTTTTCAGAGTATAATGAATGTGGCAACGTAGCGTCTCGCTTACATCCGCCAACATACAATAACGTGTTATTTTATAATAATCTTGATACTTTTACATGATATACAATAAAAATTATGTATAATTAATTAAAACGATACTTTGGATTATTTATTAAAAATATATCAATTATTAAGTATTGATAACGGAATAAATGCACGTGCGAAGCGTGCGTTTATTTTAGTATCTTTTAATAGAAAGTCCATGCAATGATTCAAAATTTAAAGGAACGCCCGCGTCCGCCTGCGCTGTCTTCTTCAAGCTACGTTGCCATAGCGAAAATTTACTTTATAAAGTACTTGAAAAAGAAATATTTATCTAATATTTTTGCAACAACTAGGAGGCAAATTGCCTTCATATTTTTACAAATAAAAGCCAAGTAATTTTTTATGCATATATTTTTTCATGACTTCTTACTTTTTAATGTACATACGACAACAAAAATTGTAAAAAATATATGAAATTCATTTAAAAATAAGTATTAAATATTTGGATGATTTGGTTTCAAAGGTCGATAATAGATTTACAGTCGGCAAGTAAGAACGTGTCGCTTATTATTCATTAAAGAATGTATTTATTTAAAAGTTTTTCACGTCATTTGACAAAAAAGGATCGTCATTAAGATACTAATTATTCAGTAATTCGTCCTGTCCCCATCAGCGTTGATGATCGCCTGGCATCTTCGGGGCATATTTTCGACGAGATTTTCCATATATTCTTGAGGCAAATTGCACGAATTTGCCGTCACAGCTGCTTCACTGTGTACACCTTTTTACTACGAAGCTTCTGTATGAGGTATAACCACCCGTTCTTGATTGGGTTTGCATCGTACCAGATTCTCCTTTCATCTGGCTAAATGTTTTCTTCCGATGTTTGGAGTTGTTATCCTCTGGAAGAATCGATTCCTAATTTTTATCGATAGATCACCATTTAACGGTCGGTACTAATGCCTTCTTGTAAATCTGTAGCATTTTTTCAGCGTTTATCCCCAAACATGGATCTGAGCAGGAAGTTTCACGATACGGTGAAACAATCGGTTAGTTCGTTAACCAGGCTCGTGGGGTGATAACATAACCCCAAAATGAAGTTTCATTGGAAAAAATTACATTTTTCCAGTCTTGATCTAAGTTTTCCTCTGTCGTTGGCATTTCTCTCTGTGTGTTTTTCGCTCAGCAATGATTCCTTGATTGCTGCGCCACTTCAAATCGTTAGCCTCGATATGAGTGCAAATCGTTTCATACGATATATCCAAACCTTCCTGCTTCAGTTTTTGCATTTCTTCATCGATCCATTCTGGATATAGGCCTCGTTCATATCTTTCCTCTTTTGACGGTCCTGTGACTGTCTCATCCACACAAGCCCGGCCGTTCGTTTGATGTCATCAATCCAACGTTTGGGAGGGCGGCCTCTCGATCGCTTACCCATATATGGTCTCTATTTCAATATAGATTGGGACCTTCTGTCATCTGTATATCTAGCAACATAGCCAGCATAGCTCCATTTGAGTTCAGCCACCGTCTTTGCTACATCTCTGATCTTAGTAATTTAATAATATAAGTGTTGTTTTAACGATCTTTCAAAGATTACCAAGATACCCAACATTTGTCGTGCCATACCACGTTGAGTTATCTTCAGTTGATTCATAGAGTGCCTGGTAAGTCTCCATGTTTGGGCCCGGTAATAATTATGTGCTACTCAGTATATATCACCACTACACCAAACACTTTATTTTTGCACTCGACGCGCGTTTCGCTAACCATGTTAGCTTTATCAGGAGCGATGATTGACTAAAGCTAAACTACAAATCTACCCTATTTGTACTTAGCCTAACCCTTGAATTACTCAAGCGGAACTAATGACATAGGCAAGGCCATCAGTTCCGGTCAAGTAACCAGTAGAGTGGACTATAAGGAATAGACCCTCTGTCTTTATTTAAACTACTTTTACATTTTATGATTTCCATACTTTCGTATGCGTTCAACAATCTCCTATCAGATATATTTTTTATTAATCTTAGATTATCTAATGTTACAGTATGATCAGCTTCAAGGGCATGTTCGGCAATGCTAGACTTTTCTATTCTATTGTATCTTAAGTGTGCTAAATGTTCTTTAAATCGTGTTTTAATTGACCTTTTAGTTTGCCCAACATACTTTTTGTCACAATCATTACAACTAATTTCATAAATTCCACTTTTCTCACAATTAGGAATCTTATCTTTGGGATTTCCTAAGATATTCCTCAGATTGTCTATTGACTTATAGACTAAGGTCATGCCTACCTTATTAAATACCTTATTGAGTCCCTTGCTATATTTCGGATTGTATGGTATGGAGACATACTTGGTGTTATTTTCTTCGCGTGTAAAAAAAGGTGGAATTCTGAATATTAAACCTAAATTTATGTCTGTTTATTAGCTTATTTACTAAGTCATCGTCATAACCATTAACTCTAGTTATATTTCTAATACGATTCCTTTCTTTATTAAAGTTTACTCTATTCAGAGGGAAAGTGACCAAACGATGAACTAAAAAATGTAATGAGGCTAATTTATGTTGTTTGCAATGAAATGAATCATTAGGAATATATCTATCTGTTACTGTGTCCTTCCTATAGATATCAAATTCTAATCTATTATTATTTTTAATAATTAAAATATCTAGAAAAGGCAATTGTCCTTTGTTCTCGACTTCGTAAGTGAATTTAATCGAATCATACGGCTATTTAATTTAGAAACAAAGTCATTAATATTTGCTTTGTTTGTATCAAAAATCGCGAAAATATCATCCACATACTTATACCATACTCTTGGGAAATATTCGAATTCTTGACTGGCTTCGATTTCAAACTTACTCATGAATAAATTGGCTATGAAAGGTGACAAGCAATTACCCATAGCTGTTCCTTCTTTCTGAACATAAAATTGATTGTTATATTGGAAATAATTTTGTTCCATACAAAGTTTAGATAATGTTAAGTATTCACAAATAATTTCGTCTTCAAAGTCATTCATTCTAAGTAATTCTTCGAGATATTGTAAGTGTGTGAAATTAAGACTTCACCTTCATTAAGAACTAGATTTTTTGTTTTATTAATGAATTCTAACGAATTTTTCACTGTGAAAGTATTTAATGGTAACTTCTCAAGTTCTTTTGACAACCATTTGTATATTAAATGTGTTGGTGATCCGACCGATGAAACAATGGGTCGCATTGCTTTTCCAGGTTTGTGAATTTTGGGTAAGCAATACAATTTTGGTATGGTCGGGTTACCCACATTTAATTTAAATTTTAGCGAATCGGAGACAAGGTTCTTACAGTATTTTAAAGAATTTTTAACCTCTGGTATCATTCCCGTTAATGGATTTCTTATTACCTTTTATTGAATCTGGCCCTTATAAAAAGGAAATAAGAAATCCATTACCGAGAATGATATCAGAGGTTAAAAATTCTTTACAAAAAATGTAAGAACCTTGTCTCCGATTCGCTAAAATTTAAATTAAATGTGGGTAACCCGACCATACCAAAAGTGTATTTCTTACCCAAAATTCACAAACCTGGAACAGCAATGCGACCCCCATTGTTTCATCGGTCGGATCACCCACATATTTAATATCCAAATGGTTGTCAAAAGAACTTGAGAAGTTACCATTAAATACTTTCGCAGTGAAGAATTCGTTAGAATTCATTAATAAAACAAAAAATCTAGTTCTTAATGAAGGTGAAGTCTTAATTTCTTTTGATGTTAGTTCTTTGTTTCCAAGTGTGCCAATTCCACAAACTTTACAATATCTCGAAGAATTACTTAGAATGAATGACTTTGAAGACGAAATTATTTGTGAATACTTAACATTATCTAAACTTTGTATGGAACAAAATTATTTCCAATATAACAATCAATTTTATGTTCAGAAAGAAGGAACAGCTATGGGTAATTGCTTGTCACCTTTCATAGCCAATTTATTCATGAGTAAGTTTGAAATCGAAGCCAGTCAAGAATTCGAATATTTCCCAAGAGTATGGTATAAGTATGTGGATGATATTTTCGCGATTTTTGATACAAACAAAGCAAATATTAATGACTTTGTTTCTAAATTAAATAGCCGGTATGATTTCATTAAATTCACTTACGAAGTCGAGAACAAAGGACAATTGCCTTTTCTAGATATTTTAATTATTAAAAATAATAATAGATTAGAATTTGATATCTATAGGAAGGACACAGTAACAGATAGATATATTCCTAATGATTCATTTCATTGCAAACAACACAAATTAGCCTCATTACATTTTTTAGTTCATCGTTTGGTCACTTTCCCTCTGAATAGAGTAAACTTTAATAAAGAAAGGAATCGTATTAGAAATATAACTAGAGTTAATGGTTATGACGATGACTTAGTAAATAGGCTAATAAACAGACATAAATTTAGGTTTAATATTCAGAATTCCACCTTTTTTACACGCGAAGAAAATAACACCAAGTATGTCTCCATACCATATAATCCGAAATATAGCAAGGGACTCAATAAGGTATTTAATAAGGTAGGCCTCACCTTAGTCTATAAGTTAACAGACAATCTGAGGAATATCTTAGGAAATCCCAAAGATAAGATTCCTAATTGTGAGAAAAGTGGAATTTATGAAATTAGTTGTAATGATCGTGACAAAAAGTATGTTGGGCAAACTAAAAGGTCAATTAAAACACGATTTAAAGAACATTTAGCACACTTAAGATACAATAGAACAGAAAAGTCTAGCATTGCCGAACATGCCCTTGAAGCTGATCATACTGTAACATTAGATAATCTAAGATTAATAAAAAATGTATTTTCGCAGCCCAGTCTTATTCTATTGCCAAGGGATACATGTTATAGTATTGGCCAAGTTTGGTTATTTTCCGCTGTTTTTTTATAGTTTTTTCAGCCAATAAAAAAAGAACGGGAAATTTCTGGTTCACCAGTATTATTTTAAGGTACTAAATAATGGATACTATAATAATTTTGGCAATAATTAATCTAATTTTCAATAAATGGCCAATTTTAAATTTATTCAAAAATTTTATTTCTTTTTTTCAATTAAAATTTATCAAGCGAGAATTATATGAAGATGAGGTGTATAAAAATGAATATTATTTTGTTTGAAATAAGTTTTATTTGTAGTAATTGACCATTTTTGGACCATTTTGTTGCTTTTGTTATAGTTGTAGCTGTAGCTCTCTAACGGAGGGAGACAGGAGACATTTTTATAGGAACTTCTACCTTATTTTGGTTCAATCTACTAGATCCTTCACTTTTGACCATAACTTTTGGGACACCCTGTATATATATATATATATATATATATATATATATATATATATATATATATTATATATATATATATATATATATATATATATATATATATATATATATATATATATATATATGTGTATATATATATATATATATATATATATATATATATATATATATATATATATATGTGTATATATATATATATATATATATATATATATATATATATATATATATATATATATATGTATATATATATATATATATATATATATATATATATATATATATATATATATATATATATATATATATATGAATATATACATATATACATATATACACAGGCTGTCCTAGTATGGTCAAAAGTAAAGGATCTAGTAGATTGAATCAAAATAAGGTCAGAAGTTCCTATAAAAATATCTCCTGTCTCCCCCCATTGGGGAGCTACAGCCACCTAAATGAGGAGCCTGAAAATAGGCTTTCATTAAATATTTCAAAAACGGTTGAAATTCAGGTTCTAAAGTAAAGTTTATATGCTGAATCGGAATTTTATCTTATAATTGTCGATAATTCAACCGGTGCGTCAAAAGTATGGGAGGGCGTGGTAAAAATGGACTTAACTTTTCTTACAATAACTTTTATTGTATTTTCGCGTCGGATTAGGTTTGAGATTTTTTTCGAAAAAAAGATACTCTTAGTTTAACATGATTAGACGCATCAATTCCGAGTTAAAATCGATAAAAAATTTCCATGTCAGAAAAAGGGCTTATTACCTGATATCTGCCAGGTGCAATGATGTCAACACACAAGTCAAATCTGAAAGTTCAAAAAATTGCGGTCTATTTTATTATACCAAATTTTACTTTTGTCGAGTATGCGGATATGCATTTAATGTATGGCTTAGCTTCTGGTAACGGTAGAGAAGGGGCTCGCCTTTACGCAGAACGATTTCCTGATCGATACTTGCCTAATCGCAGAACTATTGAACGAGTTCATCATCAGGCTTATTGTGTCTTGCTTTTTCAAATTATGTGCTTATTATTGTATATCTTTTAGGTAGTCTTATAGTAAAACCTGGGGCCAAATGTTCCACAGTGTCAAATGCTTTGTGGAAATTCATAAAAGCTAGGAAGATGTCTAAATAATATTCCATTGACTTTTCCAGCAACAATCTCATGGTTAGTAGGTGTTCGCGTGTACTATAATTTTTCCTGAATCTAGCCTGCTCAGGAGGTTGGTAGCTATCAAATTTGAGAGTCAGTCTATTTGTGGAGATCTTTGTGAACAATTTATAGATTTGCGAAAGTAACCTGTCGGTCGGTAATTTTTTAAATTAGCTTTATCTCCTTTTTGTGTAGCAAGATAACGATTGCATTGTTGCACCAGTTATTTGGTATTTTACCTTCAATCAAACACAAGTTGAAAAGATCGAAGAGATTCTTCAACACTCCTTCAACATTTTCACCAAAACTGTATCCTCTCCAGCTGATTTATTATTTTTAAGTGTTTTCAGTGCATGAAATACATTCTCTCTCTAATTTCACACAGGTCTTCTGAGCCCACAATAATAACTTTTTGGGTTTTTAGTGTTCGTGTTCCTTTTTGTATGTATCATACAATTTACAATAGAACTGTTAGTTTTCGCTAATTGGGGATTTCGGGAAAACATGTTAATAATCATTTTTTCGTCCTTGTCCGACCCTTTTCCTTTCAATTACGTTTTGGTAGATCTTCAACATTTTTTAACCGACTTGCTAACGAATGTCCTCGTCTTGCCCATATACTTAGCAGCCGTTGTAGGCGTCATTTCCGGACCTTTTGGATGATTACATAGGAATATAGCCCCAAATCGCGAAGCGTAGGCAGCACTCATGTTTGGTAATGTAGTATTAAAATTAGTCATTTTCCAAAAAGCGTTGTTTGCAGGGGTGCCCAAGTAACTTTTGACTGCGGTCTTTCGTCCACAGCTCATAATTGATTAATTAATTTGTTAAATAGTCACTATACAGACACAGTTTCGGTTACGATTTTATTATATTTATATATCTTTGATTTTCTGATGTTTAAGTTTTATGATCTCTTACTAAGATTGGTTTGAAAATAGCTACAAGAAATGAAAAAAAAACGAAAAATATTCATCAAACTACTGACAAATAATGTATTATATAGTTTTGTTTGGAATAGCGCTAAGGTTTGTTGGATACTCTTGTCTTTTGAGATATGGCCCTTAAATCTTCGGACTGTGTTTCGAGATGCCGAGCAGAGTCATTTTCATTAGACCGCGCTTATTTTTAATGCACGGCTTTGAACTATATATTTGCTTATGCTGCTTAGATGATTAATAAAATTTGTCTGCTTAAATAATTAATGAAATTACTAATTGATGGCCCAATCAGAGCCGTATAGTTTTGAAAGTTAAATCTTAACTAGTTTGTATGAAGTAAGAACTAAAAAAAAATTTTTAATAGGTTATCGAGGGTGGTATCAAACGAAAGTTTGTGAAAACACGAGTCCAAAAATATATATGATGTATTACTTGCGAACACTTTTCTTTGTATTGTTTTTAAAAATGACCAAAAATGGCTGCCCCTCTCCTTTATCTCGGAAAGTACTGATAAAAAATTTTTAAAAAATTCTGAAATATCCTACGTAAGGTGAGCGGAAATTATCACAAATGCATTACGTTTAATAATTTATCTGGTATAAAAAAAAAAAAAACTAACCAAAATAATTTTACTTTATGTGTTTACAATTTAAAAAATATTTAGGTATTAAATATTTGTTTTACATTTTTATTACTAGATTTTAGATTGAGCTGAAATTTTTTTATATTAATTTGAGAGCATCCACATGTATCCTCAGTATTAGGAAATTAATGATAAAACTTATGGTGCACACGTTTATTTCTTCTCTACTTGAGGGAAAGTAGCAAATAAATAAGTTTTATCTGTTGACGTCACAGAGTTATTGTAATTATTATTTTGAAGATTAGCTTAAGTATTATACACTTGACGACGACAATGATGACTTCAATACAATAAAATTTTATCAGATGATTTTAATTTCTATAAACTTATGGTTTATTTTAAATAAAAAAAACTGCCGCTTCCTGCCGTTTTTAAAAAGAGGCATTCAAGAAGCCTGATACTTAAAATAACATCCTTTTAACTTTTCTTGCTAAAATAAAGTCGTAATAAAACCACTCTTCAAGACTTTTGTATTTCTTCATATTTTAGGGTCCCTAGACCATGAATAATATGTTTTCCCATTTTCGTCGATCTGTCATCCAATCGTCCGATCGTCCGAGATATCGATCTCTTATTTGGTATACTAGGTGTACAAGTATGAAATGCGGATTTCAGACAACAGATGGTGCACCAATGCAGTGTGTGCTATAAAGATTTGACACTGCGTCATTTTGTTGTGTCATCAACAAGTGTCGGACGTGCATGAGTGATAAATTGGAAAGTTTGTGCTTAGTGGTGTGTTGTTGTGTTCAATATGTCGAAATTTATACCGCGGACAGCATTAATTTTTTGTTTTAATTTGAAGAAAACTGCTGTTGAATCATACCGATTACTTCGAGAAGCTTATGATGAACATGCTCCATCGCAAGATACGTGTGAACCATGGTTTCGGAGTTTCAAAAGCGGTGACTTCGATGTTGCAGACAAGGAACGTGGAAAACCTCCAAAAAATATGAAGATGTGGAATTGCAAGCATTGTTGGACGAAGATGATTCGCAAACACAAAAAACAACTCGCCGAGCAATTGGGCGTTAGTCAACAAGCTGTTTCCAATCGGCTACGAGAGATGGGAAAGATTCAGAAGACCGGTAGATGGGTACCACATGAGTTGAACGACAGGCAAATGGAAAAGCGCAAAAACACGTGTGACATTTTGCTCGCTCGGTACAAAAGGAAGTTGTTTTTGTATCGTATAGTTAAAGAGGATGAAAAGTGGATTTATTTTGAGAATCTCAAGCCCTAAAAATTATGGGTAGACCCAGGCACACCATCCACATCGACCGCAAGACCGAATTGCTTTGGCAGAAAGACGATGCTCTGTGTTTGGTGGGACCAGAGGGGCGTGGTCTATTATGAGCTGTTAAAACCTGGGGAAATGATTAATACTAAACGTCACCCAACAACAATTGACCGATTTGAACCGTTCGCTGCTTGAAAAAAGGCCAGAGAATACCGAAAGAGGCAACACAAAGTCATTTTTCTTCATGACAATGCTCCATCACATACGGCAAAACCCGGTTCGCGACACGTTAGAAGCACTCAGCCGGGAAGTTCTACCCCATGCGGCTTACTCATCAGACTTGGCTCCTTCCGATTACCACTTGTTTGCATCGATGGGTCACGCACTTGTTGAGCAGCGCTTTGGTTCGTACGAAGATGTGAAAAAATGGCTCGATGAATGGTTCGCAGCAATAGGGGAAGATTTTTACTGGCGTGGTATTCACAAATTTCCCGAAAGATGGGAAAAATGTATAACAAGCGATGGAGCATACTTTGAATAAAGCACTTTTTATTATTCTTCTGAATTTAACATGTTTTTTTTTAGAAAAAAAATCCGCATTTCATACTTGTACACTTGGTAAGTGTAATATTTCAAGTAGAAACGAAACTTGCACTTTTGGAACTATATCGTTTCGGGGGTAGGGGGGTAAAAGGGAAAGGAATCAATAAGCGTAGAATATTTTTAACACTATTATGTTGTACTACTCTAATTGACTTGATATGAGCAAAACTCTCATCATCTACGATTACCAGAACAAAATATGATGTCCAAATAATGCATAAAATGTCGGTTTTCAAAATGAGGGTGGAGTTTATCGATCGGAGCATAAACAGAAATAATTACCAATCAATCTTCAAGAGTATTTTTTATACAAGTTTAACATAATTTTCTTTCTAATATATTAATGACGATTTAAAAGTTCATAAGTGAAAAAAAAATATGACAAGTTGGTTCAAAATGAAAATTAAACACGATTTTCGAATAAAATAGACGGAAAATGGCGACGTAACCAATCTTCAAAAGGAACCCCAAAAATCAAATCCAGCTTATCGTTTCACATAAATCTGCAATGAAGTTACATTGTTGTTACAGTGTGTGCGTCTGTCTTAACTTTCACAAATTGTTACGTATTGCAATCCAAGCTTAGATCACCCGCCATCGTTTCAATTCGTTAGGCAGTGGTCTCAACGGGATAATCAGTCCGTCAAGTTTCAGTGTCACAAACAATAAACCCCATAGATACAAATAAACTAAAGAACCCTGAAATTAGGAAACAAATATCAAACCGAATGGATGAGAAATTTAAGAAGCAAATTAGAACAGAAAACGAAAGTGTCGAATCTCAGTGTGTTAAGATGAAGAACGTCGAAAATGTAGAGGAGCTCAGGAAATCTGGTTAAGTGGGAAATGCCGAGAAATAGAGGAACTGTAAGAGAAACATGACACATTTAACTTGCATAAGTAGGTGAAGGAATTGGGAGAAAAAAATAAGAACAAACAAGAAACAATTCTGAGATATGGAAACAATGAAATTGTACTGGATATTAAGGATAAAATAAAGACATGGGAGCAATATATAAAACAACTTTTCAATGGACATAAATCAGAAAACGTACAGCTAAACAGAGATGAGATAGGACCAGAAATAACAAGAAGAGAAGTTATTCATGCTATACAACTACAGAATGATGAGAAAGCAGTTGGTCCAGATGAGATAAATGGAGAAATCCTCAAAATATTTTTGGATGAAAGTCCATTTGTTAATCGACTGGTAATCTTATTTAACAAGGTTTATGAAACTGGACAAATCCCTCTTTTTTTATTTATTTATACAAATTTTACGGGAAACCCCATTGTAGTACAATTTTAAAACAGGTACAAATGCAAATACAAAAATATTAAAAATTAAAAAGACAAACACGTGACAAAGACTATGTCTAAATAAAAGTATTCAACAAACACATAAACATCCTCAATAACAAAATATATAAAATAGATACAGGTAATGAAAGAACGAACCTCAGAAATATAAAAACAATAATAGTATTAACAATAGTAAACCCTGATCAAGTAGAACCTCTACAGAGCCCTCAGCAGCTGGAACCTAAATCCCGAGACAGAGCTGTTAAACATATCGAGCTGCCCATCCAATGAATTCCAATTTCTCAAAGCTCTATGAATCGGAGAGTGCCTCCCATAATTCGTGCGATGGAAAGGGATGCAAAAGAGATCATGATGGCGAAGATTGCCTCTGGGTATAATAAAATTTATTTTAGCGGGTAGCTGAGGACAGTCAGTGATTCCATTAATAAGTTTGAAGATAAAACATGCATCATAAAGGGATCTTCTCATTTCTAAAGTATGTAACCCTAAGGTCCTCCGCATGACAGTCTTATGATAATTCACAAGTGTACCGTTGCACTTGAGTGCGGAAAATCTCAAAAATTTATTTTGCACTCTTTCGATTGTTCCCTTATGCAACTCATAAAATGACTTGACTGGCTAAAGTCGACTTTCATCCCAATTCCTAAAAAGTCAAAATCAATGAAATGTGACGATTATCGCTTGATAAGTTTAATGTTTTGCATTCTCAAGGTATTCCTGAGAATCATCCATACCAGAATATATATAAAATGTAAATCAGTAATAGATAACACCCAATTCGGATTCCGAAAAGCCACGGTAAGCTTTATTCTCATTAAATGTACTGGTCCAGCGTTGTAAAGATATGAATGTAGATGTATATGCATGTTTTATGGATTACAATAAAGCGTTTGACTGTGTGATGCACGAATAATTAATACAAATTCTAGAAACAACAAATATAGATAAAAGAGATCTAAATAGTATTAAAAATCTGTACTGGAATCAATCAGTGGAAGTTAAAACTGGGCTGGAAAAGTCCGAAAGCATAAAAATAATCCGAAGTGTAAGTAAGGGATGCATTCTCTCACCACTTTTGCTCAATCTTTATTTTGATTCTGTCTTTAGGCCATCTATGAATCCATTGAAGGAAAAACAGTCAATGGAAAAACACTAAACAACATATGGTATGCTGATGACACTGTTCTATTAGCAAATAATATCAAAGATCCCCAGCAACTGATTGATCGAGTCGTAACAGCCAGCGAAAAATTTGGATTAACTATGAGTATAAGAAAAACTAAGTGGATGGTAATAGCAAAGAAAAGTCTACCACCAGAATCCCTCGAAATCGGGGAAAACACCGTAGAACAGGTGTCCATATACTTGGGAACCAGTCTCGAACTCCAAATGAGAATGGTGAGAGCGCATGTATTCTCCGTGCTATTGTATGGATGTGATTGCTGAACCCTTGACCCTGGCTCAGAGAAACGATTGGAATCTTTTGAAATGTACATTTATAGACACCTTCTTCGCATCTCCTGGGTACCGAAAATAAAAAACACAGAAGTACTGGGAATAATGAATAGAAATAGGAAAAGGGCATCACCCTAACTGAGACTATGATATTAGATTATATTAGGTGCCTCGTATTTGCTGTAAATTGCAGCTACTTCCATAAAAATTAAAAAATAGGATTAACCCACTACCGATTGTACTTGTAATACTTTGGCTAACCACAGCACAACTAGCAGAACCTCTCTGATCTTACTACGAGCTCTAGTATGTCCCCTGATAGAGTACTAATAATTTATCTTTCAATCAACGGTGATTAAATGACTGCAAGTTCAAGTTTCTCACCATCTTCCTCGTTCTTTCTGCGCCTCTTAATATTACAAGCAACCTCATAAGTAGCGTTGCTCTCTACACCTATCAGTAAAGGTAACTTAAGCGAGTCTATATTCCTTAACTAGCATAACCTGATTGATGTACCTATTATGTCCGAAATCATCTTCTTCTTTTTCCTCCTAGGTAACTCTTAACTGAATACTAGCAGCTTAACACGTAGGCTGAAAAGTTTTTCGTCTAGCTACTTAAAATACATTTTTCTTGCAAAATTCGATTTTATTCATCAATATGGTCTCCTACAAAAGCGATACAATCAGTCCAATCTTTTTCTAAAATTTCTATACCTTTTTTGAGGTTTGCGAATAGATATTAGTCGCTGGGGGCCAAATCTGAAGAAATCGGTGGGATGAAAAAGCAGTTCGAACTTCAATTCATACAATTTTGCCATTATAACCATTGACTTGTGACACGGTGCATTATCTTGATGAAAGAGCACTTTTTTCTTTTTCATTTGGGGCCATTTCTTTGTGATTTCCGCCTTCAAATGCACCAATAACTTTAAATGATATTCACTATTGATGATTTTTTTCTTCTCAGCATAGTCGATCAAAATTATTCCATGCGCATCCCAAAATACAGAGGCCAAAACCTTAATGGCCGACTGTTGTGTCTTTGGTCGCTTCAGGCGGCTTTCATCTGCTGCTGTCCACTCAGTTGAGTACCAATTTGATTCCGGTGTGTAGTGGTGGATCCATGTTTCATCCATTGTCACATATCGCATGAAAAAATCCTTCTTATTGCGCTTAAACAGGTCTAAACAGCGCTCAGAATCATCAACACGTTGTTGTTTTTGGTCCATTGTGAGCAAATGCGGTACCCATTTCGAACAGAGCCTTCTCATGATTAAATGTTCATGCAAAATATGACCAACACGTTCTTTTGATATCTTTAGGGTGCCAGCTATCTCACGCAATTTAGGCTTACGGTCATCCAAAACAAATTTGTGGATTTTTTTTTATGTTTTCCGGTGTTTCTTGGTTAGTGCAATAAACCTTGGGTTAGAACTGAAAAAAAATTCTGTCTGTGCGTTTGTCAAAGCTTCTTGTTAATGTCAGAGACGTATGCCGTTGTCACCTATCATCGTCATTTAGTTTCCCAGTTAACCGTCTAGTGCTGTTAGTAGACGTGACTGTTCCCCGTTGTTAGTTACCCTTATGGCTTTGTGGTGAATTGACATTACCATTTACTGTAGTCAACTTAATAATAAAATTGGCGTTAATGAGTCAGAAATATAATTAATAATACGTCGTAGGAAATTGTAGATCCTCGGAAAATTAAAAATTGATTACAAAACTAAAGACAAACAAGAACTAAGAATAACCGTACATAGAATTCTGTGAAGTAGAGCTTATAACTTTGCAGTGAATTACTTAAGTTTACAACATATTATATCTACGTTTTCCTGTAAATAAGAAACTTTTACTAGTTGCCAATACGTGCCGATCGAAAGTCATATATAAGAGTTTTAAAGTACGTAATACCTATTTCAAAGCTACAAAACTTTTAAAATATTTTATAAAATAGAAATATGGTCGGCAATGCCTTAAACAAGTATTTATAATAAAATGCGGGTAAATATATGTTACATATAAAAGTAAATGATTTTGTATCTATTCAAATAAAAAATTGGTAGTGATTTACCTAGCACTTACCTTGCGAACATGTAGTTCTAAAATAAGTACTACACTTCACTTACACTAAAGAACAACTTTATTCAAGTACCACAAGTCTTTATTTTTACCAGTTACTTTATGCACAAAAGAAGTTGAGCACAGGAAGGACCGGAGAAGCCTGATTTCCTTCTACATATTATTAATACTGATAAAATAACATAATTTTTAGATTCCTTAACTCCGAGAATGATGTACAACATTATTATATGAAGCAACTTTGCCAATACCCTCCTCCACCTCATTAACCCCTTACCTGTTTGATCGTATTAGTAAAAATAATGAAAAAATGCCACAATTTAAAGATTCATTCACTCTATTAACTCGCCATATGTTTCAACGACAATAAGTAAAAGTAAAGAAAAAATAATATCATTTTCAGATACCTCGATTATAATAACCCTAAAGATGAGGTACATATTCCACGATATATGGTACACGAATCAACCTCTGCCTCAACTCATCAAGTTCTTCTATGTTTGACCAATAAGAAGTGAAAATAACACAATATTTGTATTACTGGCAGTCAATTACCTTCATGAGAAATAAATAACAGTCAGTCGAAAAAGTCTCCATAGACCAGCTACTTTCTAAACTATTTTACTGTTATGTTTAACTAATTCATTGGAACTACGAGAAAACATGTTTAAATTAATATTTTAAACTTAACCAACGAGGATTAAGTTGGGAATGTGAAATCTTTGGCACAATGACACTACTCAGTATATATCACCACAACACCAAACACTTTATTTTTGTACTCGACGCGCACTTCGCTAACCATGTTAGCTTCATCAGGAGCGATGATTGACTAAAGCTAAACTACAAATCTACTCTATTTATACTTAGACTAACCCTTGAATTACTCAAGCGGAACTAATGGCATAGGCGAGGCCATCAGTTACGGTCAAGTAACCAGTAGACGGAACTATAAAAAATAGGCCCTCTGTCTTTATTTAAACTACTTTTAGATTTTATAATTTCCATACTTTCGTATGAGTTCAACAATCTCCTATCACACACACACACATCAATCTTAGACTATCTAATGTTACAATATGATCAGCTTCAAGGGCATGTTCAGCAATGCTAGACTTTTCTCTTCTACTATATTTTAAGTGTGCTAAATGTTCTTTAAATCGTGTTTTAATTGACCTTTTAGTTTGCTCAACATACTTTTGTCACAATCATTACAACTGATTTCATAAATTCCACTTTTCTCACAATTAGGAACCTTATCTTTGGGATTTCCTAAGATATTCCACAGATTGTCTGATGACTAAGGTGAGGCCTACCTTATTAAATACCTTATTGAGTCCCCTGCTATATTTGGGATTATATGGTATGGAAACATACTTGGAGTTATTTTCTTTGCGTGTTAAAAAGGTGGAATTCTGAATATTTAACCTGAACTTATGTCTATTTATTTGCTTGTTTACTAAGTCATCGTCATAAGTATTAACTCTAGTTATATTTCTAATACGATTCCTTTCATTATTGAAGTTTACTCTATTCAGAGGAAAAGTGACCAAACGATGAACTAAAAATGTAATGCGGCTAATTTGTGTTGTTTGCAATGAAATGAATCATTAGGAATATATCTATCTGTTACTGTGTCTTTTCTATAGATATCAAATTCTAAACTATTATTATTTTTAATAATTAAAATATCTAGAAAAGGCAGTTGTCCTTTGTTCTCAACTTCATAAGTGAATTTATTGGAAGCCGGTATGATTCCATGGCATAGGCGAGGCCATCAGTTCCGGCCATTAGTTCCGCTTGAGTAATTCAAGGGTTAGGCTAAGTATAAATAGGGTAGATTTGTAGTTTAGCTTTAGTCAATCATCGTTCCTGATGAAGCTAACATGGTTAGCGAAACGCGCGTCGAGTGCAAAAATAAAGTGTTTGGTGTTGTGGTGATATATACTGAGTAGCAACGAGGATTACTATTAAAAACAACTACGGAACATTTTATTTAGATGTTACATCATTGTCATAAAAATGTAAACAAAATTAATGTGAAAAAAGTCTCCATACACTTAACAATTACCAATAATAGTTTGACGGAATTTAACGGAAAGTAACAACTTCGTTTAAATTAATCTTTAGTGGGACCGCCGTTGGCCTTGATAATCTCCTGTAACCTTTTTGTCATGCTTGCAATCAGCTTTCTAGTAACTTCTGCTGGCATATTCTCCCATTTGTTCAATATTCTATTTTTTAATTCTTTTCTATTTGAAACATTTTGTTTGGGAACGCACCACCGTTTATGTTAAGCAAGTGATTGCGGAGGTATATGAAGCTGCTATCGCTCATTATGCATCATCCGTTCTCGCACCAATTTTGCAGTATGTTTCAGATCATTGTCTTGTTGGAACATGTATCTTTTTTCGAGTGCTAATTTTTTGACACTTTCTCTTAAATTGTCTCTCAAAATGTTCAGCTAAACATGCTGATCCATGGTACCATTAATAAAATGTAATTTTCAAACCCCTCCAGCGGACATGCATCCCCAAAGCAGAACAGTGCCACCCACTTGTCTCACCGTGGAACAAATGTCTTTAATATCGAATGCGGTATTCTTCTTTCTCCAAACTTTAGTACTGCCATCAGACCCAAAAAGGTTAATTTTATTTTCATCACTAAAGATTACTGATTCCCAAAATTCAGGAGGTTTAGTAACGTATTCCCTACCAAAGGCTAACCGCTTTTTCCGATTACAATTCCGAAATTAACGGCTTCTTTCTGGCTGCACACCCCTTATAGCCTGCCCTGTGTAAACAATTTCTCACAGTTTGTGAACAAACATTTTTCGAAAATAGTTTCCGTACTTGTTCTTTTAATTTTGGTGCACTTTTCTTGGGATCTATAATTATTTGTCTAACAATACTGGCCCCCTCACGTGGAGTCAGTTTCTTGGTACGACCGGAGCGTGGTCGAATTTTATAGAAACCCATTGACTGGTTTACAATGTACTACATGAGACTGTTTAACAATTTTTCCTATATTTCTGTACGATTTTCCATCTTTCCACAAATCAATTATGATCTTTCGAACCTGAAATGGAATTTCACAATTTCTTTAGCTTATTTTTAATACTACTTTGAAAACTCACTGCGAAATTACTAGCAACTAGTGACAGATTATAAATTATGGCCGAAAATAATTCATTGGTTTTCAGTTTAGCGAGCAATAGATAGCTCGTTAAAATGCGGCAGATTATAACGTTTTTTTTCAATGCAGTTCTTGAGTGTATCGAGACATTTTTGACATTAATTTTGTGTACATTTTTATAACAATAATGTAACTTCTAAATAAAATGTTCCGTAGTTGTTTTTAATACTAATCCTTGTTTGTTAAGTTTCAAATATTAATTTAAACATGTTTTCTTATAGTTCCAATTAATTAGTTAAACATAACAGAAAAATAGTATAGAAATCAGGTGCTGTATGGAGACTTTTTGGGATGACTGTAAGTAAGACGATATATATACGAAGAAATCTGTTTGACTTCATTCCTTACTTCATTAATCTCTTATACGTTTTATTATAAATAAATGAAAATAATGCAAAATGAACCCTAAAGAGGAGGTATAACATGATATACACAAATTAACCCTTTTAACAGCTAGTGATTAAGTTTGAATCTCAATTTTTTTTAAAGCATTTTGAATTTAAGGAATTTATTAAACTATCCGGTCATTTAAGTACAGGCAGAAGTATGCATTTATTAACAAAAGCAAGGAATTCTCTTCAATAGTAACTATTTTATGAAACCCCGTCTTATTTCCTCTGCAAAAAATACCTTTTATTTTATCACAATCGAATACTGTAAAAAAGAAAAAACAAACATGCACACAAAATACTCGAGATTAGTTAAATTATTTCATTATTTTAATAATGAAACCAAGTTACGTTGAATGAAATTCAATATACTCTACTTAATTTTGTATTTATTGACTTTAACAAAAATAAATTTTGTAGTTTAAGAATGACTATTATGTACTGGCAAAGTCTTTTATATATTGTTAGCTTGGCACGTATGGCAAGTAATAAAACTTTCTTATTTACAGCAAAGCAGGTATAACATGTTGTAAAGTTGAGCAATTTACTTCGAAGTTGTAAGCCTTTACATTAAAGCAGTGCTGTTATGTTTCGTTAGTTTGTACTTTTGCTGTTCTGTGCTACAATCGTTCGATAGGTTTTATTTTCTGAGTAATTGATACTAAATAATAATACTGTGTTGTAACCTTGAAGAACATTGTAAATCTAAAGCATAGAGTGTTATAAAAATAGAATCAAAGATTGAAAATAGTAGAATTTTGAGATCGAAGAGTTACAGAATTAATACTTTTTTTTTGTGATACATCTCAACAATTTCGTAAAAAATTATTGATGTTTTCTTTGGGTACTCAATAAACCTGTCAGGTTGGTTATTTTATTTTTATTTGCTATTAACTGGTTTAGAGCTATCAGTAGTATTCTGGTTTTATAGATATGAGAGTGTATTTTTGAGTTATCTACCTAGCTATGACGGAAAGCTCGCAAAAACTCAAAGAAATATTTTTCTACCCAATTACTGTCTACACTTCACTTAGTCAAGCATTTCTAAACAACGGAAAAACAGTTTAGAACTCTTCATGTAAGAAACATTTTTCTGCTCCTAAGGACTTCCGTCAGACATTTCAATAAAAAAACATCTCAGATCATTAAATCAGGGATAGAAGATGGATATTATAATTCGGTGAATTTACAGCTTTTGGTAATTAATAACTTGATCTGTGCGAGCCTTGTGTACCCGTCAGTTGCCCAGAAGCAACAATGTTTTAATTTTCCATAAATTCGTACGTTTTTAGTGTTTCGTACGGAACACTTATGAGATCACTTTGGTGTATATCCGTCTCTCGGTCCGTTTATCTGTTCCACTCGATTTTTTTTTTTTTTCCGAAACTATTTGACATAGAAAGTTAAAATTTGGCACACAAACATAGGAATTAGTGGCCCGATTATAGCCGTGTAGTTTTAAAAGTTAAATCATTTTTTTTACCAGATCATCGAGTGAGGTGTCAAATGAAAGCTTGTGAAAACACGAGTTCCAAAATATTTTTGAAAGGCAGCCTTCCTGTATTGAGAAACCCCAAAAGAATTGATGTTTCTTGCATCGTGTGGATGCAGAAAAACACTAAATTGTTCTCTGAAGTATTGGGATTGTCCAAATTAAAAATGTGATAAACAAAATTATACAAATGATACTGTCTACGATTTTCCATTTTTAAAATGTTGTTATTTAAATAGGGTATGCTTCGATTTCTGCATGAAATGTTAAAAGAGAAGCGTATACAACGGTTTTGAATTTTTTATATTGATCTAACATACTGGGCTGATAAAGAGTTGCTATACACAACGTCGGCGTAATCAAATAAAGATAAGATTAAGCTTAGTTTTAGGGGGTGAAATCGTAAGTAAAAAAAAATTACCAGTTCATCGAGTGGAGTGTCAAATAAAAGCTTGTGAAAATATAGTTGAGAAATATATATAACTAGCCGGGCCCGCGGCTCCGCTCGCGTGGACTTGGTTCACTGCTATCGTCACTGCTTATTCCTTATGTTACCTAACGTAATAAAATATCTCCCATTATTTCCCCTTATCTCCCAATATTTCTCATTATCTCCCATTATCTCTACATAATTTCCATTATCTAGGCTTATCTCGACTTATCTCGCAATATTTCTCCTTATCTCCCATTATTTCTCCTTATCTCATGTTATTTCCCATTATCTAGGCTTATCTCGACTTATCTCGCAATATTTCTCCTTATCTCCCACTATTTCTCCTTATCTCCCATTATCTCATCATAACTCCCATTATCTAGACTTATCTCTGCTTATCTCCCATTATACTTATTTCCCATTGTCTCACCTTATATCCCATTATTAAGGCTTATCTCGACTTATCTCCAATATCTCTACATAATTTCCATTATCTAGGCTTATCTCTGCTCATCTCCCATTATTTCTCCTTATCTCCCATTATTTCTCCTTATCTCACGTTATTTCCCATTATCTAGGCTTATCTCGACTTATCTCGCAATATTTCTCCTTATCTCCCACTATTTCTCCTTATCTCCCATTATCTCACCATAGCTCCAATTATCTAGACTTATCTCTGCTTATTTCTCATTATTTCTCTTTATCTCCCATTATACTTATTTCCCATTGTCTCACCTTATATCCCATTATCAAGGCTTATCTCGACTTATCTCCCATTATTTCTCCTTATCTACCATTATCTCACCTTATCTCCCATTATCTAGGCTTATATCGAATTATATATATGTATAAATTTATAGAAACACGTAAATCAGATAAGTGGTTCTCGAGTGATAAGCGCACTAACGGACAGACAGACAGACAGAGAGACCTTACATTTTATATATATTATATTCTTTGCTACATGATATTGTTCCATATTTAATGCTTTAGGCAGTCTATTGCAAGAGAACGCGCTAGCGGCAAACTTTTCTCCGACTTGATTCACTATTATCGTCACTGCTTATTCCTTATGTCACCTAACATAATAAAATATGTCCTATAACCTGGCCAGAGAACATAGGTATGTTTAAAAAAAAGCACGTAAATCGGATAAGTGGTTCTCCAGTGATAAGCGCACTAAGGGATAGACAGACAGACAGAGAGACGTTGCATTATATATATATTATAGATATTCTTTGCTCCATGATATTGTTCCATATTTAATGGTTTAGCATGTTTAAAAAAAAGCACGTAAATCGGATAAGTGGTTCTCCAGTGATAAGCGCACAAACGGACAGACAGAGAGACGTTGCATTTTATATATATTATAGATATCCTTTGCTACATGATATTGTTCCATATTTAGTGGTTTAGGCAGGCAAACTTTTTTCCGATTTCATTAACTATTATCGTCACTGCTTATTCCTTATGCTACCTATCGTAATAAAATATAGCCTATAATCTGGCCGAAGAACGAAAATCGGATAAGTGGTTCTTCAGTGATAAGCGCACTAACGAACAGACAGACAGATAGAGATACGTTGCATTTTACATATATTATAGATGTAATAAAATATATATCTATAACCTGGTCAGAGAACATATGTATGAATTTAAAAAATCACATAAATCGGATAAGTGGTTCTCAAGGGATAAGCGCACTAACGGACAGACAGACAGACAGAGACACGTTCCATTTTATATATATATTATAGATATAGATTATTATTATTATTATATAACCTGGCCAAAGAATATATGTATGAATTTAAAAAAAGACAGGTAAATCGGATAAATAGTTCTCGCGTGATAAACGCCCTAATGGACAGACAGACAGACAGAGAGACATTGCATTTTATATATATTATAGATTATAGATTATAGATATTCTCTGCTACATAATATTGTTTCATATTTGATGGTTTAGGCTGTGTATTGCAAACGAATGCGCTAGCGGCAAACTTTTTTCCGACATCATTCACTATTTTACGTCACTTGCTCATTCCTTATGCTACTTATCGTAATAAAATATACCCTATAACCTGGCCAGAGAACATATGTATGTTTTAAAAAAAAAAGACGTAAATCGGATAAGTGGTTCTCCAGTGATAAGCGCACTAACGGACAGACAGACAGACAGAGAGACGTTGCATTTTATATATATTACAGTTGCGATATTTTAGCACACTTTTTCATGTGTTATTTTGAAAAAGCTGCCAAAAATCGATGTCGATCTCAAAAAGTAAGGATTAAAAAATTTTGAAAAGATTCTAGAATATTCTACATAAACAGTAGATTGAGCGAAAATTATCACGAGTGTAGTACGTTTGACAATTTATCTGGTATATATATATATATATATATATATATATATATATAATATATATATATATATATATATATATATATATATATATATATATATATAAATATATATATATATATATATATATATATATATATATATATAAATATATATATATATATATATATATATATATATATATATATATATATATATATATATATATATATATATATATATATATTTATATAACTATGAAAATTATGTTTCTTGACGTATGGTGAAGGTAACTTTAATCAAGTGGCTAGTCGCTCTTGTACCAAGATATAATTTTATTTTATTTTAAAATTACCTTACGGAACACTAACTGCACAAGTTCGACTTGCACTTGTTCGGTTTTTTTTCTAGTAGCTTGCTTGAGGCCTTGAGTAATACATTCATAATGGAAAATTTTTTCGCGGTCTCAAAAAAACCGCCGCCATCAAGTTTCCAGAAGACGACTTTGGGAGATTGTTTCAAGCTTTTAAAATTCTAGTGTAGGAGGATTTTTTTACATTAAGTGGCTTTACCCTTCCCGCTCCTCCGTTGTCGACTGGCGCAAATCCATCTTTAGCGCTATATTCTTTTCCTTGAAAAAATACCGTCAGTATCTATATATCCCTCCTCTTTGCGACGCCATTGGTTGTAAGTACGAGGACGGCCTTTTAGGTTTTTACAAACGACCACAAGAAGTGACATTACTATTGTTGTAAAATTTGACATTTGTTATTGTTAAAACAGTGATGGCTCAGAAATTGGCCTAGTAGTTGTTTACAGTAAGCGTTTAAAAAAAAAAACCGTTTTGTAGCAAATGGAAATTTCACGTGAAGGTTTTGGTGGATGATTTTTTAAGATTTTAGTAGAGGCCTAAATGAACAACAATGTATCGAATCGCTTTGAACAACTTTTGGTAACGAATTATCACAAAAGACTGTTGACAATTGATTTGCAGAATTTCGTCATGGCCGTGCTTCCGTCAGCGATGAATTTCGTGACGGTCCACCAAAATCGGATGTTGTTCCAAAAAAACTTCGATGCTGTGCGCAACATGATTGAAGAGGAACGGCATGTGACTTACCATGAGATAGAGGCATCCTTAGGCATATCGAAGACTGCAGTACATTCGATTTTGCATGAATATTTAGCTGTGGAAAAGATCTGTTTCCCATGGATTCCGCATAATTTGACTGAAACTTAAAAACAGACTCTTGTCAATTGATGTAAGAAAATGCTGAAACAATTCGACCGAGTACAGGGTGAGTCAACGATAGAGTAAAGCGCATTATCTCATTTGTTTCGGGAATGACGAAAAAATACTAAATACAGAAGTTTTAGGGAATGTTAAGGTCACAGTTTAAAATTATTTTTGAGTATACAGGATATTTCAAAAAAGTGTGGCCGATATAACATATGTTTTTTTTAAATAGAACATCCTATTTTCTAATATGCGTAAAATTTTATAACTTTTTATTAATGATGTCAGATACCTACACCTAGTAATTTTTCTAATATTTCAATTTTTTTAAAAAATACTAGTTTTCAGTTTTGTAAAAAATTACCAGTAGCGCCATTGTTTCTGAAGGTGGAATACTCATAATTGGTACGAGTGTTCTATAGAGATGAAAAAAAGATATATGTAAAGAAATTTGAGTTAGATGCTACAGGGTGTTCAAAATAAATTTATGCATTTCGACTACTTTAAATTGAAAAATCTCAAATTTTGAAATGGCACATATATATATTATTATTTTTTCTGATAGATTTTACAATACCTTCAAACTTTTATTAAGTATGTCATATATCTATTTCTAATGGTTTTCGATTTATTTTGAATTTTTCAATTTTTACCATTGTTTTTAACACACCTATGCTATAATATCATAGTTGCCAAGACAAAACAAAAATGTAGGCATTGTCAAATTTTGACATGTCTATTAAGCAAGTAAATATAGTTTTAATTTGTTGTAGTAAGTGACGTATAAAGGTAATAGTTATGGATTTTCCTAAAAATGAATTAATTGACATCGTTTATATACTGGACGAGGCGGGAAAAAATTGGCAGTAAGCTTTAGGGAGCGAAATGCCCTAATAGACGTATACCATCTAGAAAATCTTGTCAGTGCTTAATGGAACGGTTTGCTGGTAGTGGTAGCGATGAGTATACGAAACGGAAAGTAGTAAACCAGAATGTTACCAATGAGGAAAAAGAAATGGAGATTTTACTTTGTTGAAGATAATCCCCAGGTCAGCAGCCGTCAACTAGCTGACTTATCTGACACATCCTAATCTACGGTTAATCGCACCATGAAAAAATACAAGTATCATTCCTTTCATATGGAACTACGAGGCTGGTTTGAAAAGTCCGTGCAAAGTCCGAGAGATGGCACCACCGGCGCGTATCGAGGTCATGTTTAGTTAGTAGCATCTCTTGAATGAACGCACACCAAGTTTCAGCCATATTGGTCTATTTCTTTGTATTTGGCATTCGTGTGAATCATGGAAGTCGAGTGATTTTCAAGAAATGGAAGAAAAAGAATTTCGTGTGGTGATTAAACATTACTTTATGAAAGGCAAAACGCCTCAGGAGACTAAAGAGAAGCTTAATAAACATTATGGTGACTCTGCACCTTCGATTAGAACAGTTTATAAGTGGTTTCAAAATTTTCGGACTGGCCATATGGGCACAAGTGACGCTGAACGTTCTGGACGGCCTGTGGAGGTTACGACTCCAGAAATCATTGATCAAATCCATGATATGGTGATGGATGACAGAAGAGTTAAGGTGCGTGAGATTGCTAGTGCTGTGGGCATCTCGACTGAACGGGTACATAATATTTTGCATAAACATTTGGACATGAGGAAGCTATCCGCAGGATGGGTGCCGCGATTGCTCACGCTTGACCAAAAACGGAATCGTGTGAAGTGTTGCAAGGATGGTTTGCAGCTGTTCCAGTAGAATCCGGAGGACTTTAAGCGTCGTTTCGTCACTGTGGATGAAACATGGATACATTACTATACTCCTGAGACCAAACAACAATCTAAACAATGGGTTACCAAGGGGGAATCTGCACCAAAAAAGGCGAAGACCGTTCCTTCGGCCGGAAAGGTTATGGCGACTGTCTTTTGGGATTCGCAAGGGATAATCCTCATCGGCTATCTGGAAAAGGGTAAAACTATTACAGGTGAATATTATTCATCGTTATTGGACCGTTTGAAAACCGAGCTGCAAGAAAAACGTCCGCGATTGTCCCACAAGAAAGTCCTTTTCCATCACGACAACGCACCAGCACACACCTCAGCAGTTGTGGTCGCAAAATTAATGGAAATAGGATTCCAACTCGTTTCACATCCCCCCCCTATTCTCCAGACTTGGCTCCCTCGGACTACTATTTGTTCCCCAATTTGAAGAAATGGCTGGCGGGACAAAGATTTTATTCAAACGAGGAGGTGATTGCAGACACTAATGGATATTTTGCAGACTTTGACAAATCCTATTATTCGGAAGGGATCAACAAACTAGAACATCGTTGGACGAAGTGTATAAGCCTAAAAGGAGACTATGTCGAAAAATAAAAAAGGTTTACCCCAAACACATAAGTAGTTTTTATTTTTGCACGGACTTTTCAAACCAGCCTCGTACACCAAGAACTTCAAGACTGTGATTTTGAACGACGAGTAAACTTTTGTACCACCATGAATGGAGCAATAGAGGCCGATCCAAATTTTTTATCCAAAATAATGTTTTCTGATGAAGCTACTTTTCGCAGTAATGGAGTAGGTAGCAGCCATAACATGCATTATTATTGAACAGTCAATCCGTTTTGGGTCCGGGAAGTTCAAAACCAAAACCATTGGTCGCTTAATGTAGGTTGTGGAATATTAAATTTTGGAATTATTGGTCCATATTTTTTCCGCAAACCGCTTAACCGGTCTAGATATCTAAATTTTTTGCAAAACGAATTACCTCAGCTTCTTGAAGAAGTGTGGATTCAACAAGACGGAGCTCCTGCTCATTACCATCGGGAAGTTCGGGAATTTTTAAACGGCCGTTACCCACAAAAATGGATCGGGAGGGATAGATTCATTCAGTGGCCCCTTCGATCATGTGACTTAACACCTTTAGACTTCTTTTTGTGGGGTACATTAAAGGTTGTGTATGTGAATCCCCCTACAACAGCAGTAGATATGGAAAATAGGATACGGGATGCGTGCAGAACAATAACGCCCTTTATGCTAAGGAAAGTGAAGGAAAATATAGTAAAACGACTAAATATATATATTCAAGTAGACTGGCATATTTTTGAACATTTATTACGTCATAATAACTAATCATATGATAAGTTAAACTATATTAAAATTATTATTAATTATTTTTTTTATGTTTTCACAATAGCGTAAGTGTATTAAAAACAAGGGTAAAAATTGAAAAATTCAAAATAAATCGAAAACTATTAGAAATAAGTATATTACATATTTAATAAAAGTTGTAGGGTTTTGTAAAATCTATCAGAAAAAATACTAATATACAGGATATGCCTTTTAAAATTTGAGATTTTCCAATTTAAAATAGTCGAAATGCATAAATTTAATTTGAACACCCTGTAGAATCTAACTCAAATTTCTTTACATATATCTTTTTCTTTATCTCTATAGAACGCTCGTACCAGTTATGAGTATTCCACCTTCAGAAACAATGGCGCTACTGGTACTTTTTTACAGAACTGAAAACTAGTATTTTTTTTTTAAAAAATGAAATATTAGAAAAACTACTAGGTTTAGATATATAACACTATTAATAAAAAAAAGTTATAAAATTTGACGCAGCATTTAAAAATATGTTCCGTTTAAAAAAACATATATTATATCGGTCACACTTTTTTGAAGTACCCTGTATATTCAAAAATAATTTTAAACTGTGTACCTTAACATTCCTTAGAACTATTGTATTCAACATTTTTTTTTTTATTCCCGAAACAAATGAAATATTGAACTTTACTCTATCGTTGACTCACCCTGTACATATAAAATCCGTATACAACGTCGTAACAGGAGACGAAACTTGGATAGATACTTACCAGTTGGAAACTAAGCAATAATCAACTGTTTGGGTGTTCCAAGTTGAACCGAATACAACAAAAGCGGTTCGTTCGAGAAGCACTTCTAAGAAAATAATAGCTCGTTTCTTTGGTTTATACTAGACATGTTGCAACCATTGCTTTAGAGAATCGAAGAACAGTTAATGCTGAATGGTATGCAAGAATTTGTTTGCCAGAAGTCATCGATGAAGTCAGGAAAAACAACTAAAAACATTGCATCATTCTTCATCATGACAATGCCAGTTCTCACGCAGCACGCCAAATAACTGATTATTTAACCGATAAAAACATCGAATTATTCACCTGATTTATCGCCTACGACTTTTTTTTGTTCTCGAATCTCAAAAAAAAATTCGTGGATAGCGATCTTCATCATCTTACGAAGTTGTTGAATCCTTCCAAAATCATGTTTTTGAGGTGACAACTTTAGAGTGGGAAAAAATGTTTTCAGAATTGGTTCGAACGCAGGCAAAAGTGTATGCATCTTAAAGGCGAATATTTTAAGAAACAATGAAACGACTTGTACCAAAAAATTTTTTTTCTTTCGTTGTAAAAATTTAAAAGGTAGCTCTCGTACATGGTTTTCGTTACGCTGCACATTGTTATTATTGCAAAAATTTGTCTTCGAAATGTTTTACGAGCGATAAAAAGTGCATAAAATTTAAAACATAAAAGTAGCCTTCTAACGTAAGTATATTAAAACAGATTTAAAAGTTTATCGTTATTTAATTAACAGCATTAAACCGACATGTCCAACAATTGCTTTAATGAGAAACCTCTAAAAAATAGTCGTATTTAAGCACATAATGGCCAGAAACGAAATGAGCGTTTTTATTTGTTTGTTAGCTTTACGCTCTGGACAGTACATAGTACGACAATTAAAGCCGGCAAGTGCAAAATAAATTTTTTGCAACTCACGTTAATCGGATAATGGCATGTTTTGCATTATTTAATGAGATTTATCCAATAGGAAATGGATTTTAAACTGTATATGGAACCGGAGAGATTTACTTGTATTAAGTTATATTGGCAATAAATACACAACTTTTGCATTTACGAGTGTATCATTGGTGTTCCCATAAAATTAATACCTTAAAAGTAGAAGTTGGTACATATTCACGTTTGGACAGATGGACGATCAGCATTAGGTACCTGCGCCTTCTATACGACAAATGGCTCGTATGGAAGTGACAGCCGCCGTGCGTAAGGCAAGTCAGCTCCTAGGGAATCTATACCTGTTTCTGTACCATCGAGGTTACTTTTCAACACAACACTCCCGAAATAGCTGGGAACTTAGCTTTTATTAGTGTTCCGTACGGAACATTTATAAGATCACTTCGGTGTCTGTCTGTTCGTCTGTCTGTCACACCCGATTTTCTCCGAAACTATTTGTCATAGAAAGTTGAAATTTGGTAATAATATAGGAATTGATGGCCTCATCAAAGCCGTGTAGTTTTGAAAGTCAAATTTTGACTTAAGGGGTTAGTTTTGGGGAGTGAAATCGAAAGTGAAAAAAAAAATTTTGTAGGTCATCGAGTGTGGTGTCAAATTTCGAAAACACGAGTAAAAAATATACATATAATGTAATATTTGCGCACACTTTTCTTTGTATTATTTTTAAAAAATCGCGAAAAATCGCTGCCCTTATCTCGTACAGTACTGATCAAAAAATTTTGAAAAAATTCTGGAATATTCCCCAGGGGGTGTAGATTGAACGAAAATTATCACGAGTGCATTACCTTTAATAATTTATATGGTATATAAAAAAATAAAAATTTGAAGGTCATCAATTTTCAGTAAAAATTGGAAACAAACTTTGTTGAAAACTTATTTGGGGTGTGTTTTGTGACGTTACTGATCATTTTATACCACCGTAATAACATTTTTTATTTTAAAAGCAGTCAACATACGGAACACTAATTGTGCAAGTTCAACTTGCCCTTGACCGGTTATTTTTAATTAGGTTTAATTAGGTTAAGGTAGCATAGATCTACTCATTGGAAACTAACCCACAAGTTTTTAAAACTCACACCCCCTATATAAAGAATAATCGTCACATTGTAAAAGGAGTAAACGGTCGCAGACTCAGCTCACAAGGAGGTTTAGTGGATATACCAGCCACTCCGGCTGGAAAACCACCAGATTACTGCAGCATTTTGGGGCACTCTTAAGGTGACGCAGACTGCTTCATTATCCATTAGGCGGATTCCTTCTTGTAAAAAAAAGTCGAATATCTCGTCCGCACGTTTCGTTTAGAATTGTTACAATGAAGAAACTGTAAACCTGGCATGTCAGCTATTAACTAATAAAACGAATAATCGTTGGATAGATTATGGTATGAGCAGTAATGTTATAGGAAAACAGCCTTTTTAATAATACTAACCGGTATCATCAACTGTTAACAGTAGGCGATAACGGTAAGTAACAACGGTGAACGATGACTTTAACTCATGACGATTAATGATAAAGCTAGGTGATTATAGGAACATAGTTGACGACTATTAAGGGTAAAGCTATATGGTTCTGATATCGACAGGAATGTTTTTTAGTTTCAATCCAAAGCTAATTATTTGTGGCAAAAACTAGGCGTCTTATGAGTTTGGCATAACAGTTTTAGTATAGCTGGCATAAGATGGAAGCCTTTGGTCTGCCATCTCTGATCTCAACTTTGGTCTCTTGTTTATTCTGAGTTAGGCGGTAAACAGACTGCCACGCTTGAGGCGTGATGCCACAGTATGGTACCTGGTAGATAGACGATGGAAGAGGATATGATCTTGTGCTGGCGATTACGATGCACTTTTAGTATCATATCTTTACGAGGTAATTGCTACGACAATTAAAAAGGTTGCATCTTTGAGGTTCGGGAGAAGTGATTTTTAAAAGGTTGACACACCGTAAGCTTTTATCTGTATATTCAAGCAAGAGCGAATATTTTGCGATGTGGAATAAAAAAGAACTAATACGCCTACTGCCTCAAATAAAATTTGTAACTTCTTTATTCTTTTGGCTCTTGACGCTCCATAAAAAGTGTTTTATTACCTTATTGTGACCTCTCTTATTATTAATTTGTTCTTTTACGTGCGGAACATAATACTGCAGCCGGGTACATATTTTTCTAAATCCACGACAGTGTTCGTTTTTACGACGTAGGATGGATTAGTGAAATGAGTATTAGTTATGTAAAAAATACACCTTTTGTGTAATGCGTCAAACTAAAGATCGACATATTTAATTCGTGAATAATTTAATACTCATTCAGTTCGACGACAGAAACAGCGAAATTTAAGTTAACTCGCACGTCTTGGTTTGTCTCCTAAAGGAAATCAACGTACCAAAGCAAAGTCCAGGATACGGGTCCAAACCTCAAAAGGATCATTCTAATTTGTTGATGTTTTTTCAGAGTAAAAGAAATTTAAAATTTGCTACTGGATAATACTATACTCTACCATATTTTTAATATTTAAGCCAGTTTCCTAAGATAATACTTAAGGTTGGTTTATTCGACGCACCTCCAACCCCTCCTTCAAGTCTCTATTTCATATTAAATATCACTTTCCTTGAGGGAGGAGTACCTAAGCGATATGGGTGACAGCAATGTATTTTCTGCCAAATTTTGAGTTGGTGATTTTTCAAAGTGATTTTCGGTATTTGTTTTTGATATTTTGTGGATCTTAATAAGTTCCGGACAAATTATTCCAGAGGAATGAAGTTCTCCATATAAAAGATTGTTTGAAAATGGTTGTATGGAGGAGTGTTGAACTTTATGCGAATGTGAAGTATTAGCGCGACGTGTATCCCTAGGATGCACCACTTTGGGAGGAATTAAGCGGTCTACATCTATTGAACACTTTCATTGAAAATACTTATAGAATAGACTCAACTCGCCAACCATTCTTCGATGTTTCAAAGAATTAAGGTTGCTGATCGGATCTGGGTCTCCAATCAGGTGAACCGCTCTCTTCTTAACAGAATCCAACAAATGCAGTGTCTGTTTGGAAACAGTGTCCCAAACATGGTAGCAGTAATCCATCGTCGATCAGATTTATGCTTCGTACAGAATTAACAGTTGTTGTGGAGTATAAAGCTTTCTAGTTCGAAATAATATTCTCAGCTTTTAAAAAGCTCTCTTTGCTATGCTTGCAACATGTGTATACCAAGGCATATTTGCTCCCAAATTAACGACCAGCAAATTGAGTAACGATGCAAGAGGACTGGAGTGCCCCAATGTAACTATGACGGATTCAACAACTTTAACTTTTTTAGAAAAAACTATCACCTGGGTTTTTGTAGCGTTAATTTCACTTTCCATAGTGATACTGTGCGTTTGGATAATATTGAAGATATGGAGAGTTTTGAAACCGTGTAGGTTAAAATAAAGATAAAAAGCAACATCACTATGGTTGTGGGGGTTATTTATCGGACAGGAAATAATGTTTTGGAGTGTTGTCGAGCCTTAGATGATGCGTTGCCTGAGCTTTTGCCGCTATATGAGTATGTTACTGTCCTTGGGGATTTTAATGTGAACCTGCTCGCCTTGACAAACACTTTCTCTCAATTATTTGATGGGTTTTGCTCAGACTATTGATGGACCAACCAGAGTTGGTTTCAACTTTGCTTGACCCCATTTTTGTAAATGAGTCCGATGTAGTTCAGTGTTCTGGCACTATTTGTGCTGATACCATTTGTGATCATCGATTGGTATTTTGTAATCTTAAATTGCCCGAAAAGAGAAATTTGCAGAAATTTCAGTGAGGATCAGTTTTACATCGATTTGTGTGAGATACTCTGAAATAGGATTTATTACGAGTCTAATATTGATGATAAGGTGCATTTTCTGACCTCGCGTCTCTCCTCTTTATTTGACTTGCATGCACCTCACAAAATCGTTAGGATGAACAAGCCGCCTACCCCGTGGCTTACTAATGCATTGAAGCTCCTAATGAAGGAACGTGATAGGGCTGAATCTAGATATAAAGCAAATAAGAACACTACAACCTGGGAAGCTTATAGCCGACTTCGAAATTTTGCTCTTGCGTCGGTCCGTAGGGAAAAAATGGGATATTTGGACTTCTTGCGGCGACGGCAGGATTCCAGAGGTGTGTGGAAGGGACTCAGGCAGATGAATGTGTTTTCTGGTAAGCGACTAGATATAGGCTGTGTCTCAGCTGAGGTTATGAGTCCGGATGAAGTGAATGATTACTTCTTGAGCTTATTTCGAAAATCTAACAACTCCGGCAACAGAATACCTTTTTATAGTGATAACAGATTCGATGTTGGCATGCAATTTAGTTGCACCATGGTAAGTCCTGAAACTGTTCAAAAAATTTTTTGTAGCATCAGGTCTAACGCCGCTGGGTGTGATGAACTGATAATTCTCATGATAAAACTTAGTCTGCCTGTGTTCTTAAATCACTTGTCACACATCATTAACTGTTGTATGGAATGTGGTTACTTTCCTATGTACTGGAGGCAGTCCATAGTTTGTCCAATCCCAAAAATTAAAAGTCCAGCTCTTGTTAGTGACTTTCGCTCTATCAGTCTTCTCCCCGTCCTTTTTAAGGTGCTTGAAAGAACCGTTCACACACAGGTCCTTCGTTATCTTACCTATAACAGTCTTCCCCACCCATCAATCTGGTTTTCGGGAAACCCATAGTACTACTGCCGCGTTATTACGGATGGATCACGAATTGCTTCGTGCGAAGCTAAAGTATCTGGGTTTTGATGTCTTTTTTTGAAACATATCTTTCAGATAGACATCAGAGGGTCCGTATTGCCGGTAAATGTTCCTCCAGTGGAAGGGTGGTGTCTGGAGTTCCACAGGGGTCTATTCTCGGACCTCTTTTGTTTCTGATATACACTTTTGACATTTTTCACGGAGCTGTAAATTCACATGTACAGGCTTATGCTGATGATACTGTGTTGCTGCACTATTTCAACCCCAATGAGCCAGAGGATGCTACTTAGTGCTTAAACGCAGACCTCGAGGCATACTTACTTATTCAAAGGAGCATAACTTGAAAATAAATCCGGATAAGACTGAAGTAATGTTGTTTTGTTCAAGGAGGTGGCGCCAGATGTTGGAAGAAGTTATTCAACTTCATTTGGGTGACGTTAATTTGAGTTTTACGAGGTGTAGTAAGAATCTGGGGCTGTACATTGATGTGGATTTGAGGTTTAGGAAGCATGTTAGTACGCTACTCCAGAGAAGCTATGCGAGAATGAAAATCTTGTATGCAAATCGGTACATTTTAAATTATAAAATGAGGAAAAAATTATGTGAATCCTTGATCCTGCCTATATTTTATTATTGTTGTAACACATGGGCTGAAAAGTCCCGGGCCTAACACATAGATGGCGCTAGTTTTATTGTAGTCACCTTTTTTTCAGTTAATACTAACCTTCAAAAGACAGCTGTTAAAATTTCATGATATTTCTATTCATTAGTTTGTGAGTTATTGTGCTAAGAGTGACGCTACTTTTGTTATTTTCAAAACAATGGATCAAAAACAATTTCGTGTTTTAATTTTACACTGCTTCTTGATGGGAAAAAAATACCGTTCAAGCGAAGCAATGGCTTGAAAAGTGTTATGGGGACTCCGCTCCATCAGAAACAACAATAAAACGTTGGTTTGCTGACTTCAAACGTGGTCGTAGAGACACCGATGATGCAGAACGCAGTGGACGTCCAAATGAGGCGGTAACACCAGAAAACAACAAAAAAATCCATAAAATCGTTTTGAATGATCGAAAAGTGAAGTTGCGTGAGTTAGCTGACATCGTAAAGATATCAAAAGAACGTGTTGGCTTTATATTGCATGAGCATTTGACTATGAGAAAGCTCTGTTCAAAGTGGGTGCCGCGTTTGCTCACTGTTGATCAAAAACAAGAACGTGTTGATGATTCTGAGCAGTGTTTGGCCATGTTTAAACGTAACAAACCGGAATTTTTGCGTCGATATGTGACAATGGATGAAACATGGATCCATCACTTCACTCCGGAATCAAAACGATCGTCATCTGAGTGGACAGCAACTGGTGAACCTCGTCCAAAGCGCCCGAAAGCACAACAATCGGCTGGAAAGGTTATGGCCTCGGTATTTTGGGATGTGCGTGGTGTAATATTCATCGACTATCTTGAGAAAGGAAATACCATCAACAGTGAATATTATATAGCGTTATTGGAGCGTTTGAAGGCCGAAATTGCAAAGAAACGACCGCATATGGCAAAGAAAAAAATTTTGTTTCATCAAGACAACGCACCGTGTCACAAGTCAATCAAAACAATGGCAAAACTACATGAATTGAACTTCGAATTGCTCCCACATCCACCGTATTCGCCAGATTTGGCTCCCAGCGACTACTGGCTGTTCGCAGACCTGAAAAAAATGCTCGCCGGTAAGAAATTTCGCACGAATGAAGAGGTTATCGCTGAAACTGAGGCCTATTTTGAGGCAAAAGATAAATCGTTCTACAAAAGTGGTATTGAAATGTTAGAGCGGCGCTGGAATGATTGCGTTGCTCTTGATGGAGATTACGTTGATGAATAAAGCTAATTTTGAACCAAAAAAAACCGTGTTTTCTTTGTTAGGCCGGGACTTTTCAGCCCATGTGTTATAGTCTACTTTCCATGCTTCGACATGATTACTAAAAATCGTCTGCAGATTGTTCAGAATACCTGTTGCCGTTTTATTTTTAACCTTAGAAAGTATGATCTTGTATCAATTAAAATTAATGAACTAAAATGGTTAAATCTGACAAATACAGTTAAATTGCATTTTGCAGTATTCCTAATAAAACTCCTTCTCAATGACGGGCCAGCATACTTAAGAGAAAAACTTATATTTCGCTCTTCTGTTCACGACCGTGAACTGAGACATCGAGATCACCTCACTATGCCACAACATCAGTTTGCTTTGTTCCGACGTTTGTTTTACTTATAACACTGTGGCCCTTTATAATTCGCTTGATCAGGAGTTGAAGTTGTGCAATAAAAGTAGTTTGGCTCAAGATATAGATCTCGCTTGCTAGGTCTACAACATGTGTAGTGCTATGCCAGGGTTTGCAGAATTTTTCTGTAAACTTTGTCTATACGTGGTTTACAGATATTTATAATATGTGATATAGTGTGTAGGGTTTGGATTCTTATTGTATTATCAAAGTTTTCTCTATGTTTTTTTCTTTTTTTCTCTTATTTTATTTTTTTTTTGGTATTGTGTTTTCTTTTGTTTCTTTTTTACATTGGATTGGGCTTAAATAAGGACTGAAATGGTTGAGTGTAAGAGTAGCCTATGGCTAGACTCCGCCATTTCTTCTTCTTTTGCGATAATTGTAATTGTGTGTGTACATTTGGAAATTGTCTATTATATATATTTTCCTTTTTTTTGTATTACCTTTGCTTTGATTTTGTGGATACCGAATAAAAGAAGATATTTATTTATCTATTTTAAATTCTACTTGGTTACTGTCAGCCTAGGATAGAATTTTTTTCAGGTCTTTGTTAAGTTGAACGACTTCCTGCAGTCTGCCGATATTTGCATGAGTAGCTGATGTTCGAGCGTTCAAAATGATAAAGAACTAAGTGTACTGTCATCTACAAAGCTGTAGATTGGCTCCCTAGTCGTTTCCAGCAGATCGTTAATGGAGATGAGAAAGAGAGTAGGACACAGTATGTCGTCTTGGGGCACACCGGTGTTAATAGTGAAGGTATTAGAAAGAAATTCGTCTATTGTCTTTCGTAAAGAAAGCTCTGAGGAAACCCGAGAGCTATAAATAGAACTTTTCAGACATCCCATAGGAGCATAGGTTAGCCAACAATCCGTCATGATAAACACGGTCGAAAGCTTTGGATATATCAATTGCAACCGTTCGAGATTCTCCAAAGTGTTCAATTGTATTGTTGTAAGCATGTGTTACATAAGTTAGAAGAATACTATCTGCTTGTAATTATTAGTTCAAACATCTTGGTTTTTAATTTTAAAATAAACGGTAATGTAGATTTTCAACTAAATGACCGAACTAGGTCAAATTTAAATTTATTTTCCTAAATAATAAAGAACAATTATTTTATTTACATATCCACGACATTTTTTCAATATAAACTAATTTTTATTCCTTTTTGTATATTCAATTTACTTTTAGTAAATATGAAAAAACTTTAGTTTGATTAGCTAGGTTTCAAAGCCCAACGTTACACGGTAGAACTTTAATATATGCAAAAATGCGTTTTGCTGAGAATATACATTTTTCGTATGGGCACGTCATCCGTGTTGCAATGAAATATTGTGTTATACGTCCTTTTCAGGCTTCTTGGAGAAAGAAGAATCTAAAAATTATGTTATTTCTTCATTATTTCTAATTTTAGCAGAAGCTCTTTCACTTTTAAATATTTTTTATTAATATCTCAGCATACAGTAACTATCATTTAAGATGTCGAGCTGTAATGTTATATCGTTATTTAGCCTGACAAAGTCGGATCGCTGGATACAAAGGTCACAGTGCTCACCAATACACCATGAAACCCCGATACGTGAAAAAATGCTTTTTATTGGGAGTATTTATTTAATTCTTTAATCAACAATGACAAGAGAAAAAGAACAAGATTTAACAAAAAGTTAGGTTTCATCGAGATTTGAACCTGGATTGTTGGATCCGAAGTTCACAGTTACAACATGGAATCTCGATAGATGCAAAAGTGTACATTATTGAGAAGTTATTCAGTGCTTTAATAAACAATAAGAACAGAAAAAATATGTTTGAGAAAAAATTAGATCCCACAGAGATTTGAAATCGGAGCATTAGATCAAGAGTCCAGAGTACTAATCATTACTCGCCATGGAACTTTGATATAGACAAAAATGTATTTTATTAAGAATAGTATTCAAAAGTTTAAAAAGCAATACGAACAGAGTTAAAATAATATTGTTTTGTAAAATCAAAGAAATAGTTTTAACATAAATAAACTGACTAAAATGTAAAACGTAACTTAAAAATACTTCTTTGGAGTTCTCAAGTCAGTTTCTTAGCTTTGCGATTTTCAAGAGAAATTTAAGGCTTACTTTTCTGACTATGAAATGAAAATATCTTAAAAAAAAAAACAAAAAATAATAATTCACTTAACAAGATCATCGTCATAATATAAAAATTGTAATATATTTTATTTTAAGCTCTGCAAATTAACTACATATTATTAAACAATGCCAGTAATAAGAAACCTTAAAAAAAGGAATAATTTCATTTTAGCACGTAATAACTGGAAATAGATTTTATGTATTTATTTGTTGGCTTCATGCTATGGATAAAGTACATAATATGATAATTAGAACCAGCAAGTGTAAAATAAATTTTACAACCGGCATGTTATCCGATAATAGTCTACAATGTATCATTTAATGATGATGCAATTTACAACAAGAGAGAATTTTACGTTTTTCTCCCAAAAAATGTAATGATAAATGAAATAAAAAAAGTAAACTTTGTATAAATTACACTGGTCAACAAAGAAAAAGAAAATTGCTTGTTTCCTGTGATTTTTTTTTGTTTCTATCTCAAATTGACGCGTATTTTTTAAATATGGCAACAATTTTTCTCTAACAGCTTTTGTTTTTGAGTTATAGCTAACTACCCACATTTACTATTTTTACTTAGATTTTCGTTTTTTATTGGACACTAAAATATATTTTGTTGTTGGTTTAGATATGGCTTCGTCAAGAAGATGTTGTGTGCTTAATCCCGATTGTTCTTGCTATATTTGTGGTGAATATATATTTGCAAAATATCGAAAACCTATATCGGACTTTGTGAAAACTGCGTATCATCAATACTTTAAAATAAAATTGTGTAATCAGGACAAGCCATGGGTTCCTCATATTGTATGCCAGAAATGTGTGGTATGTCTACGGTTATGGTCCAGTGGAAAAAAGAGATGCAATAATGTTCGTAACACCCATGATTTGGCGAGAACCTCGAAACCATCATGGCGATTGCTACTTCTGCGTTGTGAAAATAAACGGAATTAACCCTGGAAATCGAAGTAAGTGGTCATATCCTAACTTATCTTCTGCTCAACGACCTCAACTAAAATCACAAGAGGTAAAACCCAGCACATCTAAATCTTCTGATGATCCAAATCTCTGTGAATCCGAACGAAATACATCAAGTGAAGACTCTGATTCAGACTACAAATGTAGCCTTTCAGAACCTCAACCATTTAATCAGAAAGAACTAAAAGACTTAGTAAGAGATCTGAATTTACCAAAAGAAGCTTCTGAAATTTTAGCATCTCGTTTAAAAGAAAAAAATTTGCTTACTCCTGAAACCAACATTACATTTTATCGTAGCCGAGAAAAAATCTGTTACCGTATTTTTCTCAAGAGAAGGATTTAGTTTTTTGTAACGATCTGGTGGTATTTTGCAGCAGATGGGATTAAAACAGTACCAACCTAGTGATTGGCGTCTTTTCATAGACAGCAGCAAAAGAAGTTTTAAAGTGTGTTTTGCTTCATAACGGTAACAAGTACGGATCTATACCTATTGCACATTCGACGACTTTAAAAGAAGAATACGTAAATGTTTCTAAGGTTATGGAAAAAAAAAATTAAGTATCAAGACCACAAATGGGTCATTTGTGTTGATCTGAAAATGGTTAACTTTCTTTTAGGTCAACAAGGGGGGTACACAAAGTTCCCTTGTTTTATGTGTCTCTAGGATAGTCGTGACAAACAACACCATTGGTCACAAAAAGTTTGGCCAGTGCGGGAAGAGCTAAAAGTTGGTACAAAAATGTTATAAACGTGCGTTTAGTTAGCCGAGACCGCATCATACTTCCACCACTTCATATTAAACTCAGCATAATGAAACAGTTTGTAAAGGCGCTTGACAAAAGTGGCGAATGTTTTAATTTTCTTTCACGCAAGTTTCAAGGATTAAGTTCAGAAAAATTGAAAGCTGGTATTTTTTGATGGGCCACAGATTAGGCAACTCGTGAAAGATCCTAATTTTGTCAAATCAATGACTGAAGTCGAATCCAAAGCTTGGAATTCATTTGTTTTGGTTATGAGTAGCTTCCTAGGCAAAAAAAAATCTGACGACCATGTCGAGCTTGTTGAGTGCATGCTATCGAACTTGCAAGAGCTAGGGTGCAACATGAGCATAAAAATCCACTTCCTGCACTCGCATTTAGACCGATTTCCACAAAATCCGGATGATTTTAGTGAGGAGAGCGGGGTGAAGGATTTCATCAGGATCTTCGGACAATGGAAGAGCGTTATTAGGGGCGGTGGGACTCACATATGATGGCAGTCTACTGCTGGAGTTTGCAACGAGATTTACCTAAAGTCGTTCATTCAAGGAAATCTTATAAAAGATAATTTGCTAGTGTTCAATAGAAATTTTGTTAACATAATGTATTATTTTTTTGTATTTTTTTGGCAAAACAATAAAACTGTATATTTCAAAAGGTAAAGCTGTTAGCAATCTCCCAGTATTTTTTTCATAGTCAGGGCCATAGAAATACCCAATAACAGAAAAAAAATTCAGGAAACAAGACTTGTGTTGACCAGTGTTATCAGTATTTGATTTAACTAACCAGCTCATCTGTTTTTTTTAAGAATCAGAACCCAGATACAATAAGGAATATATACAGTATGTTATTCATAACATCATTTCCCACCAAATCAATGATCCATTAGAAACTGCAATAAGTGCGATAAGGAGAAGAAGTAGAAAGCATTTGACGAAATTCTATATATAACTTTTAAAGTACAAATTCAAAAAATATGTAACTGTTTCATATCAACGTAATGTTATTTACCTTCTACTCTGTTACTTTATTTTACTTCATTAGATTAGACTTTCAATAAGATAGTCAAAGTCGGTGAATCATTGAGTATTTTAAATATTAGAAATATGACAATACTTACATTCAACCAAATCGTAACTCATCAATTTCAGCCGCTCTTCCTTAACTCCACTGTTAATCTTGGATCGTATTTAGATGTAAACAAGCGGCGTCTTGAATTAGAAGATCAGAATATATAAATTATTCTAGAATAAAGGTCTATGTGGCATGGGTTGAGGCTTATACAAGTGTGACGAACAATAAGACATATGAAGAATAATTAATAATATAACAAAGTAGCAGCTGAAATGAGCCTCTTAATATAAACTATATAATTAATCCCATCAAACAATGTAAGACCCGAAATAGAACCTCGTATTTCAGTAGTAAGTAAAGTTCATCACAATAATTGGTGATAAAATATGTGAGTTTGAAGTTGCTACTCCTTCTATGTATTTTTATTTCCAATTAACTATTCGAGTTTAAAGTCTGTTTTAGTCCATTCGTTTAAGTCAGGGGTGCTCAAACGGTCGATCGCGATCGACAAGTCGATCGCGAGTGCTTTTTGAGTCGATCTCGAGAAAAAATTCCGATATAGAACTATTCACAGATTTTGTTTTAGGTAACTAAAACAAAATGTAATGAATAAACTACTAAAATTTATTCGATCCACAATTAGGAAAGAATAACTCCCTCATCACTTTCTTTTATCGTAATAACCCCCTGCTAGCGGCAAAAGGCGGCTTTATCAAAGAAACGCGCGATACTTGTCAAAGAAAAGCCGCGTTTTTGATTCCCGCCGATTTTTCTAGAAAATTCGGGCGGCGTGTTTGACGGGAACATTCGAGACTTCGTTCGCGCCGATATAAATGTTGCGCCTGCAGGAATAGGGAGTCAGTCTGAGTTGTAACTTGAAGGCGATACATCGATACAAAGTTTATTCAATAGTCCAAAATGAGTGCGGCGAAGAAAAGTAAAACTTATCATTTTAATAACGATTGGGAAGAAGAATTTTTCTTTTGTATGGTAAAGGATAAGTGCATTTGTCTCATTTGCCGTGCGTCAGTTGCAATACCTAAGCGTGGGAACTTAGAGAGGCATCATAAAACGGTTCATAAAAACTATGAAAAGGATTTTCCGTCACAGAGTGAATTAAGAAAACGAAAAATACGTGATTTGATAACTTGTTTGAAAAAAAAGAACAAACCATGTTCACAAGACCAGCCAAACAATCAAAAGCTGCAACGATCGCGTCATTTAAAATATCTCATATATTGGCGGAACACAAGAAACCATTTGATGATGGATTGGTTTGTAAAGGAAGCATTTATTGAAGCGAGTGGAGATTTTAAAAATAAAACAGAGAGCTATTAGAGAACTTCAGTTATCTCGTCAGACTGTCACAAGGCGTGTTGAAGTCATGAGTCAGGACATGGCCGATAAACTAAAACATGATATCATGGAATGTACATACTTTTCTTTACAGTTCGACGAATCCACCGATATGACAGACACTGCCCAGCTGTGTATTTTTATTCGAATGGTATTCAATGACATGTCGGCTAAGAAAGAGTTCTTGACAATGATTCCTCTGAAAGAAAAGACCCGTGGCGAAGATATATATGACGTTTTCTTCAATTTTGTAACAAACTACAAGCTACCAATATATAAACTAGTGTGCATTACAACCGATGAAGCACCAGCAATGATTGGAAACGAAAACGGTTTTGTGGCATTGTGTCGAGCTAATGATGATTTCCCTTCATTTTTCTCCTTCCATTGCATTATACATCAAGTTTTGTGTTCAAAAGTTCTAAACATGGAGGAGATTATGGGCATTGCAATAAAAATTGTGAATTCTATCCGTGCATGTAGCTTGCAACGACGGCTCTTTAAATTGCAGTTGGAAGATAGTGAGTCAGCTGAATACACTGATTTAGTTCTTCACACGGACGTCAGGTGGTTGAGTCGCGGAAAATTCCTAGAAAGGTTTTCAACAATTATTATCCGAAATAGCAGCTATTCTGGACGAAAGAGGTGATGACACTCAGATGCTGAAAAATGGAAAATGGCTGACTCATTTGGCATTTTTGACAGACATCACAATGCATTTAAACACCATTAATTTGGAGCTTTAAGGTAAAGGAAAAAACTATTATTGAGATGATTAGCGCAATAAACGCATTCAAAAGTAAATTGCAACTTATGATAGATCAACTGAAAAGAAAGGATCTGAAAAATTTTCCGTCTTTGAAAGCAAGGATTCCTCAGTTGAATTATGATATTTATGAGGCAGAATTATCAAATATTTTGGGCCAATTCGAAATACGTTTTTATGATTTCAGTAAATTGGAAAATATCGCATCATTTATGAGTTATCCTTTTTCGTGTAAAAACATTGAGGAATTAGCTGCTGAAATAGCAAGTCAGTTTAACATGGACTCATGTTCTGTTGAAAATGAGTTAGTGCAGATTATATCAGATATACCTCTCAAAGTCACAGCATACAAAATTCTGGTGTTTTATATCTGAAGATAAACATCCGAATCTAAGGCAAATCGCCCTTCAACTGACGGAAATGTTTGGGTCAACTTACTTGTGCGAGTTTGCATTTTCTGAAATGAAGATAATTAAGTAAAAATATCGCAATCGACTAACTGACGAACATATGTCATCATGCTTGCGATTAGCACTCGGTAATTACGTACCATCTTATGAAAAGTATGCTGAGGACATGCAGTGCCACGCTTCAACATCCAAAGTCACTCATTAGTTAAGTTTAGACACTAGAACTGGTTTGTTTTGTAAGAACCAATAAACTCGCAATTTTGAATAATTATGAGTTTTTTCATTGACATTTTAGAGCAGACCTACACTTACCTTGACTAAAAGAATGCATATTGTGCGGAAAACTAATATCTGTGCCACGATACACCCTACCTAGACGACAATCCTGCATCACACTTACTTGCAGCCTCTCAGAGTCGATCGATCGTAGTCTAACAATATTGAGGTAGATCGCCAGCAGTTCAAGTTTGAGCACCCCTGGTCTAAGTTGTTACATATTACACCAGATGTATAAAAAGTGGTAGTACTCTTGAATCAGGCCATCTTTCGGTCTAACGAATTGAATATGGTGGACATTAGCTGACTAAGAAAATTATAAATCTATTTAAAGGAAAATAAAAATCCCCGAAAAGCCTGTTAACGGTAAACACACTTATTTTATTAGCACATATTATGGTGAATTTTGAATTTTTAAAATTTACTATCAAGTTATTAGACCACACATTTTATGTTACATGTTTTATATATATATATATATATATATATATATATATATATATATATATATATATTATATATATATATATATATATATATATATATATATATATATATATATATATATATATATATATATATATATATCAATATATATATATATATATATATATATATATATATATATATATATATATATATATATATATATATAAATATATATATATATATATATATATATATATATATATATATATATATATATATATATATATATATATATATATATCATCATCATCGTCATCATTAGCTTATTCCATCCATAGTCGAATGTACGCCTCCCTAAGTTGTCTCCAATGAGCTCTGTTGTTTACTTTTTGTATCCAGTCGTCTCTTGCTAATTATTTTATGTCGTCCTTCCATCTTATCTGTGGTCTACCTCTGCATCTCTTATGTTTTGTCCATCTGTTATCATTTATCCTTGCAATATGCCCCGCCCAATTCCACCCTAATATACATATTCGTTTTATTATGTCTGTCACTGTTGATCTTCTGCGTATCTTATGTATGTATGTTAGAAATACAATGTTTTTAGATTCTCCTCTCCATTGCTCTTTGGGTTACTTGGAGTTTATTTATTATACATTTATTTAAAGTTCACCTTTCAGTGCCATATGTTAATACCGGCAGTACATATGGATCGAACACTCTGGCTTTTATTGTATTTGGGATACCCAATTTAAATGTAGATCAAGTCAGTTTTTAAATTATTTTTGTCCTAAATATATGAATCTTTGTACCTTTCCTATTCTTTTGTCTTTTATTAATAGTTCCTGGTTGTTATTTTCACTTTCGTTGTTCAAAAAAAAGTTTTGGTGGAGTTTATTTTTTATATATATATATATATATATATATATATATATATATATATATATATATATATATATTATACCCCTCTGTCCCTATAGACATAGAAAATAGCGTTCCACCATAAAAACAAAGCTTTTTGTATTAGTTTTTTGTGAAAAATTATTTTCTGTGGTCATCTATTTTTAAATTGTGTATAATTTAGTAGTTTCACCTTAGGAAAAGGATTTGTTTGTGAAAAATCCTCCTCCCCTTTTTTGGGGTCATCGATTTTTAAATTTGGTATAAATTCCACTGTTAAAATACCTCCACTCTCCATCAATGATTTTTAACTGACTTCCTGACCTTAGCTTTACAGTTTCAGTGCAATGGATTTTTTTTTATTAAGATGCTTTTATTATAAACAATACCGCTTCTGGCGTTCTCCTTTTTTTCCCTAAAACAATGCTTCTTTTCTCCTTATGCCTTCTCCTCTTCACCCCTTGCCACACCACTGACTCACAGCAAACTGTTTTCCGTCAACTACTTACCAGTAAGTACAGGGTAATTTACATTTCTCGCCATATTATACTTCCAACAAGGGTAGCTATTGGCGTTCGAGAAAGCTTCATGTTTCTAGTCGTAATCCCAAAATGGCCACGAGATTGAAACCAAGAGTGCGTTATAATCCAAGAGTCGCGATCATTGAAGACCTTCGCGTCTTGAGAATAGTCTAACAAAGGGTCCAGTACACTGTTGAAGAAAAATAACGCAAAATAACGCATCGCCATGACCCCCGTATTCATCGACATGGCTCTATCGCTGACTTCGGAGGATCCAAGGAAATCGTTGCGAAAATTGGCATCGATTGTAAGTGTGCATGTGAGCGACCCAACAAGAGTGTCATATATTTTTCAGTAGGACGATGTACTGACCCGCATGAGCCGTTAGATCCAAAACTGACTCTCAGATAACGTTTTAGAACGTTGACACTCCCTAAGCGTTTATCTACCTATTAAAGCAAGCAAGAGTCTTTCAGATAAGTTCTATATTTTTTGGTTCAAGTCCTTCTAACACCCCAAATTTGAACCCGTTGTACTAATACGCATAGAGTATAGTTAAAAGGGAAACCAAGTCCCAGAATTCCGTTATGGCTTCATTAAGGCATTTGCCGGTATGTACAGCGCTGCATAATAGCGTGTATTCAGAGAACTCAGAGAACTGAGGCTGTCATTTAAATTAATGGGGGATATATTGAAAAATGGTGTTCTACATAGATCCCCAAGTTCCATGTATAATAATTTTTTGTAATATTTAATTTTGCATTAATAAAATTTTATTTAAAGGACTATATATATATATATATATATATATATATATATATATATATATATATATATATATATATATATGTATATATATATATATATATATATATATATATATATATATGTATATATATATATATATATATATATATATATATATATATATATATATGTATATATATATATATATATATATATATATATATATATATATATATATATATATACCGGGTGTTATGGAGTTCATTGCATATATTGGAACTGGTGGATCCTTGTAGCAAGACTGATGGCATAAAATTGACCTCAATAATAAAGGAAAAAAATCGACCCTCAAGAAATAATGTCATGAATATTTTTTTCACAATGCCACTGGTCAACCATAGAACTCGCCCATATCGAAAATCCTTAATCAGACGTAAGGTTGATATTTGAGTCGGCTTTTCTAAAATTTAACACAAAAAAAATTAAAATATTCTTATCATTTTATTCTTCTAAAAAAGACAAATAATATGCCGGTAGTCCACATTCTACGTGGACATGAAAGAGGTTATACCGCAAGTGGCCGCTTTCTAGGGAAACTTCAAATTCAGGTTTATTTTATTTGCTTCAGTGAATGTTTACAAATTTTGCAATATGTCGTGATTTTTTTAAATGTACCTGCAAGTTTTTTGGTATTTTTTTATTTTTACATTTGAGATGCTTGACAATTATTGACAAACATTAACATAAAATCAAAATAGTCGGACTTAAAAAAATTGACCAAATGTGGATATTTGTCAACATTTTTCGAGTTTATCTAGTGAATAAATGAATTTACTTTACTTTTTAGCTATTCCCATATCATCTCAAGAACGTAAACTAAAAATGTAGCAAGAATGTTGATCCGAAATGGTCTAATCTTAAAAATCAGGCCAACTTCGGCCATTTCCCACTTTTTTCTACTGCTATGTTCTAGTTAATACATGCAAAATTCGCATGGATAAACTCATTTTAATTACCCCCCTCCACCCTAACATAACCTAACGGGGGAACTTTGCGCCAAAAACTCCAAACTAAATATGAAAAAGGCAAAACAAAGTCATAACTGACGGCTGAAAATCTTACATATTTAAAAAAAATGGCTACTTTTATCGTAAGATGCGACCCTAAAACCCATTATAACGTTGAAAAATGTCAAGTCCACGTAATTGTACAGGATTCGTAACTAACCAGATATCTATTTTAGGAAAAATTTATAATTTTTTCATAAAAAATCGGTTTTCATTAAAAAATAAATTAAAAAAAAATAAAAAAACTCGCAAGTACTGTTCATTCATTCATTCATTCATTCATTACGAACATTCTAAAAATTAAAGGGCTGAAAACAAATACTTCCTTTGGTTCGGCGTACGATGCCGTCTTCAAAGGATGTTTCCGCTTCATAGTTTACGTTTGGGGAAAGTGGTGAAAATGGTATTAGTATAGTATAAAAAAAGGAAAACTGTCGTTTTCCTTTTTTTATTGATGCCATTACCTTTTTTTAATTATATTTTTCTCAGCTTAGTTGGTAGTTAGATGGTTCCACCATCAGCTTTTTTTATTAATGGGCATAAAGATTTTACATTTTTTTTTTAAAGCTTTAGCGTTAAATATCGAAGTAGACGGTTCACTATTTAAATATGATAATCTGTTTCATTAATTAACACAAGCGTTTTGTAAGATCGATATACTTTCATTACTTGAGTTTATTTGAGAGAAAGAACATTTATATTTTCAGCTGCTCTTGATAAGCTTCTGCAAATAAACTTGATAGTGTGTTACTTGGCGACCTCGATTCGTCCTCAATCATAGGTTTAAAAAAAGACACGTCGAGTGGCTGAAGCAGGTGAGTAGTAATGCCTGGCAACTGTAACATGATCCTTTGCTATGTTCAACGCTTCCCGGTTCTTCGAATGCGTTATATTTCCATCAAGCGGAAGTAACACTTTATTTTCAAGGATTGACTTTACGATGATTATAAAAAGTTTCATCCATTTTACAAGTTTTACATTATACATATATCATATCATACATATATATATATATATATATATATATATATATATATATATATATATATATATATATATATATACATATATATATATATTATATATATATATATATATATATATATATATATATATATATATTATATATATATATATATATATATATATATATATATATATATATATATATATATATATATATATATATATTATATATATATATATTATACATATAATATTAAAACAGTTTAATATTTTAAAATAATAAAAAAATAATATTTTAATTATTAAATTTGAATATAATCGAAAATTTTATAAAATCACTGGACTGTCATCAGGTGCTAAAGACATTCACTTGTTTCTTATGGAAACGTTTTTTTTTTTTCGTGAAATATCCTAATTTGGCAATGCAAAACGTGTTTCAATGATGCTGTCAAAGTTTAACGACAATTATTTGCTATTATAGTTCATTTAATTAAACAATTTAGTGATATTTATGTTGTGTGTATCATACTTAACCTGTATTAATGTGTTTAAAGTATTTGTTATTCTTAAATTCTTAAATTTTTAAGTCTTGAGGAAATTCTGTTTTTCCGATATAGTTTGGACAGATAGCTGATTGCTTTGGTAAAATAGGTATGTGTACGGTTTTGTCTATGATTCCTCTGTGGTATAGGTTAGTCATTATGAGACAGTGGCGGCGATGATTTTTGAAAAATGTTTTAATCTCTGTTGACTTAGTTTTAAGTGTTATTATCGAGGGTCGCTTTTAATAAATATTTTCTACAATTGCTTCTACTACAGGGATATACCACTTTAAAATATACTAAACGATTTTCATAACACCCTGTATTTTACCTTTAATAGAGATTCTGCTCTTAAATAAAATTAGATAGTTAAAAAAAGTTCGTTTATACATTTTATGTTACAAATATCGAAAGAAAGAAGGTTAAATTGGATTTAGAATTGCCTCTCGGAAACTTTCTAGTTAAAAAACAAATAAGTTGCTACGACTCTTTAGAGTTGGCGAGATATTCAAACAAGAAAAATTTAATTTCGACAAGATGGTATAGAGAGCCGAATTTGAATGTCGTTTCAATTTCGTTTTATTTCTTTTTAAAAGAATAATGGATTAGGTAACAGGTTTACAGATGGAACTGTTAAAAATGTATTAGTTTGTTTCCTCGTACGGTATTTTAAAGTAGATTTGAGGTAGCATATTCTTTTCAAGGATGCCAATTCATTTAAATATACGAAGGTTTTAAGTTCTTTTACTTCGTAAAGAGAACCGTAAAGTAAGTTTTCATTCATTTTCCATTATTTTACACATTATTTATGTATGTAAAAGCAAGCAATACTTTTTTTCTAGTTCGTGTTATAAAGTTCTTAGACCTAGTTATATTCTGATAACATGCTAAAATGCATAAAAAGTACTGAATACAGATTTCCTTTGTTTGATACCATTCTGCATGGTAATCATTTAGAAGTTTATAAATATATGTAACCAAGCCATTGTAGAATGAGTGTGTTGTAAAATCTATTCTAATAAGTTTCTGTTCAAGAACCAACAAAAATAAAAGTTTTTAGAATTCAATCAAAACTTGTTTTTTAAAAACGTTAATATCGCTCCCAAGATATTAACTGGCGCAGTGCGGAAGGAAATTTCGATAGAGTCAATCGCGCAGTGTGAATTTTCGACAGAGTCAACAAGTTGCATCGCGCAAAACAGATTTTGGTTCGTCTCAACGATTCACGGAAAAAGAACGGAACAAAATTAGACAGATTTCAGCCCTCCAGGCCAGAGTAACAAAAAAAGTCTAGTTTCGACGAGACAAAACCGCTCAAGAGACATTAATCAGGTTAACAAAAGTTCTTATTGGCGCGGCTCAACGGGACATGCATCGCTCGAGAGTCATAATTGGTATCCAGGGAAGAACAAAGTTCATCCTATTGGAAGAGGAACAAAGAAACAAGAAGAAAGAAACAAGAAGATTTTCAAGAAACAAGAATGAAACTACAGATTCTTTATTTGTAAATGAAAATTTGACATTTTTCAGAAATCCACGCAGTGGAGAAACAATTTTTTCTCGAAGCAGAATTGTTCTCTTTTTTCAGCAAAACAACTTGCGCAGTGAGTTCCATTTACAAGCTCACGCAGTGAAAAACAACAGGAACAAATTTTCTTTTCTTTTTCGAAATACCACGCAGTGGGTAAATTTTACAAAACTCACGCAGTGAGAAAATTTCAACAGAAAGAACAGAGGATTTTGACTGAAAGCAAGAAATTTTTGAATTAATCACGCAGTGAAATTCAAAAGATTTTGCGCAAATTTTAGTTGTAAGCAAACATAATTTTAAGGTATAACTTTATTGTGCATATATTACATACGAGGCTGGTTTGAAAAGTCCGTGCAAAAATAAAAACTACTTATGTGTTTGGGGTAAACCTTTTTTATTTTTCGACATAGACTCCTTTTAGGCTTATACACTTCGTCCAACGATGTTCTAGTTTGTTGATCCCTTCCGAATAATAGGATTTGTCCAAGTCTGCAAAATATCCATTAGTGTCTGCAATCACCTCCTCGTTTGAATAAAATCTTTGTCCCGCCAGCCATTTCTTCAAATTGGGGAACAAATAGTAGTCCGAGGGAGCCAAGTCTGGAGAATAAGGGGGATGTGAAACGAGTTGGAATCCTATTTCCATTAATTTTGCGACCACAACTGCTGAGGTGTGTGCTGGTGCGTTGTCGTGATGGAAAAGGACTTTCTTGTGGGCCAATCGCGGGCGTTTTTCTTGCAGCTCGGTTTTCAACGGTCCAATAACGATGAATAATATTCACCTGTAATAGTTTTACCCTTTTCCAGATAGTCGATGAGGATTATCCCTTGCGAATCCCAAAAGACAGTCGCCATAACCTTTCCGGCCGAAGGAACGTTCTTCGCCTTTTTTGGTGCAGATTCCCCCTTGGTAACCCATTGTTTAGATTGTTGTTTTGGTCTCAGGAGTATAGTAATGTATCCATGTTTCATCCACAGTGACGAAACGACGCTTAAAGTCCTCCGGATTCTTCTGGAACAGCTGCAAACCATCCTTACAACACTTCACACGATTCCGTTTTTGGTCAAGCGTGAGCAATCGCAGCACCCATCTTGCGGATAGCTTTCTCATGTCCAAATGTTTATGCAAAATATTATGTACCCGTTCAGTCGAGATGCCCACAGCACTAGCAATCTCACGCACCTTAACTCTTCTGTCATCCATCACCATATCATGGATTTGATCAATGATTTCTGGAGTCGTAACCTCCACAGGCCGTCCAGAACGTTCAGCGTCACTTGTGCCCATATGGCCAGTCCGAAAATTTTGAAACCACTTATAAACTGTTCTAATCGAAGGTGCAGAGTCACCATAATGTTTATCAAGCTTCTCTTTAGTCTCCTGAGGCGTTTTGCCTTTCATAAAGTAATGTTTAATCACCTCACGAAATTCTTTTTCGTCCATTCCTTGAAAAATCACTCGACTTCCTTGATTCACACGAATGCCAAACACAAAGAAATAGACCAATATGGCTGAAACTTGGTGTGCGTTCATTCAAGAGATGCTACCCTCGATACACGCCGGTGGTGCCATCTCTCGGACTTTGCAACATCCCTCAGTTTGACGGGAACACAAAATTAATCACCAGATTTATAAATGTGTGTAATAATTTCCTTACGAATCACATAAATCGCGAAGGCCCAAATGCCCCTATAAATGTGTGCTTGTTTGACACCATTTTATCTAAGTTAACGGGAAGAGCAGCTGATTTAATAGCCTCACGAGTAGAACTCAATACGTGGGATCTAATCAAGAATGCAATAATCGAAACATTTGCTGATAGACGTTCGATAGATTGCTTAGTGCAAGATATTATAACATTCAAAATCGAGAAAAACGAATCAGTTAAACAATTCGGAATCAGATTGCAAGACGCACGAAGTCTATTGTTCGCTAAAATAAATATGGAAAATATAGCACGGAATATCAAAATTTTGAAAATTCAAGAATACAACAATTTAATTTTAAAAGCGTATATAAATAACTTACCGTATAACATGCAGTTAGTGGTCAGACTTAAAAACCCTTTATCCCTCGAACAAGCAATGAGCTTTTCTCAAAAGGAGGAAAATTTCATACGCACAAAATCGTGGCAATTTAATAAACAAAATAAGCCAAAATACCCCAAATAAGTAACCCACCCATAAATCACAATCTAAGACCCCAGAATGTTCCACATGTGAACAGACCAAACAATAACAACCCTTACCAATTCTTAGGATACGGTCAGATCCGTTATAACCCTCAAAGAAACGTCCAAAATCCAAATATAAATAGACAGCAGAATTTCCAAAATCGTATGATAAGGCCAAATTTCCCCTTATATCCACCAAGACAAAATAACTTCTCGCAGAGAAATAATAACAAGAATTTTGAACCATCCTATCGTGGAACGAAACGGCAAGCAACATCTTCTATAGTTAGAGCAAATAACCCTAAGCCGATGGACACATCGTCCGGAAACGCAATAATACACAGAAATCCACCACAAAGAAAATTCTTCGTAGAAGAATTATATAACCAAATGATTGAAAAGAAAAATAATACGGAACCCACAATTTTGCTTATGAAATATTTTCCGATTTTATCGAAAATGAATTTTTTACCGTAAAAACAGCCCATGCAATCTCCAGTCATAACGAGATAATGCACATTCCAATATTCCATCTTTTAATTGCCCAGACTATCATAAATTTTATTTATTCGATTTTTCCCAAAATTAACGCATACATTAATCCAGACTAGAATCATTGAATGCAAATCTACCCTTATACTACAACAAAGATCCCAAAGGAGAAAAACCTTGTGAAATAATCATTCCCCCGAGAACTCAACAAATTGTAAAAATTCCAGTAAATAAGGAAAATGGAATAGGAATCTTAAACTACGAAAAACTAGGAAAAGCAGAGATACCTGAAGCCATTGTAAAAATAGAAAATCACCATGCTTTAACGACAATCATCAACCCTTGTGAAAACCCAGTGAAAATTACAATATTCGAACCATTCGAGATAGAAAAATTTGAGAGAACAGAATTAAATTTTATAGATGAAAGTTACGAGGAAGATCAAAAGATTGATATTTTAAGGAAGTCATGGGAAATAATAAAAAACAATAATTTAAATTCCGATGACAAAATCGAGATTTCATGAAAAAATAACCTACAGGTTATCTTTTCAACTAAGATGGGAGGAGTTATATTCTGATAATATGCTAAAATGCATTAAAAAATACTGAATACAGATTTCCTTTGTCTGATACCATTCTGCATGGTAATCATTTAGAAGTTTATAAATATATGTAACTAAGCCATTGCAGAATGAGTGTGTTGTAAAATCTAATCTAATAAGTTTCTGTTCAAGAACCAACAAAAATAAAAGTTTTTAGAATTCAATCAAAAGTTGTTTTTTAAAAACGTTAATATCGCTCCCAAGATATTAACTGCCTTAAACATTATTTAATAAAGAATAAATATTCTTTTTTTTTTTTGTTCAGATTTACTTTTTTTTACTTCTCTTGCTAAAGGAAAGTATGTTATTCGTGCTTTTCTTCATGTTTTATAGTTCCTAGATCACAAAAAAAACAAAATCAATCATTTTCGAGGGTCTGTCTCTGCCCTTCGGTCTGTTGGCACGATAACTTCCGAACGTAATGTGATATCAATTCCAAACTTGGTATATATTAATGAGGGGATAAAGTCTATAGTTTTTGAGCGATACCGCGAAGGGGGTGGAATCGACAGTTCGATAAATTTTGTATGATTTTAATAGTACTATTGAATTTATCCTATTTTCTTGTTGAGCTATACAATATTTTGCATAAGTTATTACAGATTATTTTCAATTTTAATCCAAGAGTGGATGAAAAGAGTGGGGGGTAGTTAAATATTGTGTAGATTCAATAGTATTTGGAGAATTTTGATTAACAAATTTTAAACAAATCATTAATAGTGAAATATATAAGATGTGAATTGGGTGGGCTAGGTTATAGGGGCTGTTTTATATATATTGCACTAATGGCACTTTTCGGAGCTCTTGGAGTGTAGGAATATGGAAATTAGGTTATTTTTTCGTTAATAGCAATTTTAGAGGATTTTTTCAGGTTTTTGGATGGAAAAATAGGTAAATTTTAAGCACATCTATTTAAAATAAAACATAAAGTGCCAAAGTGGTGGAGAAGGAAGGTAAAAGAGTGACTTCGTATTTGTCTTGTTATAAGCCTTTTTCGGAGTTCCTTCATTATTTTTATTGTTAACATGGGAAGAAGGTGTGAGAGATGGGGATCATTGTACAGTTTCAATAACATTATGAGAATTTTTCCTAGTTTTTGATTGGGATTTTGGACATTTAATATAAAATAATTTTTCCATAGTAATATATATATATGGGATGAAAGGGATGAGGTAGGGGGTTAAATTCAGTGTTTTTGGTTTTCCATTATTTCTAATTTTAACAGAAATAATATATAGAAAGGATTGAAATCTTATTCCAGAGTAATCTAGAAAAAATGCTGAGTCGAATACAGATCAAGTTTTATAAATACAAACATTTAAGTTGGCAGAAATGTACTTGTGGAACAGCAGTTAAATTATTGTATTTACTTTCCCCGCTAACGGAAGTTTTCGATTTGTAAAAAAATTACCCACCGAAATTTCTCTTTTTTCTAGGTCTTAGGATGTTTAGAACAGGAGAAATATATTTTTTTAACTTTCACCTTCAAAATAAATAGTACTAAATATAATAAAAATAATATTCTGGCCACATATCATAAAAATGTTTATTTTTATTTACACATCGAGAGGTTTTTCTTAGTATAAGTGCCAATTCTTTATCAGTATAATCAACATTTGATTTTATTCTTTAACGTACGTACGTATTTCGATGGCAGTATATATTTTGTTCTAAGTTATTTTAAAAGAGTGGATTGCAGTTTTTAGTGTTCCGTAGGGAACACTTATAAGATCATTTAGGTGTCTGTCCTTCTCTCATACCTGATTTTTTCCGAAATTATTTGTCACTAATACTAATACAGGAATTGATGGCCTCATTAGAGCCGTGTAGTTTTGAAAGTTAAATTTTGACTTAAGGGGTTAGTTTTTGGGGGGTCGAATCGGATGGGGAAAAAAAAATTTTTTTTTACTAGGTCATCGAGTATGATGTCAAATGAAAGCTTGTCATAAATATGGTATATATATATATATATATATATATATATATATATATATATATATATATGTAATACTTTCACACACTGATCTTTGTATTATTTTTAAAAAAAAACTTGAAAAGTACGGATCAAAAAATTTTAAAATATTCTCTACGGGGTGTAGCTTGAACGAAAATTATCACGAGTGCATTGCCTTAAATAACACTGGTAAAAAAAATTGTAACTTTGTCGTGCCACATGAACTTTTATGATATTTTTTAGTTTAATAGGTGGTTGGCAGTAAGTAAGCCAAGAATTTTATTCTCTTAAGTAATTAAAATATTTCAAAAAACAATGACCTCCTAAACGAAAAATGTAAAAAAGTTTTATTATGAAGTTACGATCTAAGATTTTCTAGCAAATTTAGATCCTGGTTGGTCCCTTTTGATTGTCCAGCAGTAATCTGCCAACATATTTGGTTTCACGATTTCGAAAATAGCTGATTTTAGTTTCATGATGTAGGATGGAATTTGTCCTGTTAATCGAGATCCTAATAGTTCTGACTGCTTTTTTGACAAATTTAAATCGCGAACCAAAACGTTTAGGTCTCCTTGAGTTATCAAGTGTGGCTTGGTTAGAATTTCTTCAAACTCAGAGTCATCGTCCTCATCAACACATTGGCTTGAAATGAAGGATTGTGTATCGTCAAGCTCAACGGACGCAGGTGCAACTGGAATGGGCACATTTTCACTATGAGGCACTGGTCTCATGGCTGAAGGTAAATTGGGGTAAATAACTGTGTGTTTTTTTTTTTTGAAATTTATACCATTTACGTCACTAAGACAAAAATAGCGTCCGAAATGTGATCTCTTGGTTCGGTCCAAATCATGGGTACAGCAAACGGCATATGACGGGACCCTTTCTTCCAATCGGTTAAATTACACAAGTTATGCAACAAATATGAGGAGCCCAAGATTTGTCTTGATGGGGCATAGCGAAACCAAAATACCGGTGATAGCTCTCCAAGACTAGTTTTGTGAAATTTCGTTTTTGTTTTTTGAAAGTCAGTTCACCACAAACATAAGAAAAAGAGTTAAGATCGTTACTACACTTTCTCGACATGTTAATGCAGTTAATAAATCACAATATTCTCCACGGGGTGTAGACTGAACGAAAATTATCACGAGTGCATTACCTTTAATAATCCATCTGGTATTTAAAAGAAACAAAAATTTCAAGGTCATCAGATTTCAGTAAAACTTTGTTGAAAACTCATTTTAGTTTCATGATGTAGGATGGAATTTGTCCTTTTAATCGAGATCCTAATAGTTCTGACTGCTTTTTTGACAAATTTAAATCGCGAACCAAATCGTTTAGGTCTCCTTGAGTTATCAAGTGTGGCTTCGTTAGAATTTCTTCAAACTCAGAGTCATCGTCCTCATCAACACATTGGCTTGAAGTGGAGGATTGTGTATCGCCAATCTCAACGGACGCAGGTGCAACTGGTATAGGCACATTTTCACTATGAGGCACTGGTCTCATGGCTGAAGGTAAATTAGGGTAAATAACTGTGTATTTTTTCTTGAAATTTATACCATTTATGTCAGTAAGACAAAAATAGCGTCCGAAATGTCATCTCTTGGTTCGGTCCAAATCATGGGTACAGCAAACGGCATATGAAGGGACCCTTTCTTCCAATCGGTTAAATTTTTCACACACGTTATGCAACAAATATGAGGGGCCCGGGATTTGTCTTGATGGGCCACAGCGAAACCAAAATACCGGTGATAACTCTTCAAGACTAGTTTTGTGAAATTTCATCATTGTTTTTTGAAAGTCATTTCACCATAAACATAACAAAAAGAGTTAAAATCGTTACTACGCTTTCTCGATATGTTAACGCAGTTACTAAATCACAATATTTTGATGAAATCACAGACAAATAATTTTATGACTATTTCTTCGCGAACGTTCCTTTGCTTTTATTGTGTAACATTCATTTTTTCCTAGATTTTAAGACCATGTAATGTTACTGATTTTTCCATTTCAAATTGTACTTATTTTTATTTTTGTATCGAACGGTATATTAAACAGAGATTCCAAGACGTTCGGTATATATTGTGTTGTGCGGGTTCCTGACCGAACCTCTCGCTACGCCGCGATTGGTGAAATGTTTGATCCGCAGTTTTGATTGGAGCGTCGTGATATTACAGGCAAAAGTCGCACGATTATTTAAGGCTCCGCAGAGCTTGAATCGAGGCTGTTTTCCATCTAGCCGCAGCCAGGCAGTACCGTCTAGCCGAGAGGCTATTTTCCATCTAGCCGAAGTAGGCTAATTTTCATCAGAGCCGCTAAGTAAAAGCACCAGTGTCTTAACTAAAAGCCGTAGTGGGCTTTCTAAGTGTTTGCTAAGAAAAAGTGTGAAATCGGGCATAGTCCATCAAAACAGGAATAAGAACAGTAAGTCAACAAAACTTCCTTCAATAGACTTATCCCGGAGTAGTGCCTTAATTACAATTTAAAACAGACTAAAAAGTGAATTCAATTCAGTATCAGAAATTAAAGCGGGTAAGTTCAAAGGTTACAAAATTGCGCTCAAGCGTGGGACAAACAACTTCTCACAGGGTACAAAAAAAAAGATGCCTCAAACTGAGAACACTTTTTCACACCTTACAAAATGACGCAGTGTACGTGGGGCGCAATTAAACACCATTTCATAGGCTACAATTGCCGTAATATTAGTTATAAGTATTACCGTATCACAAGAAAACTGAGGCTAATTGAAACAAAACAACTGCAGTTTAATAATGAGGGTGAAGATAAACATCGCCAAAACCATGTTCATGACAAATGACGACTGTGATAAAGAAGCCGAATTGAACATTGAAAACGCGAAAATCACAAGAACGGGTTCATACGTATATCTTGGACAAAAAATAGTAATATCCAAGGAAAACTTAAAAGCGGATCTATCAAGGAGAATATCATTGGCTTGGACGGCATTTGGCAGATTGCAGAACATCTTCCTTTCCAATATTCCAAATACACTAAAAGCGAACACATTTGATCAATGCGTGTTGCCGGTGTTGACATACGGAACGGACACGTGGACTTTGAATCAAGATATTGTAAATCGCATGCAAGTAGCTCAACGAGCGATGGAAAGAATGGTTTTGGGAATATCGTTGAGGGATAGGCTGACTAATGAAGAAATTCGAGGAAGGTCCAAGATAACTGATGTAGCTGATAGGGTAAGCAGGTTGAAGTGGAGATGGGCGGGTCATATCGCAAGATACTCTGATAATTGATGGACCCATAGGGTAATCAACTGGATGCCCTGGAATGAGAAAAGAAGTAGAGGACACCTGCAAACTCGATGGTCTGACGACAATAAAAGACTAGTGAGTTACAACTGGATAAGCAAGGCCCAAAACCAAAGAAGATGGACGGACTTAGGGGAGGCTTATGTCCGACGATGGATTGCATAGCTGATGATGATGATGATGATAATGGAACGTCTTTTAAAAAGCAAAGTAAATAACATCTTGTCTTATTAAAAATTAATTTCTCAACATAATCTCTATTGAGCTCAATACATTTGATAGAGCTAAATTCTAATTTCCTTATTCCCCTTTAAATCACTTTTAAATTCATTTATCCAGTAATTAATGGTCTTGAGTGCTGATGCAGAGTTCCCACGAACTTCCTTTAGTTCGGTTTCTATCTGAGCCGCAGTCCACATCAATTCGATCTAACCTCTAGTCATATTGAAAACGTAAATGAGTGAATTCTGTGATCGGAAAATCAAGGTTGCAGTCCACCTTTTGGCTGCACTATCACATTAAAGGAATAGATAACACTGACCTACACACATTGTGGTGCTTAGGATTTTAGACCTAATTTTAAGTATGTCTGATAAGGTGATGTCAAAAATGTTATTGGATTTTTTGTTGTTGCTCTAGTTAATGAGATAGAAAAAAAATGCAAAACATTCTATATGAAGAAATTTTTTTTAAGTGATTTTTTAGAGTGAAATTGTCTTGAGCAATCTCGTATAAGTCCCCAGCAATAATCCGCCATCATATGAACATCCCATCTGTTTTGATACCTGTTCTCCATTGTTCTTATATCTTGGTGGAAACGTTCTGCTTGCTCTTCGCTCAAATCTCCTAGGTTATGTTGAAAATGATTAATATGACTATTAAGGTAGTGTATTTTTATGCTCGTATGGGTGCCTAAATTTTTAAAGTGATGAAGCATTTCATCAACTAACTGTATATAGTTTTCAGCCTTGTAATTTACGAGGAAATTTTGTACAACCGCTACAAAAGATTTCCACGCAAGTCGTTCAACTTCAGTCATAGATGTCTCAAAATTAGTGGAGTTTTTAATCAATCGACGTATCTGAGGCCCATCAAAAATGCCTGCTTTAGTTTTTCAGTAGTTAATCCAGGAAATTTTTGAAAAATAAAATGGAAATATTGACCATTTTTGTTCAGAGCTTTGACGTACTGTTTCGTTAGCCCTAATTTTATGTGCAAAGATGGAAGAATGATTTTTTCTCGCGGAACCAAAGTCTCATTTATCGCATTTCTTTCACCAACGACCAAAGCATCTCTTTCAGACCAATTTTTTTGTATTCAGTGTCTTGATTTGGCTCGACTGTCCCACAAACGAATAAAACATGGATATTTTGTACAGCCACTTTGTTGTCCTAACAAAAAATTAACCATCTTCAAGTCGACACATATCACCCATTTATGTTCAACACCTTTTATTTTCTGTAAAAGTAATCACTTGATATTCTTCTTTGATAGTGGGCAATCGGAATAGAAGCACGTTTCTTGCCATTTTGTAAAAGTACAGCTTTTAGACTTCGTTTATGGCTGTCAATAAAGAGACGCCAATCACTTACCTGATAGGTCTCCAAGCCCATGAAAGTGAGTAGGCCGTTCACATCACTACAATATACTAAATTTTCATCAGAAGAAAAAAATTGTAATAAGTGTTGTTCTGTCCTGCGATATGAAGAAATTTTTGACATCAGAAGACAGGCAATTTTTTTCTTCTAATCTTGATGCTAGCAATTTCGCACGCTCTTTTGAAAGATCTAAGTTTCTGATGAAATCTTTAAGCTCTTTTTGTGAAAATAAATTAGGATTCGATGTTTCCGAACAATATTCACTTCCTTGAGAAGTACTGGTTTCTTCAATTTCTTCATTTTGAAATTGAGGTAGCTGATGAAAAACTGGTACTGGAACGTTTTCTGAATGGGATATTGGTCTTCTTAGTGAAAAAATATTGGGATATTTCCATTTATGACTATTGGTTTTATTGATGCCCTCTATATTTGTCATACAGATAATAGTCCTCGTGATGATTTTTTGTTCTTTCCAGATCATAGGTACTCCAAATTTCAAAGATTTACGTCTACCTTTCGCCCATTGTTACAGACGTGTATTTTACATACACTATCAGGCACCCACGCTTTATCTTGATTGCGAATTTCTATACTGAAGTAAGCAAAATACAAACGGGTCACAGTATCTGTTACCAATTTTCTCTTATTTTTGAAAATATATTCACCACAAATGTAACAAAACTTATCATGATCGTTAACACAACGTCTTAACTTACTAGCCACTATGAAATCATAAGATTAATTCTGTCAGTGATATTGTAAAACTTACTGTTTTCGAATAGGACGGCCAAAAATAAAAAACCGGTCAAGTGCAAGTTGAACTTGCACAATTAGTGTTCCGTACGTTAATTGCTTTTAAAATAAAAAAAATTATTACGGTGGTATAAAATGATCAGTGACTTCACAAAACACACCCCAAATGAGTTTTCAACAAAGCTTGTTTCCAATCTTTACTGAAAACTGATGACCTCGATTTTTTTTTTTTATATACCAGATAAATTAAAGGTAATGCACTCGTGATAATTTTCGTTCAATTTATGCCCCGTGGAGAATATTCCAGAATTTTTTCAAAATTTTTTGATCAGTACTTTTCGAGATAAGGTAGGGGGACAGTGATTTTTTCAACTCCGCTTGGGGCGGCTGTGGGTGGATTAAGTAGCTTACAGTTGTCACTGCCGGTCCCAAGCCCGGACAAAGGAGGAGGGTTGTAGCGGTAGGCCAGCTTCTTACCCTATGTAAAAAAAGCCTCTGCTAAAAAACCTAATCCAAAGCATCGGAATCGAACGGATATACGAAGACGAAAACAGCAAAGAAGAAGGACAACGATATGTGGTACATGGAACATACAAGGTCTCTCCAGGAAAGTAAATGAAGTTGTAAATGAATTAGAAAATCTTCGAGTCGAAATTGCAGTACTGACGGAAACAAAGAAGAAAGGAAAAGGCTCCGAAAGTTGGGGGCATTACGATCACTTTTATAGTGAAGTGTCCAAAGAAGAAAGAGCAAAACAAGGCGCATCCATACTAATACACAGAAAACTGAGGAAATTCATAACCACCTGGGAACCGATTAGTGAAAGAATCATAAAGATGAATCTCAAAATACTAGGTAATAACACAACCTTACTGGGGGTATACGCTGTCAACGACGACGATCTGGCTAATAACAAGGATTCATTTTTTGAACAACTAAATGAGGAAATACGCAAAATTGGAACATCAAGAGAGATATTACTTTTGGATGATCTAAATGGAAGAATAGGAAGGAAAGAACACGATAAAGTGGTAGGAAAATATGGCGAAGAAGTTACTAAGGACAACGGAAGAAGAATTATAGAGATATGTGAACAAAACAACCTTATAATATTAAACGGACACTACCAGCATAGGGATATTCATAAATATACGTGGAGACAAACAACAAGAGATTTCAAAATATTATCGACTATATGATAATACGACAGAGATCTAGATTAAACTTCCTAGATGTAAGAGTCCAAAGAGGGGCTTCATGTGGCAGCGACCACTACCTTATGAAAGGAAAGATAACCTCACGAACAATACGGGAAAGCAAACTGGAAGATACAAGTACACAGCACACAACAAGTGAAACAACAATAAGATATAATACAGACAGCTTACAAAATGAAAGTATCAGAAATTTTTACAAGAGTAGACTAGACCAAAAGATACAACGGGCGGGATTTGTTAATATAGAAGAAGAATATAAGTATATAAAGGAATGCCTACACGCAGGCGCACTGGAAGCATTAGGGTACCAAGAGAAAAGGGAAAAACAGCAAAAAACCATATTGGTAGGATGAAGAAATTAAATACGAAATTGAAGAAAAACGGAAAAGCTATCACAAATACTTAAGTTCAGAGAGCACAAACGACAAAGTAAAATACAAAGAATCCCAAGCTAGAGTACGCAAAATGATTAGTGACAAAAAGAACAACCAATGGGAAAAGACATGCTCAAGATTCAACACTTACATAGGAGGAAGAAAGAGCACAGAAGAACGTAGAAGCTGAAGAACAGGCAGGCTTTAGAGCAGGAAGATCCACAATAGACCATCTCTTCTCACTGATACAAATCCTAGAAAAGAAAACCGCATTTGATCAGGAAGTTCATGTCTTGTTTGTTGAGTTAAAAAAGGCCTACGACAGCGTGCCCCTAATGAGATTGTGGGAAACACTACAACAGAGTAATGTAAGCACCGAAATAATTAAAACCGTAAAATCCTTATACCAAGACGCAAGAAGTAGTGTGAAAACCAAATATGGTATATCAACAGGGTTCCAGGTCACAAAGGGCCTCAAACAGGGCTGCTGTATATCCCCCACGCTATTTAAAATCTATTTGGAGAGTGCACTGAAGAACTGGAAAAGGAAATGCAGCAGTATGGGATTACCACTGGATGACGATACTACATTGTACACGCTATCATTCGCAGACGACCAGGTAGTAGTCGCTTAGGACATTGATGATATGGAATACATGACACGAAAACTTACGGAGGAATATGAGAAATGGGGCCTAGAAGTCAATATTAAAAAGACCGAGTACATGTCCGTCGAAGGACAATAGCAGGACTTGAAACTGGCCACAGGACACACCATCAAACACTGTGCCAGTTATAACAGGGAACGAGAATATCTAGGGACGGAACACTGGAAGAAGCAATATTCGAGAGGAATATCCAAAGAAGAGTAGCGATTGCAATAGTGGACGAAATCAGAACCCAACATTTGGTATGGTACGGACATGTACAGAGAATGTCACAAGACCGACTATCTAAAAAGATTTTAAATTGCAACCCTCATGGAAAAAGAAAGCGAGGAAGACCACGCCAAAGCTGGAGAGCAGGAATCAACAAGGAAGTACTAGAGAGAGATCTAGAGGAGGAGGGATGGAGAAACCGGGAGGAGTGGAAATTAGGCATCGGAAGACGGAAGACGTTATACAACCGTTTGATATATATATATATATATATATATATATATATATATATATATATATATATATATATATATATATATATACAGTGATTTTTCGCGATTTTCTAAAAATAATACAAAGAAAAGTGTGCGCAAGTATTACATTATATATATATATATATATATATATATATATATATATATATATATATATATATATATATATATATATATTTTACTCATGTTTTCACAAGCTTTCATTTGACACCACACTCGATGACCTAGTAAAAGAATTTTTTTTTCACTTCCGATTTCACCCCTCAAAATTAACCCCTTACATCAAAATTTAACTTTCAAAACTATACGGCTCTGATGAGGCCATTAATTTCTATATTAGTACCAAATTTCAACTTTCAATGTCAAATAGTTTCGGAGAAAATCGGGTGTGACAGACAGACAGACAGACAGACAGACAGACAGACAGACACCGAAGTGATCTTATAAGTGTTCCGTACGGAATACTAAAAATGAGGTTAGGTAATGAACTAGACCTGACAGGGTAAAATAAATTTTGTCGAAGCATAATATATTACCTTCCTTATCAGCTATAGATAAAAACAGAGTTGCACCAAAACAACATATTCAATTTGTAGAGTTGTGTAATTACTCAGTTAGCATATTTGTTCGTAGGAATTTTAGAATTCTAACCAGCAGGAAGACTGCTAGCGATCGTTTATTATACAATGTCGAAATAATTGTACGTTTTGTCGATCTTTAAAATGATGTAGTATGCCTCTCTCTGAAACTGAAAGTTTTCTTGAATGTTTACGACGAAGATTTCCTTCGACAATAATAACGAAATATTTATCTAATCTATATTCTAAATACATATTAGCGTATATTCCTGGACTACTCTAAAAATTCTCGTCTAAGACTAACTTTTGAGTACCTATTGTAATAAATTGGAATAAATAGTAAATTGAGTATTCTAGAACGTCACTAGACATTGTATGAATTTAATAAAGAAGTATATATTAAGTATGTTTTCTTATTTTTAAAGCAAAGCAAGGTATTTATGATGTCAATAACATACAGTAATGGGTAGATATTATCTTTTAATTCCAGCACTATTATATATTTTGAGACGTTAAACTATGATATATAAACACAAATATACACCCATTTCACGCTTTGCTCTTTAAAAAAGACTAGTGCGGTTTAAGAGTACATTTCTCGGAAAAGCATTTGGAGCTAAATGGAATATCGTCGAGACCTTAAAGGCACTTTGTAGCAAATAGTGGAGTGAGCCTGCAAACTTTACCACTCGAAAAATTACTAAAAGGCGATACGATTTCTCCCAGAAATGGCAAGGTTCAAAAACAAAAATCTAATAGTAGCTTGATAGAACAAAGAAAATGAAATTTTCGTCTGGAAGGAACTTGAATGAGGTATTTTCTTATTTTGGTATAAAAAGTAATAAGCGTATTTTTTAAGTTAAATTTTATCGTTTAGATTTATCTTAATTTCGCCTATAGAAATGACAGCAGTTAGTGCCAAAAATCATGTCAGCTCTAGCTTATTAAAATTAAATTTTGCTTAAGAAGGTATGCTATTGTGGTGGTTTAAGAAAATAGGCTAGTTTTTTTCATATTTCAAGTTAAGGTCCTTATGTCCCTAAAAATGTAAGAATGGTAAATATTGAATTTTTATTTTATCAGTAAATATCATTGTGTTAAAATTTGTATCAATAAACAGCTTTAAAATAGATTCAATTCAAAAAAATATTCCCGATATTGCTAAAATACAGTCTGTCAAGTAAGAACATGTCTGCGAAAGTGAACTATCGGTTATTGTTGAGCAAACTTGGGTCGCTTGGGTTCGGCATCCACATTCTTCATTGGCTGGAGAGTTTTTTAATGGGCCGTCAGCAAAGTGTAAGAATAAAAAATTATATCTATAACCTAAGTATAGCGCCCTCGGGCGTTCCCCAGGGCTCTCACTGCGGCCCCCTATTGTTTCTCTTCTCTCTAAATGACTTGAGGGATTTCCTGACCAATACTTCTTTTCTCATGTTTGCCGATGATCTGAAATTATTCAAAATTATTTCTAGTCCCGTGGACAGTCTTGTTTTGCAAGAGGATGTTGACATATTTTTCCATTGGGCAACTTTAAACGGTTTAAGTCTGAATACTGATAAATGCTCCTGTATATCATTTTCCAGATTAAAAAGTCCTATGCAGTTCGACTATAATATAAATACAACCATTTTAAAGCGGGTACATGAGATTAGGGATCTTGGTGTAATGTTTGATTGTTCTTTATTTTTCATCGGCCATCAAATGAGTGTGGTGCAGCGAGCCGGTAGGTGTTTGGCTTTTATTGATAGATTTAGTGCCGATTTTTCTTGTAATGTGTTTAAATTATTATATTGCTCGTACGTTCGACCGATTTTGGAGTGGATGCTTATCCTGAACTAGAAGATAAGAACTGGATCCGTATGTAAATGTTTCTTACTGATATTACAAACCATCTCACTGAACTCAACTTAAAGTTATAAGGTTCAGGCAAAACAGTTCTGGATTTATAAGAATCCTGGAAATCATGCAAATTAAAAATAGATTTATTTATCAGCGATATTGCTACAAACACATATAAATATTTTCCAAATTTAAAAACTTATATATCCAGTGTCGACGATGGTGCACTAATAGACGAAATTCTTAAATATATGCCTAATTTAAAAGAGGAGTTTATCGAGAGGGGTCAGGATTTTGATAAACATGGTCCTATGTTCGCTTTTTTAATCAAACCAGATTTAATGGATTTTTCCAGCAGTTGGTTTGACATATCTCTTTTCTCATGGATGGATATTAATGATTTTGATCTTCAATACATTCAGTTTAAAAGCTCCGAGTTATGGAACACGAAATTTGTAGAATTAAGAAGGGTATTAGAAGGTGAGTGCCAGAACAATTCAAACGAGATACTCAGTTGTTGGATGAGTTTACCAGAGAAATTTATTTGTCTTAAGAAAGTAGCGTTTGCCATGCTTACAGCTTTCGGATCATCCTATATCTGTGAACAACTTTTTTCCCATATGAGAGTAATTTTAAACCCGTACCGAAGCAGGCTGACAACAGACAACTCGGAAGCATCTGTGACCCTGAAAATAACCAGACATGAACCGGATATAAGAAAACTCTCTAAAGAACTTCAAGCACAGGGTTCACACTAGGTCCTAGGACTGGTATAATAAAATTATTTGTTAAATGTTAAAATTTTTTTGTAACTAAGCCTTCTAAAAGCAATATTATAAGTTAATTTAAGTTAAATTTTGTTAATTTTAGTTGTAGTAAGTACCTATGTCGGCGAGCAAAATGTTGTCTGGATGAAAACTGGCACCCCTTAGTTAAAAGGTTGCCGACCCCTGTTCTATGGTTTCGATCGTATTATCAGAATTTTTCCAGTTTCTTGTTGAGACAAGAAAGGCATATATATATATATATATATATATATATATATATATATATATATATATATATATATATATATATACATATATAATTAAAGTGGAGAAGTAAAATTCTGGCTTATTTTAGAATTGTTTAATTTACCCGTTTGATAAAACAACTGATTCGAAAATCCGAAACTTATCACAATTTATTAAATTCTGTTGATAGTTGGACTTTGTAAAGTAATGAAACTACTTGCTTCTTCTGTAGTTTTATATTTATTAAAACTTTTTAAAATTTAGACAGAAAGAGTCCGTTCTTATTGTCTTCTCTAAAGTACAAAGGAAACAAACAAACTGCTTGTTATGTATTTGAGATGCATCTATTATGTTATAGTGGAATATATTAACACAGTTGGAGGAAGGAAGTTAATAATTTACAAGACGCTCCTGGTTACCCTGCATCAGCCCCACAACTTAGACAAAGTTGCCTCTAATCTCCGGTGTTAGTCTAATTTTCACCAGGCTTTCTAATTTTATTGTAAGACGATGAATGTTAAATACGTTATTAAAGGAAAAGGTACCTAAGTATTAGGGCTGTAAAGTATTATGTAGTATGTAGGAAGAAAAAGGGTATAGCTTTATGGGATTCTACATATTACAGAGTATGAGAAGTGACTTACATATGAGGGTGGGTTGATAAATCTGGTAAATGTGTACGAAGTGGTCCCAAATTCTATTAAACGGCACGACTGTTGGTAAACGTGATTCTTGTATCGATTGTATTTTAATATGCACCGTGGAGTTGTTTGTAGATAATTATCGTAAGTGATCGGTGTTACGTTGTTCGTAAAAACGGATAAAGCCGAGTACCGTGTAGTGATAAAATATTTTTATTCAGAAACTTGAACTACAGCCCAGATAGAAACTGAACTAAAGAAAGTTCAGGTGGCTAAATAAATTTAAACGTGGCTGTACGAGCACTGCAGATGCTGCACGCTCAGGAACCCGATTGAGGGTTCTTCTAAAGAAATGGTTGATAAAATTCATGGTATCCTCATGGAAGATCGTCACATTAGGCTTCGTGAGATTGCTGAAATGGTATATGATCGGTTACGTAAGAGCCTGTCTGAAATTCTAAAAATGAAAAAGCTGACTACGCGATTGTTGAGTCCAGATCCAAAAAGCATGAGAGAGGACATTTCAAAATCAGGTTTGGAACAGTTGCAGCGTAATCCGAAGGATTCTGGCACCATTTTGTGACTATAGACAAACGTGGACCCACCATTACACCCCGAAGATAAAACGGCAGTCAGAATAATGGTCTGCAGAAGGTGTAAGTGCACCGAAAAAAGCAAAAATCGTTTTTGCGGCGCACAGTGTCTCGACTAGTACAAGCTAGCGGGACAATATTATTTCTTCACTTATTTCAATTGTTTATGTATATTCCAGGTATCTTAAGCTATTTTAAGAAAAAAAAAGTTGAAAAATGTGTACTGTATGTGTATTAATCGAAATATGTAGCTGCAAGACGGAAGTGGTTTACTAATGTGTCTCATTTGTTCACTATTGTCGCTAATTGTTCTTTAATTAGCTACATACGTCTACCTACTCATTATGTGTGAAAAGCACAATCATGTTTGTTTACAAAGAAATTTCTAGGAAAAAAATAAAAATAATAATGATAGTACCCACAGTTATTAATTTACAAAATATTATTTCTTTTAAAATAAATTAGTACAATAACAGTATCTATATGTCAATTATTTACAATAACAAGGTGTATAAGTAAAAGAAATATAATATTAAATAACTTATAAAAAAATCTACGTGCTGTGTTTCCATCGTTTGTGTTACCATACCCAGGTTTTGGTTTATCTCCAATGAGACCCATACGATCTTTAAACACTTTTTGTATCTCTTGTGAGCGTTGCTTCACAATAGCTTTGTCGTTATCTTCCCTGACTTGCCACTTTTTTATTTCTAAACGATAGCTGATGTGAAGCAAACATTCAAACGTGCGGATCCATGCATGTAAAGTAGATAAACTAATTGCAAGGCGTTCTTCGTTGCTGGGATATTTCTTTGACTCCTCGTTCATAGTAGACGGGGTGGCACTGCAAATATAACACTTTTGTGTTGAACTTGTGTCTGTTAAGGCATTGCACACTTTGTGATCAGTCATTGTCAACAACAAATCGTGTTTAACAGAGATTTGAGATCCAGCAACGTTACATAATGTTGGAAGAAGCTGACTTACTTCATCTAAAATTTTAGAAGTTTCTTCTTTCGTAAACTCTTTTGTCTCCTTGGCAAAAATAAACTTAATAGGACGGCAATATAAAGTAGAGGAAGGTCTTGGATTTTGCCAGATCACAGTTTCGCCATCAAGCAGTCTCAAAGGGACAAATGAGTATACAAACAAAAATTCGTCTGTAGCGTTAGTGTTCTCAAATTTCTGCTTATACGTGCTATGCCCCGAACTCCCATCACAGCCCCATTTGCTTACCAACGTATAATATCAACGAGGTAACACACTTCTAATGACTTCCGTCTGAGCTTTAACTAATCGTTCAGCCGTTTTATCCAAAATCGCGTGAAGTTTAATTTCAGCTCGAGATTCAGTCACAGAAATATATTCGTCAGAAGGACAACAAGAAGCTTTGGACTTACCTAAACTATAAAACGATGGATACACTTGATGTCCCGCTTTCATTGGCCATTTTCTTGTTTGTTTATATGAGTGAGAAGTCGATTTCGAGTCCACATAATAAGCTAAAGCTTCGTCTGGTGTTAACTGCCGACTTTGTTCAGAACACTTATTCTTTTCTCTAGTTTCACTGACCGCGACGTTATGGATCTGTTTAGCAACACTTCGATGCCCTTCTTTTCGAGTAGCTAACTCAGCTGCTGTAATAAGCTCACTTGCACTTCGCGATTCCGAAAGATCTTCTACTCTCCGTCTCTTCGTTTTCGTTGATGAGTCTTCAAATGATTTTCTGGGTCGCCCTACGGAAAGAGCCGTTGAAGTGCACGGCTGGTTAACACCCATCTTTATTTCGATTCCGGATCCCTCTAACCAATCTTTATGTTTGATTAGAAACATTTCTTTGTCACACTTTAAAGAAGTCCACTTTTGATTGAATTTTGCTGAAAGGCTTGATATTTTCATTTTGAGTCGTTTTAGAGAATCGTCAGAAACATCAGACATATTGAATTTTTCACTTATATAATAAAAAATGCCACTGTTTCGTTCAGTTTTGTCATGTTTTAGCCATTCTTCAAAAAACTCCATTTTCGTCATAGTCACGACTCGTTCTGAAAAAAATAAAATAATTTTACTTTCGGGCCTTTTCGGGGTCTATAATATATATGAATCTGTGCCTGAATGTTGTAGGTATTACATATAGAAAAATCTAGGTGGATATATGTGGATAAAAAAAGTTGCTACTTTTAAAGTTTACAATTAATGTAAAATTTGCTGGATTTATCTATACATTTACAAATTGATATTACACCAAAAGTATACATATTTTTTATAAAAAAATATAGGTCATAATAGAGTACATACTTTCAACAGAATATCCCAGCACAAAAAACTCGTTTCACTTTGCTACCAATTTTAAAATATGTTATCACAAGTGTGCATAAAATCTAACTGATTTGCAAATGAAAATGACCTCTCTTATAAGGGTTAATTTGACCCCCTGATAAGATACCTTTATGAGGTGATAAACAAATTAATTCTTGGAATTCGTTAAATGGGGGGGGGGGTTGTTTACAAGTCGTTATCAGTGGTTCCTGGAAATTACGTCATAAATATTGTCCCGCTAGCATGTTCTTGCCGAATCACTGTGCGGCGGGAAAAGTGATGGCAACTGTTTTTTTGAACATATTGTCGTCGTTATTGTCTATTTGGAATAAGATGAAACAGCCTCTGACTCTTCTGACGTACCGTTATTAAACCATTTGTATAGTGCGCTGAAGCAGAAATAACCAGGAATAACGTGCGAGAAAGTGCTCTTTCACTAGGACAATGCGCCTGGTTACACATTGGTCGTTGCAATGGCAAAAATGCACGAGATGGGCTTCGAAATAATTTCTCACCTCCCTATTTCTCAGATTTGGCCTCAAGTGAATTTTTGGTTTCCTAACCTCAAAAACTGACTCAGCAGAAAAAAAATTTCGTGCAATTATGAGGTTATTTAAATGTACTGAACTCAATGGAGATTATGCTAAGAAATAAATTTGCAAAAAATGTTATTTATCTTGTTTTTTACAAGACTTTTCAATCCACCCTAAAAAGTGATATATGAATGAATCATAAGAGGAAGGTACTAGAAGAGCTGTTAGTGCTAGAAATTTAACACAGGGACAATTAATGATAGAGAAAAATGGAACTTAAGCACTGGATAGCATCGTCGGACGTAGTTTGCTTATGGGGCATTAAACTCTTTTTTAAAATAAACAGGTTATTTTCTTAAAATTGGTGGTAACACAGCATAACAAAACTTTATTTCCGTCCGAGTCAATTGTTCTTGACATATCTGTTTACCGCAAACAATAGCGTAGATGCTGAAAAATTATAAATCTTAGGCCTTCATTTTTTCGTTATTTATAGGAATACGTTATTTACCAATATATGTTTACAACTACTCTTAAAACAAGGATTTACTTGTTTAAATTTACTAAAGGATTTTCAAAACAATTTGGATATCTGGGGGCACGGCAATGCCCCCGCCATGTTGAGCAGAAAGCACAGCCGTACCATCCTTTTCTCGAAGCCACTCACGGCACTTTCGACCCCCCTGTAACTTCGTTATGGATAAAGCTAAAGAATTTTCAGTGACCAAGAGGACATACTGTACTAGCTATATTCCTAAATTACCTACTATTTATACCTTATAGTTTACGAACTATCGCCAATCGAAGTTCTTTAATTTTGTCACTGACACACTCACCGACCATCAAAATTCTAAGGTACTTCTAGCAGACACACAAACTTCAAATTTTGAATTTAGTTAGTGTTTAGCCTATAAAGGAAGGAAAAACTGGAACATCTCGAAATTTCAGTCCCGTTTTCTAAATTGTACAGCCACTTAAGCCAAAAAAGAGGGTCAACCTCGGAATGAGAGATAATAAGCTGTAAACTTGTATAAACCTTTATTTTGGCATTCTAAAAGTTATCTCAAAAGTCTCATAAAATCTCGTGTCCGCGTCTTAATATATTCAAGGTCAAAGGTCACAGAAATCGGTTTTTCCGATTTTTCTACAAATTTTGTTCTAAACATTTTTTTATACGCTTAACCGTTTTTGAGATAGAGCGCAGCGCTTAGTCATACATAGCATAATGCAAGGTCAACCGTGAGTCCCGGTAAATAATATGTCGTATACAGTTAATTAATCACAAAAAAATCCATAATTATGAATAATTTGTATTGTTTATTAATTAATATATTATATTTAATAATATTTTTCATTTATCAAATATATTCGTTTAATAATACTTACCTACTTCGTGTAATCAAAAAAATTGTTAATACTTTAAGTATATTTTAATTATAAAAAAGTATGAAGATGATGCTTCCATGACAGCAGTGCTAGAAGAGAATATAGTTATTAAAATGGGAGCAAAAGTCACGACGTGAGTCTTGGCTTAGTCAATGGTTCTATTAGTATAGTACAAGGAGTAAAGGTTGATCCTGTACAATGAAAAATACAAATAAAATAAAAAAAAAATACATATTACATTTAACAATGAACATCTTTACGAGCTTGGTCCAGTCAAAACTAAATTTGAAATTATTAATAGAGATTATGTTCATCGCGAACGGTTTTCGATATGTATAGCCTATGCTATTACCATACACAAAAGTCAGGGGCTAAGTCTAAACACTGCAGTGATGGCCAGCGGTTCTTTAGTGTTCACATGCGGTCAAGCATACGTGGCACTTTCGAGAGTGACAAGTCTAGGCGGATTACATCTAATTAATGTCGACTTCGGAGTATCAAAGCTCAGGAGTCCGCAGTCGTTGAATATAATCGACTTAGAAGCACTTTCGTCCAGATTTGTCAAAAATTGTTACATCATAGCCTTTGAGAAAAACCAATAGAGACAGGGAGTGGCTTTAAGAAAATCCATAGCTGACGTACAAGAAATATTACCCGAGAAGGAAAAAAAAGGACTACCTACGAAAAGACATGAGATCCCATCAAAAACATAAAATGTAAAAAAATGTCTTGTAACGCAGTCATTCCACCACAAAAAGTCGTGAGATCTCATGTAAAACCAAGTCAGTTATTTTATTTAGTATCTATGGAAACACCTATTCAACAACTTTGTCGTAAATTGTTATCTATTTAGTTACCTACCAACATTTATAGTGACCGTATCAATATTAGACATCTTTATTTCTATAATAAATATAATGATTTGGCAATCGCACGGCAACATAATCACATAAGAATAATCTACTATTTAAAATACTTTATTCTTAAGTGCACTGTTTAGACTTACTTAGCAATCGAAATAGTAGATTATTCTTATGTGATTATGTTGCCGTGCGATTGCCAAGTCATTATATTTATTATAGAAGTAAAGATGTCTAATATTGATACGGTCACTATAAATGTTGGTAGGTAACTAATTAGATAACAATTTATGAGTTGTTGAACAGGTGCTTCCATAGATACTAATTAAAATAACTGACTTGGTTTTACATGAGGTCTTACAACTTTTTGTAGTGGAAGGACTGCGTTGCGAGACTTGGCATTTTTTTTACATTTTATGTTTTTGATGGGATATATTCTATCTAGGTCTTATTATACAAATTCTTATGCTGCTATTTTACTTGATATCGCATGATGGTTTGTAAATTAATCACTTTATAGTCCTAACTTTAGCCACTTAAAATTACTAAATTGATGTGTAATACATTAACTTCGTATTTGATCCCTTACTGTTTATAGTTGTATTAGAACTCAGCTTTATACCTAGTACTCCCATAAATACTGTTATAATGAAAACATTGCCTAAATATTTAATTTCTATGAAAATTAAAACAAATTATTATGGAATTAATTTATATATTCATAATGATAAAATTAATTTAACATTTACTCAAAATATCTCCCCCTTTGCTTCTATACAAGCCTTCAAAAAATTAGGCCATTCATCATGGCAGCACGCACTGGATCCAATGGAAAAGTGTCCATGCCTCTGTTAAAGCTCGATATAAAGAATCAAAATTGGCATGTCTTTGAGAGCAAACCATACCCTCTAGGAGTGACCATAGTTTATAATCTAAAGGAATTAGATCAGGACTTGCAGAAGGCCAATCTTCTGTATTAATAAAAAAAGGCACATTTTGTTGAAGCTATGCTTGTGTTTGTTTTAGCTTTGTATGCTGGTGCAGAATCTTGCTGGAAGATTCAAACCCAATTTTTGAAAGAATGTGGTTAGGGGTTTCACAACGTTCTCTAAAATAGTGGCGATATATTTTAGCCGAAGTTTCTATACCTTTTTCACACAAATGAATTCTGGTAATCACATCAAAGCTGACTCTCCACTAAACCATAACTGATGCTGGCTGATAACTTCTCAGAACTTTTGGAACAAGTTCAGATGCTTCCTTAGAAGATCTGGCATAAATTCTATCATTTTGATTATTGAAAGATTGTGTCAGAGTAAAAATTTTTTCGTTGCTAAACAAAATTTTTTTGTGTTATTCATTAGCGTATTCTTTTAACAAACTTTCAGATTTTTGCCACCATTTTCGGTTTAAATCGCCCATTAGCAAATGACCAGTGTGCGCCAACTCTTAGGTCTTCTTTAATAATCTTGACATAAAATTTTTGGAAATTTTCGTCTCAGGAGATAAAATTTCTTGTTTTCGGAGATGATTTCGGTCAATTCGCGCTTTTACAACTTTAATAGCTTGTGGCGTTCGAACTGTCCTTGGTCATCCTGAACTGCCTGTCTTTTATGTTTCCCGTCTCAGTAAATCATTTTATCGCCCGGTAAACAAACATACGACTTATTTTAAGCAGTTTTAAGGTCTTTAAAAATGTCGATTTTTCCATACCGCAGCTAAATAAAGCAATTTTCTCGATCACCGCACTGCATTGTTTAAAGAATTCAAATTATAAATATGTTTACACACAATAACTGTATAACAGCTGAGTAATATAACCTATAAATAATTTCACCAAAAAAGTGTTAATGTTTATAGAGGGCGTACGTGAAATTTTGTAACAGTATTTATGGGAGTACTATGTATGTTACAAGTTCAAACCCACAAAGAAGCTGTAATCGACCGATAAATGGATACCAAGTCGATTTTTTTTTTAAATTTTAGTTGGTGATACTAAATGGACAGGAAATTGATTTTATATATATTTTTTTTTAATTTTAGTGGCTACTACTAAAAATTATTTTATATATAGTGAAGTTGTGCTACTTTAGAATATTTTATTTTTGTGGTATTATTTAATAAAAACTCCCACTTTATTATAATATAAAAGATAATGTTCCATTTACTGTTGAAAATTTGAAAAAGTTTTTATGGGAAAGCTTATTATAACTGTATTATTTTTAATTTAGGACCGGGAAGTCAAATAAATGTAAAAACATGTTTTTTACGAGAAAACTTTGTATTGGTTTAGGTAATTGCCCTATAAAAGGTTGGCTTATATAAACGCAGCAAACAGAGATAGTCGTTATATAATACTTTTAACACAGGTTAAATTAATACCGTTTCCATGAATATGAATATCTATGAAGAAATAATTGATTATTGATTTATTTATTGGTGTAAGCATACTGATATCTTGAAAGTAAAACTACATTTTTAGAAAGCTACGTAATTTTATCAAAATAAATATTTCACAACTACACAAGTACATCTAATATTAAATTACCTTATTAGTATGTGCACTTACATATGGGATCACTTAGGTGTCTGTCCGTCACACCAGATTTTTTCCAAAACTGTTTGACATATGAAGTGGAAATGTGGCACAAATATAGGGATTAATTGCCCAATCAGAGTTATGTAGTTTTGTTAAATTTTGGCTTAAAGGGTTAGTTCCGAGGGTAAAATCGGAAATAGAAAAAAAAAATACCAGGTCATCGAGTGGGGTGTCAAGTGAAAGTCTGTGAAAACACGAGTTTAAAAATATATACGATGTAATACTTGTGCACACTTTTCTTTCTATTGTTTAAAAAAAAAATGCCAAAAATCGCTGCTCCCCACCCTATCTCGAAAAGCACATATCAAAAATTTTGAAAAATTCTAGAAAAGTCTTCAGTGTAGACTGAGCGAAAATTATCACGAGTGCTTTACGTTTGACAATTTATCTGGCATAAAAAAGTGTATGGCTTGACAATATGGTGGAGGTCTTTTTAATATACTTTTTGGTACATTACTTCTACCGCTTCGCGTGTCGCTGTACCGAGAGAAAATAATTTTATTTTATTTACTTATAATTAAAGAAATATTTAGGTAGTAAATACTTGTTATATATTTTTATTACTAGATTCTAAAGTTGGATTCATTTATTGGCTATTAGGTAGCTAAGATGCTATACCTATTATACATTGTTGACTAAGAAAAAACGTGAAAATATATATTGGATCTTAAGATACATACATGTCAGGGACCCAGTTAACTTAGCCCAAGTACGGATTTTATTTTGTTTTTAGAGCAATTACCGTACGGAACACTAATTGCGTATGTCCAACTTGCATTTAGCCGGTTATTTTTATTCCTGAAGAGTCTTTTGGTACTAAGTGTTTTTATCCATTTAAAAAAGTTTTATGCACCTTGGTATTTAAATCCGGAAAGAATCCTACAAAGCAGTTTTAAGGCAGTTACGGATCGTAACTGTTGCATAAATGTATATTTTAAATAAATGTCATTTATAATGTAAGACATATATTTATTATTCTGAAAACCTATTATACGGATTCCAGTCTTCAAGCCTAGGGTAAAATTATTGACAGAACAAGTCGACAAATTGAAAACAGACCAAGTCGACAAACAAGAGAAGAGAATTTCTAGTACAGTGGGTAGACTGCTAAAATATGGACTTGGTCTGTTTTTAGTTGTTTATATAAAACCTGAGAGGAATCCCTCGAAAAATCACGCTGTCTGCGGAGAGTGTTGGCTCTGTTCCAACCACTCTGTCGGCTATGGATGTAATCAGCCTCGGATGGAGACTAGGTATGCGTTCCAAAGGACCCCGCACTAACCTTATGGAAAATGGTTTTCGGTGAATGTGGACGAAACTTTTGAAAAATATAATTTACGAGATTCTGAACAAAATATCTCATGTCCCCAACTTTAACCTATGTGCCGTTTTCATTCTAGGAAGTCTAAGGAGTCTAAATATTGAAGAAAATGAATTTTAGAACATGAATATTGACGATGATGAAGACATAATGGGTTATTATTGCACTTGTCAATCCGGCGCTAATATAGTTGAATTATGTGCACATGTGGCGAGGGTACTGTGGTTTTTGGGATATTCCAGGTATGAACAAAATATAAAGTATCCATCGGATGCACTCTTGAACAATGCAATTCACTGAATTCAGTGGATATCGATAATGATTAATAGTATAGTCTTAACACACACATACAGGGATCAGTCTCCGCCACGTCCACGTTGTTGATCCTGGATAGCGCAAAGAGCGGGACGACAATTTTTATTTCACTTATAAGACTAGCTAGAATTAAAATGACTCGTAGGTTAAAGTCTGGGCCATGAGATATTTTATTCAGCATCACGTAAATTACATTTTCTCAATGTTTTGTTTAAATCTACCGAAAGCCCTTTTCCATAAGGTTAGTGCACGGAAAATGGCTTTCAGCGTTCTTTGTTCTTCTGATATTTGTGGCAATAGATAAGACTTGAGACGCTCATTCAGTATACTTAGAAAAACCTTGCTATCGTGCGAGATGAAGGAACAGTTGGTACATTTTGTGGGGGGAGCCCTTTTTGTATATCGGTATGAATATTGACTCTCTCCAGTCATCATCTTGTAAATCGACTCCATGCTCCATACCTTCCACTGTTATGGTATCCGAGCTAGGTGCCTTTCGATTTTTGAGTTTTGCAATGGCATTTTCTACTTCTGAACTCAGAATATTTGGTTTATGATGATTTACTTAAAGGGAGGAGGGGGCATGGACAGGATCAGAAGTGTCTTTACATGAATAAACTCGAGTCGCCAACCGTTCTTCGATGTTCCAAGAAATCAAACTTGCTGGTGAGTTCTGGGTCTTCAATCAGGCGCATACTTCTCTTTTGAATAGAAACCAAAAAATGCCAGTGTATCATTGGTTCGAATTTGAGCTTTGTACCGAATTAAAAATTGTTGTGAAGTGTAAGGCTTTCTAGTTCGAAATAATATTCCCAGCTTTTGAGAAGCTCTCTCTGCTATGTATGCAGTAAATTGAGTGACGATGCTAGAGGAATGGAGTGTCCCAACATAACTATGTTGGGTTCTGGAACGTTAACTTTTTTAGCAATCTCAAGCTTTCCTCATCCCTACAGAAATACCGATGTTGCCATCCACTCCGACACTTTAAGGGCATTATGCTTAAGTTTTTTTTTATGGGTCTAGCACGCGTGCTGCAGGGAAGTCCCTAAAGCGCTACAGGAGCGACACGTGTGTGGAGAAAGCGATTCATGTTGTTTTTGAATCACTGTAAAATGTATTCGGTGGGAAACACAGTCCTGGGCAAACTATTCCAAAGGGATGATATTCTCCATATAAAAGACTGCTTGAAAAGCGTTGTACCAGGAGTAACAAGCTGAACCTCATACGGATGTTAAGTATGAGCGCGACGTGTATTTCTAACATGCACCGCTCTGGGTGGAATTAAGCTGGCCACATCCTTCGAACACTTTCCATGAAAATACTTGTAGAATAGGCTCAAGTCGCCAACCGTTCTTCGATGTTCCGGCGAATCAAGGCCGCCAGTCAGTCTCCATTTAGACGAACAGCTCTTCTATGAATAGAATCCAACAAATGCAATGTATGTTTGGGAGCGGAGCCCCAAACATGGGAGCAGTATTCCATAGTTGATCGAATTTGAGCTTTGTAAAGAACGAACAGTTGTTGTGGAGTGTAAAGCTTTCTGGTTCGAAATAATATTCCCAACTTTTGAGAAGCCCTCCTTGCTATGCCTGCAACATGTTCATGCCAGGACATATTTGCTCCCAAATTAACGCCCAACAAATTGAGTGACGATGTTAGAGGAATGAAGTGCCTCGACATAACTATGTCGGGTTCAGTAACGTTAACTTTTTTAGAAAAAACTGCCGCCTAGGTTTTTGTAGCGTTAAATTCCACTTAGTTACAGTCACTCCAAGATAGAATTTCTTCCAGGTCTTTATTAAGTTGAGTGACTTCCTGCTGTCTGCGGATATTCGTCTGAGTAGCCGATGTTCGAGCGTTCAAAGTGAATGAAGAGATAAGCGTACTGTCATCTGCAAAGCTGTAGATTGGATTCTCGGTCTTTTCCAGCAGATCGTTAATGTAAATGAGAAAGAGAGTAGGAGACAGTATGGAGCCTTGAGGTACATCGGCTGTTAATTCGAATTAATTTTCCTTTTACTCAAAAAAAAAATTAGGATGCATACATTTATAAGTTGCCATTATAAAATTTTCCGTAGAATCCGAATATGATGCTACAAAAATTTTTTTGTATACAATGGTACATAAAAATGGCCAAAAAAGTTGGGTGGCGCAACCCAAGAAGAAAAAAATTTGTAGGTGTTAGATTGGGGAAAAAATGTAATTTTTTAAATAAACCAAAATTTAGTCACCTATCAACAGTTCGTCAATTTTTAAAATTTTCGGTTTCTTTATTTTTTTTTCAGAAGGTTGGTGAAGTCACGTGACACAAAAAATGTTACTTAGCTGTTACCTTGATGCTCCGCTATTATCACATTTTTTGCCCAGAGAACAAGTTAAAGCAATAAAAAACAATTTTTTTGAGTAGGGCATTATTAATTGTTAAACCAATGTTTTATTTTTCTTTTCTTTTATTTTTCTTTTTAACTAACAGTTTCTTCAACCTATCCTACAGAAAGGGAATATTTCCTTCCTGCTAGAAATGTGCCACAGTTCAGCCGATACCTAAAAGAGGCAAAAGGACCTTGACAAATAACTAACGACCAATCGCACTGCTTTCAATAATAACGAAGGTCATGGAAAAGGCTATCAATCAGCATTTTTTAAAATATTTTGAAGGGTTCAACATTATTAGCGGTCACCAATATGGCTTTCGTAAAAATAGATCAACAGGAGATCTTCTGACTTATGTAACACATGTTTGGAACAACGCAACTGAACACTTTGGATAATCTCGAGCGGTTGCTCTTGACCTATCCAAGGCATTCGACCGTGTTTGGCACGATGGGCTGTTGGCTAAGCTACGTTCTTATGGTATGTCCGAAAAGTTCTGTTTGTGGCTCTCATGTTACCTCAGAGAGCGTTCTTTACGAGTGGCAGTCCACGGATTTCTTTCTAACACCTTCACTATCAACGCCGATGTACCCCAAGGCTCCATATTGTCTCCTACTCTCTTTCTCATTTATATTAACGGTCTTCTGGAAAAGACCGAGAATCCAATCTACAGCTTTGCAGATGACAGTACACTTATCTCTTCATTCACTTCGAATGCTCGGACATTGTCTACTCAGACCAATATCCGCAGATAGGAGGAAGTCATTCAACTTAACAAAGACCTGGAAGAAATTCTATCTTGAGGTGACAGTAACCAACTGGAATTTAACGCTACAAAAACCCAGGCGACATTTTTTTCTAAAAAAGTTAACGTTGCTGAACCCGACATAGTTATGTCGGGGCACTCCATTCCTCTAACATCGTCACTAAATTTGTTGGGCGTTAATTTGGGAGCAAATATGTCCTGGCATGAAGATGTTGCAGGCATAGCAAGGAGGGCTTCTCAAAAGTTGGGAATATTATTTCGAACCAGAAAGCTTTACATTCCACAACAACCGTTAATTCTTTACAAAGCTCAAATTCGACCAACTATGGAATACTGCTCCCATGTTTGGAGCTCCACTCTCAAACATACACTACATTTGTTGGATTCTATTCAGAGAAGAGTTGTTCGTCTGATTGGAGATCCGGAACTGACCGGCGGCCTTGATTCGCTGAAACATCGAAGAAACGGTTGGCGACTTAAGCCTATTCTACAAGTATTTTCATGGAAAGTGTTAGAAGAATATGGCCCGCTTAATTCCTCTCAGAGCGGTGCATGTTAGAAGTACATGTCGCACTGATGCTTCACATCCGTATGAGGTTCAGCTTGTTACTCCTCGTACAACGCTTTTCAAGCAGTCTTTTATATGGAGACCATCATCCCTTTGGAATAATTTGCCCAGGACTGTGTTTCCCACCGAGTAAAATTTACAGCGATTCAAAAACAACGTAAATCGCTTTCTCCGCACACGTGTCGCTCCTGTAACGCTTAGGGACTTCCTTGTAGCACATGTGCTAGACCCATAAAAAAAAATTTGTGCATTAATGGTTTATGGGGAAATATTTTATTAATTACGCCTTTAAGAGAAATCAAGGAAAGGCAAGCTTTTCCCATCTTTCCTTGTATTTTGGTACGTCTGACAGATATTTCAGCAAGAACAGTAAAATCTCCTCACAGAGAAACCAAAAAATATTTTACTATTTTATTATTTTAGTCGTACTTGTTAAGAATGAATACGAAAACACAATTTAAACTAAAATGTAAAGTTTAATATATTACATAATCGCACCATTACCAATATATTACTATAATTTATTTTCCATTGTGTCAGCTTCTCTTGCAAGTCGTCTTTTATGTCCCACTCTTCATTATAATTCAAAGCCGCAGAATAACCGTCTACAACAAGTTTTTGTTGACAGCCCAGCATACGCGCGTATATTTGAAATCTTGTGTGGTTCTGTACATAAGGCGCATACAGTCGAGCCGTGTACAGCGAACCCTTTTCGGCCGGCTTGCTGACAACTGACAACCTTCATCAGCACAGCCTTTGTGTTGTTTTGGCCATTTATCAACCCATACTCGGCGCGGCGTTAGCGGCCCTTTCTTTCCACAAATGGACCGCCGAGACGCAACAATACGACGAGAAAAAAACGACCTAAAGCTTAAAAATTGTTGTGTTTCCATTGTGACCCGGCCCGAATTAAGTTTGGTATAAGCTGTCGTGATTGTTATTAATGCTTGCCCACAAAGAAAATCATAAAAATGCTCCACCGCCTTAGGAATCTCTTTTTATGAACTAACCCTTTTAAAGTATGATTTTATTTTGTGAGAAATAAAAAATCACTTTCTATTCATTGAGTGTCAAATTTGGTGAAAAGGCTTTTATTGGAAATTTTCCCTAACGACTTAACTTTTTTGTTGCTTTTTAAGAAAAAAAAAAAAGAAATAATAAGTTATCTAGCTCACTGGGATAGGTAGGATAATTCTGACATACTTTCTTACATTCCTTTTTCTTACATTACTTAAAGGCAATTTAAAATTATACGTTGTTACAAAAAGTACAACTAAAATTTGATATTCTGACTCTTTTTAAGGGGTAATAATAATAATAATAATAATAAGAAACTACCAAAAGCATATCATCAAAGACCCAACTATTACAGAAGACAGATGCAGAAAATGCCACCAGCAGAAAGAAACGATCGAACACATTACAAGCGGATGTAAAATATTAACCGGAACGGAATACACAGTCAGACATGACTCAGCGGCAAAAGTAGTTCACCAAGCACTAGCCACAACATACAAGCTCATAGAAAACACAGATCCCTACTACAAATACACACTAACATCCGTACTTGAAAATAAAGATTACAAACTCTACTGGGACATCAGTATGCATACAGATAAAACAGTTTCCGCTAATAGACCCGATGTTACTTTCCAGTGCAAAAAAGGAAAAGTCACCTATCTAATTGACATAGCTGTCCCCAACGACACAAACATCCAAACAAAATACACAGAAAAAATTTCCAAATACACAGACCTTGCAACGGAAATAAAAAGGCTATGGAAACAAGAAAAAGTCATCATTGTCCCCCTCATTATATCAGCCACAGGCCTTACACCAATAACATTCACACCACATTTAGTACAATTAAGACTCAACACAAACATACACAGAAACATTCAGAAGTCAGTGATTTTGAAAACATGTAACATTGTCAGGTCATTCCTTAATACATAATGGTAATAGCGTTTGTGCTGACTTGGCTTTGGCCCGTCAGCCAAACATGGAACCACATTGACTAAATGTGAGAAAGAAGAACCTTTTTGTAATAATAATAGCTTTATTACCCAACAGTTTCCCATTAATAGGGTAAATATTTAGACATTTACATATTCAATGAGAGTCTATAGTAATTGCTTCTTAGTACAACTGTATATGTCACAAACATTACAAATATGATTAAAATTAGTACACATTACATGAATAGGTCAATTCAATAACAAAATTAGTATTAGGTCTGTTACATCTAAAAAAACATATTTGATCGTGAGTGTATCCGTGGCACATTGATGTTAATACGAAACAGTATATCCCTGCAATCAATCATATTGTGCAATACTTTATATAGGAATAATATTGAGGCACAAACTCTCCTGATTCCCAGGTTAAGAATATTTGTCTGTTCACACAAATAATTGCTGCTGATTCCCCGTTCAGGATACATTCCATTAATCTTAAACAACAGAAATTTCAGAAATCTCCTTTGCACTTTTTCAAGTGAAACACTATGCACCTCGTACTTTGAACTCCAGACAATACTTGCATATTCTAGTTTCGAGCGAATAAAGCAGAGATACAAAACCTTCAGTGATGCAATGTTAGTGAAACTCCTACAATTCCTAATGATGAACCCTTAAGATTTCATTGCTTCAGAAACTTGCAGTGCTATATGCTGAGCAAATTTTAGTTTTGCATCAGAAACAACTCCCAAATCGTTAGCTGTGCTACACCTACTTAAATTATGGTCTTGAATTCTATATTGAAACTCTATTGACGCTACCCTCCTAGTATATGTTAGAACTTTGCATTGAGCATGTAGTTTGTTGTCACAACACCAAGAATGTACGAAATTCAACTGGCTTTGTAGATAGGAACAATCCTCAGTTTTTTCTCTTGGCATAAACATTTTTAAATCATCAGCATATGAACATAATGAAGAGCAAGGGTCCCAAATTTGAACCTTGTGGAACGCCGGAGGTAGCCACAAATCTTTCTGATTTGAATCCGTTGTAGGCTACAAACTGAGTTCGATTAAACAAGTAGGAACTTATAAGAGCCCTCGTACCATCAGTAAAACCAAAGAAAGACAACTTATTGATGAGAACATGATGGTCGACCCTATCAAAGGCCTTCGAGAAATCTGTATAAATAACATCAACCTGCCCACCATCATCTAATATTTCCGAAATGAACTGTGTCATAACAGTTAGATTTGTTAACGTAGATCTCTTACTAACAAATCCATGCTGATAAGAAGAAATTTGATTTTTAATTTGGCTATAGATACGTGCATACAAGACTGACTCCAAGACCTTTGAGAAGATACAAAGTAGAACGACACCCCTGTAATTTTCAACATTTCCCCTGTCTCCATTCTTAAAAATAGGACATAATCTACCTTCTTTCCATCGTTTCAGATAAACACCCTGTTTAACTGATAAATTAAAAATATACTTTAAAGGTCTTACAAGGACAGTCGCATAGTCCCTAATGAGAAACGAGGGAATATTATCCAGGCCAGAGGTCATCTTATTTTTTAATTTTTTCGTGGCCATCAATGTTTCATCTCCAGTAATGGGCGAGAATTCCACAATTGTCAACGACGTACTAAGCGAATGACAAGTCGCTGCTGGTTTCGACAGTGCGAAGACACTCTTGAAAAAATCTGCAAACGCGTTAACAATGCCCGACGGAGACTTCAGAATGTCATTTCTATATATCATCACACTGGGAATCCTAGAAGAATTACTTTTGGAATGGACATAACTCCAGAAGCGTTGGGGATCCAGTGCCAGAGAAGCCTGTGCATCCTCCATGTATTTAACATATGACGCTTTAATTTGCTGCTTAGAAATTCTAGATAATCATTGTGATTACCATATCTCTTGAATCAGCTAGAATCATTATATAACACTTAGTTTTTGATCTGACACATATATACCGCCCTCTTCAAAAAATCCATATGATTTTCAGGAAATACCAACCCTTAAACAATACGTGTCAAAATTTCATGACATTTTGACGATTAGTTTACAAGTTACAATGGTTTTAGTGACGCTACTTTTGATGTTTTCAAAACAATGGAAAAAATCGAATTTCGTGTGTTGATTAAACAATGTTTTTCGATGGTATAAAATACCGTTCAAGCAAAGCAATGACTTAATAAGTGTTACGGGGAGTCTGCCTCTGGAAAATTACTCATTACCGGCAAACGGTATGCTGAATTTAAATGCAGTCGTACACACAACTGATGCTGAACACTTTGGACACCCAAATGAGGTGGTTACACCGGAAAACATCAAAAAAATCCACAAAATTGTTATGGATGACCGTAAAGTGAAATTGAGTGGGATAGCTGACACCATAAAGATATCAAAAAAATGTGTCGTCATATTTTGCATGAACATTTAAGCATGAGAAAACTCTGTTCGAAATGGGTACCCGCGTTTGCTGACAGTGGACTAAAAACAATCACGTGTTGATGATTCTGAGCGCTGTTTGGACCTGTTTAAGAGCAATAAAAAGGATTTTTTCTATGTGAAAGTGGATGAAACATGGATGCACCTTTACAAACCGGAATCAAATCGGCAGTCAGCTGAGTAGACAGCAGCCGGTGAAAGCCGCCGGAAACGACCAAAGACGCAACAGTCGGCTGGGAAGGTTTTGGGCTCTGTATTTTGGGATGCGCATTCTCCAGATTTGGCCCCCAGCGACTATTATCTATTCATAGATCTCCAAAAAATGCTAGCAAGAAAGAGTTTGGCTCCAGTGAAGAAGTTATCGCTGAAACTGAGGCCTATTTTGAAGGCAAAGACAAATCTTTCTACAGGAAAGGTATAGAAATGTTAGAAAAGCGTTGGACTGATTGTATCGCTCTTGAAGGAGACTATATTGACGAATAAAGTCGAACTTTACAAATAAAGGTGTTTAAAGTAGCCAGACCAAAAAGTGTGCAGCCTACGTGTTACAATTAATTACTGATATAATATATTATTTAATATTTATATTTAATAAAGAAAACCTTTAAATTATGTACAACATTTCTTACAACGAAAGATCAAAACCTTGGCATAACTTTTTAGACCCGTTATTTTTGGGGATAAAATGAACTTCTTCTTCTTGAAGTGCCATATTCGATACGGATATAGGCGACCCTCTTGTATTTGCCTGTGGTGGGTGCCTTTTTCAGTGTATTCGCAGACAAAAGGGACCTACAGTTTAAAGCCGGTCCCAAACGGCCAACGTAAGAGGACTTTACTAGGCATGATACTAGGGGTGGTTTGTCATTGCCTTCCCGAGAGAGGCGACCGTCACGTTGTATTTTTTTTTTAATTTATTACTTTTTTTCGGGCCGAGATTCAAATTCGTGTCTCCGGCGTAGAAGTCAGATACCTTACTACGTTATGGCCGCCTCTATAGAATGAACAATTTGTACCTATCTGTTGGCTAAAGGTTGCCCCTCACTGGTAAAAGAAGACCGAGAAAAAAGCACTTAAACTTAAAATTTACTGAAATTCCATCGCGATCTATTGAAATTAATTTTAGTATGAGCTGTCTAAATTGTTATTAAAGCTCGCCCAACAAGAGAATCACAAAAATGCCTCAGTATTTTGGATATTTCTTTTTCTGATATAATATTGTAAAGTAAATTTTATGTTGTGAATAATAAAAAATTACTTGATATTCATTCAGTGGCAAATTCGGGCAAATATGCTTTTATAGGAACTTTCTCCAAAATAACGTAACATGTATATAAATTTTAAGGAAAGAAAAGAAATAATAAGGTACAGAGCTTTCTATAAAAGGTGGATTATTCTGGCATACTTATTTTAAATCCCCTTTTCTGTTCTCCTTTAAAGTAATGGAAATTTTTGCATTTTAATAAAAATTACAAATTTAAAGATTTTATGTTACGAATTGGAATACCACCGTAGAAGTGGATATGACAAAATATTTTTGCTAAAATATTAATAAATGATCAAGAATCATAGGAACTGTTAGCTGGTTATTCTATTGAAGTGTTATACACTTATGTTAATTTTCCTTACGATGTGCAATTATAGTAGAAAATTTGAAGATTACAACTTTTTAAGATATGACTGTTTTTCTTATACGAAATGCCAAGATCTTGCTCAAAAATAAAAGCGTCGAATGATGTTAAGCAAAAATTTTTTTTTTGTGTTACATAGTTTTTTAGCGATCCATACGGAACACTTATGGGATCACTTCAATGTCCGCCTGTCTGTCTGTTACACCCGATTTTCTCCGAAGCTATGGCCGAAAGAGTGTGTAGTTTTGAAAGTTAAATTTTGACTAAGGGGTTAGTTTTGGAGGGTGAAATCGGCAGTGAAAAGAAAAATTTTCTACAAGGTCATCGAGAGGAGTATCAAATGAAGGTTTGTGAAAACACGAGTTCAAAAATATATATGATGCACACACTTTTTTTTACAATAATTTAAAAAAAAATTTCTGTCTACCCCCTATCTCAAAAAGTACTGAACAAAAAATTTTGAAAAAATTCTGGAATATTCTTCATAAAGTGTAGATTGAGCGAAAATTATCACGAGCATAAGGTTTAATAATTTATCTGGTATAAAAAAATACTAAAAACTATATTTTACGGCACCATGGTAGAGGTGACAGTAACATAATTTTCCGTACATTAATACTAACGCGCGTCGCTCCTCTAGAGACAAAATAATTTTATTTTATTTGTTTATATTTAAACAAATATTTAGGCAGTAAACATTTGTTTTGTATTTTTAATACTAGTTTCTAGATTAAGCTCGTGTGGGGTTGCTAGTTCCCCATCGGACGACTCCCCAGGTAGCGGATAGGGAAATGCTACTCAGATATGAGTGGTATCAAGGAAATCAAATACCTGAGGCTGGCCAAAATTGGCAATAGGGAACTCTCTTGTCCTCAAGGTGAGAAATCGCTTTTAAAGGCGGATGAACTTCACGTCAACGTCATAGGAATGCAGAAGGAAATGGTAAACCACTGCATTGATGATTCAAATTGAATATACCTAGTTAAAATCATGATGGTAAAGTTCAAAGCGAAAAATTCCGGAGTCTCTAGTCCCCCAATCGTATCTCGGGTGGGGGGGGGGGCAGATTATATGCACCTGGAACGTAAAAACTCTTTACCAGGCAGGAAAAGCTCATAATGCGATCCTAAAAATAAAAAGACTTGGCATATCCATTATGGGAATAAGTGAAGTAAGGTGGTCAGGTTCAGATCACTGTAGCATGGAAAATTACAAAATATACTATTCAGGATCTGCCGAAAATAAACATGGGTATGGAGTGGAAGTTATAGTTGACAAAGCTTGCGCCTGTTTCAGACTGAATAATGCTTCTCCAAATAAAAACGAAACCTGTTCCTCTTAACGTCATACAAATATATGCTCCCACTGCAGATAAACAGGATGAAGAGGTTGAGCAATTTTACCAGCAAAAAACACAAATACTAAAAACAATACCAAAACGGGACTTGACAGTCATAATGGGAGACTTTAACGCCAAGATTAGAAGAAGTAGGTCAGGAACTTTTGTAGGAACATATGGTCTAGGTGAAAGAAACAAAGAGGCGAACGACTAAACATTTTCAGTGAAGAAATAGGTTATGTTATCACTAACACCTTCTTCAACCTACCATCGCGAAGATTACACAGCACGACTTGAAAAATGTATTTTGAATGAGAGTAATCATTTCGCGTAGTTTGAGGGTCGCTGAATCCGAATCCGGCATCAGAATTGCTCTATCACGTCAGGTTTTCTAAATATCCTAACCTAAAAGTGCAAAAAACGCTATTTTCGCCTATATTTGAGGTTATGTATCATCGCGAAAAATCTCTCTATAAACTGTGTTCAGCATCTTAAAGTACAAGTCTTTCTCTTCCGAATGCCGATGAGTTTGCTCAAATATCATTTTTTTTCGCTGAGATATCGCATTTTGAAATTGTTATGTTTGTGAATTTCTCTATATTTTGAAACACATAAAGAACCATGTGTACATTGAACAGTCGATTGGTTTTTTTGATTAGGGTACATTGAAAATGTTTGAAATTCAATTTTTTATAAAAAATTCAATATGGCCGCTCAAATTTGACTAAAGTTACAGTATCGTCTGTGGAACTTTTATGAATTATTTCGTTAATTACATTCAAAAATAACGTTATTAGTTAAGTTTTATTGTATTCTCGAGATTCGTAGTGTTAGAAAACTGTAAAAAAAGTATTAATAATAATCGTATTTAACATGGCGGAATCAATATGTCGACGAAAAGGCTAAATTATGTAAAATAAATGAGTACCCAAGTGACCATTCGTTTTCTATGTTTTTGGGGACGCACAAATCAAATTTGATGTTAGATTTTTATTTCTTTAAATGAAAAATTCAGTATGGCGAACATGAAAATTCATAAACTAGGTATTTTTAAAAAGTAAAAGTGGGTACTCGTCCCTAATATTTTCGGGGTCACAGAAAGGCATACGCCACAAGCCATAAATTAACATAACTGAATGGATCAAGCCCTAAACTTACATAACTGAATAGCACACACCAGAAGCTTCATCAAAATTTCCACAAAATCAGCAATTACTTTATACTGAATCACTTAATTTTAATTAATATACATTTCGTTTGCATTTTACAATAGTATGGTGTCTATTTCTTGCTGCAATTTTTTCAAATTATGTAAGTTTTTAATCGTTTATAGCCTAACCGATTAGGTTACATTATTTTAAAGCTTATGGTGTATATCGTTCGGCTAGTTTGTGGCTTGATCAATTAAGTTATGTTACTTTAAATTTTTTGTTGTGAGAAAACAAAAATTTACAATGCTACATAACCTTAAATATAGGCAAACATCACTATTTTTCCACTTTTAGGTTAGGATATATCGATAACTAGGGCCAATTGAGAGATTTAAACCTCGGATTCCAATTCAGTGCATCAAAATCCTTCGGAAAAATATATTCTAGTTTCTGGGTTAAAATCTTGTCGGCCTGTGTAATTTATAATTGTACACATCATAATATCACAAACCCAAAAACTGCTAAATTTCGGACCCCGAATCATTTCATCGATATATTTTATTCAAAACTTTAATAAATATTTGCGAGTTTTGTGTTGGTGATTTGAAATTTGTTGATGTAGGACTTGCAGGCATCAAAAATTTAAACGTTAGGTATATAGGTCTAGGATTTATATATATGTCTATAAAATTTTTACATTTTTATTTCATCGGTTTCGATTTTATGTACTTGGCTTTTAATTGTTTACTACTTTTTGATAATAAACTTGTGAAATCATTTAAATGTAAAAATTCGTTTTAATAGAATTTTAGTTGAAACAAGTTACCGTAAAGTTCTGTATTTTATTACTTTTAATAAAATCTTTTTTAGTATAAATAAAAACATAAATATTTTTTTTACGCACTTCTCAGCACAAAAAATTCCTTAGGTCAATGAAAAATGTCTTCACGAAAATGTGTAAATGATCCGAAGATGTTTTGTAATGTGTGTGGTAATTATACTCCTGCAAAAAAGCGCGAGATCATATTACCGTCTACTAAACTGATTTACAAGGAATATTTTCATAAAGAATTAACTAATTTAAATAAAAAGTGGGTCCCTAATATGATATGTAAATCTTGCAGAACATCTTTAAACCTTTGGAAAAATGGAAATAGAAATTCTATGCCATTTGGTACTCCTACTATCTGGCGAGAGCCAAAAAATCATGTAGATGATTGTTATTTTTGTTTATGTAACGGTGGCAAACTTATAAGTTCTTTTAATTCTAAGAATAAAAGGGTAATTAAATATGCAAATGTGCATTCAGTTACAAAGCCGATCCCTCATTCTTCTGAAAATCCCATTCCTTTACGCACTTCACACAAAGATATATCTACATCTTCATCTGAGATTGAAAGTTCTGTTGACTCTTCTATTTCAAATGAAATAGGAGACACAGAAAGAGAACAAGATGATAAAGAATTTGTAGTTGGTTATAATAGTAAAGAGCTTCGCTCATTAACCGGTAAACCTCAGACTTTCAGTGAAGCAGAGTTGAATAACCTTAATCGAGATTTAGGGAATTCAAAAGAAGAATCGATGCTATTAGCTTCAAGATTGCAGGAAAAAGATGTACTTTCCCCAGGGGTAAGTTTTACGTGGTACAAACATCGTGAGGAGGAATTTTTATCATTTTTTGGCGAGACAGAATCCCTAGTTTTTTGTAAAAATGTTCCAGGTTTAATAGCAGCTTTCGGCCTTAAAACTTATGATCCTGATGAATGGAGGATTTTTATAGATTCCTCTACTCGTAGTTTGAAGGCAGCTCTTCTTCATAATGAAAATCTATACGCATCAGTTCCTGTGGGATATTCAACAGTTCTCGATGAAAAATATGAAAATATGAAGCTGCTTCTGGAAAAAATAGATTACAAAAAATATGAATGGATGATATGTGGCGATTTTAAGGTCATTTCCATTCTTCTTGGCCAACAAAGTGGATATACTAAGTTTCCATGTTTCTTGTGTGAGTGGGACAGTAGAGCAGATGAAGATCACTGGTCGAAAAAGGTCTGGCCTAGTAGACACAATTTAATACCTGGATCAATGAACATTCTTCATGAAGCATTAGTCGATCCAAAAAAAATTCTCTTACCACCATTGCACATTAAGTTAGGTATCATGAAGCAGTTAGTGAATGCACTAGAACAGTCAAACCCATGTTTCAAATATTTATGTGAAAAATTTCCAAAACTTAGTGATGCAAAGATAAAAGCAGGTATTTTTATCGGACCACAAATTAAAATGTTATGTAAAGATGAGCATTTCAAAAATATTATGTCTGCTAAAGAAAAAGATGCCTGGCATGCATTTGAGAAAGTAATAAATGGTTTTTTAGGAAATAAAAAAGAAAAAAACTACAAAGAGCGTGTAAGTGACATGCTACAAAAATTTAAAAATCTAGGCTGTCGCATGAGTCAGAAACTACATTTTTTATATAACCATCTCGATTGTTTTCCAAAAGGAAAATTGGGAGATGTAAGCGATGAGCAAGGAGAGAGATTTCCCCAGGATCTAAAAACTATTGAAAGTAGGTATCCACTACCGCAGCCGACTACTGCTGGTTATTAAAACGTGATGATCTGACAACTTCACATAAACGACAGGTTACTAAGCTTAAATTTCTGCCAATAAAATAACTTCATGTTACAATTTTTAAAAATAGCGATTTAATAATCAAATATAAAAATCAAAAGAGGCAAAAAAAGAAAAAAATTATAAAATACAAAAAAAGAAAACAAAAGCAACAAAAAAGGAAAAAAAAAGACAAAAAAGGAACCAATGATCGATACCTCCTCGCGGTTGGTTCTGGATAACGCAAATTGCGTCTAAAAGCGATCAACAGTAGTTGAAAAATCTTACCATGGTAAAGCAAAATAGACATCAAATTCGAATTTAATAATCTAAATTACATAACGATATACTAGTAAGTATTTTTTTTTAATCGAACACTTTTTTTTACACAATATATTCGCTTTCCATATGTAAGACCTAAAAATTTCAAAATGCGATATCTTGATGAAAAAAAAGTTATTTGAGCAAACTTAACGGCATTCGAAAGAAAATGTCTTGTACTTTAAAATGCTGAACACAGTTTTTTAGAGAAAAAAATTTTTCGCGATGATACATAACCTCAAATATAGGCGAAAATAGCGTTTTTTTGCACTTTTAGGTTAGGATATTTAGAAAACCTGACGTGATAGAGCAATTCTGAGGCCGGATTCGGATTCAGCGACCCTCAAACTACGCGAAATGACTACTCTCATTCAAAATACATTTTTCAAGTCGTGCTGTGTTATACACGTGGAAGTCCCCACTAGACTCACCAGACCATATCACCAGAAATCAAATAGACTATATTCTAGTGAATAAACGATTTAGAAATAGTGTTGTATCTGTCAAAAAATATCCCAGTGCTGATATAAACTCCGATCACAATGCCCTGGTAGGGGTTCTAAGAATTAAAAGTTAAAAAGAAAACAGAAAAACATATACGATATGCGACAACTTATTAAAGAACTCCGAGACACAGATCTAAACGAAGACATAGAATCTGAAGTAGAAAAGTTAAATGAAATAACACGGGGGCTAAAGAATAAGTATCTAACTGTGGAAAAAACACATAAAAGGAAGGAATGGACGACAGATGACATTCTAAGACAAATGAAGGAGAGACGGTTACACAAAAACAGAGGTAACAGAAAAGAATATAGCAGACTACATTTACAAATACAGAAACAAATTCGAACAGCTAAAGATAGGTGGAATGGTGAAAGATGTAAAGAGATAGAGGAGTTGCAGGTAAAGTATGATAGCTTGAATATCTATTGAAAAATCAAAGACTTAACTGTGAACGGAGAACGAAATCAAATGGACGTTTAATAGATCATCAAGGAAACATTGTTATCGATAAGGAAGAGAAACTGATAATATGGTAAGTCTATATTACAGAATTATTATCTGATGCAAGACCAGATCAGCCACAATGTTCAATAGACTCGTTTGGGCCCTGTATTACCACAAATGAAGTGCGCATTGCAATAAATCAACAAAAAAAAAAGAAAAGGCACCGGTCCCGATGAATTTCGTGGGGAATTCCTTAAGCTCTTAGATGAGGATGGGATTAAATAGCTTACGGTGATCTACAATAAAATCTATGATTTAGGTCGAATACCAGAAAGCTGGTTAAAGTCTGGGTTTTATACCGATCCCAAAAAATGTGGAGAATATCGAACAATTAGCCTCATAAGCCATTTTTTAAAAACATTTCTGAAAATTATTCACAGAAGAATATACAAGTTGTGTAAAGGAAACATGTCAGCTACACAATTAGGTTTTCGTGATGCCACGGGAACCAAAGAGGTCTTGTTTTCTATCCAGGTTTTGATTCAGCGATGTAGAGACGTTAATTGTGACGTATATTTGTGCCTGGTCGACTACCAAAAGGCCTTTCATAGAGTCCAACATCACGAAATGGTCGAAATTCTGAAATACCTTGGGCTACATGGAAAGGACCTGCGGATTATTGGCAACATCTACTGGAACCAGATGTCTGGGTGCCATGATAAACAAACAATGGGCTAATTCGCAGGAAATTCGTTGCCGTATCGAAAAAGCTAGAGCAGTGTTCTTCAAAATGACATCACTTTTCAAAAGCTCAGCAATAAAATTGAGTAAGAAAATGAGATTTCTAAGATGCTATGTCTTCAGTGTCCCTCTTTATGGTGTGGAATTTTGGACGCTGACTGAAGCTACTTCTAAGAAACTTGAGACATTTGAACTATGGCTATATCGCCGAATTTTGAAAATTTCTTATACTGACCATATTACCAACGAGGATGTCTTACGTCTCATGAACAAGAAACTGGCAATTATGGAAACTGTTAGAGTACGAAAATTGGAGTATTTAGGACACAGTGAGAAATCCCCACAGATATGGATTACTACAGCAAATATTCCAAGGAAAGGTATTTGGAAAAAGGGGACCAGGACGCAGATGTGTTTTTTGGCTAAACAAACCTGGCGAAATGTGTTCTCGACAAATACTACCGACTTTTTTTTTAGCTGCAGTGGATATAGTAATAATAGCTACAATGATTGCCAACATTCGAATTGAACAGGCACTTTAAGAAGAATATTAAGGTAGATTGATTTATTATCTATTATTTAGCTAAAATACCTTACTATTATACATTATTGACTAAAAAAAAACATGAAATTTTATATTGGATCTTAAGATGTCAAGGACCTAATTAACTTAGCCTAGGTAAAGATTTTATTTTAAAAGCAATCACGGTACGGAACACTAATTGTGCAAGTCCAACTTGCACTTGACCGGGTTTTTTTTTTGAAAGTATGCTTCCTTCATTTAGACAACTTTTAATTAATAATTAAATAGGTGACCTTGGAAACTAAAAATATCATTTCGATACTGGTGACAAAATTTCATACGTGCAAATAAAATTACATTATAAATAAGGTTTTGTTGAAAAAATAATAATACAAATTAAAATAAAAGTTTTTTTAATTATTTAGTTGTATGAGATTTTGTTCGGATATATATTTTGAATCATTTTTATTTAGGTGTAAAATTAATGACGATGAAACTCCTGCTACCCAGTTTTGAAATTAGATTAGTGGAAATCTATAAACACTTCTTTTAACTTATTTTAATGCTTTTATGGACTTAGATAAGAAATCGTGGATTTTGGGATAGACCGTGTCAAATTAGAGTTATTTTCTAACATTTCACCTATGATTGTACGAGACATTTTCAGGGATCCTTACTTAGAATACTAAATGAACTCGGGGAAGCACAAGGCTAGTATTTAGACTGGACCGGGGTTCACTGAACTTTGACCATTATAATGATCGTTTTCCACTGGTGATGCAGACCGTAACCCTAGTCTCTATTAATTTTGTTATGATATTTGTAATTTCTAATTGATTTTCTAAACTTTATAGAAATTGCAAACATAACGTGGTATGAGCTATAGAGTGTTGATGTTCAGCTACAGTTGCTGCAATGATCCTCTTGTTTTTCTACACACAGTGTACCACATAAACAGTGAATTTTATAAACATCAATTTATAAATGAATTGTATATTTTGATGATTTCAAGAATTATCAAATTATTAAAAGTGTTGAAGATTGTACGAATGTTGGATCCTTTAAGTAATTAGGCTATTTTGTCAATAGTACCGTATATGCAAGGTATAAGTGCACTATCCACTGGTGAATTCTTATTACCATCTTGGCTGGGAGTCGGGTTTTTAGAGCGCTTTAACTAACGTTTAATATCGTCATTAATATGAATGTTTGTACCTTTCCTATTCTTTGATCTTCTATTAATAGTTCTTTGTAGTTATCTTCACTATCGTTGTTCAAATATTTGATTTTGGTGAAGTTTATTTTTAGACCTATTCTCGAGACTTGTTATTTAATTCCGTCAGCATTTCTTGTAATTTTTCCTTTGGGTTGGCGATCAGAGTGATATCATCTGCGAACCTTAAGTGATTTAATCGTTCACCGTCCATTAATATTTCTCTATTTTTCCCACTTTAGCGATTTGAACATGTCTTCTAGAGTCAACGTGAATAGCTGGGCCACCCTGTCTAATTCCTCTTTTAATTTTGATTTTGTTTACTTTTAAATATTATTTGTGACTAGCCGGGCCCGCGGCTCCGCTCGCGTGGACTTGATTCACTACTATCGTCACTGCTTATTCCTTATGTTACCCAACGTAATAAAATATCTCCCACTATTTCTCCTTATCTCCCAATATTTCTCCTTATTTCCCATTATCTCTACATAATTTCCATTATCTAGGCTTATCTCTGCTCATCTCCCATTATTTCTCCTTATCTCCCATTATTTCTCCTTATCTCCCATTATCTCACCTTATTTCCCATTATCTAGGCTTATCTCTGCTTATCTCCCATTATCTCTCCTTATCTCCCATTATTTATACTTATCTCCCATTATCTCACCTTATTTCCCATTATCGAGGCTTATCTCGACTTATCTCCCATTAGTTCTCCTTATCTCCCATTATCTCTCCTTATCTCATATTATCTAGGCTTATATCGAATTATATAGAACATATGTATAAATTTATAAAAACAGGTAAATCGGATAAGTGGTTCTCGAGTGATAAGCGCACTAACGGACAGACAGACAGCCAGAGAGACGTTGCATTTTATATGTATTGTATTCTTTGCTACATGATATTGTTCCATATTTAATGCTTAAGGGAGTGTATTGCAAGAGAACGCGCTAGCGCCAAACTTTTCTCCGACTTAATTCACTATTATCGTCACTGTTTATTCCTTGTGTCACCTAATAAAATGTATCCTATAACCTGGCCAGAGAACATACGTATGTTTAAAAAAAAGCACGTAAATCGGATAAATAGTTCTCCAGTGATAAGCACACTAACGGACGGACAGACAGACAGACGGAAAGAGAGACATTGCATTTTATATATATTATAGATATTCTCTGCTACATAATATTGTTCCATATTTAATGGTTTGGCCTGTGTATTGCAAGAGAACGCGCTAGCGGCAAACTTTGTCCGACTTCATTTACTATTATTGTCACTGCTCATTCCTTATGCTACCTATCGTAATAAAGTATAGCCTATAACCTGGCCGGAGAACATATGTATGTTTAAAAAAAAAAAGTACGAAAATCGGATAAGTGATAAAGGAAATAAGGTTGTTATATTGGATAAGAAAGATTACTTTGAACGCGTAGATAATCTTATCGAATCTGGCCCTTATGAAAAAGTAATAAGAAATCCATTACCAAGAATGATATCAGAGGTTAAAAATTCTTTAAAAAAATGTAAGAACCTTGTCTCCGATTCGCTAAAATTTAAATTAAATGTGAGTAATCCGACCATACCAAAATTGTATTGCTTACCCAAAATTCACAAACCTGGAAAAGCAATGCGACCCATTGTTTCATCGGTCGGATCACCCACATATTTAATATCCAAATGGTTATCAAAAGAACTTGAGAAGTTACCATTAAATACTTTCGCAGTGAAGAATTCGTTAGAATTCATTAATAAAACAAAAAATCTAGTTCTTAATGAAGGTGAAGTCTTAATTTCTTTTGATGTTAGTTCTTTGTTCCCAAGTGTGCCAATTCCACAAACTTTACAATATCTCGAAGAATTACTTAGAATGAATGACTTTGAAGACGAAATTAGTCGTGAATACTTAATATTATCTAAACTCTGTATGGAACAAAATTATTTCCAATATAACAATCAATTTTATGTTCAGAAAGAAGGAACAGCTATGGGTAATTGCTTGTCACCTTTCATAGCCAATTTATTCATGAGTAAGTTTGAAATCGAAGCCAGTCAAGGATTCGAATATTTCCCAAGGGTATGGTATAGGTATGTGGATGATATTTTCGCGATTTTTGATACAAAGAAAGCAAATATTGATGATTTTGTTTCCAAATTAAATAGCCGGTATGATTCCATTAAATTCACTTACGAAGTTGAGAACAAAAGACAATTGCCTTTTCTAGATATTTTAATTATTAAAAATAATAATAGATTAGAATTTGATATCTATAGGAAGGACACAGCAACAGATAGATATATTCCTAATGATTCATTTCATTGCAAACAACATAAATTAGCCTCATTACATTTTTTAGTTCATCGTTTGGTCACTTTCCCTCTGAATAGAGTAAACTTTAATAAAGAAAGGAATCGTATTAGAAATATGACTAGAGTTAATGGTTATGACGATGACTTAGTAAATAAGCTAATAAATAGGCATAAGTTAAGGTTTAATATTCAGAATTCCACCTTTTTTACACGCGAAGAAAATAACACCAAGTATGTCTCCATACCATATAATCCGAAATATAGCAAGGGACTCAATAAGGTATTTAATAAGGTAGGCCTCACCTTAGTCTATAAATCATCAGACAATCTGAGGAATATCTTAGGAAATCCCAAAGATAAGATTTCTAATTGTGAGAAAAGTGGAATTTATGAAATTAGTTGTAATGATTGTGACAAAAAGTATGTTGGGCAAACTAAAAGGTCAATTAGAACACGATTTAAAGAACATTTAGCACACTTAAAATACAACAGAACAGAAAAGTCTAGCATTGCCGAACATTCTCTCGAAGCTGATCATACTGTAACATTAGATAATCTAAGATTAATAAAAAATGTATCTGATAGGAGATTGTTGAACGCATACGAAAGTATGGAAATTATAAAATGTAAAAGTAGTTTAAACAAAGACAGAGGGCCTATTCCTTATAGTCCCCTCTACTGGTTACTTGACCGGAACTGCTAGCCTTGCCTATGTCATTAGTTTTCCGCTTGAGTAATTCAAGCGTTAGGCTAAGTATAAATAGGGTAGATTTGGTAGTTTAGCTTTAGTCAATCATCGCTCCTGATGAAGCTAACATGGTTAGCGAAACGCGCGTCGAGTGCAAAAATAAAGTGTTTGGTGTAGTGGTGATATATACTGAGTAGTATCATTGTGCCAAAGATTCCACATTCCCAACTTATATACTAGTGAGTTAATAGATAGTTTTTGTAAAGAATGAAAGTAAGGATTAACAATCAGATATCTATTGGTATGAGTTAGCTTTATGTAATTTAAATATTCCAAAACAGCTTTACTTTTTCTTTGTACTATTAGAATATAATTAGAAAAGGAAGAGTGCAATGTGAGTCCGCTATTATTGTAAATTTTTTATGTGAATGTTTTTGATTTAGTTGATTCACAAAGGCATTCATGTTTTCTCCCCATGATAAAATATGTATCATCCACATATTTACACGAAGCGGAGCTCAAGGTCTTTCCTTCAAAAGTTTTCATAGAAATACATATTTACAAATACAGTGGACAGTGGCTTCTTTTGAAGTTTTTTTATAAAATGTTTCTCGGAATATGAAATATGCAGACGACAAATACGTTTCTAATAAAACTACAAAAGATCAATTAAAGTTATTAAGTCGAAGTATGGCTGATGTTATGTATATACCTCAAAACCGAATAGAATATCTACCAGTTTCAATTTTGTTTCTTGACGATGCCGCGTGCAATCGTAGGTAAAAAGTCCGAAATTCACTCCAATTTGATACGGTCTAATCCTAAGAACCTCCACTTCTCATCTATATAAATTCTAGTTTATCATCCTTTCTTCTTCTCTTTCCGACTTCTAGTTAGGCAGCATTGCCTGCTGTTCCTTGATCTACATATCGTCGCTCTGTCTCTTTCTTGGACCATTTTTCTTTCTCCTATCCACTGGTTGATATTTTCTATATTACATGTGCATCTTATCTACTACTCAGTATATATCACCACTACACCAAACAGTTTATTTTTGCACTCGACGCGCGTTTCGCTAACCATGTTAGCTTCATAAGTAGCGATGATTGACTAAAGCTAAACTACAAATCTACCCTATTTATACTTAGCCTAACCTTTGAATTACTCAAGCGGAACTAATGACATAGGCAAGGCCATCAATTCCGGTCAAGTAACCAGTAGAGGGGACTATAAGAAATAGGCCCTCTGTCTTTATTTAAACTAGTTTTACATTTTATGATTTCCATACTTGCGTATGCGTTTAACAAACTCCTATCAGATACATTTTTTATCAATCTTAGATTATCCAACGTTACAGTATGATCAGCTTCAAGGGCATGTTCGGCAATGCTACACTTTTCTGTTCTATTTTATTTTAAGTGTGCTAAATGTTCTTTAAATCGTGTTTTAATTGACCTTTTAGTTTGCCCAACATACTTTTTGTCACAATCATTACAACTAATTTCATAAATTCCACTTTTCTCACAATTAGGAATCTTATCTTTGGGATTTCCTAAGATATTCCTCAGATTGTCTGGTACCTTATTGAGTCCCTTGCTATATTTTGGATTATATGGTATGGAGACATACTTGGTGTTATTTTTAATAATTATCTAGAGAAGGCAATTGTCCTTTCTTCTCGACTTCGTAAGTAAATTTAATGGAATCGTACCGGCTATTTAATTTAGAACCAAAATCATCAATATTTGCTTTATTTGTATCAAAAATCGCGAAAATATCATCCACATACCTATACCATACCCTTGGGAAATATTCGAATTCTTGACTGGCTTCGATTTCAAACTTACTCATGAATAAATTGGCTATGAAAGGTGATAAGCAATTACCCATAGCTGTTCGTTCTTTCTGAACATAAAATTGATTGTTATATTGGAAATAATTTTGTTCCATACAAAGTTTAGATAATGTTAAGTATTCACGAATAATTTCGTCTTCAAAGTTATTCATTCTAAATAATTCTTCGAGATATTGTAAAGTTTGTGGAATTGGCACACTTGGGCACAAAGAACTAACATCAAAAGAAATTAAGACTTCACCTTCATTAAGAACTAGATTTTTTGTTTTATTAATGAATTCTAACGAATTCTTCACTGCGAAAGTATTTAATGGTAGTTCTTTTGATAACCATTTGGATATTAAATATATGGGTGATCCGACCGATGAAACAATGGGTCGCATTGCTTTTCCAGGTTTGTGAATTTTGGGTAAGCAATACAATTTTGGTATGGTCGGATTACTCACATTTAATTTAAATTTTAGCGAGTCGGAGACAAGGTTCTTACATTTTTTTAAAGAATTTTTAACCTCTGATATCATTCTCGGTAATGGATTTCTTGTTACCTTTTCATAAGGGCCAGATTCGATAAGATTATCTACGCGTTCAAAATAATCTTTCTTATCCAATATAACAACCTTATTTCCTTTATCCGCTTTTAAGTAGAAAATATCTTTCTTTTTCAATCCTTTAACTACTTTTATGTTTTTTCATGAATTAGAATTTGTGTTGTTAACCATGTTTTTTCGATATTTGATTGCGGCATGCTTCCCTAACAAATGATTTACTATTTTCTGGAAGTTTACTAATGGAACTTTCAATGTGAGCAACTATTTCTGATAAATTATCTGTAGGAGGGGGGTACTGCAAAGTTAAGACCTTTGTTTAAGATGTGAATTTCATTTCGTGTAAAGGATTGAGATGAATGATTTTCTACAATGTTTACGAGTTCGTGAAGACTATTCTTCTTCGGTAAGAGCTTTTTTAATTTTTTACTTAGAATAGAGAATTTCTTTTTATATTGAATATTAATAACTAAAAACATTTTCCTCTGGAACTCGCTCCATACTTCATATTCAATATTGTTTAATCCTGAAGTAAGTTTTTTTGAATATGCTGTATGATTCTACTTCTAACATACTACGTTTTGTGTACAAATTCTTGATTTCTAAGTCAAGCCATTTTTGTTTAGCAAATAATGAAACTTTTTCTGAAATGTTTGATTTTGGTAAATTAACCTTAATAAAATTAGGAAAAACTTAAAATTTCTTGCAAGACTTTAAAAACCAAATATCTGCACCTACTAATCTAATCTTACTGCTGTACGATAAAGATTTAATTCATTTTAATTCATTAATAAAACAAAAAATCTAGTTCTTAATGAAGGTGAGGTCTTAATTTCTTTTGATGTCAGTTCTTTGTTCCCAAGTGTGCCAATACCACAAACTTTACAGTATCTCGAAGAATTACTTAGAATGAATGACTTTGAGTACGAAATTATTCGTGAATACTTAACATTATCTAAACTTTGTATGGAACAAAATTATTTCCAATATAACAATCAATTTTATGTTCAGAAAGAAGGAACAGCTATGGGTAATTGCTTATCACCTTTCATAGCCAATTTATTCATTAGTAAGTTTGAAATCGAAGCCAGTCAAGAATTCGAATATTTCCCAAGGGTATGGTATAGGTATGTGGATGATATTTTCGAGATATTTGATACAAATAAAGCAAATATTGATGATTTTGTTTCTAAATTAAATAGCCGGTATGATTCCATTAAATTCACTTACGAAGTTGAGAACAAAGGACAATTGCCTTTTCTAGATATTTTATTTATTAAAAATAATAATAGATTAGAATTTGATATCTATAGAAAGAACACAGTAACAGATATTTCTAATGATTCATTTCATTGCAAACAACATAAATTAGCCTCATTACATTTTTTAGTTCATCGTTTAATCACTTTCCCTCTGAATAGAGTAAACTTTAATAAAGAAAGGAATCGTATTAGAAATATAACTAGAGTTAATGGTTATGACGACGACTTAGTAAATAAGCTAATAAATAGACATAAGTTTAGGTTTAATATTCAGAATTCCGCCTTTTTTACACGCGAAGAAAATAACCCAAGTATGTCTCCGTACCATATAATCCGAAATATAGCAAGGAACTCAATAAGGTATTTAATAAGGTAGGCCTCACCTTAGTCTATAAGTCATCAGACAATCTAAGGAATATCTTAGGAAATCCCAAAGATAAGATTCTTAATTGTGAGAAAAGTGGAATTTATGAAATTAGTTGTAATGATTGTGACAAAAAGTATGTTGGGCAAACTAAAAGGTCAATTAAAACACGATTTAAAGAACATTTAGCACACTTAAAAAACAATAGAACAGAAAAGTCTAGCATTGCCGAACATGCCCTTGAAGCTGATCATACTGTAACATTAGATAATCTAAGATTGATAAAATATGTATCTGATAGGAGATTGTTAAACGCATACGAAAGTATGGAAATCATAAAATGTAGAAGTAGTTTAAATAAAGACAGAGGGCCTATTCCTTATAGTCCTCTCTACTGGTTACTTGACCGGAATTGAGGGCCTTGCCTATGTCCTTAGTTCCGCTTGATTAATTCAAGGGTTAGGCTAAGTATAAATACGGTAGATTTGTAGTTTAGCTTTAGTCAATCATCGCTCCTGATGAAGCTAACATGGTTAGCGAAACGCGCGCGTCGAGTGCAAAAATAAAGGGTTTGGTGTAGTGGTGATATATACTGAGTAGTATCATTGTGCCAAAGATTCCACATTCCCAACTTAGGTGCATCTTATCTGTTCACTTCTTACTCTATCCCTCAGTGTCTTGTTTGTACATCTCCTAAGTATTCTCATTTTAGTTGATTCCAGCATTCTGTGTGTAAACCTTGTACCTGGTCTAGTTTCAGATGTGTAAATCATTACTGATCATATTACACTCTTGAATATTCTTGTTTTGGTCTAAACGAAGAGGAATTTATTTCTAAATATGGTATCATTGAGGCATCTCGCTATCCTATTAGCCTTGTTGCCTTGATGTTCTATTTCTTCCTCGATTTTTCCTATACTAGATATTTTGATGTCCAGGTAATGTACCTCCATCACCTGTTCTATTGGTTTATCTTCTACCACCAACTTGCACCTGATCGGCTCTTTTGCTATTACTGTTGTCTTGGTTTTTCAGTTGAGATTGACATGTTATATTGTTTTGCTTCTACATACAATTTGTATAGCAGCCTTTGCAGATCGTTCTCAGTCTCAGCCATTATTATCGCTCCATCCATCCATCCATCCATCCATAACTAATTAATAATTCTAAGTTCTCTATTACCCATTTTATATCACTTCTTTCTTTTGACATTCTTTATAATTTCATTCATGACAACATTAAGCAAAAGAGGGCTTAAAGAGTTTCCCTGCCTGATTTTAAATTCATAGTTGATTGTTTCTGTCATTCCTTCTGCTAATCTTGCGCCTACTTTATTGTCTTTATATATATTTCGCTAGTTTGGATTAGGTCTAATGAGATGTTTCTGTTATGTAATAGATGAATAACGTCTTCTATTTGTATATTGTCGAAAGCTTTTTTTAAGTGTATCTGGAACAAGTACGCTAGAATGTTATATTCTATGTATTTTTCTTTTACCTGTCTCACAATGAATACGGCATCGGTGCATGAGCGCCTACTTCTGAATCATTGCTATTCTTTTTCCATTATTTAATCCTGAAAAGATTTATAACATAAAATCTTGAACTTAGTGTAATGAGAATACTTTTTACAGAAAATAAAAACGAAAAAATAAATGTCTAGTAATAATTGCCTTGTTATTAGATAATATTTCTAACAGAAACCACAAACGTAATCCCCTAGGTGGCTTTTATAGTCAGAGTTTCAACATATTTTTCTTCTTGAGAAAGGTAAAATTATTCCTGAAAGCTCTATTTTTTTCTGCCATTACTCAAAGGGATTATACCTAACCTTAATAATTTAAAATGTTTTAATATTTTTTATTAAAGCTTGGCGGAGATGGATCTTTCTAATAATAATAATGCTGCTACGTTGTTTTTTAAACTAGAAAAAAATATATTAATAGGATTAGTTCTAGCATAATATATTAATGCAATGGAAAGTTCATGAAAAAATATTTTGTATTCCCAAATTGAACAGGCCCTAGTAACATACATGAATATGAATAAATTTTCCATCGCACAAGTCTCAGTCTCGAATTCCGAATGAAAATGGTGAGAGCGTATGTATTCTTCGTACTATTGTATGGATGTGAATGCTGGACCCTTGACCCTCCCCCAGAGAAACGACTGGAATCTTTTAAAATGTACATTTATAGACGCCATCTTGACATCTCCTGGGTACAGGAAATAAAAACAATGAAGTAGTGGAAAGAATTAACAAAATGAAGGAATTACTAACAATTATAAAAATAAGAAAAACTCAATATTTCGGACATATAATGAGGCGCCCAAAAAGTACGAATTGCTACGTCTAATTACACAGGGGAACAGCTGTTTTGGCGTCGAGGTTTTTTGAGCTGATTCTATATCAATTTGATGTCCTGAATTCAAATAACGTATTCATTTGTACCTAGGAGCTCAAATTTTTAAGATATACAATTTTAGAGAAATATAAGTTACATTATTGTAACTCAATTCCGTAAGTGTAGTAAACAAAAGTAGATACGAAATTTTTATTTTAGTTATACAAAATAAAATATTATGTCGTACTTACAAACAAAAAAAAAACATTGAAGAAATGAAATAGTCACTCAACACTTGGAAAGCTTCTTTTCCGCGACATTCTTGAATGTTTTTTTAAACAGTCCCTTTTTAAACTCCAGCAGTAATCTGCCATCATGTACATGTCCCATCTTCCTTGGTAGCGGTCCTCCATAACTTTAATATCTTGGTGAAATCTTTCACCTTGTTCCTCACTCATGTCTCCTAAATTTTCTGGAAAACGGTCTAAGTGTGTAAATAGTGTATATTTTAATACTCATATTGCACCCTAAGGATTTGAAACTATTAAGCATCTTGTTAACCATTTCAACATAGTTTTGAGCTTTATGTTTGCCTGGAAAATTTTCTACAACTGCAACAAATGATGTCCAAGCTTCTCGTTCAACTTGATTCATTGAATTTATGAAGGCAGGATCCTTAATTAATTGTCTTATTTGTGGGCCGTCAAATATCCCTGCTTTGAGTTTTTCTGTGCTCAACTGATGCATTTTTACCCCTATATATGCAAAACAAGACCCATTCTTATCAAGAGCCTTTACAAATTGCTTCATTAGGCCCAACTTTATATGTAACGGAGGAAGTATGATTTTTTCTCTTTCAACCAAAGCGTCGTTAATGACATTCTTTTCCCCAACGTCCATGTTTTCTCTTTGAGGCCAATCTTTTCTAACCCAGTGGTGTGTTTTGTCCGTACTATCCCAGAGGCACAAGAAACACGGATATTTCGTGTAACCACTTTGCTGCCCAAGAAGAAAGTTTACCATTTTTAAGTCTACACAAATCATCCATTGATGTTCGTAATACTTTATCTTCTGCAAGACCAAAGCTATGGTATTATATTCTTCTTTCAGTTTCGTTGAGTGAGCTAGTGGTATTGAACCATATTTATTCCCATTATGTAGAAGGACACATTTTAAACTTCGCTTTGAACTGTCAATAAATAGGCGCCAATCATCTGGAATATATATAATAATATATTCAGAAAGTCCCATTTCTTTCATGAGTCCCCTAATTTCGTGACAAAATACAAGATTGTCTTCTTGAGAAAAGAATGGTAGCAGATCTTTTTCTCTTGTACGGTAAAAGGTAATTTTGGTTCCTTGTTCCAGTAAATTTTTGTCGTTCAACCTAGAAGCCAGTACTTCAGAAGCTTTTTTCGATAAATTGAGATCCCTGGTGAGATCATTTAATTCATTTTGATTGAAGCGTTGAGGAACTGATGACGTCCCCTCATAGTCACTGTTAGTTTCATTAGCATCAGAACTTTTATTAGCATCAGATGAGCGATCAGAGGGAAAATATTCGTCATCAGAGATATGTGGTAGCTGATGAAATGTTGGAATCGGTATTTCATCTGAGTGCGGGATAGGGCGTATTGCCGAGTCTAAATTGGGATAAGTCCACTTACTGCGGTTATTTCGATTGATTCCATTAGTATTTACTAAACAGAAATAACAATCATTGAAGTGGTTTTTTGGTTCTCTCCAAACCATTGGTACGCCGAATTTTAGACATTTTCTTTTCCCGGTATTCCACTGCCGTAAATGCTCTGTACAAGTTTTACATACGAGATGCGGGGCCCACGTTTTGTTCTGATCACCAAGCTTAACTCCAAAGTATCCAAGATACGCTCGCTTTACAAAGTCAGTAATAGTTTGTCTGTTTTGTTGAAACATGTATTCTCCGCATATATAGCAAAACACATCAGGTTGATTTACACAACTTCTTCTTGAACTGGAACCTGAACTCATTTTAATTCTGTTCAATAACACAAAAAACACTCTTTTCTTAACATAAAATAACACGCCGAATTCGATCTACTCTCATTAGTAAGAACGCACAAACTGACGACACTTACTCGAGTTAGGTGATTAAAAGGGTCAGTTCAGGTACCTGATAGGCAATGGTTCCACTATTTATAGATTTACCTGGAATTTACTCAATTACAGACTGACAATAAAACCACTGTACCTACATTAATGAATATATAATAATTTTAGAACTCTCATAAATGAATATACTGAATAAAAACCACATTGGTAGATAAGTTGATGTATCTAAAAAAGTAGAGCTGATAGAGAAAAACGGATTGCATGTATAGATTTAGCGTCCCAAATATAGTTAAAATCAGCTCTAAAATCCCAGGCACCAAAACAAAAATATTTTTTTGTTGCCCTGTGTTATTGAAGGTAAAATAAAAGGTAAACAATCGATCGGAAGACCACAGAATTCTTGGCAGACTATGGTATTTGCTAATTATGAGTTATTCTGACAACTCAGGGAAGAATGTAAAACTCCGGAGCGCTAATGTTATCAGGATTACATAAATAGAATAGAATTTAATCTCAACAGAATTCCGGCAGAATTTTGGAAACATGTAAATAACTGTAAAAGAACAAATGGGTACTCTAACTTCATGCATTTAGGGTTAGGAAGAGCAGTAGTGGTAATCTTACGGTCAATTTGTGTGCTGATTATTTCTCGAGTGTGTATGAGGATCCCCCTTTGGAAATACCGGACTACTACTCGAGCCTTACTGAAATGACAACATTAAATAACGTAAATATTGTTGTTTGGTTTGTAACATTCCTTTTTCCTAGATTTTAAGATCATGTTACGTTACTGTTTTTTTCCCTATAATTTACATTATTCTCCATTTTTATATTTATTGCATTGTTTACTTACTTTTAAGCAGTGTAGTTCACTCAAATTTAAGAGCCGTTTATATTACAGTGTGCATTGCAGGTTTTCTACCGGATTTATTTAATTCGTTTCTGATTCGTTGATTGGCTAGATATTTGTATCCGGGAAGTAGCCATCTTGAAGACGTGATTTATACGGAAGGGAGAAGAAGGTTTTTTTTGTAATAAGAGTAATAGTAGAGTAGCAAAGTTAGAACTTTTGATTTTGTTATTAATAAACCTTTTTTTTATTATTTAAGGCTAGCGTTTCACTGAATCACCTGTTTTTATCTTTCAGGACGCAAAGGTTGTACCATGTCAAAATCATTCTTAACAACTACATAACCCTTCAGTATTTTTTCATTTTTTTAGCTGAAGCTAGATTCTTTTTATTTTAAAATGAATGGTACCCAAAATCCGTACAACCAAAAATTTTAAACAACTTAGAGACTATTTTCAAAAGACGTACAAAAATTATCTCTTACCCATATTACTCTACCAAGAAAAACTGAGCTAGTGTATGTCTAATTTCTTTAGTTCTTTTAGTATTAATATCCACTCAATCCATTCTCAGAAACTATGAAAGGGAAACGCCACAGAAAGCGCCTCAACGTACTGGGATTTGAAAAATTAAAACGTTACAGGTTGATGTATTTAATGAACTGATGTCGCTCAGGCCTAAAACCTCAAGTGGGCCTGATGGTGTACCGCCTCTATTATTAAAGGAATGTGTGTACCTTAAGCAAACCACTTCACTTCCTGTTCAATCTCTCATTGGATTTGGAGGTATTTCCTGATTATTGGAAAACGTCCTATTTAACCTTAATTTTTAAATCTGGTGATCGTAGCGACGCGACGTGACTAATTATAGGAGCATCTGCATGCAGTCGTCCATACCAAAGCTTTTTGACTCGTTGGTCACTTTTTCTCTTTCTTGGCATTGTAGGCGAGTAATCATGGATGAACAGTATGACTTTCAGCGTTCTCGCTCCTGTTTATCTAATCTTCTGACATATATTGATTACCTGTTGGCCGCATTTGAGAGGTGCTGTCAGGTTGATACCATATATACTGACTTCTCCAAGGCGTTCGACAAAGTGAACCATCGGTTATTTTTAAGCCAACTTGGGTCACTTGGGTTTGGCATTCACATTCTTAATGGACCGTCAACAAAGTGTAAGAATAAATAATTATATCTCTAACCTAATTATAATGCCCTCGGGTGTTCCCCAGGGCTCTCATTGCGGCCCCCTTTTGTTTCTCTTGTTTGTAAATGACTTGAGGGATTTCTTGACTAATACTCCCTTTCTCATGTTTGCCGATGATCTGAAATTATTCAAAATTATTTCTAGTTCTGTGGACAGTCTTGTTTTGCAAGCAGATATTGACATATTTTTTCCAAAAAGCCGACTTTAAACGGCTTAAGTCTGAATACTGATAAATGCTCCTGTATATCATTTTCCAGGTTAAAAAGTCCCATGCAGTTTGATTATAATATAAATATAACCATGTTAAAACGGGTACGTGAGATTAGGGATCTTGGTGTGATGTTTGATTGTTCTTTATCCTTCATCGGCCATCAAAAGAGTGTCGTGCAGAGAGCCGGTAGGTGTTTGGGTTTTATTGATAGATTTAGTACCGATTTTTCTTGTAATGTGCTTAAATTATTGTATTGCTCGTACGTTCGACCGTTTTTGGAGTATGCAAGCCCGGTGTGGTCTCCTTTTTATAATGTCCATATTAATCAGTTGGAGAGTGTCCAAAAAAATTCTTACGTATCTGTTTTTTTTTAACTGAAAACTCCTATAAATGAGGGACATACCAGCTATGACCTGGTACAAAGATTGTTAAATCTGTGTCTTCAGGACAGACGAATGCAAGCTGACCTACATTTCTTATTTAAACTGATAAATGGCTATATTGACTGTGAGTACTTACTTAGTAAATTATCTTTTCATGCCGTGCATCATACCCGCGCAAGGTTGTTATTTTACCCAGCTAATGTCACCAGTAACTATGGCTTGCATAGTCCAATCTTTAGAATGCAGCGTAATTTTGATAAATATAATTTGCCAATTGATGGCCCAGTTCACCGATTTAAAAATATGGTCAAGCAACTGACTTAATTTTCGGGTAGTTTTCGTTTACTATTATATGTCAAGTACTGTTTATTTTTATAAATTATTAAATTAAATTAAATTGTAATACCTTGCATTCTGACTTATTAGTTTTAGATTTAGCCTTATTATTTCTAATATGCATTTTACCAGTCGGTACTTTCCTGATAACACAACATTCATCACAAGAAATATCTAATATTGAATTAAGACTTGACCGTTTTTCATGAGTTATCTTTTCTAGTGAAAGGACTTTTTCACACAGACAACACAATATTATAATAAATAACCTAAATAACCTATATAAACATTACTTCTATAGAGCATTTAGTATAAGCATTAGCAGCGTTGCCACATTTATTTTCATTAAAAGTGTGTGTCTGCATATGAAAGTTTCCATGTGCGTGTGTGCGTAGCGATCACCAATATGGCTTTCGTAAACATAGATCAACAGGAGATCTTCTGACTTATGGAACAACGCAATTGAACACTACGGAGAATCTCGAGCGGTTGCTCTTGACGTATCGAAGGCATTCGACCGTGTTTGGCACGATGGACTGTTGGCTAAGCGTCGCAGTCGACGGATTTCTTTCTAACACCTTTACTGTTAACGCCGGTGTGCCCCAAGGCTCCATACTGTCTCTTACTCTCTTTCTCATTTACATTAACGATCTACTGGGAGCTTTGCAGATGACAGTACGCTTATCTCTTCATTCACTTTGAACGCTCGGACATCGGCTGCTCAGGCGAATATCCGCAGACAGCAGGAAGTCATTCAACTGAACAAGGACCTGGAAGAAATTCTGTCTTGGGGTGACAGTAACCAAGTGGAATTTAACGCTACAAAAACCCAGGCCGCAGTTTTTTCTAAAAAAGTTAACGTTGCTGAACCTGACATAATTATGTCGGGACACTCCATTCCCCTAGCATCGTCACTTAATTTGTTGGGCGTTAATTTGGGAGCAAATATGTCCTGGCATGAACATGTTGCAGGCATAGCAAGGAGAGCTTCTCAAAAGTTGGGAATATTATTTCGAACCAGAAAGCTTTACACTCCACAACAACTGTTAATTCTTTACAAAGCTCAAATTCGACCAACTATGGGATACTGCTCCCATGTTTGGGGCTCCGCTCCCAAACATACATTGCATTTGTTGGATTCTGTTCAGAGAAGGGCTGTTCGTTTGATTGGAGACCCAGAACTGACCGGCGGCCTTGATTCGCTGGAACATCGAAGAACTGTTGGCGACTTGAGTCTATTCTACAAGTATTTTCATGGAGAGTGTTCGAAGGATGTAGCCCGCTTAATTGCTCCCAGAGCGGTGCATGTTAGAAGTACACTTAGCACAGCTTATTACTCCTCGTACAACGCTTTTCAAGCAGTCTTTTATATGTAGAACATCATCCCTTTGGAATGGCTTACCCAGGACTGTGTTTCCCACCGACTACAATTTACAGCGATTCAAGAACAACGCGAATCGCTTTTGCCGCACACGTGTCTCTCCTGTAGCGCTTTAGGGACTTCCCTGCAGCACGTGTGCTAGACCTATAAAAAAAAATGTATCGAATACAGTTCCCGACAAAAATACAATAGTCTGCCACTGAGTATTTTAAACTTTTTGTATTTACTATCGGGCTATACTTTTGGATTGTCAGGAATGAACTACCTTAAGCATTTGAAGGTCCACTTATACGCAGATAATCCACAATTGCACACATTTTCTCCGCAAAAAATGCATGCTGCTCATGAAAAAATTAACAAAGATTTGCGCCGGTTAGTAAAATCACAAAAATAATAAAAAAATACAAACATATAATTTAAAAATAAATGCATCAAAATCAAGTTTTATATTGTTCAGAATAAAACAATTTATTACAACATAGAATTAAAATAAAAATCGATGCAGATGAAGTGTCGCCTTCTTAAGATTCAAACAACATATCAATAAATGTATTCAAATTGCCTCTGCAAATTTAAAGAGATTGTTACCATACCCTTCATCTAAATCTCGCAGATTTTCTAGTTCTTAGCCATTTCAGTTTTTCTGACGCGGTATCAATAAGAGGGTAAATATTGAACTCAACGCGTCCAAGAGTTCTGTTTAAGATTTATATCCAGTATTCATTGGAATTGTACCATTACTTACAAGTTAAATTAAACCGCATATGTTTTTATGAAAAATCGAAGAAAATTGCATGCTCCCCTCTTATTTCATCCCGTAATACTTTTTAATCGCCCCTCGTATCTAATGGCTAAAATTCGCTACAGAACTGATGTTCACACAGTTAATTTAAGGTATCGTGACTACATCTCCTCTCCATCTCAAAGCAGTGTTTTTTATTTGAGGCCCTTCTCTTACAATATCTATAAACTTTACTTTAATAGAGAGATTTTGCAATGTTCATTTTTCTCATGCCTTTGTCTTTATCGTTATCTCAAGCATACGCAATATTAACGGAAGGAATTGCAAGATTAGGTTAGTATTCATCTTCTATAAATCTAGAGGATTTTTTTTCCATTTTTCATTCATTTCATTGTTAGGCACATCGGTTATTGGTATTTGATGGATCAACACATGTTTCTAAGTTAAAGTTCGATCTAGCATGTTTCTATCACTTCCTTTAATATTTCCAAGGTAATACGAATGTACGATAAATAAAATTCCAATTGAAATTAGCACTACACACACTGTAATGCCATTGTGTCAAAGATTGTAAAATTTCAACATAAACTGGACACTAATTAATAGTGTTGTTTGCAATAAAAGATTATCATTTCAATTTTACTTTATTTTCTTAGTGATTGGTATACCTAAGTAGAAAAAAAATGCCCTACCGTAAATACGACATCCCCGACGGTATTCTCAGGATATGAAAAAATGGTAATACCTGCTCAGGAGGGGAGGTAACCTCTATTATAAGTCCCTAAATAAAGAAAATCGTTATCCTTAATAAAAGTTTCTCTTATTTTGTTTCAATACTGCGCAAGCTCCAAATAGTGGTCGCATGCTTCAAATAACGATAAAAACACTATTATTACCGAACGTTTTAAAACCTTAATAGTGACAGCATTTAAATATCAATTTAAAAAGTTCTTTCTAAGTTCTGAGGAACATATGTACGAGGCTGGTTTAAAAAGTCCGTGCAAAAATAAAAACTGCTTATGTGTTTGGGGTAAACCTTTTTTATTTTTCGACCTAGTCTCCTTTTAGGCTTATACACTTCGTCCAACGATGTTCTAGTTTGTTGATCCCTTCCGAATAATAGGATTTGTCCAAGTCTGCAAAATATCCATTAGTGTCTGCAATCACCTCCTCGTTTGAATAAAATCTTTGTCCCGCCAGCCATTTCTTCAAATTGGGGAACAAATAGTAGTCCGAGGGAGCCAAGTCTGGAGAATAGGGGGGATGTGAAACGAGTTGGAATCCTATTTCCATTAATTTTGCGACCACAACTGCTGAGGTGTGTACTGGTGCGTTGTCGTGATGGAAAAGGACTTTCTTGTGGGCCAATCGCGGGCGTTTTTCTTGCAGCTCGGTTTTCAAACGGTCCAATAACGATGAATAATATTCACCTGTAATAGTTTTACCCTTTTCCAGATAGTCGATGAGGATTATCCCTTGCGAATCCCAAAAGACAGTCGCCATAACCTTTCCGGCCGAAGGAACGGTCTTCGCCTTTTTTGGTGCAGATTCCCCTTGGTAACCCATTGTTTAGATTGTTGTTTGATCTCAGGAGTATAGTAATGTATCCATGTTTCATCCACAGTGACGAAACGACGCTTAAAGTCCTCCGGATTCTTCTGGAACAGCTGCAAATCATCCTTGCAACACTTCACACGATTCCGTTTTTGGTCAAGCGTGAGCAATCGCGGCACCCATCTTGCGAATAGCTTTCTCATGTCCAAATGTTTATGCAAAATATTCTGTACCCGTTCAGTCGAGATGCCCACAGCACTAGCAATCTCACGCACCTTAACTCTTCTGTCATCCATCACCATATCATGGATTTGATCAATGATTTCTGGAGTCGTAACCTCCACAGGCCGTCCAGAACGTTCAGCGTCACTTGTGCCCATATGGCCAGTCGGAAAATTTTGAAACCACTTATAAACTGTTCTAATCGAAGGTGCAGAGTCACCATAATGTTTATCAAGCTTCTCTTTAGTCTCCTGAGGCGTTTTGCCTTTCATAAAGTAATGTTTAATCACCACACGAAATTATTTTTCGTCCATTTCTTGAAAATCCCTCGACTTTCTTGATTCACACGAATGCCAAACACAAAGAAATAGACCAATATGGCTGAAACTTGGTGTGCGTTCATTCAAGAGATGCTACTAACTAAACATAACCTCGATACGCGCCGGTGGTGCCATCTCTCGGACTTTGCACGGACTTTTCAAACCAGCCTCGTACATAGTGCCTTAAACTCACGTAATTTTATGAGGAAAAATAAATATATCTATTTTTACTTAGGGGGTGTAATGATAATTAGCCAGATAGTAAAAAAATTACTTATTTTAGTATTCTAACGGGGTTAAACCAGAAGCTTTTTAAAATTGGTTTTTAACCTCTTTTTTGCCTTTTGTGTATGTATATGTAAATATATATTTTTATATTATGTGTTTCAATATTGTACTAATTGGCAAATAAAACGCTAATATTATTATTAAGGAAATACGAGTAAATTTTCACATAAAGCAGTTGTGTCAGTTCATATATTAATAACCGGTCAAGTGCAAGTTGAATTTGCGCAATTAGTGTTCCGTACGTTGATTGCTTCCGAAATAAAAATTTTTGTTACGAAGATATAAAATGATCAGTGACTTCACAAATACACCCCAAATGAGGTTTCAACAAAGTTTGTTTCCGATCTTTACTGAAAACTGATAAACTTGAATTATTTTTTTTTATATACCACTCGTGATAATTTTCGTTCAATCTACACCCCGTGGAGAATTATTCAGAAATTTTTCAAAATTTTTGGATCTGTACTTTTCGAGATAGAGGGGGGACAGCGATTTTTCGCAATTTTTTCAAAATAATAGAAAGAAAAATGTGCGCATGTAAGACATTAGATATATTTTTGAACTCCTGTTTTTACAAGTTTTGTTTCTGATCTTTACTGAAAACTGATGACCTTGAAATTTTTGATTATGATATACCAGATAAATTATTAAAGATAATGCACTAGTGATAATTTTCGTTAAATCTACACCCCGTGGAGAATATTCCAGAATTTTTTCAAAATTTTTGGATCAGTATTTTTCGAGATAGAGGGAGGGGACAGCAATTTTGACAAAATAATACAAAGAAAAGTATGCGCATGTAAGACAATACATATATTTTTAAACTCGTGTTTTTACAAGCTTCCATTTGACACCTCACTCGATGACCTAGTAATTTTTTTTTTCACTTCCGATTTCACCTCCCGAAACTAACCACTTAATTCGAAATTAAACTTTCAAAACTACACGACTCTGATGAGGTCATCAATTTCTATATTAGTACCTAATTTCAACTTCCTATGTCAAATAGTTTTGGAGAAAATCGGGTGTGACAGACGGACAGACAGACAGTCAGACAGACACCGAAGTGATCTTATAAGTGTTCCCTACTGAACACTAAAAATGTCATTTTAAGGAATAATTTAAAGCAGATTAACTAAAAAGATACAAGTTAGGCCTATTAATGTAGATTTATTCACATGTCATTTGTACGTATAGTATATATATGGGTACGGATTTAATGTAGTTAATTTTTTTCTCAAATACGTAAAGGAGTTTCAACTCAAAAAGCTTTTATTTAAAATTTTAACTAAATATTTAAATTAAACAAACCGTCCAAGTGCAAGTCGGACTTGCGCAATTAGTGTTCCGTACGTTGATTGCTTTTGAAAACAAAATTTGTTACGGAGGTAAAAAATGATCGATGACTTTACAAAACACACCCCAAATGAGTTTTCAACATAGTTTTTTTTCAGATCTTTACTGAAAACTGATGACCTCGAAATTTTTTTGGTTTTTTTTTAAATACCAGATAAATTATTAAAGTGATCATTTTCGTTCAATGTATAACCTGTGGAGAATATTACAGAATGTTTTCAAAATTTTTTGATCTATACTTTTCGAGATAAGGGAGGAAGAAAAATAATACCAAGAAAAATATACGCAAGTATTACATTATATATATATATATATATATATATATATATATATATATATATATATATATATATATATATATATATGTATATATATATATATATATATATATATATATATATATATATATATATATATATATATATTTGAACCGGATTTCACCCTCTTAAGTTGAAATTTAACGTTCAAAACTACACGGCTCTAATGAGGCCATAATATTAGTGCCAAATTTCAACTTTCTATGTCAAATAGTTTCAGAGAAAAATCGGCTTTGACAGACGGACGAACAGACCTCAAAGTGATCTTACAAGTGTTCCGTACGGGACAATAACAATTCATTAAAAATCAAATATGCAGTAATTTCTTTTTACTATGTAATATTATTAAGAAAAAAATGAAGTCCCTAAGGTTGCTTTTATAGTCGGCGTTTCAATATTTTACCACCTTGGAAAAGGTAAAGTTATTCCTGAGAGCTCTATTTTTCCTGTCGCAATTGAAAGAGATTCTGTGCAAAATAATTTATAATGGAACATTTGGGATTGAAATAAAAAGAAGCTTTACGAACAATTACACTTAATGTCGTATTTAGAGAGGAAAATTTAAAAATCTTTAAAAGTGTAATAAAATTATTTTGTTGTAAATGTAAAAGTCCCCAAAAAGTCAACTTTTCTAAGTTTTTATTTTAGAAAATCTACTAATTATTGAAAATGCTTGGCCATAATTAAGTATTAAAATAATGTGTTATAGATCAAGATGACGCTCCGAAATTTTCACCTGTAGACTAACGGTCTACCTAGTTGTTCATTCTATCGGGAATTTGTTGACACTAAAAAGTCTTCCAGTCGGGCAGATGCCGCCGAAACCGGACTCAGCTTTACGGCCTAATTTTTGTACTCAAAAAACGACCGTTTTTGGCTGGAAAAAGCGGGTCCAGGTTGGTTCTCCGGTATTGCCGGCATATGCCTTTTGCAGGTTCCCTCTTATTTTATCAAGAAAAAGCTAAATTTATTGATTTTATATGGTTAAATGACAGTCCATTTTTGGATCGACGTTTTTTGGACTCTAACCCCCTCCCCTCTTTTGGAGCACTCGACTTTTTTAGTGTCAACAAATGGTATGGTCAATAAAACTACTTAATTACTTTGTTAACTGTCACTAAATATATTTGTAAAGATTTTACAATTGCGTTATCGCGATTTCGTAGTACAACTACATTGTCAAACGCTTAACTAAGACTAAAACAGATTTTTGGTATTTTATGTTTATATGATCAACAGATGTGGGTCTATTATATGTTAAAAAAGTTTGAACAAAAGAGAATTTGCTACATCTAATTGACTATTCAGTAAATTTATATTATGGTCCTTTGAATGTCTGTAAATTTCTATGGATTCTAAGAAGTTGAGTTTTGACCCTTTAGGTTATGGATATGGAGTATTTGTAAACAATCGATATTGGGAAAAGTATGGCCTGTTTCTAAGAAATGTTTAGCAAAGTGTGATTTTTCATTTTTTAGCGTATAAGAGGCATTGTGTTCTGCGAATCTTGTCTTGAAATTCCGTCCCGTTTGGCCTACGTAACAGCTATTGCACTCTTGACAATTAAATTTATAAACTCCTGATTTATTGTATTTACTAGTTTTATCTTTGGGATTAAAAAATATATTGGATAATTTTTGAGCGGGTTTTAAAGTTATTCTTGTTTTTTCGGTCGTGAGAACTTGGGATATTTTATCCTAGATGGGACCAAAATATGTCAGAGGTATGAATGTTTTCTTTTCTCGGTATTCTTTTACAGGGTAGATTAAGCTGAGAGTGATTTGTTTTCGTTTACGGCTTATTAAGGTATTAATTATTTTAGGTTGGAAGCCGTTATTGAGTGCTATATTTTTTGATTGTGTCCAGTTCTTTTTTTAAATTATTTTTACTAAGAGGGATATTGAAGGCTCTATGGATCATAGATCTATAGGCTGCCAGTTTATGGGAGTTAGGGTGTATTGAGTCAGCTGGGATGGTGACATCTGAACAGGTTGGTTTGCGGAAGATATCGAATTCTAGCCTATTTCTCTTTTTCAAAATTGTAATATCTAAGAAATTTATTTTATTATCGGTTTCCTTTTCAAGAGTGAATTTTATGTTGGGGTGTAAATTATTTAGCTGATTTAAAGTGGAATTTAGTTCAGTATCATTTCCAAGGAAACATACTAAGATGTCGTCCACATGTTTAAACCAAAAGAGAATATTTTTCGCGTGTTGAGTTTTTAGAAAACTGTGTTTTCCAATTCTGACATAAAGATTTCGGCTAGCAAAGGACTAAGTGGAGTGGCAAGTCCATCTCTTTGTTTGAAAAATTGATTATTGAACTGAAAATAATTTCCGGATATACAAAATTCGAACAGTTTCAATATATCTTGTTGTATTGTTATATATTGACGTTGTTTTTTTTTGTAACATAGTTTTTATAATTTCTAAACAATCTTTATTTGGGATATTGGAGAACATATTTGTTACATCGAATGAAACTAGAAGGGCGTTATTTGGGATGGAGATATTTTTAAGTTTATTTGTAAGGTCTATAGAGTTTTTTGTGTTGTATTTTGGACTGAACTGTGTAATTTCTTTGAAGATGGTGTTGAGATGTGTTGCCAGATTTTTTAGGGGGGTGTTGCTGTACGATACTACTGGTCTTATTGGCGAATTTTCTTTATGTATTTTTATCAGGCCATAAAGTTTGGGTGATGTAGGATTTTGGTTTATTATTTTAAACTTTTCTCTTTCATCCACAATGCTCAGGGATTCATTCAGCAGGGTCTTGAGTTGTTTTTGAATTTTATCCGTTGGATCTTTTTTTAGTTTTACTGGATTTTCTTTTTCCAAAAAATCATTTACTTTTTGAATGTAATGGTTTTTATCAAGAGCTATGATGGAGTTGCCTTTGTCTGCTTTTCTTATTAGTAAGTTATTCTCTTTATTTTAGACTGAATGGATGCTATCGTTAATTGTTCTTGGTTACTGCAAGTAGTGTTTTTTGTGTTTATCATTATATGTTTTATTTTTTCTTTTTTAATATTTGGGTCACCTATGTTTTTTGTGGCTGATTCAATTTCGGATATTAGTGTTTCGGTAGTATTTTTTATATTAAAGTTAGGGTTATATTTTGGTCCTTTGTCAAGCAGTTTTTTCTCACTTTCTGTGAAATTTGTATTAGAGATATTGATAAATCTATTATAGACAGTTTTTTGTTGAGTATTATCTGAAGTTTCGGTATATTTTTTTATTCTCTATTAGTTTTTTAAGTTTTTTTGATTGAGTTAAATAAATTTTTGTGAATAATTTGGCTAATTTTTAATCTAGTATTATCATCAAAGATATCGAATTCTATTGGGTGGAGTTTATAAGCTAATTCAGAGTGCAATACCTTGATATGGAGTAAGAGGTTGTCCCTGTTGCGGAACCATTTCTTAGCTTCTTCCTTCAGCCATGTGATCTTGCAGGAATGGATAGCTTTCCGGGCCGAGGTTGATGATGAGTTGCATTTTACGTGTGTGTATTTTGGGAAGACGTTGTTTCTTAGACATTCTTGGTTGAACCATGCGTTTTGAACTGATATACGGTGTCTGAGTCTTAATTTAAAGTAGAGTTTGGACTGGTCTGCAGTTAACAAAGTAATTAAGTAGTTTTATTGTTAAAATGTACTGTCACAAAGTAACGGACCACTCAATCATCTCTTTAAATGGTATGGTATTTGCTTCAAGTGGTTAAACGACAGTCCATTTTTGGAGGTAGCATTTTGGACCTTATCTGGACATACCAGGACACGGGGGCTGCAAAATCAACATTAAACGCTTTTATTTGACTCGCCCGATAAAATGGCAGACGGTTAGCCGACAGGTCAAAATTTCGGGTCGCCCTCTCAGTCTATTAAGCAATAAGTGATTTGATCGGGTTATGACAATGATAAATTTTGATTTATATTATATGCAATACACCAACACAACATTTCAGCTAATTTGTCAGGAAGCTTCTCCCTTTCAAAATTTGATATCGCTATTTACGAGGGTGGATTGAAAAGTCTTATAAAATGAAGTAAATAACACTGTTTTGCAAAACAATTTCTCAACAAAATCTCCATTGAGCTCAATACATTTGGCCTAGCAAGATTCCACTTTTCATATTCCCTTAGAAAAAAAGATTGTTTCGAACTGTGTGTAAGACTTGTTTAGAGCACAGATAATCTGTTCGCTCGACGAAAACTTTTTTTGAGATTAGGAAACAAAGAAAAGTCACTTGAGGTCGAATCTAGGTAATAGGGTGGGTTCGGAACTATTTTAAAGCCCAGCTTGTCCACTTTTGCCAGTGCAACGCTTGCTTATATGTGAGCCCGAGCATTATCCTGATAAGAGAGAACTTTTTTACGTGCTAATCTTGGTCGCTTTTGCTATAACTCACTATACAAACGGTTCAGTAACGCAGCGTAATAAGAGCCAATTAATGTTTTATTCTTTGAAAATTAGTCAATCATGATGATACTTTGTGAGTTTCCAAAAACTGGCCACCACTTTTTTCGCCGATAAAACTGTTGTCACTTTTTTTGATGCACTTTCACCTTCGCTAACTTACTGTTTTGACTGGCGTTTTATCTCCGGAGTTTCGTCTACAGTTACAAAACGAAGCCAGAACTCCTTCGGATTACGCTGAAACCTTTCAAAACATGATTTTGAAATGTTCTTCTCCTCGCATTTTTGATCTGGAGTCAACAAACGCGGGACCTAGAGCGCATTCAGCTTTTTCTTTTTGAACTTCATGTAGAATAATATGTACCCATTCATATGAGATGTCTTTCATCTTAACAATCTCACGAAGCTTAAGGCAACGATCTTTCATCACGTTACCAGGAATTTTATGGATCATTACTTTCGAAGAAACCTCAACCAGACGTTTTGAATATACAGCATTTACAGAGCTTGTACGACCACATTTAAAATCCATTTATTCAGTATATAAATGATCTTGAGTGCTTGTGTAGAGTCCCCATGCATTTCCTTTAGTTCAGTTTTTATCTAGGCCGCAATCCACTTAAAAGTAAAGCAAAGTATTAAGTAAGGGTTACATATATCTAAAATTTTCCAAAAATTCGATTTTTTGACGGATTTTTATTCTCTATACTTTTAAGAATTATTAAAAAAAAATTTAAGAAAATTCCATTCCATTACACAGTTACAGCATCAAATGTAACCTGGCGTCGGATTTGGACCGTATATGTTTTTAGACACTGTCTGCAATACTCCTCAGCCAATTTTTAATATTTTTTAACTTTTTTTTTTAAATCTTAATAATTTTCATTTTTTTTCTACAAAATGTCAAGAGGTGTTTTTTAATTTTTCTAATAGACAATTTTTTATAAATGATTAAATATAATTTTTTTAGTCAAAAATTGCATACTAAAGTTTTAAACACCGTAAATTTTTTATTTTTGAAAAAAAAACCCTTCGATAATTTTTAACTACTACATTATTTTACAAAATTAATTTTTATTTTCGAAGATTGGATTATTTTTTGTGAAGTTATTCTGCAGACAAGAAGGCGCCACAGTTCAGATCAGTGGTAATGCATTTAACCTGATAAAAAATAATATTGACATTTAAAACATATTTAAAAAAAAATTCTTATAATTTAAAGTACAATAAAAATATATAATCGCCATTCTTTTGTATTATTCACGTAAAAACCATTAATTTTATTAATTACATATACTTGGGCGCTGCAAAAAGTATGTATATTTAAAAATAATTTTAAAGGTTATTAAGTGAATAGTACAAAAGAATGGCTATTTTCTTTAAAAATATGTATTAAATTTTAACATTATTTTTATTGGGTTAAATGGACCACTGATGAAAACTATGGCACCTCTTTGTCTACAACAGAGGTGTCAAACTCAATTTTGCAGAGGGCCATATATTAAATTTAGAATGTGTAGGCGGGCCAGATTCAAATAAAAAAAATGTACTGAATTATTATAACATTTTATTTATTTAATTATATAGTATATAATATACGGTTGTTAAAAATTATATCAAAGTTATAAAAGAGGGTAATTATTTTGAGCTCGAGGATCCAGATACCTGACTTTTCTTGTTTTTGACAAGCTCATTGATGTCAGGTATCATATTCGTTGTAGTTATTTTAAGAATTGATTGGAGATGTTCATTCGAAAGTCTTGTGCGATGTTTGTTCTTATTCATTTTCATGACGGAAAACATCTGCTCACATAAATAGGTGCCAAACATGCAGAGAATGCGTGCTGCATGCTTTTTTAATTCCGGGTAGTTATCCAAACTCTTGAAATATTGTGTATAAAATGTAAGAGCGTTAATCTCTTTAAATTTTTCTTTCAAAATACTGTCCGATTGAAGATCTATCAACTCCATTTGCAAATGAAGTGGTGCCTGTGAAGCTTCAAAATTGAATGGATTGTTGAAAATTGAATTCATTTTGTGAAAGTCTTCAAAACGATTGTTGAATTCCGTGATCAAATTTTGCAGAAGTTGAGAATATTGATCCAAATTTTTTTTGGTTCACTGTGCCAAATGATTTTAAATGAGGGAAATGATCCAAAGTTTGATTTTTTACCTGATTTTCCCACAGCCTCAACTTTGTTTCAAAGGCTTGAATACATGAATATATTTGAGTGACAATCAGATTTTTCCCCCATAACTTTACATTCAGATCAGTCAAGTGTTTATTCATATCTACTAAAAAGGCACAGTCAACCCACCAGTCATTGTCATAATCAATTGGGTTGCCTTTTTCTAACATGAAAGCTTGAATTCAAAAAATTCTTCTAAAACTACTCTTCGACTGAGCCAACGAACTTCGGTGAAGTAAGGAACATCAGAAAACTTTTCGTCCAAATCTTGTAAAATCTGCCTGAACTGTCGGTGATTTAGTCCTCTGCTCCTTATAAAATTTACTATTTTAATTATAGGTTGCATGACTTGGTTCATTTTTAAATGTTTGGATGCCAATGATTCCTGATGAATTATACAGTGAAATCCCACAAAATTCCCTGATGTTTTCTGTTTTAATTTAGTTACAACGCCCGAATGTTTGCCAGCCATGGCAGGAGCGCCATCCGTAGTTGTGCTGCTAAGTATATTCCAGTCGAGTTCATATTCTGCTATCAAATGCTCAATTGCAGAATAAATATCATTTGCTGTTGTAGTACCTGTCAATGGAACGCACTTTAATAGTTCTTCAGTTATTTCAAAGTTACTGTTAATACCTCGTATAGAAACAGCAAGTTGAGCTGTATCAACAGTATCAGTGCTCTCGTCAACAGCCAGTGAAAAGTTTGTAAATTCCTTAATTTTCTCCTTCAGTTGAAGAACCAAATTTTGAGATAAATCATTTATTCTTGAAGCAACAGTGTTTCTTGACAGCGAAATATTTTGAATTATTGACTTTTGAAATGGAAATGAAACATCGGCAACTTTCAACATACAGTCTTTAATAAAATCATCATCAGTGAAAGGTTTTGATCTCTTCGCGATTTCTAATGCAATAATAAAACTTGATTTCAGGGCATCTTCGCTATCAGTATTAGCTTTAGTAAACATCGATTGTTGACCTTGAAGTTTAGATTTTAAACTACTCAGTATATATCACCACTACACCAAACACTTTATTTTTGCATTCGACGCGCGTTTCGCTAACCATGTTAGCTTCATCAAGAGCGATGATTGACTCATCATCGCTCCTGATGAAGCTAACATGGTTAGCGAAACGCGCGTCGAGTGCAAAAATAAAGTGTTTGATGTAGTGGTGATATATACTGAGTAGTATCATTGTGCCAAAGATTCCACATTCCCAACTTAGTTTAGATTTTAAAGATGACAATGTGTCCATTCTTATTTTTTCAGTGTAACAATCGAATTTTGATTTATGATTTGTATCATAGTGTCTCTTCAAGTTAAACTCCTTACAAACAGCAACTGTTTGATTGCAAATCAAACATAGTGGTTTACCTTTCCATTCTATGAAAAAATATGCAATTTCCCATTTAGACTGAAAAACTCTGCACTCACTATCAACTTTACGTTTTTTGTGACATTATGCCAAAATCGTAACAATTATGGAACTCGACACAACAATTATGGATATCGCACGCGCACGACACAAACAAATGCACAATACCTTCACAATCACTACTTCGCAGTACAACTAAAATCCTTCTCCGACCGTATCGCTTCGATTACTCGACTCACACTCAACTGATTCACGTCGCGCCGACGCACTCCTTTTATAATATCGATAAGGAAGGTTCTAGTCTAGACTCAAAGCGCGTGGAAGATTCTATTGTTCTCAAAAAAAATAATAGGTATTTCCGCTTGTTGCTAAGAGATGACGTTACTGTCTATCTCTCTCGCTTGTCAAGGCACGCGCTGCCCTTGAAATTACTTATAAATGTAGTGTGCGCATTTTAAAACTTCCGTAGAGGAATCGAGTGAAGTCTAAAAGCTCTAAAAAACATGATTCTTCTTTCTGAGACACATTGCGATCGCGGGCCTTATTGATACGTCCCGGGGGCCGGATGCGGCCCGCGGGCCGTATCTTTGACATCCCTGGTCTACAGGATAATTTCGAGAAAATAATTCAATGTGCAAAAATAAAAATTAATCTTGCAAAATAATGTAGTAGTTAAAAATTGGCGAAGGGGTTTTTCTCAAAAATAAAATATTTACGGTGTTTCAAACATTAGCATGCAATTTTCGACTAAAAAATTTATGTTTAATTATTTATAAAAAAAAAAAATTCTATTAGAAATATTAAAAAATCTCTCCACAGCTCGTAGGAACAGTAATTATTAAGATTTTAAAAAAAAGGTTAAAAAAATATTAAAAATTGACTGACACCAGGTCATATTTATTGCGATAACTTTGTAATGGAATAAAATTTTCTTAATTTTTTTTTTTTTTTTGAATAATTCTTAGAAGTATAGAGAATAAAAATCCGTAAAAAAAATTGAATTTTTAAAAATTCTTAGTGTATGTGTAATGTAAGGCGATCATGAATATGTAATTATTTTGTAAAAATTCAAAATTTTGTACCAAAAGTTTAAAATTAAGTTCATTTGATTTTGATCAAGACTGGTATTCTAGTCTTTTAGATGTCACATATTACTACGTCTACTATATAATCTATAATATATATAAAATGTAACGTCTCTCCGTCTGTCTGTCCGTTAGTGTACTTATAACTGGAGAACCACTTATCCGATTTAAGTGCTTTTTTTTTAAATCATGCATATGTTCTCTGGCCAGGTTATAGACTATATTTTATTACGTTAAGTAACATAAGGCATAAGCAGTGACGATAATAGTGAACCAAGTTGGAAAAAAGTTTGCTGCCAGCGCGTTCTCTTGTAATACACTGCCTCAATCATTAAATATGGAACCATCTCATGTAGCAAAGAATATCTATAATATATATAAAATGTAACGTCTCTCTGTCTGTCTGTCGGTTAGTGCGCTTATCACTCGAGAACCACTTATACGATTTATGTTTTTTTTTTTAATTCATTCATTTGTTCTCTGACCAGGTTATCTATAATCTTCTATAATATATATAAAATGCAGCGTCTCTCTGTCTGTCTGTCTGACCGTTAGTGCGCTTATTACTGGAGAACCACTTATCCGATTTACGTGCTTTTTTTTTAAAAATATACATATGTTCTCTGGCCAGGTTATCTGTCCGTCTCTTAGTGCGCTTATCACTCGTCAAGAACCGCTTATCCAATTTACATGCTTTTTTTTTTTAAACAATTATGTGTCCTCTGGCCAGGTTATAGGATATATTTTATTACGTTAGGTAATATAAGGAATAAGCAGTGACGATAATAGTGAATCAAGTAAGAAAAAAGTTTGCCGCTAGCGCGTTCTCTTGCAAAACGCTGCCTTAACCATTAAATATGGAACAATATCATGTAGCAAAAAATATATCTATAATGTCTGTCCGTTAGTGTGCTTATCCCTGGAGAACCATTTATCCGATTTACGCGCTTCTTTTTTAAACCATACATATGTTCTCTGGCTAGGTTATATAATAATAATCTATATAATATACTTAAAAAGTAACGTCTCTCTATCTGTCTGTTAGTCGTTAGTGCGCTTATGACTCGAGAACCACTTATCCGATTTACGTATGCTTTTTTTAATTCATACATATGTTCTCTGGGCAGGTTATCTATAATATATATAAAATGCAATATCTCTCTGTCTGTCTGTTTGTTTGTCCGATAGTGCGCTTATCACTCGAAAACTACTTACCCTATTTACGTGCTTTTTTTTTTAAACATACATATGTTCTCTGGCCTGGGTATAGGGTATATTTTTTATTACGTTAGGTAACATAAGGAATAAGCAGTGACGATAATAGTGAATCAAATCGGAAAAAAAGTTTGTCGCTTGCGCGTTCTCTTGCAATACACTGCCTAAACCATTAAATATGGAACAATATCATGTAGCAAAGAATATAATATATAAAATGCAACGTCTCTCTGTCTGTCTGTCCGTTAGTGCGCTTATCATTCTAGAACCACATATGATTTATTTTTGTAGATTTAAAATGGGAAATACAATATAACAGATTGCAAGTAAAAAAAAGCAGATCAATATAACTGATTCCCAAAAATTCAAGTCAATAGCAATGATAACAAACCAACACCCAGCTTAATAGAGACCTTTAGATACCCACAATCCTGGAATTCATAAGCAACACTCAGCTCAAATTCTTAGACAACGCACGCACCAAGCTTGTCTCCGTCTTCCCAGACCCAGCGACCCACTACCTCTGGATTAGCTCAAGTTAGTCTTAATTAACATTAAGTATAATTTTAACTTTTATGGTGATGAAATATGTTAAGTTCTCTCAACACATTTATATAAATTCCTTACCTAGGCTGTTAGTTAGGTCCCTGATATGTATATGTTCTAAGATCCAATTTGTATACGCATGTTTTTCTTTAGTCAATTATTGTAAAATACTACGAGTGTCAAGCTACCCATCAGCCAATAAATAGTTATCAATTATTAATTATAACAAATATTATAAAATAAGAATAAAATCCTTTTTAAAAACATGCTTAGAATATTGTGGATATCTTTTTAGTTTACTTTAAAATTTTACCTTGTTAAGTCGACGGTATTCTATAGAAGCTCTTACCTAAGGACTCTCGTAAAGATAGTATGCGGTATGATTCGCAAAGCTTAGAGAAAACTATACAATAAATAGTTTTCATCCACTTCCATCTATTTTATAGTATTACGTATTTTTTGAAATATTTGCTGAATGGGATGTAGTGTCCTAAAAAAATTTGCTGCTTTCCTTTAATCTTATTTGCTTTTGTTTTAAAAAATTTATAATTAAAAATTTTATTAAACAGTTTTGTATTGAGGCAAGAGCACTAACAATATTATAATTAGAATACAAATACCAAGATTTTCCATTCATTTTTTATTAAAACTTTTTTTCAATAGTATAAAAGTGGGATAAAAAGTATTTTTCAGTTTTCTTTTCGTGAAAAAATTTTTGAATATCTGTAAAAATTTTTAATAGTAATAAAAGTTTTCTCATGGCTGAGCCGTAGCCTGTATTCTCGACTTATTGGCTTGAAAATAGTGTACTACTCAGTATATATCACCACTACACCAAACACTTTATTTTTGCACTCGACGCGCGTTTCGCTAACCATGTTAGCTTCATCAGGAGCGATGATTGACTACTAGTCAATCATCGCTCCTGATGAAGCTAACATGGTTAGCGAAACGCGCGTCGAGTGCAAAAATAAAGTGTTTGGTGTAGTGGTGATTGATTGACTACTAGTCAATCATCGCTCCTGATGAAGCTAACATGGTTAGCGAAACGCGCGTCGAGTGCAAAAATAAAGTGTTTGGTGTAGTGGTGATTGATTGACTACTAGTCAATCATCGTTCCTGATGAAGCTAACATGGTTAGCGAAACGTGCGTCGAGTGCAAAAATAAAGTGTTTGGTGTAGTGGTGATATATACATGGTTAGCGAAACGCGCGTCGAGTGCAAAAATAAAGTGTTTGGTGTAGTGGTGATATATACTGAGTAGTATCATTGTGCCAAAGATTCCACATTCCCAACTTGAAAATAGTGTGTTTAAATCTTATATGTACATCCAATGTTATTTCACCGATCTGTGGTGAAAATTAAATATTTCAACACTTCTATGGGGATGGAGAATTAAAGCTAGGTAATATTTAGCTAGTCAAAGGAGAGTGGTCTGAAAATAAATATCGTCAATACCCCGTTCATGACAAATGACGATTGTGATAAGGAAGCAGTATTGAACATTGAAAACTCAAAAATCACAAAAACGGATTCATACGTATATCATGGACAAAAAATAGTAATATCCAGCTTGAAAGCGGATTTATCAAGGAAAATATCATTGGCTAGGTCGGCGTTTGGCAGATTGAGGAACATCTTCGTTTCAAATGTCCCAAATACACTAAAAGACAACACGTTTGATCAATGCGTGTTGTTAGAATTGATATACGGAACGGAAACGTGGCCTTTGAATCAAGAAATAATAAATCACCTACAAGTAGCTCAATGAGTGATGGAAAGGAGGTTGTTGGGAATATCGTTGAGGGATAGGCTGACTAATAAAGAAATTCGAGGATCAAGGTCGAAGGTAATTGATGTAGCTAGCAGGTTGAAGTGTGGCTGGGTGGATGGTATCGCAAGGCTCTCTGATAAACGATGGACCCATAAAATAATTAAGTGGAGGCCCTGGAATGAGAAAACAAGTAGGCGACGCCCGCAAACCCGACATCAAAAGACTAATGGGATACAACTGGATAAACAAGGCCCAAAACCGAAGAAAATGGATGCACTTAGGGTAGGTTTATGTCCGATGATGGACTGCATAGCTGATGAGGATGATGATGATGATGAATATTTAGCTTATATATTAACGAGGGTTTTACCTTAAATTCGAGTTAATTTTAAAATCCTTGAGTTATGATGAAACAAACATATAGGGTACTTATACATACATACTGTAAAATAAATTCTGAAAAATGTTTTTCATATACAGGTTTGATCCTATCTCTAGTTAAAAAAAATAATGAATTTGTAACATATTTCTCATATTTTAGGGTTCGCGACATCACGAAAAACAGTTTTGTTTATCTGTCTGTCTACTTGTTGGGACAACTTTCAGATTAAATGGGATATTAATTTCAAATTTGGTACACATATATTATTTAAAGTAGGAATGTAACTGAAGTGTATATACCTAAAAAAGAACTATATTGAAAAATAAAAAATTTGTTTTTGAAAAAAATGACGTCTTCAGTCCTAACGTGAGTACTTATGGTACCACCCTCCTAATTTGGGAGCAAATATATCTTGGCTTAAACATATTGAATCTTTCGTACTAGAAAGTTTTATACTCCACATCAACTTTTATCCCTGTACCCAGCTCAAATTCGACCAACGACGGAATACTGCTGCCGCGTTTGAAGCTCTGCTATTAAACATATGTCGTTTGCCTGATAGGAGACTCAGAACTCACTCTCCTTGAAACATGGAAGAACGATTGACGAGTTGAGCCTGCTCTACAAATACTTGTTGGAAAGCGTTTGATAGATATGTCCGTTTAATTTCTCCCAGTGCGATAACTCCTAGGAATATACGTCGTATTGATACATCATATCCGCATGAGGTTCAACTTGTCATTCCTCAGACAACCCTTTTTAAGAATTCTTTTATATAGAGCATTTTATCCCTTAGGAATAATTTGCTTAAGACTAATGTTAATCGTTTTTTTCACACATGCATCGCTCTTGTAGCGCTTTAGGAATTTCTCCGCAGTACGTGTGCTACGCTCATAAAAAAAGGGAAAGGGGTGAAAGTTAATTTATCTTGTATAGTTGTGTGTTTAATATGTGAGTTTTTTCTGGTTTTTGCTTTAGGTAATACACAAATGGTAAGCATTGCTATTTATAGTCAAATATAGTGTGATTTGACAAAAGCTTTCGATTGTGTTGATCATGGGATCTTGCTGTCAGAGCTGGACATTTATGGGTTCACGGGTTAGCTTGGGATTGGTTTCGGTCGTATTTGTTGGGCCGAGTCCAGGGAGTGACTTTTAAGGGTCAGTGTTCGGAGGAGGTTGGGATCAGTGCGGGTATCCCTCAAGGCTCTGTACTTGGACCACTATTGTTTTTGATCTATGTTAATGACCTGCCCCGTTTGACAGTGGCTGGCAGATTTACCATCTTTGCTGATGACACAATTTTGTGGCACAATAAGGATGTGGGGAGACTTCGGGCCGATGTTTAGGCAGATTTGTCTAAGATGAAGGCTTGGTGTGATGATAACAAACTGTCCTTCAATATAGCCAAGACAAGGATTCTGAGGTTTAGATGCAATATAGAGAATGTTAATATTGAGAATGAGATCATCTCTGCAGCTGATAAGAATTCATTTCTCAGTTTAATAATTGACTCATCGCTGCGGTTTGAGGATCACATTGGCAATATCTGCAGCAAAATTTCTTCAGGCTGATGCCCTTAGGGTTCTTGCAAGTAGCCTGAGGGTGGATGTAGCTAGAACCTCTTATTTTTTACTAGTTGAGGCTCATTTGAAGTATGGGATCTGTTTCTGGGCTTGCTGCTCTTGAGTTCACTTGAGTTCTATTTTTGTATTGAAAAAGAGAGCTATTAGATATATTTCAGGAGCTGGGTTGCGAGAGTCATGTCGACCATTGTTTCCGAGGTTAGGAATTCTTACTCTTTGTGCCCTATTTATCCTGGAAACTGCTATCATGATCTTTAAAAAACATCGTCTTGAGGCAATGCCAGTCAGCCGGCACGGCACTAGGCGAGCGTTCGTCCTGCTATTGCCGGCCCCGAAATCGGAGCTGATCAAATCTGCAATTGTTTATAATGACAAAAAAATATATAATCATCTGCCTCTTACATTGAGATGGTCTTTAGATGAAAGACTAGGGCCCTACTTATAAAAAAGGCGTACTATGCACTTGAGGAATTCTACACTGATAGGCTGGAATAAGCATATAACAGTAGTTGAATGGTTGGCATTTGGGTTGACTTATGTGTAATTTTTGTTTCTTTTATTTTGTATTTACTGCATTGACTACTAATCTTGTTCTGTTTCTTTATTTTTTCTTTCTTTGAATTTGTGTTTATTAATATAATAATAATTTAAGTTAAGCTTGCTTTGTCAACAAATACGTTGTATTTTAGGACAATAAAGCATATTTCTATTCTATTCTATTTTATTCTATAGAAGGAGCTAAAGTTGTGTGAGAGTGGATAAACGGAGTTACTTCAAATATGTCCTCTTAGACGTCCTTTTCAGGAAAATCAAAATTATTTTATTTTCCATACATTCTAGTTGATCTAGTATGTTAAGAGATACAAAACAATATAAAAATAACGAGTCAAGTGCAAGTTGGACTTGCGCAATTAGTGTTCCGTACTGTGATTACCTTTAAAATAAGAATTAGCTACCTAACAGTCAATAAATGAATCTAGCTCAATCTAGTAAACGTTTAAAATAAATATTTACTACCTAAATATTTGTTAAATTATAAACAAATAAAATAAAATTATTTTGCCTTCAGCACCTATCCGTTAGTCATCAGTCATCATGATATTACTGATTGTTCCGGATACGGATTGATATTTCGTAGCCCTTAGTAGTGGTTAAATTTCGAACTTTCCAAGCCTTCACCATTCTATCATGCTACATACTTTTTTTGTACCAGAAAAATTATCAAACGTAATGCAACGTGTCGTTCAATCTATTTTTTTTTATGGATCTAGCACACGTGCTACAGGGAAGTCCCTAAAGCGCTGCAGGAGTGACACGTGTGCGGAGAAAGTGATTCACGTTATTCTTGAATCGCTGTAAATTGTACTCGGTGGGAAACACAGTCGTGGGCAAATTATTCCAAAGGGATGATGTTCTCCATATAAAAGACTGCTTGAAAAGCGTTGTACGAGGAGTAACAAGCTGAACCTCATACGGATCTGAAGTATTAGTGCGACGTGTACTTCTAACATGCACCGCTCTGGGAGGAATTAATCCTTCGAACACTTTCCATGAAAATAGAATAAGCTCAAGTCGCCACCCGTTCTTCGATGTTCCAGCGAATCAAGGCCGCCCGTCAGTTCCGGGTCTCCAATCAGACGAACAGCTCTTCTCTGAATAGAATCCAACAAATGCAGTGTATGTTTGGGAGCAGTATTCCATTGTTGGTCGAATTTGAGCTTTGTAAAAAATTAACAGTTGTTGTGGAGTGTAAAGCTTTCTGGTTCGAAATAATATTCCCAACTTTTGAAAAGCTCTCCTTGCTATGCCTGCAACATGTTCATGCCAGGACACATTTGCTCCCAAATTAACGCCCAACAAATTGAGTGACGATGTTAGAGGAATGGAGTGCCCCGACATAACTATGTCGGGTTCAGCAACATTAACTTTTTTAGAAAAAACTGCCGCCTGGGTTTTTGTAGCGTTAAATTCCACTTGGTGACTGTTATCCCAAGATAGAATTTCTTCCAGGTCTTTGTTAAGTTGAATGACTTCCTGCTGTCTGCGGATATTCGTCTGAGTAGTCGATGTCCGAGCGTTGAAAGTGAATGAAGAGATAAGCGTACTGTCATCTGCAAAGCTGTAGATTAGATTCTCGGTCTTTTCCAGTAGATCGTTAAAGTAAATGAGAAAGAGAGTAGGAGACAGTATGGAGCCTTGAGGTACACCGGCGTTGATAGTGAAGGTGTTATAAAGAAATTCGTCGACTGACAGTCGTAAAGAACGCTCTCTGAAGAAACACGACAGCCACAAACAGAACTTTTCAGACATACCATAAGAGCGTAGCTTAGCTAACAGTCCATTGTGCCGAACACGGTCGAATGCCTTGGATATGTCAAGAGCAACAGCTCGAGATTCTCCACAGTGTTCAATTGCGTTGTTCCAAACGTGTGTTACATAAGTCAGAAGATCTTCTGTTGATCTATTTTTACGAAAGCCATATTGGTGATCGCTAATAATGTTGAATCCTTCAAGATATTTTTAGAAGATGCTGACTGATAGCCTTTTCCATGACTTTCGATATTATTGAAAGTAGTGCGATTGGTCGGTAGTTATTTGGCAAGGTCTTCTTGCCTTCTTTAGGTATCGGTTGAACTGTGGCACATTTCGAGCAGAGAGGAAATATTCCTTTTCTGTAAGATAGGTTGAAAAGTCTACAGAAAACTGGTGTTAGTTCCCTCGCACAGTTTTTGAGAACTATGGCAGGTATTCCGTCAGCGCCAGAAGCTTTTTTGGTGTCTAGCTTCATTAAAATACGTTTTATGATACGCTGTCTGAAGACAATATCGGGCATCCTTGACTGCACTATGGGAATAGTAGGTGGCGTTTTTCCTTGGAAATCGACAATAGAATCTTTACTTTATTTAGACTTTTCCAGAATTTTTTCAAAATTTTTTGATCAGTACTTTTCGAAATAAGGGAGGGACAGCGATTTTTTCACACTTTTTGAAAATACTACAAAGAGAAGTGTGCGCAAGTATTACAATATATACAGTACTTTTTGAGATAGGGTGGGGGGACAGAGATTTTTGGCCATTTTTTAAAAATCATACGAAGAAAAACGTGCGCAAGTATTACATCGTATATATATTTTTAAAATCGTGTTTTCACAAGCTTTCAGTTAACACCCCACTCGATGACCTGGAAAAAAAAATTACTTCCGATTTCATCCCTCAAAACTAACCCCTTAAGTCAAAATTTATCTTTCAAAACTACATGGTTCTGATTGGGCAATCAATTCTTATATTTATGCGAAATTTCAACTTTCTTTGTCAAATAGTTTTGAAGAAAATCGGGTGTGACAGACGGACAGACTAAAGTGATCCCATAAGTGTTCCGTACGGAACACCAAGAATAAGTCCCTTTGAGTATAATTTAGTTAACATTAACTCTAAAAAGAAAATAAAGCTCACCCTTGAATTGTTACTTTTTTGTTACGTTGACTTTTAGTTAACACCAAATTAAATTTGACTTTCAGTAACATCAATTTAATTTTGAAAACAGAATCACCTATTTATTAGACAATTAGAACAATTTTAATTAATATAATTAACTTCGAATATGTCGCAAGCCACAAATTGTGGATTATATGGTAAGTATAGTACACGATGTATTCGCCTCAAATAAGCCAAAAAATTCACAAATACAAAATTAGAAAATTTGTGAGACATGTTAGAGCTAAATCATAAATATTTTAATTTGATTACCGATAGTCACTTTTTATGGGATCACTTCGGTGTCCTTCTGTCCGTCTGTCACACCCGATTTTCTCTGAAACTATTTGACGTAGAAAGTTGAAATTTGGCACAAATATAGGAATTAATGGCTCAATCACAGCTGTGCAGTTTTGAAAGGTAAATTTTCACTTAAGAGATTAGTTTTGGGAATGAAACCGGAGGTGAATAAAAATTTTCACCAGGTCGTCGAGTGGGGTGTCGTGATAACACGAGTTCAAAAATATATATGATGTAATACTGCGCACACTTATTTAAAAAAAATGCCAAAAATGGCTGTCCCTCCCTTATCTCGAAAAGCACTGATCAAATTTTGATTTTGATAAAATTCTGAAATATTCTCCATATAGTGTAGATTGAGCCAAAATTATCACGGGTACATTACGTTTGATAATTTATCTGATATAAAAAAATAATAATATGGAAACTATGTTTCTTGACGTTTGGTGAAGGCTTTTGTAATATCTAAGTGTACTGTAACCGAGTGGCAAGTCGCTCTTGTCCGAGATATATTTTTATTAAACAAATATTTAGGTAGTACATATTTGTTTTACACTTTTATTTCTAGATTGAGCTAGTTTAATTTGTTGGCTATTAGGTAGCTAAGATGCTATAACTACTATCCATTATTGACAAAGAAAAAGCATGAAAATACATATTGGATCTTAAGATATCAGGGACCTAATTAACTTAGCCTAGGTAAACATTTTATTTTATTTTAAAAGCAATCACAGTACGAAACACTAATTGCGCAAGTCCTACTTGCACGTGACGAGTTTTATTTTTTGTGAAACACTATACCAGAAAAATGTAGTGCACTCGTGATAATTGTCGTTCAATCTACGCTTTATTCAGACAATTCCAAAATTTTTTAATCGGTACTTTCTGAGACAGGGTGGGAGGACAGACATTTTTGGCCCTTTTTTAAAAATATTACAAAGAAAAGTGTGCGCAAGTATTACATCATATATATATTTTTAAACTCGCTTTCACTTAACACCCCACTCGATGAGCTGGAAAAAAAAAATTTTTCACCTCTGATTTCACCACCCAAAACTAACCTCTGAAGTCAAAGTTTCAAAACTATATTTGTGCTAAATTTCATGTCAAATAGTTTCAGGAGAAATCGGGTGTGACAGATGGACAGATGGACAAGCAGATGGACACTGAAGTGATGCCGTAAGTGCTCCGTAGGGAATACTTAAAACATATATTTTTTTAGTGGTCCGTATGGAACACTTATAAGATGACTTCCGTGTCTGTCCGTCTGTCTGTGCCGATTTTCTCCGAAACTATTTGTCATAGAAAGTTGAAATTTGGTAATAATATAGGAATTGATGGCTTCACCAGAGCCATGTGGTTTGAAAATTAAATTTTGACTTAAGGGGTTAGTTTTTTGGAGGATGAAATCGGAAGCGAAAAAAAAACATTTTTTTTACTAGGTCATCGAGTGTGGTGTCAAATGCTTGTGAAAACACGAGTAAAACATATATATATATATATATATATATATATATATATATATATAAATATATATATATATATATATATATATATATATATATATATATATATATATACATATATAATGTAATACTTGCGCGCACTTCTCTTTGTATTATTTTTTTAAAAAATCGCGAAAAATTGCTATCCACCCTCCTTATCTCGAAAAGTACTTATCAAAAAATTTTGAAAAAATTCTGAAATATTCTTCACGGGGTGTAGATTGAACGAAAATTATCGCGAGTCCATTACCTATAATAATTTATCTGGTATATAAAAAAACCAAATATTTCAAGGTCATCAGTTTTCAGTAAAGATTAGAAACAAAGTTTGTTGAAAAGTCATTTGGGGTGTGTTTTGTGAAGTCACTGATCATTTTATACCTCCATAACAAATTTTTTTTATTTTAAAAGCAATCAACGGACGGAACACTAATTGCGCAAGTTCAACTTGCACTTGACCGGTTATTTGTTAAGGGACTAGATAAATAACTTTACCATCTTTTTCCAGTTATATATTAAAAAACACTTTTTTATGTTGCTTAGCCTCTAAAACAAGATTTAATATACTTAATATATTTTAATACTGAGTAATAACATTATTAAATATAACGGTAAAGAAGAGTAGAAAATAATAAAAACAATGTCCCCTGGTATAAAGTAGCAATTGTGTAATTTTCCGCTTCCCAAGTTCTTAAATATTTACATTATCCGTAAGAATGCGAAGGTGATATTTGGTGTAAATTACATCATGTTTTCAAGGAATTTCTATTTACTTTTTATCAGCCTTTGTTTTACATTCGGCTGGAATGGAATTTTTTTGTTTTATTTTTTGAAATTACTGTTAAAATGAAAAAATTGCCAGTTTTAAAACGAAAACATAACCTGAATGAAATATTGTAACAATTTTTATATTATTTAAATGTCCATATACAGTGAAATAGTTTATAAAAACTCGTATAAAACTCAACAGTAATATCAGATCGTTTTTCAATTTTTTTATAACAAGAGAGAATAACTTATTACTATTTTGTTTTGGTATATTGGGCAAGTGCAATGTGTAAGAAGGATACATACATAAGAATACGGATCGTAATTCCGCCCTTTGGAAATTTTACTTCTATGGAGCATTTTATGTTCTCTGTTGTATACAGTGTTGTCAAATAATATTTTTCTTGATTACAAACGCCCATTTATTGACGATATATTCACAAGAAAGACAAATAGGTCATAAAAACCTAATAATAGTAATTGCTATAATTTTCCTTGTCTTGCTAACATTCTCTCGAGGTTTGTAATTGCCAACAATTACAGACATACTAACATTAAAATTGAAGAAGGTAGATTAAACTCAAAAAACTTTATAGCTTAGTTGATAAAGTTCGAATTTCAGTCGAGGAACTTCTTCAATTTTTATATTTCGTCTTAATGCCTCATACACTAGTAGATTTGTAAATATTTCATCATTTTTATAGACCTTAAAATCAACGGCTTAAAAAATATCTAGGTGCAAGCAATATAATTTAAACAAATAAAAACGAGTACAGTAAAATTTGGAAGAGCAATATAAACATAAATTAAATATAGGTATAGGCATACTAAATATTTTATAACGTAAATTAACATATTTTATAAAATAAAGTCCCCCGCCGCGTCTGTCTGTCTTAACGCGATTTTCTTAGTAACTATTCAATGGATTTTATTTTGGTTTCCACTAATAGATAGGCTGTTTCACGGAAGGTTTAGATGTATAATTTGTGGATATTTTTTCTAAATTAACTGACCTATGACGACAAATGTCGGATGAAGTTGGAAAAAAATCAATCGTCGAAGATATATTTTCGTCTACGCTGAGTAAATAGTTAGAGATACGTGAAAACAATCAAGACAATATCATTCTTCTTAAATGGTTGTACAAAAAAGCCCGTTAAAGCATATGTCTATCTACAAAGGTTGACCCAATTTATCGAACTAAGATTTTAAAAATAGACCTGTTAAAATATTTCAATTAAAGATAGTAATTTAGGTAGGAAAATATAAATCCTTTTAAATTAAATTTATGGTGCATCTAACGAAGATTAAAACTGTCTTTTAAAATTAGATGAATAGTTTAGATTTTACCAGGATGTTTCTAAGCTCGCGCCGCTCAGTAGGGCCTCCTATAATAATACTAGGTAATTTAAATCCACCAAAATTCTGATGTTCTGCTGCAAAATTCCTAGTATTTTATTATGGCCTTCAAATCTGCATTTTTTGTGCTATTTTCTGGACCCACTCCGGTGTGTGCGTGCGCATGCGCAGGTGTGTGAGACAGTGTAGCCAACTCTGCGTGAAGAACTAATTTTTCGGCTGTATAGGATATTGTTAGTGGGTAATGAAGTTAGGTTAAATGTCAAAAGGGCTTTATAAGACAGTGTTGTCAACCCTGTATCATCGTCGAGTGTGTGTGTGTGTGTGTGCGCACATGTGGCGTTGGTTGTAGGTCAAACGAGGGTTAATGAAAATAGCGATAAGGAATTGGTTCAGCAAAAAGTTCTTCTTTCTCACATTTGGTCAATGTGGTTCCATGTTTAGCTGACGGGCCCAAGCCAAGTCAGCACAAACGCTATTACCATTGTGTATTAAGGAATGACTTGAAAATGTTACCTGTTTTCAAAATCACTGACTTTTGAATATTTCTGTGTATGTTTGTGTTGAGTCCTAATTGTACTAAGTGTGGTGTGAATGTTATTGGTGTAAGGCCTGTGGCTGATATGATGAGTGGGACAATGATGACTTTTCTTGTTTCCATAGCCTTTCTATTTCTGTTGCAAGGTCTGTGTATTTGGAGATTTTTCCTGTGTATTTCGTTTGTATGTTTGTGTCGTTGGGGACAGCTATGTCAATTAGATAGGTGACTTTTCCTTTTTTGCACTGAAAAGTAATATCGGGTCTATTGGCGGAGACTGTCTAATTTGTATGGATACTAATGTCCCAGTAGTGATGAGGGGTATGTTAGACTCGGTTAAAAAGTCTTTATAATGACCATGAGGTTTATTGTTAGAATTATCTTGGTTATTGTTAATGTATAATGGGGGTAGGTTAGGTGTGAAAAAGTTGATCAAAAATGTATTAGAGAGGGTTACTGTTTTTTTTTTTTATCAAAAAGGTTGTTAAAAAGGCATTATAAGAGGGTTAATGTAAAGTGGATGAAAGAGGCCTGATATGACTTGTTTTTTGTTAAAAAGTAATTGAGAAAGACCTTCTATGAGGGTAGAAGAGGGTACGATCGTCGGACTAAAAAATCCTTGTGTTTCTTTTTGTTTAAAAGATGTTGAAAAAGGAATTATATGGGGTTAGAAGAGAGCTGGTTTAGGGTAGAAAGGGGTAAGCCAAAAAGTCCTTATTAAGACAATGAGGGGTCGGCTGACCACAAGGATATAGAGGGATATGCTAAAAATAATTTTTTATAACTGTAATTTAGTCTCATTTTTGGATGACATCAAGTATCAATACATAGTATAAAACAAAGTTCTCCATCACGTCTGTCTGCCTATTTCTCGATTTTCTTAGCAACTACAGAACGGACTTTCTTCCGGTTTTCACTATTGGATAGAATGTTTTACGAGGACTGTTTATTCTGAGACCTGGAGAAGAGACACTTGCTGTGGATTCATCGACAAATAAGCAGTAAAAAAATATAATTTTATGTGATAATCAAGATGTTATGTGTTTTAAGGAAATATTGATGTTTATAGTTGTTATAACTATAAATTAGTTAATTTATTAATAAATAATATTTATGCATTTTGCAATATTTTGGAAGAACTTGATTTTCAAAAATCAAATTGGAGCTTTCCTGAAACTACAATTTTGCTGCCTCCAAAATATTTAAGCGCCATACTGTACAGGGTGAGTCAACGATAGACTAAAGTTTATTATCTCATTTGTTTCGAGAATGTCGAAAAAATGTTAAATACAATAGTATTTTAGGGAATGTTAAGGTGCACAGTTTAAAATTATTTTTGGGCATACAGGATACTTCAAAAAAGTGGGGCTGATATAACATATGTTTTTTTTTTTAAATGGAACGTCCTATTTTCTATTTTTAAATTCTACGTAAAGTTTTTTAACTTTTTTATTAATACATATACCAAAACCTAGTAGTTTTTCTAATATTTCAATTTTTTTAAAGAAATACTAGTTGCCAATAGCGCCATTGTTTCTGAAGGTGGAATACTCATAATTAGTACGACCGTTCTATAGAGATGAAAAAAAAGATATATATAAAGAAATTTGAGTTAGATGCTACAGGATGTTCAAAATAAATTTCGACTATTTTAAATTCAAAAATCTCAAATTTTTTAAATGCCACACCCTGTATATTATTATTTTTTCTAATGGGTTTTATAAAACCCTCCAACTTTTAATAAGTATGTCATATACCTATTTCTAATAATTTTCGATTTATTTTGAATTTTTCACCCTTGTTTTTAATACACTTACGCTATTGTGAAAACATAAACAAATAGTTAATAATAATTTTAATTTAGTTTAACTTATCTAGCAATTAATTATCATGACGTAATAAATGTTCAAAAATATGCCTGTCTACTTGAATACACATGTTTAGTCGTTTTACTATATTTTCCTTCACTTTCCTTAGCATAAAAAGGGCGTTATTGCCCTGCACGCATCCCGTATCCTATTTTCCATATCTATTGGTGTTGTAGGGGGATTCACATACACACGATCTTTAATGTAGCCCCACAAAAAGAAGTCTAAAGGTCACATGATCGAGGAGGCCACTGAATGAATCCATTCCTACCGATCCATTCTTGGGTAATGATTGTTTAAAAATTCCCGAACTTCCCGGTGGTAATGAGCAGGAGCTCCATCTTGTTGAATCCACATTTGTTCCCTTTCAAAGTTATCAACTTCTTCAAGAAGCTGGGGTAATTCGTTTTGCAAAAAATTTAGATATTTAGGCTGTTAAGCGGTTCGCGGAAAAAATATGGACCAATAATTCGAAAATTTAATATTCCACACCATACATTAAGCGACCAATGGTTTTGGTATTGAATTTTCCGGACCCAAAATGGACTAACTGTTGGATAGTAATGTACGTTATGGCTGTTAACTGCTCCATTACTGGGAAAAGTAACTTCATCAGAAAATATTATTTTGGATAAAAAATTTGGATCGGCCTCTATTGCTCCATTCATGGTGGTATAAAAGTTTACTCGTCGTTCAAAATCGCGGTCTTGAAGTTCTTGGTGTAGTTCCATATGAAAGGGATGATACTTGTATTTTTTCGAGGTGCGATTAGCCGTAGATTGGGATGTGTCAGATAAGTCAGCTAGTTGACGGCTGCTGACCTGGGGATTATCTTCAACATGAAGTAAAATCTCTATTTCTTTTTCCTCATTGATAGCATTCTGGTTTACTACTTTCTGTTTCGTATACTTAACGCTACCATGGTAGTGGTTCCATTAGGCACTGAAAAGATTTTCTAGATGGTATACGTCTATTAGGGTACTTCGCTCCGTAAAGTCTTACTGCAAAAAAAAAAAATTCTCGCCTCGCTCTATATAAACCATATCAATTAATTCATTTTTAGGAAAATCCATAACTATTACCTTTATACGTCACTTACTACAACAAATTAAATTATTTTTATTTGCTTAATAGACATGTCAAAATTTGACAATGCTTACATTTTTTTTTGTCTTGGCAACTTTGATGTTATAGCGTAAGAGTATTAAAAACAAGAGTAAAAATTGAAAATAAATTGAAAACTATTAGAAATAGGTATATGGCATACTTAATAAAAGTTGGAGGGTTTTGTAAATCTATCAGAAAAAATAATAATATATAGGGAGTTCTATTTAAAAAATTTGAGACTTTTCAATTTAAAATAGTCGAAATGCATAAAATTATTTTGAACACCCTGTAGCATCTAACGCAAATTTCTTTACATATGTCTTTTTTTACATCTCTATAGAACCCTCGTACTAATTATGAATATTGGCACTATTGGCAATTTTTTACAAAACTGAAAATTAGTGTTTTTTTTAAAAAATTGAAATATTAGAAAAACTACTAGGTTAAGGTATATAACATTATTAATAAAAAAGTTATAAAATTTTACGCAGAATTTAAAAATAAATTAGAAAATAGGATATTCCAATTAAAAAACATGTTACAACAGGTTATAACGGCCACACTTTTTTGAAGTTCCCTGTATACTCAAAAATAATTTAAAACTATGCACCTTAACATTCCCTAAAACTATTGTAATTAAGATTTTTTCGTCATTCAAGAAACAAATAAGATAATAAACTTTACTCTATTGTTGACTCACCCTGTACAGAGAGATTTTCTTAAGTCTCACCTATTTCTCTATTTTTCTATTTTTATAACAAGCAAATTTCATGAAAAAACTAATTATGATAACACAAATTTGACAGATTACAAGATCATGTAGGATTTTTTTTAAATGGCACCCTCTACATATGAGTATATCATTACATAACATTTATCAGTTCGTGTACGAAAATATAGAATATGAAATGTTTATTTTTAGTCGTTACCGATATACAGGACATTCAATTTTCTGACCTTAATTTTAACTTTTAAATGGCTCACTCAATTTACTATTGTCCTATTTAGGCTATCGAAAAAAAATCTTTTACTAATAAACTTGGTTTTTTTGTGATAAAGCCAAATATGATAACACAAAATTTGTCACTTGTCACAGGGTATTCAACTTATTGAACTGAATTTTACCTTTTAAGCGGCTCATTTAATTTACTTTTTCCTATATGGGCTATCAAAAAAAAAATTACTTGTAAACCCAGTTTCTTTGGAGAAAACCAAATAAGATATGATAAGATTTGTCACTTGTCGAATTTGACAGTTTACAATGCCAACCAGGATTTTTTTAAAAGGAAGTTCAGTAACATTATTGCCCTGTATATCGGTAATGGCCGGAAAATAAATATCAGGTTATAATATTTTTTAAACTGGCTGAAAAATGCTATTTAATGGTGTGCTCATATGTAGAGGGTAATTTGTAAAATTTGGCAAGAGATAAATTTTTTGTTATCATATCTAGCTGCCCTAAAAAACTAAGTTCAGTACTGAAAGAATTTTCTTGGTATGTAGAATAGGAAACTAGGGTGAGACACTTAAAAAAATGTTCCTATACAGTTAAACTTTCAGGAATTTCAATTTATTTTTTATAGAGTTCGGTCGTTCACAGTAAAGGCAACAGTGACGAAGAATCCTATTTTAACTGAAATTTCGATTACATCGTTATTCTTGACTAATATTGATGGTTGTTCTAATTTGATAATGGAAATTCTATTTGGGAAAATGCGTTTTCTCGGCAAAGCTCAATTTATTTTGGTATTGTAGGTATATTGGCAGATGTTAGAGTAAAGGCATGTTAAGTTTTGTGAAAATGTTTTATGGCCAGGTGGTAAGTCAACAGGAATATGTTGGGAAGAAGACAAAATTGATAATATACGGTATTTTTGATTGCATGCTTCCCTTCTTTGAACATTATTTACAGCAGACATGATATACATTAATATATTCTGAAAGTCAATAATATTAACAGGTAAGCTGTAAAGTTTTTGGTCTGATATATAGATGTCGCCCTTTTCAAAAAATCCATTTGATTTTTAGTACCGTCCTTCAAACAATACGTGTCAAAATTTCATGACTATTAGTTTACAAGGTAAAGTGGTTCTTGTGATGCTGCTTTTGATATTTTCAAAACAATGGAAAAAATGGTATTTCGTGTGTTGATTAAATACTGTTCTTGATGGAAAAAATGCCGTTCAAGCAAAGCAATGGCTTGATAAGTGTTACGGGGACTCTGCCCCTGGAAAATCACTCATCGTGAATGTTGAATTTAAACGCAGTTGTACAAACACAACTGATGCTGAACGCTCTAAACGCCTAAATGAGGTGGGTAAACCGGATAACATAAGAAAATCCACAAAATTGTTTTGGATGACCGTAAAGTGAAATTGCATGAGATAGCTGACATCCTAAAGCTATCAAAAGAACGTGTTGGTCATATTTTGCATGAACATTTGGGCATGAGAAAGCTCTGTTCGAAATGGGTACCGCGTTTGCTCACAGTGGACCAAAAACAATAACGTGTCGATGATTCTGAGCGCTGTTTGGACCTGCTTCAGCGCAATAAAAATATTATATAATTTTTTCTATGTGACAATGGATGAGAAACATGGACCTACTACTACACACCGGAATCAAATCGACAGTCAGCTGAGTGGACAGCAGCCGGGGAAAGCCGCCCGAAGCGACCAACGACACAACAGTTGGCTGGGAACGTTTTGGTCTTTGTATTTTGGGATACACATAGAATAATTTTCATCGACTCTGCTAACAACGGAAAAAAAGTCAATAGCGAATATTATATAAAGTTATTGGTGCGTTTGAAGGGAGAAATCGCAAAGAAACGGCCCCAAATGAACAAGAAAAAAGTGCTCTTTCATCAAGACAATGCACCGTGTCACAAATCAATGGTTACGATGGCAAAATTGCATAAGTTGAAGTTCGAATTTCTTCCTCATCCACCGTATTCTCCAGATTTGTCCCCCAGCGACTATTATATATTCATAGATCTCAAAAAAGTGCCCGCGGGAAAGATATTTGACTCCAATGAAGAAGTTTTCGCCGAAACTGAGGCCTATTTTGAAGGCAAAGACAAATCCTTCTATAAGAAGGGTATTGGACTGATTGTATCGCTCTTGATGGATGCTATTGTTGAAAAAAAGTCGAATTTTGCAGAAAAATATGTTTTAATTAGTTAGAGCAAAAACTTTTCAGCCTACGTATTATATGTCTTAATACAGTATATAAATATACAGAATATTAAATCCTTCCAGATATTTTAAAGGATGCTGACTTTTCCATAACTTTAGCTAGTAGTTGTTTAGTACAGGGATTTTTCCAGCAGTTTCCTTGCTGTACGTGTAGGAAAATAATAAGAATCGAATTTGACTATCTCTAGTGAAAGGAAAGTAAATTTCCATAAAAAATTAAAACCATATTATATATCGATACTCACCCCCTTCCCACAAAACGACATTGCTCAAAACCTCCAGGTTTTAATTTTATTTCAAGTATAATAATATCATTTTGTTTGAGATTTATGGTGCCAACAGATCGAAAATATGTTTTTTGTGGTTTAAGAATCCTAAAACATTAAAAAAAGCAAAAATAGCGGAGGGTGATTTTTCACGCATACAATACTTCCCTTTCTCAAAGGAAGTAAAACGACGCCGTCTCCTCACGAATGTTAGAGATCCAAATAGGTAAATGAGCTTTGGAAAACTGCTACTCCAAAAAATCACTCGAAGCACATCCAAACCACCATCTCAAATCCTTCACTCAAGAATTCTGTCGCCTTCCGATCAATGTTTGCCCTTTATTTTGCCTTCAATAATTATACGTGGCAACTCGTACTTTGAGCCCCTCTTTATATATCCGAAGTATTGAGTTTTTCTTATTCTTATGGTTCTTAGTAATTCGTTTTCTTTTTTCATTCTTTCCAGTACTTCTGTGTTTTTTATTTTCTGTATCCAGGAGATGTGAAGAAGGCATCTATAAATGTACATTTCAAAAGATTCCAATTATTTCTCTGAGCCGGTGTCAAGGGTCCAGCACTCATATCTGTACAATAGCACGGAAAACACATACGCTCTCACCATTCTCATTAGAACTTCGAGACTGAGACTTGTACGATGAAAAAATTTATCCATATTCATGTATGTTATTCGGGCCTGTTCAATTCGGGAATATATTTTCTTTCTGTCTTTCTGTCTTGTCAGTTATACTGGTTCCCAAATATTTAAATGTGTAGACCTGTTCTACGGTGTTGTCCCTGATTTCGAGGGATTCTCGTGGTGGATTTTTCTCCGTTATTACTATCCACTGGGTTTTTCTTATATTCATAGTTAATCCAAATCTTTTGCTAGCTGTTACGACTTGATTGATCTGGAGATTTTTGATATTATTTGCTAATAGAACAGTATCATAAGCACATCCTATATTGTTCAGTGCACTTCCATTAACCATTATTTCTTCAATGGATTCATAGATAGCCTCATTAAACACAATATCAGAATAAAGATTGAACAAAAGTGGTGAGAGAATCTCTGTATTACACCTTAGGTTATTTTTATACTTTCGAACTTTTCGAGCCTAATTTTAACTGCCACTGATTGATGCCAGTTCAAATTTTTAATATTATTTAAACCTCTTTTCTTTATGTTTGTTGTTTCTAGAATTTTTATTAATTTCTTGTGCATCACACAGTCGAAAGCTTTATCTATAAAACATGCATATATATCTACATTCAAATTTTTGCAACGCTGGATCAGTATATTTATTGAGAATAAAGCTTCCCGTGTACCCATGCCTTTTCAGGATCCGATTTGTGTGTTATCTATTTCTGCTTCACATTTTCTATATATTCTGGTATGGATGATTCTCAGGAATATCTTGAGAATGTGAGACAATAAAGTTATTAAGCGATAATCGTCATATTTTATTGATTTTGAAATTTTAGGAATTGGGATGAAAGTCGACTTTAGCCAGTCAAGATAGAGCGAGTTAACTGTTTTTATTTCTAAAACTTGTTTTCTAGTCAACTTAACCGTTTTCAGGTTACTTTATAAGCAGACTCCAATTTCTTCTACATATTTTTTTCTGTTAAAACTGGAAATACTGAAAAGACACATTATAATAAAAGTATAATATGATATATATGCAACCATCCTTCTAACTATGAACGAAATCTTTTCATTTCCCTCATCTTTTACCATATATCAGGGGTTCCCAATCTTTTTTTTACTGTGACCCTTTTTTCAGGTGGCAATTTTTTTGCGACGCCCTTCTAAAAGATACCTGTGTAGCTCTAGCAGACAATAAAATTACTTTACTAGAAAACATAAAAAATTATAAATAATACAATTAATGAGAAAGATGAGCTTGCTTTTCTGAGTATAACTTCTCAAATCGGGGTTGAAGTGTTGAAATTGCTGATCTCATTTCTTTTTCTAAATTTATTTGTGACCTATACTTTGATTTGATTACTGCAACTGCAAGAAAGTCAGTTTCACACAAGTACGACGTAGCAAATGGTAAAAGAACCCTCAAAGCCGTAGTACTGATAGTAGGATATTCTTGGGATGTTTTGCTTCAAAACTGAAACAGTTTATCTTTATTGAATCGTAGTTTTAGGCTCGTATCACAAGATAGTTCTAATAGCCGTTCTTCCTCGACTGTTGAAAGGATAGATGATGGTGGGATCGATTGGAATGGGTTTCTAATCCAGTCGTAATGATTCATATTTTTTGGAAAAATATTCACTAAAATGGGTGCTCAATGTTGATAAGTGTTGGATAAATATCAATTGCAAACTTAGCTCCAGATTTTGAATAGATTTCTCTCAGAAAGCCTCTCAAAACAGGAAAACAGACAGTATTTCCTTGCTCCTCTTCTAATTTTTCTTTTCCACAACAGCAACTTCTTTTGAAACGCTGCAATTTTATCAGTCAGTTGCAGTATACGTGTTTCGTTTCTCTGCAACGATTTATTAAGGACATTTAGTTTCTCAAATATGTCGCAGAGATACGCCAATTTTATTAAGAAGTCAGTATTTTTAAACTTTTCTGCGTCACGATTCGATTCTGTCAATAAATACGTGTATAATTCATTTTTTTAATTCGTGTACACGTGTACCTCTCGACAACCAACGAGAGTTACAGTCATAAAGTAAACATGTATGCTCGGCACCCCAAATCTTCATAAAGTTTATGGAAAAATCTTGCCTTCACTTGTCTTGTTTTTATGAAGTTCGCGACTTTGATAATTATGTTCATCACAAAATTTAATCCGCTGAAATATTTTGGCAGCTAGGGCCTCCCTTTGTATGATGCAATGTGTCCATTTTACATTTGGAGCCTTGGTTTTAATGAGAGCTTGAAGTCCTCCATATGGCCTTGACATCGCACGAGCTCCATCCGTACACACACCGACACACTTCTCTCATTGAATGTTATTATCTTCCATGTATGAATCTAGAGTCTCGAACAAATCACTAGCCTTACCGGTATCAGTCATTTTTTTTGCAAAATAACACATCCTCACGTACATTTATTTCTTCCATGCACCGCAAGTAATATATTAATAGAGAGTAGTTATTACTATCTGTCGCTTCATCCAGTTGAATGGCAAATAAACCAGAAAGATTTTCCACAATTTGCTCAATAAGGTCTTCAGCTATGTCATGAATGTAACGACTAATCGTATTGTTAGAAAGCCGTCGATTCTCCCATCATCACTGATACCATATCAATCGCTGCAGGTAAAATAAGATATTCAGCAATCGTATGTGGTTTTTATATTTGGCAATACAGTGAGCGACCTTGTAAGAGGCGAGCTGTACTTTGGAAGGAATAGATGCTCTGGAAAACAAGTATATCGACTGATGTTTCAGTTCTCGCAATTTTCTTGCAAAAAAATCTCGCGGCTTTCCTTGAATTGTTTCTAAATGACGTTTCAATTTATTAGGAAGCATACTTTCAGCTGCCAGCACTTTATGACAAACAACACATTGGGTAAGTTCCATATTTCCTTTGCTACCGTTTTCGTTTTTCTACAGTTTCTTATCTACTCTCTCCTGCGTCTACAACACGTTTTCTATTTATTTGAATAAAGTTATCAGTTTTAAGTAATGAATACGCGCGCGTAAATTAAACATAACACACTTGAAATCAAAATACTGCATTTATCAACGCTTGTAACTGACGAATAAATAAAGCGCCGAAACGAAAGACCGAATGATAAACGAACGAAAGCGCGGGGAAATGGAGGGGTTGGCTTACTGAGTCGCTGATGAGACGCGCGCCGCGCCGCGCGCTAGCTCATTACGTCGTGTGTAGGCGATCTGTGCGTATTGTTTCGCGACTCCCCTAGCATAGCGCCGCGACGCACAGTTAGGGAACCCCTGCTATATACGAGTAAAATTAGCTAAACTTTATAAAATATCCCAACCAAAAATCAGGAGAAATTCTCATAATTATATTGAAACTGTATAATATTTGACGATTCTCACACCTTTCAACCTTTTTTTCCCTGTTAACATTGAAAATAACGAGAAAATTATGTGATTTTTCGACTCCTTGACTCAAAGAACCCTGAAAAAGAGCTACATCACAATAAATCCGAAATCATCATTCTAACTTCCTTCTCCATTGTTGCATAATTATTTATAGTAAATAAATAATTATGCTTAAAATTTGTTCATTATCGCAACCGAAAACATGGAATAAATGCCCTAATATTATTACTTCACCTCTTTCACACTCTTACCCCATTAAAATTGAAAGTAATGAGAAAATAAATTAATTTGCAGATCCTTCGACTCTAAAGACCTTGACAAAGACCTATAACACTCTATATAACAATCAAACCCTTTCACCTTCTACCCGACCCTTTTAACCCCTTACATATTTTGCTATAAATAATATACTTAAAATTTGTCCAAAAAACTTTCTTTCAACTTTGGTTCAATTATACAGTATTAAACAACCACCTTTCTGCGTTAAAATTAAAAGCAATAAAAAAGCAACCTAATTTTTGGATTTCTTCAAGAACCCTTAAAAGGATATATAACACGATATATATGAATCAACCCCTTTAATCTCATCCCCCAACCCTTCGTCCCTCATATGTTTTACTATAAATATTTAGGTATAAAGTTTATTTATTATTTCAACCAAAAATCCAAGAATAGTTGCCAAATTACTAGTAAAACCATACAAAATTTATCTAACCCTACTCTTTTCACCCCTTTGGCCTGAAGCGATATCATTGAAACACTGTAAGCTTCTTCCTCTAATTAGATAATATCTATGTACCAAGTTAAAAACTGATATCTTAATTCATTTGAGCGTTATCGTGCCAATAGACTGACAGATTTACAGACATACCGACGAAAACGTCAAGAAAAGCAAAAATCTCGAAGTGTGATTTTTTCATTTCCTTTAGCAGGGAAAATAAAAAGATTTCGTTTCCATAGGACAAGTTTAAAAAACTGGTATGAGTTCATTCGTGCATTTCTCGAGTAGATTTTTTTGATGTCTAGCCCTATTAAGATACGTTTTATGACAAGCTGTCTGAAAGCAACATCGCAAATTCGGAATAATGGGTGGTGGTTTTCCCTGGTAATTGACAATAGAGTGTGAAGCTAATAGTTCGGCTCTCTCAATAGTTGTTATTGTAACGGTGTTCGCTGGCCGTGTAAGTGGTGGTATAGTGAATTTAGTGAAATTTTACTCACGTCAGCGACTGACCGGAAAGGCCAGTTATTGTTAGGACCGAAAAGAAGTTTATTTACATATATAACATTTAAAATATATTTAGTTGCACAAATACTTCATTTATTTACATTACCAAAAATAAGTCTTTTAAGGGGTTATATACACCTCGAATTTTCAAAAATTCGATTTTCTTTTTTTGCGGTTTTTTATTCTCTATACTTCTAAGAATTATTAAAAAATAACCGGTCCAGTGCAAGTTGAACTTGCACACAACGTGTTCCGTACGTTAATTGCTTTTAGAATAAAAATTTTTGTTACGGTGCTATAAAATGATCAGTGACTTCACAAAACACATCCCAAATGAGTTTTCAACAAAGTTTGTTTCCAATCTTTACTGAAAACTGACGCCCTTGAAATTTTTTTTTTTTTTTTTTTTTTATACCAGATACATTATTAAAGGTAATGCACTCGTGATAATTTTCGTTCAATCGATATCCCGTGGAGAATATTCCAGTATTTTTTCAAAATTTTTTGATCAGTACTTTTCGAGATAAGGTAGGGGGACAGCGATTTTTCGTGATTTTTTAAAAATAATACAAAGAAAAGTGTGCGCAAGTATTACATATATATATATATATATATATATATATATATATATATATATATATATATATATATATTACTCGTGTTTTCACAAGGTCTCATTTGACACCACACTCGATGACCTAGTAAAAAATTTTTTTTTTCACTTCCGATTTCTCCCCTCAAAACTAACCCCTTAAGTCAAAATTTAACTTTCAAAACTACACGTCTCTGATGAGGCCATCACTTCCTATATTAGTACCAAATTTAAACTTTCTATGTCAAATAGTTTCGGAGAAAATCGGGGATAGGCAGACAGACAGACACCGAAGTGATCTTATAAGTGTTCCTTACGGAACACTAAAAATTTTTAAGAAAATTCCATTCCATTACAAAGTTATAGCATTAAATGTGACCTGGCTTCGGATTGGGACCGCTAGCTGTCTCAATACACTGTCTGCAATATTATTCAGTCAATTATTAATATTTTTTAACTTTTTTTTTAACTCTTAATAATTACTTTTTCTACAATATATCGAGAGGTTTTTTAATTTTTCTAATAGATAACTTTTTATAAATAATTAAACATAAATTTTTTGATCGAAAATTGCATACTAAAGTTTGAAACACCGTTATTTTTTTATTTTTGAATAAAAAATCCTTCGATAATTTTTAACTACTACATTATTTTATAAGATTAAAAAATAATAAATCGCCATTCTTTTGTATTATTCACTTAATAATCTTTAAAATATTTTTTTTTAAATATACATACTTTTTGCAGAGGTATAAGTAGTGATAACATCGGAGCTCTATTTTTAGTGTTTAGTGCTTATAAGATCACTTTGGTGTCCGTCTGTCTGTCTGTCTGTCACACCCGATTTTCTCTGGAACTATTTGACTTAGAAAGTTGAAATTTGGCACTAATGTAGGCACTGGTGGCTTCATCTGAGCCGTCTAGTTTTGAAAGTTAAATCTTGACTTAAGGGGTTAGTTTTAAGGGGTAAAATCTAAACTGAAAAGAAAAATTATCAGTTCATCGAGTGGGATGTCAAATGAAAGCTTGAAAAAAGACGACTTCAAAAATATATATAATGTAATACTTGCGCACACTTCTCTTTGTATAATTTTAAAAACGTGCGAAAAATCGCTGTCCCCCATTATCTCGAAAAGTACTGATCGAAAAATTTTGAAAAAACTTTGGAATATTCTTTACAGGGTGTAAATTGAACGAAAATTATCGCGAGTGTATTACCTTTAATAATTTGTCTGGCATATAAAAAAAAACAAAAATTTCAAGGTCGTTAGTTTTCAGTAAAGATCGGAAAAAAACTTTCTTGAAAACTCATTCTGTGAAGTCACTGAACATTTTATACTTTCATAATAAAAATTTTTATTTTAAATCCAATCAACGTATGGAACACTAATTGTGCAAGTCCAACTTGGCCTTGACCGGTTATTTCTTTTATGACGAAGTCTAAAGTAGAATTTTCTCTAATGAATGGAATATTATTTTTGGAAAGTTAGTATAAAAACTAAAAATATCATTTTTTTTTTTGAAAATAGTATCCATACCTTTATAGTCCGGATTTTAAAACAATATTTTTTAGAAATATAGCTCTATTACTAAGAGCTTTATATTTCAGTGGTTATAACTAAACTTGTCCTACAAGTTTAAAAGTCTACAAGAAACTGATTTTTTTGTATCTAGCCCCATGAAAACACATTTTATGACAAGCTGCCTGAAAACGATGTTACAAGTTAGCAATAGTGGGTGGTGTTTCTCCTTGGACATTGATAGTGGAGTACGAAGCTAATGAGTTGGTTCTCCCGACAGGTGTTATTGCAATAGCATTCTCTGGCTTTACAAGTGGTGATATAGTGGATTTAGTAAATTTACTAATGACGTTAGCGACTGACCAAAAAGACCCGTAATTCTTGGAACAGAAAAGAAGTTTATTTACATATGTAGGAATGAGACATTATTTCATAAACATTTAGAATATATTTGGTTGTACAAATATTTAATTTATTTACATTACCAAGAGGCGGCCATAGCGTAGTGGTTAAGTTGGCTGCCGTCTACGCCGGCGCCAGAGATCCGAGTTCGGATCTTGGCTCAACAAAAAAAAAGTGATAAATTAACAAAAAATACTGACGCTTCTCTCGGAAAGGCAATGCCAAACTCACTTTGGCCGTTCATACCCGTCATTAAACTGTGGCTCTCCTTTATCTGTGGAAGCACTTAAAAAGGCACCAACCATAAGCAAAGGTGAGAGGGTCGCCTACGTTCGCATCAGATATGAAGGAGAAAACATTACCAAAAATAAGCCTTTTAAAGCTGTAAATAGCGATAACATCGCTGCTCTATTTTTTTTGTATCTAGAAGCCTAGGGTTGAATTTCCTCTAAGAAATGGAATATTATTTTTAGAAAGTTAGCAGTGCTAAAATACAAAGCAAAAAAATCATATTTTTATTTTGAAAATAATTTTTAAAATCATGCTGGCAAACTCCCTGATGTAACCTTTATAGTGCGGATTTCAATATAATATTTTTTAGAAACCTAGTTTTATTCCTAAGGGCTTTATATTTCAGTGGTTATGACTAAAAAGGGTTTCAGTAAATAAATTAAAATGTAACCTCGGGAATAATATAAAAATAAAAAACTTAAACAGAGGTTTACTTTTCGTATTATTTATGTGCATGTTCTGTGTAGGGCTTGCGGTTCCAAAAATTATAACAAAACAACAAAACCAGTTTTTATAGGAGAGACTGACCGAAAGGCAAGTCGATTTAAATATGTTGTAGGTATCATAGTCCACACCTAAAGTAGATAATTTTTAAGTTGCTAGTAATGAAAAGTGTGTTACATCGCAACGGTAAGTACCAAACGTACGGAAAAGAGGATCTAATCTAAGAATAATAACACAGCCCCACAAAAAAAAAAAGTGGGGTGTACTTTTGATGCGATATATCAGATCCGTAGTATTTTTGCCCGCTGAACACGAATCTGATGTCAGAATATCGCCATCACATCTCAATTTTTTTCTAACCTCAAAAAATAGGTAAAAATTAGTAAAAATTAAGAAAAATATACTCCTAAAAAATTGATTCAAGCTTTTTCATGAATCCAAAGATGTATTAATATGTATTCGGACACGCTAAGCTAACATTCATCGGTTGGATTGAGCCATACAGTTCTGTTTTCTTTCTAACCTCAATAAATCAGACAGATATAGTGCTTCTCGAATGCAAAAACGAATTCAAATTAAAATTCAACCGATCCTTACCAAATTTGGTACACGGGGATTTTTTGGGTCGCTGATCACGAATCTGAGGTTGGATTTGCAAAATTCAAGATGGTAGATGTTTTCGCGCCATTTTGAACGCCGAGAAAATTCATCGGTCGATTTTTATTCTTCTACCTGCATCCAGGGCACCTCCACGTGGTGATGGTGGGCAACGGTGTTACTCCACTAGCCGGCAGAGTCCCTGGATAACGGCTTAGATGCCGTCATGGCAGGTAGAAGAAAGAGAATTACGATGCAGGGACTCGGAAACCCAGTATCGGCGGTTGGTCAGGGTGGGAAAGCGGGCCCGCAGCCGTTGTCATCCAGCGACCGTAGCTCTTCATGTGTGGGTGACTTGGCTCATGTAGAGTATAATGCTACAAGAAAACGGTCTCACGGTACAAGGACTTTTCATAAGTGCGATAAAAACAGTGATTCATTTTGTTATATTTATTGTCAACACGTATTGAGTAAAATGGGGTCACCGATAACGGATAAGATTAAAACCTTATATAAGGATTGTTTTAACATTGAAATACAGCACCAGGATACTGATTGGGTTCCCCACATCATTTGCAGTTGGTGCAAAATAATGTTGTACATCAATAAGAAGGCGATTAAATATTCCAGACCAGCAATATGGAATAGACCATACAGTGAAAATGATTGCTACTTTTGTATGAATGTTGTATCTAAGCATAACCGAAAAAATAAAAGCACTATTACTTATAACGATGTTTCGACAGTAACAAGACCAATTCCGCCTCCTGAACCACTTGATGCTGATGTTATGGAAACAAATGATTTCACCTTATCAGTTCATGCCGAAAACATTGAGACTGTCGAAAAAGATTCAAACACTGTTACTAATGAATGTTCTAGTGGCAACCTATCATATACTAGTGACACAGATAAAGAATTTCTACCATACAACCGTAAACCAGAACCAATACTCGTATCACAGTCAGAACTTAGTGATCTAGTCAGAGATTTAGGCTTATCCAAAGATGGTTCAGAGCATCTTGCCTCATTCCACAGTTATGGAAGAGCAATATGAAAAAATGAAGCAGCTTTTGATAAAAATAAAATATGCTGATCATAACTGGAAAATTTGTGGAGATCTGAAAATTGTAACAATATTGCTTGGCCAACAGTCAGGGTTTACACTTTATCCCTGTTATAAATGTCTGTGGAATAGCAGAGACAGGGAACGTCATTATAAGAAAAAAATTTAGCCAACAAGAGAATCGTTCACTCCTGGTGAAAATAATGTATTGTTTCCACCATTGGTAGATCCAGGAAAAGTTCTTATTCCCCCGCTTCACATTAAGTTTGGACTTATGAAGCAATTCACGAGAGCATTAGATACAAACGGCCCATGTTTCAAATATTTGCATAAAAAATTTCCGAAATTTTCTGAAGCTAAAATTAAGGCAGGCGTATTTGACGGGCCACAAATAAGAAAATTGTTTCAAGATTCATTATTTGTTACTAAAATGAATAAAGTTGAAAAAGCTGCTTGGCTTAGTTTTAAAGAAGTCGCAACAAACTTTTTGGGAAATAATAAAAGTCCTAAGTTCAAAGAAATAGTCGAGAAAATGGTAAAAAATTTTCAAACATTAGGTTGCTTAATGAATCTAAAATTACATTTTCTGGACTCCCACATCGATGATTTCCCAGATAATCTTGGTGACTACAGTGAGGAGCAAGGGGAACGTTTTCACCAAGATCTGAAAATCATAGAAAATCGGTATCAAGGACGATGGGATGACCATATGCTAGCGGACTATTGCTGGTCGCTAAAAAGAGAAACAAGTTCTCAAAAGCGTTTGGGCAGAAAGCCTTTGAATAGATCATTCGCGGAAAAAAGAACAAGATACAGCCAAAAAAAGGAAAGTTAGGCGCGGGTCTAACCTTCGCAATTCTAGGGCTTAAGGGTCTACTATTGGAGAGTATATGGTTTAAATGTCCTGGTTTTGAGTTTATCGGGTCTCATTTTTAAAGTTACAGGGTTATTGAGGTCTATTTTTTGAGGTTACAGGGTGTGGGAGTCTAAGATTTCAGGGTTTAGGGTTTAAGAGTATCAGGTTTGAGGATTCCCCAACTGTATACTAAATTTGGTAGGAATCGGTTGGTTTTCAAAAATTTTGCCCGCCATCTTGGATCCGCCATTTTGAATTCTGCAAATCCGACCTCAGATTCATGATCAGCAACCCAAAAAACTCCCGTGTACCAAATTTGGTAAGAATCGGTTGAATTTTAATTTGAATTCGTTTTTGCATTCGAGAAGCACTATATCTGTCTGATTTATTGAGGTTAGAAAGAAAACAGAACTGTGTGGCTTAATCCAACCGATGAATATTAGCTTAGCGTGTCCGAATACATATTAATATATCTTTGGATTCATGAAAAAGCTTGAATCAACTTTTTAGGAGTATATTTTTCTTAATTTTTACTGATTTTTACCTATTTTTTGAGGTTAGAAAAAAATTGAGATGTGATGGCGATATTCTGACGTCAGATTCGTGATCAGCGGGCAAAAATACTACGGATCTGATATATCGCATCAAAAGTATACCCCACTTTTTTTTTGTGGGGCTGTGTAATTTTTGTCATTTATCAGGTTTTTTTTTTTTAATATTTTATCTTTAAAGTAAGAGCACCATTTCTTAAGAAGTTCGTACTTGTTTCAAGAAAAGTATTTTTCTATGCAGTATTATTTATACTCCAAAAATGTTGAGAAAATTTCTTTTCTGATTAGGGTACTTTGTTTTCTTGAATATATAGATGAATATGTTTTCGGTTTATCGCAATCTTTGTGACAAAATTCATTCAAGTGACGGCAATGAACTAGCCACCCTTGTATAATCCTTATCTACAACAAGGACAAATTTAACGATCTTTGTCTCGCCAACAGGGATTTGTCTTAAAGATAATAAAGCAAACCACTTTAATTAGAATAACCGGCCAAGTGCAAGTCGGACTTGCGCAATTAGTGTTCCGTGCGTTGATTGCTTTTAAAAATAAAAATTTTTGTTACGGAGGTATAAAATGATCATTGACTTCACAAAAGTCACCCCAAATGAGTTTTCAACAAAGTTTGTTTCCGATCTTTGTTGAAAACTGATAATCTGGCAATTCTTGTTTTTTTTTTATATACCAAATAAATTATATTATTAAAGGTGATAATTTTTGTTCAATCTATACCCTGTGGAGAATATTTCAGAATTTTTTCAAAATTTTTTCGTCATTGTTTTGGAGATAAGGAGGGGACAGCAATTTTCGCAATTTTTTGAAATTAATACAAAGAAATATATGCGCAAATATTACATTATATATATTTTTGAACTCGTATTTTCACAAGCTTTTATTTGACACCCCACTCGATGAACTGGTATTTTTTTTCGCTTCCGATTTCACACCCCAAAAATAACCCTTTAAGTCAAAATTTAACTTTCAAAACTACACGGCTCTGATGAGGCAATTAATGGCTATATGGGTGATGTGACAGACAGATAGACAGACGGACATCGAAGTGATCTGATAAGTGTTCCTTACGGGATACTAAAAATGAACGCCCTTCTTTGCAATGATAATCTGAACTTCAAACGCTAACCCAAAGTGTAATGGAGAGGAGAATGCTAAATATTAGACTCCAAAATTGTATTCCTAATATCGAGATACGAAGAAAATTAAAAGTAAAAAAACAGATGTAATACAACGAATATGTATATTAAGGTGGAATCGGGCGGGGCAAATCGCAAGGATGAATGATAACAGATGGACACGCCGTATGGTTGAATGGAGGCCTAGAGAATATAAAAGATGCAGAGGTAGACCACAGATAAAAAGGACGGACGACATAAAAAGATTAGCAGGACAGGATTGGATACAAAAAGTATACAACAGAGCTCATTGGAGACAACTTGAGGAGGCTTACATACGACTATGGATGGAATAAGCTAATGATGATGATGATTTTTATATTGTATATGGAATTTAAAAAAATAATAATACGTAAAGATGATTATTATATTTATATTTTGGAAAATATCAATACGATAAGAAACGATATAAAAATTATCGGTATAGTTAGGAATTTAAAAGTAAAAGTTAAGAAAAGTACTATTTCTGAAAGACAAAAATAAAAATATATTTAAGGTAAATACCAAATAAAAACTGTTTCAGAATGCTAAGCACATACGTGTTATTTTCATTTTATAAAAGAATCTAGAATTGATTTATAATAGTTTAACAGATTAAGAAATTATAATTGACTTTTTTCTAAGCTTCTTTCAAGAAGCTTATCTTAATCGATGATAAAATTGGACTTTTCTTATGATGCAATTTCAACTTTACATATTTAGTAAAATTTTGCCTCATTGTCTAGGGCGTATATGCGGTTTGATATTTAAATGGTCCCTTCTCTACCTCCTGATATAAAAGTTTTTCTTAATATTTGTACGATATTTACCGAACTTGCTGATGGATGACATCTGTGCGATATACGTCTTGGATTAGTTTTTATTCGATTATATCTAATCATAATTATTTCTTGTTAATTAAAATCATCTGTAAATAAATGTTTACTTATTTACTTACTTAATCCTTATGCCCTTCTACTCCTTTTGTTAGGAGTGTAAGGCCCGGGGAGTTGAGTTATTCTCGATTTGTCTTTTCCATATTTCCTTTTATATCCTTCCATCCTGTTTAAATTGCCGATTGCCTCTTTTATTTCTTCTGTATTAGTTTCTTTTGTTTGTGCGGGTTCTGTATCTTGGTCCGGTATTATGTCTCTATGTTGATTTTTGAATGCTATGTCATTCCCATCTGATAGATCTTTACGGTATTCCCTCCATATTTCCATAATTTTGTCTTATTCTTTTATGACCTTCCCTTATAATTTTTTGCATCCATTTCCTTTCCTTTCTGTTTCTGTGATTCCTACATAGTGCATTTGTTGTTCTTCTGTCAGCTCATCCTCTTTTCGTTTATACCCCTATTACTCTGTGTTCTTAAATTAAACACTCGATAATTATTTCCCATTTCTTTCTTCCTATCTATTTCTTTGATTATCTTCTCATTTGTATTCCCCCTCTCTTCCGTATCCTTTATCTTTGCCAGGGTCGTCTTCAATCTACCTATTTCTCTCCTTTTTCTCAGTTTTTTGACTTGATGGTCTTAGTATTCTTTGTTTGTTCTTTCAGTGTTTCTTCCTCAACGTCCCATTTATATTCTCTTTCTTCGATTACGATTTTTGATATTCTATTTTCATCCTTTTTCATCCTTTCTCTCGTTCTCTGCTATATGCTTCAATTTCTTTTGAATTTCCTGTTCATCTTTTGTTAAATCGTTGATTATGTAAATACTCTCTCTTAGGTTTCTCTGTTTGTTTTTATTTTTCATTACAGCTTCTTAATCTCCCGTGTTTCCAAGTTCGATCTTGTATATAGTCGCTCCAATTTTTATCATATCTTTAATCTGTACTTTTGTGTCCATACTCCTCTCCATAAAATGTTCTACACCAATTTTTAGATTTGGTTGGCTAGTCGCTTCAAATCTCACTCCCAATATTACAGTATTATTCCTAACGTTGTCTTTTTCCAGCCTACTCATCTTCAAATCCATATTTCTCATGTTTTCTCTAATTATCTTATTTTCCTCTTTCAATACTTCATTCTTCTTTCTTAATTCCTTCAACTCTTGTTGGTATCTCTTCTGATCTTATTTTATATCCTTTATATCTTACATCATCTCTCCGATCATTTCTATCAAATTGTCTATCTTATCTACTCTTTCGTTTTTCTATTTCTGTGGTGTTCTTATCAGCTTTTTACTTTTCTTGAATAATCCCCTTCTTTTTCTTCCACTCTCCCTCTTTTCCAGTCTCCTAAGGTATAATCATCGCTATCCATTGTTCTTTCTGTTATAAAAACTTTACGTGTGTTTCTCGTATATTCCATTTTCAAACACGGGAGAAAAAGAAAAAAAAACTCTTGTTTATACTTCTTATCACCGTGAACAATAAAACGATCAGGTCGTCTCTTATCGTTTTGTTAGCTTCATACAATTTCACAGAATTATTCTCATTTACCTCTAAATTTTTTACTTATTGTCTTAATTCTAACACTACACTCTGCTTTATTTCCAGTCCCTCTCGTTTGCAATCGACGAAATAATTAAATAGATCGAAACACTACCGTAATAATGCTCGTTGAACGGGTAGACTATTGGCGGGCGTTCGATTTACATGCACACACTTCGCGATCCGAAACTCAACTCCTTGTAAATAAATATGATATTAAAATTATTGAATTTTGTTCAATAATAAATTTGTTTCTACTACAATGTAGAAAACGGATAGATGTGACCTTTGTTAGTTTGTTTTCTCAGTATCTGGTTGAAATTCAATGTTTGTCCGTCTTTTGTGTGCCTGTATGCCTTTTATCTCATGCCAGTACACAAATATTGTTGCGTCATTATCATCAATAGTTCATTCCATCCATAGTCGGATGTAAGCATTCCCAAGCTGTCTCCAATGAGCTTTGTTGTTCTCTAGGCCTCCATTGAACCATATCGCCTGTCCATCTGTTATCATTCATCTTTGCGATATGCCCTGCCCAGTTCCACCTTAATATACATATTCGTTGTATTACATTTGCCAATTTTGATCTTCTTCGTATCTCGATGTTAGGAATACGATTTTGTAGTCTAATATTTAGCATTCTCCTCTCCATTGCTCTTCGGGTTACCTGGAGTTTATTTATTACTAGCCGGGCCCGCGGCTCCGCTCGCGTGGACTTGATTCACTACTATCGTCACTGCTTATTCCTTATGCGACCCAACGTAATAAAATATCTCCCATTATTTCTCCTTATCTCCCAATATTTCTCCTTATTTCCCATTATATCTACATAATTTCCATTATCTAGGCTTATCTCTGCTAATCTCCCATTATTTCTCCTTATCTCCCATTATTTCTCCTTATCTCCCATTATCTCACCTTATTTCCCATTATCTAGGCTTATCCCGACTTATCTCCCATTATTTCTTCTTATCTCCCATTATTTCTCCTTATCTCCCATTATCTCACCATAACTCCCATTATCTAGACTTATCTCTGCTTATCTCCTATTATCTCTCCTTATCTCCTATTATTTCTCCTTATCTCCCAGTATCTCACCTTATCTCCCATTATCTAGGCTTATATCGAATTATATAGAACATATGTATAAATTTATAAAAACACGTAAATCGTATAAGTGGTTCTCGAGTGATAAGCTCACTAACGGACAGACAGACAAACAGAGAGACACTGCATTTTATATATATTGTATTCTTTGCTGCAAGATATTGCTCCATATTTAATTCTTTAGGAAGTGTATTGCAAGAGAACGCGCTAGCGGCAAACTTTTCTCCGACTTGATTCACTATTATCGTCACTGCTTATTCCTTATGTCACCTAATAAAATATATCCTATAACCTGGCAAGAGAACATATGTATGTTTAAAAAAAAAAACACGTAAATCGGATAAGTGGTTCTCCAGTGATAAGCACACTAACGGACGGACAGACAGACAGACGGACAGAGAGACATTGCATTTTATATATATTTTAGATATTCTCTGCTACATAATATTGTTCCATATTTAATGGTTTGGACTCTGTATTACAAGAGAACGCGCTAGCGGCAAACCTTTCCGACATCATTCACTATTTTACGTCACTGCTCATTCCTTATGCTACCTATCGTAATAAAATATAGCCCATAACCTGGCCAGAGAACATATGTATGTTTTAAAAAAAAAAATACGTAAATCGGATAAGTGGTTCTTCAGTGATAAGCGCACTAACGGACAGACAGACAGAGAGACGTTGCATTTTATATATATTATAGATAATATAACTTAAAGCCCACGTTTCAGTGCCATATGTTAGTATCAAGAGTACATATTTATTTATTTATTTAATACAACTATACTACAGAATAACCCAATTATAGGATAGAAACATTCAAATATAACAAATACAGATAGATAAGGATCTATCAAATTAGTATTTTAATAATTCTAATAACTACACTACAAGCTAAAGAAGAAAAAAAAAGATAGACCTAATACACAGTTAAACAGGACCTACGTAAAGATGTTATACTGCAACAGAAAATATCAACTATATGGTTGACCCTTTCATAATTCATGCACATAATTTATAGCGGCGAGTACATCAACAAGTTTGTTTTTGGAGCAGGCATGTAGAAAAGGGAATGGCTTAGGCGAGAGTGTTGAGATGGCACACCGAATCTAATACTTGAGAGGGGTGCAAGGGCATTCGATTCTGTTGTTCAAGATCTCATATGGTGGGTACCAGATAATTGACCCATATTCCAGTTTAGAACGAACCAAAACATTGAATAAAGTGATAAGGGTTTTAATGTTTGAAAAGTCTCTAGAATTTCTCCTTTTCTCGTTCAGAAAAGACCAAAATTTATTTGGGTTGATAGAGAAGTCCCTTTCCGCCTTAGTAACAATTTCTATAAGCAACCCCAATCTCGATCTTGATCCTTCCACGAAGATGTTTATATTCAACTAGGTCACAAACATTTCTAGTACGTCTATACTTTTTCCAGGCTTGATTCTTTTTTTTTTTTGATATTGTGTATTATCGAATTATCGTACCATTTAGGATATTTGAGGTTCTTAGGGCGAATAATAGGAACATTATTGGAGATAACTGAATTCAGTACAACATAGAATTGTTCGCAAGTGTCACCAATATTATTAAAGGACCTCAAGAATGAAAAATCGGTTTCTAGAATGTCGTTGTAAAGGGATGGGTAATCCGCTCTTCGAAAGTTATACCTTAGTATGAAGAATGGGAAATTTAGCAAGAATATGCTCAACCAGAATCGATCGAATACTCTGGATTTTATTGTATTTGGGATTTCCAATTTAAAAGTAGATTGTAATCTTCCGAACGCAGACCAAGCTAACGAAACTCATCTATCTAGTCAGTCTTTAAATTATTTTTTGATACTTCGATTTTTGGTCCTAAATATATGAATGTTTGTGCCTTTCCTATTTTTTCACGTCCTATTAGTTGTTCTTGGCTGTTATCTTCACTTTCGTTGTTCAAATATTTGGTTTTGGTGAAGTTTATTTTTAGATTTGTTTCTCGAGACTTTTTATTTAATTCCATTAGGATTTCTTGCAATTCTTCTTTTCTGTTGGTAATCAGAGTGACATCATCTGCAAACCTTAAGTGATTTAATTGTTCATCGTTCACTACTATTTCTTTATTTTGCCACAAATCTTGTTTACTGGATTATAATATGAAATAAATCAGCAAGGCCATTATCTTGAGCTCTAAAGCAAATTTTATATCAATCGAAACCAAGAAAAACATGCTTCTCTCTTTAACTTCAATGAATATATCCCACAAATTTGATATTATTTACTGCCCCTAATTCACTTCATTAAATGTCAACTTTTATAAATTTATTATACGAAAACATTTCTCATAGATCAAAAATATCTGTGTGTATTTGGGAAAAATATTAGGTAAATGTTTTCTCAGGTTCTTAGGAGGTTTACCTGGGGCTTAAATCTCAAGGGTGTCATAAGTTTGTCAAACAGCAAATCAGATAAAATAGACGGCAACACGGAATTTGCAAAATAATGCATAAAATGTGATGATTCGGATTTATACTTATGAAGTGTTAAATACCGTGAATCTTTTATTTCCAAAAATTTTATTTTAATAGTACTTAAAAATATTAAAAGCTAAATTGAATATTGCAATAATGTTTGATGATGCTTGTGATTTCTTGAGCTGCCGGGCTTTCCTTGACATAGTGGTTGATAGTTTCACATGGTTATATTTTATTTATAGTGTGTGTGTTTAGAGTTGATACCAGAATTCTCTCATTGTAGATGCAAATACATATTGGGGTGCGCCCAAAAAAAAAACAGATTTCTTATCCATTTTACTAGATTTTGTTACCTTTTTTGAATTATTTTTAAGGGTTCACCCTATTTTAGGCAGAAAACCTCTGCTATACAATAGAGTCATAAAATGTAAATGAGGGTTCATCGGTAGCATAGCCGTCCGAGCGTAACTTGCTTTTAGTGTCTAATAAATAAAATTATCTTAAAAATAAACTTATAGAAATATAAGATCTTGTACCAAAAATTTGCCAGTACCAGCTAAAAACAACAGAACTATTACGAGGGATTAAAGATAATACAATCATCGAAACAATAGATACAAAAGCTGAAGAACTAACATCCATAATTAAAGCAGCCTCCGCTGCATTAGCCACAAAAACTGGAAAACAGGAGGACGAAATAAGTGACAATACGAAACGACTCAGGGAAAGAAGAAGAAATATGAACAGAGATGCGCACAAAATAGAGTGGACGGATCTTACAAAGCTAATCAGAAGAAAAAAGTGGATATGTGAACAAACGAAATTAAAGGATATTATAGAGCATGTAGCAGAAAGAAAGTGGCAATGGGCTGGACATGTAGTACGCACGAGAATAGAAAATGAGCGTAAGAGAATAGAGGGTTGCGGGCATTGGATGGATGACAACAGCTGCAAATAGATTGAGATGGAAGTTCAGGGGGAAGCCCTACATCCAGCATTGGATAGAATTGAAGAGTGATGAAGCTCTGTGGGACCTGCAGCGTGTAGTTTCATCGTGCAGTATGTGCACGATGAAAATGTTTTGTAGAAAATATATATTTTTATTCTTGTTAAATTTAGCCTTACTGCCTTCACTCTGTCTTCTCAGAGAACATTGACTTACTTTAGTTATTCTTAAATGCCAACAGGATCAAGCTCTTATGGGTTATCGGGCCTGGATCGATATTGTGCGATTCCTATTAATTTTCGGATTGTTTGTGTTGTTGCAAGTAATACTGTTTTGTGCACAGCCATGTACAAATATTCGCTAAAGTCGACACGTTTGATGTTGGGAATGAGGGTCTTTGGTATAACACCCGTTGTTGACAGGATTATGGGGATAGTTTGGATGCTGTTCGGCTGTCTTTCTATTTGTGTTTCTAAAATCCATATTTTCTCAGTGTATTATTGTCCTTCTCCTAATCAGCGTCATATGTTTTGAAGATGTATCTCACTAATACATTAAAATGCCTATTGTATTGTAAGCGACTGCGTGATCTGTTAAGATAATTCAGTCCCAGTAGAGATTGTAGCTGCTGGGATTAACTCCGGAGCCTATTTGTATAACGGCATTTAGCCGTAATTTTTCGCTAATTTTTAGAGTATTTTAGTAACTGTGTCCTGTCTCTTGCTATATTCCGACGCTACAAATGCTTAATAGAGAGAAAAATACTCGACAGAAACTACCATCAAGTATAGACGCTAGAAAATAAAATAAATTTCTACATAATAGTTACAAAGTTCATTATTTATTCTTAAGTGTACAAAATAATAAAATTTATAACTATTTTAGCAGTCGAAATTTAAAATAATGTAATGATAATAAAATTTACAAAACTATCAGCACAAATCAACTGAACTATCTGGATGCCAGTAGTACTTAAAGTTATAAAATACGAGCACAGAGGCATTAGTTCTTAAACTTCAGTTCATAATTTTTAATTTTAAATCTTATAGGTATAATTTTTCTGGATTTCTCCTGTGTCGATTGAAAAAGTGTTGATGTGTCGTCGATCAATCTGCCGCAACTGACTTCTGCGAAATTTATCACGAGACTGATTTAATTCGGCTTACACACGTCTTTTTGTGTTAGTGGCAGGGGTGGGGGATGGGCTGGGCTTCATCTGTTTTCTAATTGGTGAAACGTAAAGACTAGTGACATAATTAAGGTTGTTGGAATGTTTAGATATTTCGATGAACTCTCGAATTTCTTTTGATTGTGAAAGAATCTGATATCGTGTTTCATGTTGGTGTTCTGCAAGTGCTGGAGTGAAAATATTACGAAGACGTACTACTCTTTGATACTTTTTGATTCTAGTACAAATGTCTCTGCTCGCATCGCCCATATAGATTTTATCACAGCTACATGGGATACTGTAGACTCCTAGGTGTTCCATTGGAATCTTATCTTTCTAGGATGTTTAAGGCATGTAGCGAATCGTGTTGTTCTTTTATATTTCCGTAGAATTTTCAGAATGTGAGCTATGAAATTCTTAATATATAGAAGTACCACAATCCCAAAAGACTGATCTGCTTGACTTCTAGTTTTCGGAAAGACCTGGAGAGATGTGTGTTTTTTAATGGAATATTTTATATCTCGGTAATGGAAATTGTTTGATTGAAGAACAGCAGTAAGATGCTTTAGTTCTGACTGACGAAATTGTGGCTGAGAGAATGATATAGCTTAATGAACGGTTTGAAATGATAACTAAGTGTTTTTGAGCAGACTGGTGATGCGAGGAAGCATTTAGTTATATATCCGTATCAGATGGCTTTCTATATTCTGAATGGCCTAAAGTCCTATCTGACTCTCAACTAACAAGTATATCTATGAAAGGGAGAGTAGTATTATTTTCAGTATCAAAGGTGGAGTGGATCTTTGGATGTAAAGGGTTGAGATAATTGAGAAACCTTTAAATAGATTTTTGACTGTGGCGTCAAATTACGAAAGTGTCATTAATGTATCGTTTCCAGAGTTTTGTTTTAAGATAAGAGATGTTGATGGCTTGATTTTTAAAGTATTTCTTAAATGTGTTGGCAATAACTGGAAAAAGGAGGAATACTATAGCCGTGCCGGATATTTGTTCATATATTTTATCGTCTCTGAAAGGGATTTCTCAATTAGAGTAAGGAAATCTAATGCCAGGGTTTCGGACATGAAGTCCTTGGATATAACGCTTTTTTTGGTGTCTTCTGCGAGTGATGATGTTTTAATTGCTACTTTGATTCAATGTTTTCTTGATGGTATTGGATCTTTCTTTAGTTATCGAGGTAAGCTGTTAGATAGTATATCTCGAATTTTGTGGGATATTTTGCTGAATCCATAACAACTGCCTTTATCTACTGTCAAAATGGTCAAATTGGGGTACGACTTGAGGGATTCTAAGGTTAGATTCCGATGAAAAGAGCTGTAAAGACGCCAGTAGGATGATCGGCTAAACGTCATCTTTGTCAACCGATGCAGAGGAAACCAGAAAGCAGAATTACACCTACATGTTAAGTAACCTATAGAAGTTTCCTACCAAAAATAAAATTTTAGATGTTTATTACGATTTTTTCTTACTAGAGAGTGTAACAATAAATATTACTCGTGTATATTAACAGAAGGTTTTTTATGCTTGTTACTTGAAAATTGTATTGTTTTAGGAACATTGTTCAAAAATTCAGGCTTTCAAAGGAGTTGATAAATGAGACTGTTATATTTTAAATATGTCTAAATTGGAAAAGAAGAAGTACTGTGGGCTTGTGCTAAGAAATGACTCATTTTATTGTACAGGGTGAATTAACGGTAGAGTAAGGTTCATTATCTCATTTGTTTTCGGGAATGACAAAAAAATGTTAAATACAATACTTTTAGGGAATGTTAAAGTGCACAGTTCAAAATTATTTTTGAGTATACAGGGTACTTCAAAAAAGTGTGGCCGATATCACATATGTTTTTTTACATAGAACATCCTATTTTCTATTTTTTTTTTAAATTTTGCTTAAAATTTTATAACTATTTTATTAATAATGTTATATACCTATACCTAGTAGTTTTTCTAATATTTCAATTTTTTTTTAAAATACTAGTTTTCAGTTTCGTAAAAAATTGCCAGTAGCGCCATTGTTTCTAAAGGTGGAATACTCATAATTGGTACGAGCATTCTATAGAGATGAAAAAAAGATACATGTAAAGAAATTTGAGTTAGATGCTATAAGGGTTCAAATTTATGCATTTCGACTATTTTAAATTGAAAAAACTCAAATATTTTAAATGGCACACCCTGTATATTATTATTTTTTCTGGTAGATATATACCTATTTCTAATAGTTTTCGATTTATTTTGAATTTTTCTATTTTAACTCTTGTTTTTAATAAACTTACGCTATTATGAAAACATAAACAAATAGTTAATAACAATTTTTATACAGTTTAGCTTATCTAATGATTAATTATTATGACGTAATAAATGTTCAAAAATATGCTGGTCTACTTGAATACAAATGTTTAGTCGTTTCATTATATTTTCCTTCACTTTCCTTAGCATAAAGGGCGTTATTGTCCTGCACGCATCCCGTATCCTATTTTCCATATCTACTGGTGTTGTAGGGGGATTCACATAAACATAATCTTTAATGTAGCCCCACAAAAAGAAGCCTAAAGGTGTTAAACCATATGATCGAGGGGGGCCACTGAACGAATCCATCCCTACCAATTCATTTTTGTGGGTAACGATCGTTTAAACATTCCCGAACTTCCCGGTGGTAATGAGCAGGAGATTCATCTTGTTGAATCCACATTTGTTCCCTTTCAAAGTTATCAACTTCTTCAAGAAGCTGGGGTAATTCGTTTTGCTCAAAATTTAGATATCTAGGTTCGTTAAGCGGTTTGCAGAAAAAATATGGACTAATAATTCGAAAATTTAATATTCCACACTATACATTAAGCGACCAATGATTTTGGTTTTGAACTTCCCGGACCGAAAATGGATTAACTGTTGAATAATAATGGATGTTCTGGCTGTTAACTGCTCCATTACTGCGAAAAGTAGCTTCATCAGAAAACATTATTTTGGATAAAAAATTTGGATCGGCCTCTATTGCTCCATTCATGGTGGTACAAGTTCTTGGTGTAGTTCCATATGAAAGGTAGGTACTTGTATTTTCCCGTGGTGCGATTAGCCGTAGATTCGGATGTGTCAAATAAGTCAGCTAGTTGACGGCTGCTGACCTGAGAATTATCTTCAACATGAAGTAAAATCTCCATTTATTCTTCCTCATTCGTAGCATTCTGGTTTACTACTTTCTGTAGCGTATACTCAACGCTACCACTACCATCAAACTGTTCCATTAAGCACTGAAGAGATTTTCTAGATAGTATACGTCTATTAGGGTACTTCGCTCCGTAAAGCCTTATTGCCAAAAGACAATTTTTTCCCGCCTCGCCCAGTATATGAACCATATCAATTAATTCATTTTTAGGAAAATCCATAAATATTACCTTTATACGTCACTTACTACAACAAAATAAACTATTTTTACTTACTTAACAGACATGTCAAAATTTGACAATGCCTACATTTTTGTTTTGTCTTGGCAACTATAATGTCATAGTGTAAGTGTATTAAAAGCAAGGGTAAGATTAAAAAAATTGAAAATAAATCGAAAACTATTAGAAATAGGTATATGACATACTTAATACGCGTTGGAAGGTTTTGTAAAATCTACTAGAAAAAATAATAATATACAGGGTGTGCCATTTAAAAAAATTTGAGATTTTTCAATTTAAAATAGTCGAAATGCATAAATTTATTTTGAACACCCTGTAGCATCTAACTCAAATTTCTTTACATATATCTTTTTTTTTCATCTCTATAGAATGCTCGTACCAATTATGAGTATTCCATCTTTAGAAAAAATGGCGCTACTGGCAATTTTTTTTCCAAAACTGTAAACTAGTATTTTTTTTAAAAAAATTGAAATATTAGAAAAACTACTAGATTTAGGTATATAACATTAATAAAAAAGTTATAAAATTTTACGTAGAATTTAAAAATAAGTTAGAGAATAGGATGTTTCATTTAAAAAAAAAACATATGTTATATCGGCCACAATTTTTTGAAGTACCCTGTATACTCAAAAATAAATTTTGACTTAAGGGGTTAGTTATAGGAAGTAGAAATTTTTTTTTACTAGGTCATCGAGTGGGGTGTTAAATGAAAGCTTGTAAAACAAAATATATATAATGTAGTACTTGGGTACACTTTTCTTTGTATTATTTTTAAAAAATTGCTAAAAATAGCTACTCCCCCTTATCACGAAAAGTACTGACCAAAAAATTTTGAAAAAGTTCTGGAATATTCTCCATTGAAAGAGAATTATCACTAGTGCATTACCTTTAATAACACAGGTCAACATTTGATCTAAAAAAAAACACTCGGAGCGGTATGGTCTTTATGGGGTTTTTGGGGTCGCTGATTAAGATGAGCGGGTTGGTTAACCTTCATCACATTAGATTCAAGGTCATTTGAAGGTCAAATAGAGAATCTAAAAAAAAAAACCTTAGGAAAAATCTGAAAAATTTCATGCGTATGTTTTTGAAGTCCCTGAGTCCGAATCCGTAGTTTGTTTGACCTTACGCCTTTTCCCAGAGGTCATTTGAAGGTCATTTGAAGGTCAAATAGAGAAAAAACCGTAGGAAAAATCTGAAAAAATTTATGCGTATGTTTTTAAGGTCCCTGAGTCCGAATCCGTAGTTTGTTTGACCATACGCCTTTTCCTAGAGGTCATTTTAAGGTCAAATAGAGAAAAAATCGTGGAAAAAATCTGAAAAAATTCATGCGTATGTTTTTGAGGTCCCTGAGTCCGAACCCGTAGTTTGTTTGACTCAAGCCGCCTTTCAGAGGTCATTATAGGTCATTTCATCATCAGTTTATGTTTATTTGAAAAATATGTATGGTCATTTTGCGTTGTTAAATTTAATTTTGTTTTTATCGTACACTTGCGAAGCATACAGAGGTTAATTTACGGTACATTTTATTGATTATATCTTATACATATCATTTTACATTTACGTTAATATATCACAATCAAAAATGTCTTTTATGCTGCTCGGTCATTACAAGGGAATTAATATGTGAAATATAAGCTAAATAATGGCAGATAGACTGATGCAAGCAAATGTTTTAATACTGTTTAAAGGTACTTATTAGTGAAACTTAAAATATTGTTCATATCAAAAATAGACTATACAAATATTTTGACTAGTTTTGTGACTGTGAAATAGACTTTTAAAATCTAAAAAAAAATTTGACCTAATTTTTGTACTCTCGATGTTCGTTCCATATATTTAGTAAAGTCCAGCCCGACTGTGTTTCTTGAGGTGCGCTATGTTATGTTTAAATTTCGTTTTATAACTCAATTCCCAATACATTTCAAATTAATAATTCTAATGTCGAACAACCTTGTTATCAAGTAACCCTTAATCAGTATACTTCAATACTTAATAATTGTCGACAAAGAAACTCTAATACCCAATACCTTTGAACCCAATAACTTACTTGTACAGTAATCCTTATATCTACTTATACTCTCATATTGTCTTATATAATACCTCAATGCGTAAGTTAACTACTAAAAATAATTCGGCTCATACTTCGTAAAGAGTCTCGAGTGTCCAAGTAGATTTTCGAAATCGCGCAGTCAGTATTTAATATGAATTAAGCATAAGAGTTTGCTTCTTTTAGTATTTATGAAAGCATGTTTGAAGTACTACTCTAAACGAGAACGCTTTCGTTTCTCGTGAAATGATCTTCGACTTGCTTTTCTTTTATGAGATTTATTTGATTCTCGCTTCAGGCTCCAGCAATAATCTGTCAACATGTTTATCCCCCAAATACCTTGATACCTTTTTTCAAATTCACTCAAGTCTTGGTGCATCCTTTCTCCATGTTCTTCGCTAAAATCTCCGAGATTTTCAGGGAACCAATCAAGTTGTGAATGGAGAAAATGCAGTTTCAGACTCATTAAACATCCCATTTCTTTATAATTTTGTACTAAATTTCCAACAATATTTTTGTAATTAGGGTCTTTATGATTTCCAAGAAATTTAGTCTTCATCTCTCTAAAACTTTGCCATGCTGCTTTTTCTTTGGCATTCATTTTCCTCTCAAATGCATCATTTTTTAGGAGGTCTCTTATTTGTGGTCCAGTAAATATGCCCTCTTTTATTTTAGCTTCAGAAAGATTAGGTAGCACTTTAAAAATATGCATGAAAGCAGGACTTTCATTTCGGCTCATGGCCTTGACAAGTTGCTTTGCAATTTTGATATGCAAAGGTGGAAGTAGGACCTTATTGGTTGATATCAAACTTGGACCTATGATGTTTTTTCACCTGGAATTAATTCTTGTCTCAACGGCCAGTCTTTCCTCACATAATGCTCATCTCGAGCCCGACTATTCCACTCACAAATAAAGCACGGATAAGAAGTGTTTCCAGATTGCTGCCCCAGTAATATTGTAAATATCTTTAAGTCCCCACAAAGTTTCCACTGGTTTTGATCGTAATTCATTTTTGCAATAGCAACTCAAAATTATGGTATTTTTCATCTAATACAACAGAATGAGCGACTGGTAAAGGGGCATAAATATTTCCATTATGTAACAAGATAGCTTTTAAGCTTCTTTTTGAAGAGTCTATAAACAGTCGCCAATCACTTGCTGTGTATTCTATACCGTATTCTTGTACTAACCCTTCAATATTATGGCAATAGACTAGATTTTATTCATTTTAGTAAAATATTTTCTGAATGGACGTTCTCTCGAACGATAGACAGAAATTTTTGTTCCTGTGGATAGACAATTTTTTTCTTTTAGCCTAGATGCTAAAAGCTCTAATCTATCTTTCGCGAGTCCCAAGTCTCTGCACAGATCACTTAATTCGTTTTGAGTAAATGTTTCGGCTTCCGATATATAATTTTCCTCAACATCTAATTCTTCTGTGCTGAAATTTTCCCTTTCTTCGTGTTCGAATGTTTCATCTGGCATATCTTCATCAGTTACCACTTCTTGTCCCAATTCATTAATTTCCATGATATGATCAGAATTTGTTTCAATAAGAACTGGTAAAGTCACAGATGTTACACGTGCATATGAAATAGAATCCTTATTCTTTCGGTTGTACCCTTTCAAGTTTGTTAAGCAGAAGTAACAGTCGGTGGTATGGTCTGTTGGGGGTCTCCATATCATTGGGCGAGAAAATACCTGGTTGTTAATTCTATATAGAACATTGCGGCATTTATGACATATAGATTTTGGTGTGTAAGAGTTATCCAATGAGCTTGTATCAATATTTTACTTTTAACGAATCTGAAAACATGAATTTCTTTTGTGGAATATACTCTCCACAAACAACACAAAAATTGTCGAGTTTAATGGAACATGACGAATTTCATGTAGAGTTACGGTCGCATGATGACGACGCCTGCGGGCCCGCTTTCCCACCCTGACCAGCCGCCGATTCTGGGTTTCCGGGACCCTGTCTCGTAATTTTTTTAGGAGTAGTTGCCATGACGGCATAAACGCCGTAACCCAGGGACTTCGCCGGATAGTGAGACAACTCCGTTGCCTACCGTCACCACGTGGTGCCCTGAGTGCAACTACACCTTAATACTGGAGTTTAAAGCGAGACTGAGCTAAATTTATAAAAAAGAAGAGAATAAATAATTTCGCGAGGAATGAAAAAAGCATTTTATTGTCAAAGTAAAACTCCAAATATATATACAAAGATACTTAAAATGACCACCGTATATCTTTTCAGCATAAAATCATGCAGGATTTGAACTGAATGATCTGAAAAAAAATAATAGATGAATTTTTTTCAGATTTTTTCTACGATTTTTTCTCTATTTGACCTTCAAATGACCTCTGGGAAAAGGCGTAAGGTCAAACAAACTACGGATTCGGACTCAGGGACCTCAAAAACATACGCATGAAAGTTTTCAGATTTCTCCTACGGTTTTTTCTCTATTTGCCCTTCAAATGACCTTGAATCTGATGTGATGAAGGTTAACCAACCCGCTCATCGTAATCAGCGACCCCAAAAACCCCATAAGGATCATACCTCTCCGAGTGTTTTTTTTTAGATCAAATGTTGACCTGTGTAATTTATCTGGTATATAAAGAAAAAGTTTCAAAGTCATCAGTTTTCTGTAAAGATCAGACAAAAACTTTCTTGAAAACTCATTTGGGGTGTGTTTTGTAAAGTCATTGTTCATTTTATACCTCCGTAACAAAAATTTTTTTTTTTAAAGTAATCAACGTACGGAACACTAATTGCGCAAGTCCGATTTGCGCTTGGCTGGTTATTTATTTTAATTTTTATTTAGTCCTAGTTAAAACATCCTGTATGATTAAAATATATCCAGTTTGTCATTATAGCAGAAAAAATAAAGTGTAATATTTGTCCATTGTTAGATAAATACAATACTGACCGGAATAAAAGCGGCAGATAAAAGTTCGCTGCAAAAGCCGGAAGTAGGGTGCTATTTAAATTGACAGTAGGATATGTATTTTTAGAGTCCGGAAATGTCGCAAGGTAGCAGATGTAGAGCTATGATGTTTGATTATAGAATCTTCTTGGAATCATGCCAAATGATATGGGCCAGTAGTTCTGCAAAATAATATTTTTACTAAGTTTCATTTAACGTCCTAAAGTTTTTAAATATACATTCGATGGTTGTATAAGTACTTAACTTTGAAAAGAAAAAAAATATTTTTATGTTTAAAATTTATTTTATTTTCCAACATCTGTCCTTCTAACTGGATACACTTAGTCCAACTTCTTTCTATTTTTTTGTATCCCATTTACAAAACGCGATTTCTCCAACCCTTCAAAATAGGCGTTTTTGAGCAAAATTTTTTTTTTCGCCGAGCCATTTTTTCATATTCGAAAATAGGAAATAATTGCGGAGGGCTAAATCTAATGAACATGGTGGATACGAAAGCAATTCGTATCCTAACTCATTAAATTTAGCTATGGCGATGAGACGATGCATTTTTTTCTTCGCCGAATGCGGATGTTTTTCGTTCACAGCATTGTTGAAATGATCCAATAAGTTGACATTATTGATCGTTTTGCCCTTTTTAAGGCAATCGACGTGGATTATGCTGCGTGCATCCCAAAACACTGTGGCCATGAATTGGTTGGCCGTTAAAGTCACTTTGCCCTTCTTTGGCCCTGATTCGTTAAGGAAAACCCACTGTTTGGACTCTTCTTGGGTCTCTGGTGTACTGTGATGAATCTATGTTTCGCCAACAGTGATTAATCCATGTTTCGTGAACAGTTATGAATCGACGCCAAAAATTATTCCGATTGTGCTTTAAGATCGCTTCTTTTAAGTTGACACAAGGGCGTGTTGATTGTCAATTATGAGCAATCCCGGCGCCCATCTGGCGGAAAGTTTTCTCATTTCCAGATGAGTTGTTAAAATGTTCTGCACCGGTTCAGTTGAGATGCCCACAGTTTCAGCAATCATATCGGAAGATTAGATTTAAATATATAGCCCAGTTTGCCATATGCCGTCCAGGAGTGACCTATTCTCCACTGAATTTCATTTGTTTGGTTGTCTCACCTATGTTGACTTTATATCCTAGGTATTTATATCGGTGTACTTGCTCGATTTCCACGTTATTCAGTTTTTTAGTATCGTTTAATACAAGATTTGTCATAAACTAAGTGTTGGATAGATTGATTTTTAAACCAAGCCTTTCTGAAGCTTCTTGAAATATGTGTAGCATGGTTCGTGCTTCTGGCATATTGTCTGTTATTAAGATAATGGCGTCGGAAAAGCAAAGGTGATTTAACTTTTCACCGTCAATATTAAGCTCGATTTTTTCCCAGTTTATTGATTGTAGCATACTTTCGAGAAGTGTTATGAAAAGCTTGGAAGAGAGCGTATCATCCTGGTACACTCCTCTTTCGATTTGAAATTTGGCTGGTAGATTGCTGTGTTTTGACATTCGCGGGGGAATTTTTATATATGTATTTAATTACACTGGGATATCAATGTTCAATATGACATTTAGCAAGCGCTTCTTTACAGAATCAAAAACCTTTTCGAAGTCCACGAATATGAGCGTCAGAGGCTTATTATATTCTATACATTTTTGGATGAGGACTTTAACTGTAAACAGATGGTCGTTTGTTCCATACCCTGTACGGAAACCTGCCTGTCCTTTTAAAAGAAAAAACTCAGGATGGGCTAATGGGTCGATAGTGTGTAAGGTCTTCTTAAGGTTCTGCTATTTTTTTTTTAATTGTATAAAGTTTGACATATGTTTTTCTACGATATTGTTATGGATCAATTACTATTTTATATGAAAAATATTTAAAAACTAAAAGATTATTTATTTCTAAAAACTAACCCCCTATTACTTAATACATAAAAAGTGAGAATTATCTACATCTCATAGCTCCAAGTTTAACATCCATTTGGCTTATTTTTCTTCTGTTGTTTTTTTTTGTTTATGTGTTTTTTTTGATTTTTGTGTTTGTATTCTTCATCGTCAAGGTCAATTTATGATGTACCTATAGATATCAAATAAATTAAATTCTTATCTCACTTAGTTAAATTACTCAGTAATTTTAATATTCTAATGTTTTTTAGCCATAAGAATTAATTTTTTTATGACATGATTTTTTTTTTAGTTTTCTAAATTATAAAATTTCTTGATTTCTTCATAATAGTAATGAATGGTATTTTACTCAACCCCAAGAATTGTCTTCCTTAATATAACTGATCAATTGCTTTCGTAACACCCCTTTAAAAAAATAAAATAAAATAAGGTCACCACGTATAAGTGGAAGTTCATTTTTAATCATTAATGTAGTTCTTGCGGTAGCAGTCCTTATAATCCTACTGGAGCCATGCCAACGAAGAAAGTTCTATCGCTCAACTACTAACGTAGTATTTCTGTTCTCTTTAACTTTATTGGAATTTTATGTAGTTTTCGAATTTAATAGGAATGAATAAGAACTAAATAAAGATTGAAATTTTGAACTTTTGTGGTTTTCCTGTGTTAAAGTTATGTTTAAGATAAGTAGCTTAAGTTCAAAGATAGGACCGTTCGGTATAAAATAGTGTCTGTGAAGATGAATATTTTTTATTACTTTAGTCTTATCAGACATTTAATGTTATAGTTCATGCACTTGATTTTATTACATATACTGTCGTAAATTTTGAAAGATTTTTTTTTAAATTTTTAATTTTATTTTGTGATTTGGCCGTAATTTTTGTAATAAATAAATAAATGACATAAATAATCTTAAAGGTAATATCAAGATTTATCGATTAATCCATAACCATACGTCTCACTAGTCAAAACAACATTAACTAACAGATGTACACCCAGATACATCAGGAAACACATTCCTTCATCTGTGAATCTCTACGCACTAACATAGATATATATATATATATATATTTATATATATATATATATATATATATATATATATATATATTATATATATATTCAATCTGTTCGTCTAACAATGAATTTGCACGACGTTTCGCCAAAACCTCATTTGGCACTTTCAAGTGCTCCCGCTGTCCCGCTGCTGGTGCTACTCGATACTGTGATCTTGCTGCTATTGCCGCTCGAAGCTAACTGAGAAATGTATATGTATATATATATATATATATATATATATATATATATATATATATATATATATATATATATATATATATATATATATGTATATATATATATATATATATATATATATATATATATATATATATATATATATATATATATATATATTTATATATATATAGACCTATTTCTTGAGACTTGTTATTTAATTCCTTCAGCATTTCTTGTAATTCTTCTTTTGTGTTGGCGACCAGAGTGATATCATCTGATTTAATCGTTCACCGTCTATTAGTATTTCTTTATTTCCCACTTTAGCGATGTCTTCTAGACTCAGCGTGAACAGCTTTGGGGATATTTAGTCGCCTTATCTACTTCCTCTTTTAATTTTAATTTTAGTTGTTTTTTTCTTCAAACATTATTTGTGACGTGACATTTTTATATACGTGTTCAAGAAGAGTTTTGCACCTTTCGTCGACTCTGCTATTATTTAAGGCGCTAAGGCCTGCCCATATCTCTACCGAATCAAATGCTTTTTCGTGGTCAACCATTACTGTCCACAAAGTGACTTTGTATTCATCTGCTTTTCCCACTAGTACTCTAATTGTTGGAAGATGCTGGAGTGCTGTATCTCCGACTAAATCCCGCTTGTTCACGTGGTTGATAACTGCTAATTCGTTCGTTAATCTATATGTTATGATTCTAGTGAGAATTGTAATTCTCCAATTTAAATTTGTTTTCCCTCTTTAAAAATAAGTACAATCAACGCGTTTACCCAAGGAGTTGGTATTTTACTTTCTGTAGGACACCTGTTAAATAGAATTTGAAGAAATTGCATTATCGAAATCCCTCCATACCTTATCATTTCTATAGTTATTTCATCGTCCCCTGGTTCTTTGTTGTTGCGCATATGTTGTATAATTCAAAAATTCTAATTTTCGTAAAATCGCATCTGTTTCACGGAGAATTAATGAATATTTTTACCCTATTATTTGTAGTTTGAGGTTTTGGTTTTTAAATGACACTCATAACTTATTGCGAAACATAAAAAAATAAATGCAAATTAGATATTCTGTTTATGGTTTTTTGTTGATTTAACTTGTGAAGTGTCGGTATTTTATTTAATTTTTGTGTGCTGTGTAGTCAATGTTTTTGTTGCTTTTAGTAAATATTAATTTACTAATTTTCTTTTCTCTTCTTACAATAAAATTATTACGCTACAGTGTTCTTAAAAAAACGAAACGAAAAAAGATAATTATCCGTGATATAGTTTGTGGTTTTATGAATATCATCATTTTTTAATTATTGGTTGTGAAAGAAGTAAAACGTGGCTTAGAATCAACAAACAAATTTAAAAACTTTTCTAATTAAAGAAATAAAAATCTACTTGCGATCATGTTTCTATTGTGCAAAAACTGACAAGATACGATTTTCGTACAATGGATCTAAAATTTTAAGCATTGCTATAAAATGCAATTCTAAATAGTGTTTCCTAATAATTTTTTCTATATTTTCACAGATAGATTGACTTTTGAATTTTAAACGTTATAAAATTCAAATCTCCCGCCAAATTACAGTTGAGAATTAGCATTACAAAATTATTTTTTAGATTTGAAGTGACGAGGAACCGAATATAATTTTACTTTTAAAATTTAGTAATAAAAAAAAATCTTATATGTCGCAAACTTTCTACATGTCACTGTATGTATGTATGTATGTATGTATGTATGTATGTATGTATGTATGTATATATGTATGTATATATATATATATATATATATATATATATATATATATATATATATATATATATATATATATATATATATATATATATATATATATATATATATATATATATATATATATATATATATATATATATATATATATATATATATATATATATATATATATATATATATATATATATATATATATATATATATATATATATATATATATATATATATAGATATATATAAATATATATATATATATATATATATATATCTATATATATCACACACGACCAGCCATATATATATATATATATATATATGCATACGTGTGTTTGTGTATTTGTGTGTGTGTATTTATATTCTTTCTTTGTTAGATTCTATCCAAAATACTGTTATTGTCCGATGATTTCAAACTCACCAGAAACCTTGATTTTTTGGTACATTAAACGTGAATTCAGAGTAAGAGTGGGAAATTCTCCATCTACATCAAGAATATATGTGACCGATTTTCGAACCTATCCTTCAACCAAAATAGGTCTTTTTACAGATGATGCGCTCGTCTACGCGCACTCCTATTATGCAAACGTAGCAAGGGCGCATATCTGCAACCACCGCAGAAAAATAGCCTCATGGCTTGGACAATGGAAGATTAATTTGAATGAAAATAAATGTGAACACATTTTACCAACGTTGGTATAATTTTTCTCTGCAAAAATAAAGTTAACTCCGAACAAATAAAACTAAATCTTCAAATTAAAAACAAATTTTGTTTCGTCGTTAAAAAAACATATTTCGAAATGATGCTTGTAAAACTACAAACAATACAACGAATTACCAAAGGGCAGACCATCGGCCAGCCGCAAAGCTTCTATACAGATGAATGTCTTTAGGCATATTGTATATGTAAGACTTGAAAGAAACTTTAACTCAATGTATTTTGCCATGATAAAGAGATTTTTAACTTTGACTTAGATACATTAAACAAAATTTAGAAACGTTAATCTACTCTATAAATATTTTTATCGAAAGTATTAGACTAGTGTAGTCCATTTGATTCCTCGCAGAGTATTGAAAGGTAGAAACACTCATACATCTAATACAGCATAACCATAGGAGGTCCAACTTGTCACTTCTCGCAGTATCCTTTTCGACTCTATTTTGATCAGAACGTCTTACCTTTGGAATGATTTGATCAGGGACTGTTTCTCAATAATTACTGTCAGTAGTGATTTGAAACCAACGTGAATTATTACTTTTACGCACTTGCCACTCTTGCAGAGATTTAGGGATTCTGCGATAAATTACTTCTCTATCTGGTCTTCCTGCTTTGAAATTGGTTTAAAATTTCTGGTTATATGTAAATTGAATAGCCCATTTACAAGTATTTTATCCATATTATACAAAAAAACTAAAATAACATCCTTAAGAAAAGAAAAGTTGCAAGTTTAGTGTTGAGCTGACAGCACTTGTTATTTCTTTGGCATGGCTCCAGACCGACTGGACATCCAAATGTTATGGAAACTACCTCGCAAGGTTTCCGGTCAACAAAAATATATTTGTGACTGTCAATTCAAATCAAATTTTTTCTTCCGGCTTTTACATAGTGTTTCTTATCGGGTTTAGTTTTATTTGAACTGCTTATTCATCTTTCTAAAAATGGACCATTTTGAGACATCGCTTCGTTTTGTGGGGGCGTTCGTATTCTGATAAAAGAAATATTAAATTTTTATTTTTAGAAATGTAAAATTTTATTCAAAGAAATTCGTGAAGTACGATTTTAGTTTATTTAATCTTGTCTGTATAAACTTAAAAGTAAATGGAAATCTACCCGATATATATACATGGAGCTTCATTTTAGTGTTATCGTCGAAACTATGGGATAATCAAAAACTGCTAATTCAACAAAGTTAAAGAGAATTAGAGGTTGCTGCAAGTGTTGAAAATAGCACATTAGTATAACAGTAGCAGACGTGCTTTTCATATGTTTTGTATATTGCAGTACTACCTTGGTATTTCAAAAAAGGCTACCCGCATCTTGACATAGTGTAGCGAAGAAAAACTTATTTACTCAAATTTAACATATTTGGAAATATTTTAAAGGTTGATGTAAGAGGCAAAAACTATTTTTTTTTTGTGGTATTTGTGACAGGTATATAGAAATTACCTCTCTTTTATTTAATGGTGCAAATAATCCTTTTTAAAATTACCAAAGTCAAAGTCGATGATCTTTTTAATATTGTAAAATTATTACAATGTACATTGTGTTAGAGTTTCTTTCAAGTCTTACATATACAATATGTTTAAAGACACATTCATCTGTATAGGAACCGTGCGGCTGGCCGATGGTCTGCCCTGTGGTAATTCGTTGTACTGTTTGTAGTTTTACAGGCATCATTTCCAAATATGTTTTTAATGATAAAACAAAATTTGTTTTTAATTTGAAGATATTTTGTTGATTTAGTTTTTATTTGTTCATAGTTAACTCTCTCTCTCTATCTGTCTGTCTGCCTATCTGTCTATCTATCTATCTATCTATCTATCTGTTTTTCGTCGTTCATTCATCCATCTCATTTATTCTTATGTTATATATTTATAATGTTACACATGTACATATTTACAATTTTGCATTTTAAGATTGCGTTTATATTACATATTGTTGATTTATTTATACTAATTTACTTTTTATTTATCTGTGTCACTCACTTGCACTGTGTGGAATTTTATTTTATTTATTTATACTGTAAACTATAAATGTGTGACTATAAAGATATAAAATTAATCCCATTTACATTTTTTAATTTAGTTGTATGAATTGTTTAAAATTACCTTCGTTGCTGCTCCATGCACCTGTGTATTTGATATGCTCCACCATAATGGCACAGCATACATCAACACAGATCTTATAATTTGTTTGTATAGCATCAATTTATTCTGAAAACCCAGCTGAGAATTTGGTGCTAACAGTGCATATAGGTTCTACATAGCAACGAAGGTTTTTTTCAGGATATGATTTTTGAATAACCAGCGTTACCTGCAGAGATCTAGTTTAAAATAAATTGCACAAGGTATTCTTTAATAGTATGGTTCTTAGTAAATGAAATTACAAATAAAGAAAATTCTGCCTTTAGATTTATATTTTCCTACTTGTTAAATTTCAGTGTGTCATTTACGCAGAAAATTTTCTAATACTGCTAAGACTTTCCGGTGCTGTTATAAATGAGCGGTAAAATTATCGATCACTGTTTGGTGGTTCCGTGATAGCTGTCATTTCCTGTTGGGCATTTTCTTTTAATGTTTTAGAGAGTGAAGACTATTACTGTAGACTTAAATTTCTAGATATCTACATAGTTGGCAGCAAATTAGAACACGAGACTTGTCACCTCTTTTGGAAATTAGTTTATTCTGGAAAATGTGTGCAATGACTGGTAGAGGTCTGTTTCAAGTATGGTTATAACCATGAAAATTTTGTTGAGTAGGTATGAAGAAGTTTTTAATTGTCTGCACATATAGCGTGGAATTAACAGTTGTTAGGTCTGTCATTTTAAATCACTCAAGTACGAACATAATTTCGTATTCCAACATTGTTACTTTAGTCGTCTTTTTAGGGGAATTTAAACGCTCTGGGAGATTTAGTTTAGGATTTGTGTTGCTCTAACTATGGCAATTCTGTTTATTGCCGTATAAAGATAATAAGATGTTGAGGAATATTGAAAAGCATTTAAACAAGTGATTCAAGTTGAGTCTCTAAGCAATTGGCTTAAATTCTTTAACCAGCTACAGCTTGTAGGTATGTAGACGTCAATATTTATTAAGTATGTGCTGAAAAGGAACTTCCGAGTATAATGCTCCTGGTGTCTTCGATGCCTTGCTTGAAGTTTACTTAAAGTAAAACTCGTGGTTGCGAAATAAGCCAAACAAATTTTAACTGATTTATGGACCTTCCTGTTTTTTTGGTTGTCTGTTCCTAGTTATAGAAAAAAAAAAGCATGTAGAAGGTGTAATATTTATAAATAATAAACAGACATAAAAGAGGCAAGTACAAAATTTGAGTCGTTGCACAGTGTGGTCATTCAAGTGGTGTTGTTTCAAAAAAACCTACAGATCTCAGGACTCATTCATTTTCAATATATATATATATATATATATATATATATATATAAATATATATATATAAATCTTTTGATGTATCTTGGGTTTTAGTTCATAAAATGAAAATCTTGGAGTTCTTTTGAATTTTTTTTTATATTATTTTGACGTTTCGCTCCTAGTTTTGGATATTTTCAAAAAACAGTTTGCCATGTCTAGAAATAAAATTAAAAATACATCACAGTCTTGCTTTAAATTACAACAATAACACTAGTTTACAAACATAACACGTATAATTATATAAATAAAAGGAAAAACACTGTTTTAAAAATTTTACATAACTTAGTTTAAATTTAATTCCTATTTACGAATTCCATATTTTTAAGTACCTCGAAAACAAGCACCGTGATTAATGTATTTCAGTCGATGGTTAGTGTTAAGACTGGCGAAAAATATGTGTGTACGCTGGCGGACGAACTATTTTTTAGTATGATACCATTTTTGATAGTTTTTTATATTAATTTTGAAATGTTTTTATTTGCTTTTTTTTTATTTATTTAATTGTTTATTTTTACTATTATTATTAAGTTTAAAGAAATTGGCACTAATTAGGTAAGATGTTTATTGTATATTAAACTTAGGTCTTTGATGTCAGTTCAGTCGTTTACCGCGTTTTTTTCCCTCCTTATTTCTATCATTTCTTTAATTATCAGTTTATAATAATTATGGTCCTTATTTAGGATCTTGGTTTCTTTGTAATTAAAACTGTGATTTGTTTCGTTTTCGTGCTTGTTGAGTGCGGTTGTAGCGTTTTTTGTGTATTTGTGGCCGTTTAATTTATTTTTTAGCAGTTGGCTAGTCATACCTATGTACTTTTTTGGACAATTTTCGCATGGGATAGTATATACTACATTGGAGTCCTTTGTTATGGGTGTTCTATCTTTCAGTTTAGTGAATAGAGAATTTAATTTGTTGTAGGATTTGTGGCAGACAGATATGTCGTATTTGTTTAATGTGTATTTTAATTTTTTCGGATAGGTCTCTTATATATGGTAGTGATATGTATTTTTTTTGTGTTTGGTTGTTTGGGTCCGATTTTGTGTTGTTATCTTTTGTATTGTTATATAGTCGGTATGTGCGTTTTTTATTATTTGATTTATGAAATTTATTTCGAAGCCGTTTGATGATAGAGTTTCTTTTACTTTTTTAAGGATAACCGGTCTAAATTGTGGAGAGGTCAATGTGATGGCACGATCGGTCAATCCCACTATTACACTTATTTTTTGAGATTTTGAGTGGTTTGAATGATAGTTCAGATATCTACCTGACCACGTTGGTTTAGTGTACCACTTAGTTAGGATTTTGTTGTTCTTTCTCCCGTGTATGAGAGTCATATCTAGAAAGTTTATTTCTTCATTTTTTTCTTTTTCTATAGTAAATTGGAGTTTGCGATGGAATGCGTTGAACTTTTCGTGGATTTCGTCGACCTTATCTCTAGGTGCTGCCACGAAAAGTTCAACGCATTCCATCGCAAACTCCAATTTACTATAGAAAAAGAAAAAAATGAAGAAATAAACTTTCTAGATATGACTCTCATACGCGGGAAAAAGAACAACGAAATCCTAACTAAGTGGTACACTAAACCAACGTGGTCAGGTATATATCTGAACTATCATTCAAACCACTCAAAATCTCAAAAAATAAGTATAATAGTGGGATTGACCGATCGTGCCATCACATTGACCTCTCCACAATTTAGACCGGTTATCCTTAAAAAAGTAAAAGAAACTCTATCATCAAACGGCTTCGAAATAAATGTCATAAATCAAATAATAAAAAAACGCACATACCGACTATATAACAATACAAAAGATAACAACACAAAATCGGACCCAAACAACCAAACACAAAAAAAATACATATCACTACCATATATAAGAGATCTATTCGAAAAATTAAAATACACATTAAACAAATACGACATATCTGTCTGCCACAAATCCTACAACTAATTAAATTCTCTATTCACTAAACTGAAAGATAGAACACCCATAACAAAGGACTCCAATGTAGTATATACTATCCCATGCGAAAATTGTCCAAAAAAGTACATAGGTATGACTAGCCAACTGCTAAAAAATAAATTAAACGGCCACAAATACACAAAAAACGCTACAACCGCACTCAACAAGCACGAAAACGAAACAAATCACAGTTTTAATTACAAAGAAACCAAGATCCTAAATAAGGACCATAATTATCATAAACTGATAATTAAAGAAATGATAGAAATAAGGAGGGAAAAAAACGCGGTAAACGACAGAACTGACATCAAAGACCTAAGTTTAATATACAATAACATCTTACCTAATTAGTGCCAATTTCTTTAAACTTAATAATAATAGTAAAAATAAACAATTAAATAAATAAAAAAAAGCAAATAAAAACATTTCAAAATTAGTATAAAAAAACTATCAAAAATGGTATCATACTAAAAAATAGTTCGTCCGCCAGTCTTAACACTAACCATCGACTGAAATACATTAATCACGGTCGCTTGTTTTCGAGGTACTTAAAAATATGGAATTTGTAAATAGAAATTAAATTTAAACTAAGTTATGTAAAATTTTAAAACAGTGTTTTTCCTTTTATTTATATAATTATACGTGTTATATTTGTAAACTAGTGTTATTGTTGTAATTTAAAGCAAGACTGTGATGTATTTTTAATTTTATTTCTAGACATGGCAAACTGTTTTTTGAAAATGCCCAAAACTAGGGGCGAAACGTCAAAATAATATAAAAAAAAATTCAAAAGAACTCCAAGATTTTCATTTAATGAACTAAAACCCAAGATACATCAAAAAGATTTATTTATATAAAGGTTCAAGAAATCAAATCTATATATATATATATATATATATATATATATATATATATATATATATATATATATATATATATAATCCTGACCAAGTTTCGAAGAGATCATCGTAACCCGATTTAAACAAAAAAAAACTTAACCTAACGTAACCTAATCTAGCTAAATAGAAAGTAAAATAATGAAAAATTAGGAAATGAAAAGTGATAGTCTCTGAATCTAAAAGCCTAAACTAGGCACTTCGCACTTTGTGCCCGTGGAGACTTTTAATCAGGGCTACAAAAGCTACAAAAAAAATGTAATATAAAAGAAGTTGGCCGGGCCCCATTTTCCATAAGATTAGTGAGGGGTCCCTTGACTATGGCGTTATGTATCTTTACAATGAGTCCTAATATTAAGTTTCTCGTCCATGATAGATTTTATTTCCCTGCATTAGAAATGAAAAATTAACACACACCGAAAACATTTTCTTTCTGTGTTAGTAGGGCTCCATATAGACGAGATGTCTAAACATTTTATTAGATATATTTCTTTTAATATTTCCTGCCGCCAAAGATTCATATCCGGCAGCTAAATCAAATCAAACCTTTTCAGCTCCTGTAGTTCGCTTTTGTTGGCCCAATTTGATTACCAAAACTTTATTTTACTAGAAAGTGATCAATTTGTTCGTTTTTTTTCATTGTTAAGACAGTTAAGGGTCGATGATAGATAACATATATGCACATAGTATGATTTTTGATGAAATTTTCCAAGATAATGAAATAAAACATAAATGAATTTTGTTAGTGTTTTCATGCTTTTTATTTAATATATTCTCTTCTTAACGTGGAATACTCTTTACAATAATTTATTAGTGATTTAGATAAATTTTATGTGATTCTCGGAAATGCACGTATAGATGATCCCTATATTCTCAAGAAAGCATCTTTCACATTTATTTCCATACACCTGGGCGCTGCGAAATGTATGTATGTTTTAAAAACAATACTTTTAGTGAATTAAGTGAATAAAACAAAAGAATGGCGATTATATATTTTTATTGTTCTTTAAATTATAAGAATTTTTTTCTTAAATATGTTTTAAATGCTAACATTATTTTTTATCGCGCTAAATGGGCCACCAATCAAAACTATGATGCTTCCTTGTCTGCAGGATAACTACACAAAAAATAATCCAATCTGCAAAAACAAAAAATAATCTTGTAATGTAGTAGATAAAAAGAAGACAAAAGAAGAAAGGAAATAAAGAAGAAAATAAAAAGTTATAAACTCAAAGAGAAAACGCATAGAAATAAATACCAAGAAATCCTTAGGAAAATGCTAAGAGGACAGAATGGAGACGAGACAGACATGGAGGATCACTGGCAAAGATTAAAAGAAACAACACTAACTGCAGCAGAAGAAAGTCACGGAAAAACAAAATCGGGGAACAACTATTGGAAAAGAACAAACTGGTGGACAACAGAGTTACAGAAAAGCGTTAAGGAAAAGAAAAGCTATGGAACAAATATCTTAGTACAAATACAACAAAGGACTACGAAAGATACAAGGAGATAAGGAAACTAGTCAAAACCACAGTAAAAGAAGTGAAGCAAGAGTCTTAGAGGAAATTCAGGCAAAATATGAAAGAAAATTTCAGAGGCAACCAGAAACTATTTTACGGAACACTGAAACAACTAAGAAAGAAGAACGAATGTAGCATGAGAAATATGAAGAACAAAAATGGAAACATAACAACAGATGAAGTCCAGATAATGGATAGATGAAAAGAACACTTTCAGGAAATAACAGAATCAGATATCACGAAGGTATAGGTAACCGAAATAAGAGAGGAAGGAGGGCCTGTAGAATTAACTATTTCCGAAGATGAAGTCAATGAAGCCATAGCGAAATTGAAAACAGGTAAAGCAGCCGGGATCGCCAAAATTACACCGAAATGCTGAAGCCTGGAGGAAGAGGGAAGAATAGATTTCACCAAGTTGCTAAATAAGATCGTAAAAGAAAACATAGTGCCCAAGGACTGAAATACTAGTATTATACTATTCATAATATTCCAATTCATAAAAAAGGAGACGTAGGAGTGCCAAAATTATAGAGGCATAACATTAATGAGTCTATCAGCCAAAGTACTCGCTAGAATAATAGGAACAAGAATAAAAGATCAGTTAGAAAACTCTCTAGAAGAAACCCAATATGGTTTTAGAAAAGGCAGGAGTACACAGGAACCCATACTTATATTAAGGCAGAGTATAGAGAAATAGCTTTCATCGACTTAAAAAGGCATTCGATAGAGTAGGACGAGAGGATATATGGGAAAGCCTACAAAGATGTGGAGTAAATAGGGAAATAACAGAAGTGATAAAAAATATGTAAGATACAACAAAAAATAGGGTAAGAACAAAAAACCGGTCAAGTGCAAGTTGAACTTGCACAATTAGTGTTCCGTACATTGATTGTTTTTAAAATAAAAATTTTTGTTAGGGTGGTATAAAATGATCAGTGACTTCACAAAACACACCCCAAATGAGTTTTCAACAAAGTTTGTTTCCAATCTTTACTGAAAACTGGTGACCTTGAAATTTTGTTTTTTTTTATACCAAATAAATTATTAAAGGTAATGCACTCGTGATAATTTTCGTTCAATCTATACCCCGTGGAGAATATTCCAGAATTTTTTCAAAATTTTTTGATCAGTACTTTTCGAGATATGGTAAGGGAGAGCGATTTTTTTTAAAAGTAATACGAAGAAAAGTGTGCGCAAGTATTACATTATATAAATATATATATATATATATATATATATATATATATATATATATATATATATATATATATATATACATATATATATATATATATATATATATATATATATATATATATATATATATATATATATATATATATATATATATAAATATATATATATATATATATATATATATATATATATATATATATATATATATATATATATATATATTACTCGTGTTTTCACAAGCTTTCATTTGACACCACACTCGATGACCTAGTAAAAAAAAATTTTTTTTCACTTCCGATTTCATCCCTCAAAACGAACCCCTTAAGTCAAAATTTATGTTACGGTGGTATAAAATGATCAGTGACTTCACAAAACACACCCCAAAAGAGTTTTCAACAAAGTTTGTTTTCAATCTTTACTGAAATCTGATGACGTTGAAATTTTTTTTTTTTTTATATACCATACAAATTATTAAAGGTAATGCACTCGTGATATTTTCGTTCAATCTACACCCCGTGGAGAATATTCCAGAATTTTTTCGAAATTTTTCGATAAGTACTTTTCGAGATAAGGCCCGGGACAGCGATTTTTTCGCGAATTTTTAAAAATAATACAAAGAAAAGTGCGCGCAAGTATAATATTATATGTATATTTTTTACTCGTGTTTTCACAAGCTTTCATTTGACACCACACTCGATGACCTAGTAAAAAAATTTTTTTTGGACTTTTGACTTCACCCCCCAAAACTAACCCCTTAAGTCAAAATTTAATTCTCAAAACTACATGGCTCTAATGAGGCCATCAATTCCTATATTATTACCAAATTTCACTTTTCTATGTCAAATAGTTTCGGAGAAAATCGGGTGTGACAGACAGACAGACAGACAGACACCGAAGTGATCTTATAAGTGTTCCGTACGGAACACTAAAATGAAGTGTTAAGAGATTTCGAAATAACGACCGCCCTAAAACAAGGATGTGTGCTGAGCCCTTTATTATTCGCAATAGTGCTAAACAAGGCAGTGAAGAGAGCCAAGCAGAAAACAAGACTGATGATGCTGGGATACTAGAATATGCAAAAAATCGAAATATCAGAACTACTTTTTGCGGACGATATGGCGATAATAGCAGACACAGAAGAAAACCTACAGCACAACCTAAATAATCCCTCACAAGTAAGGACAAGAGTAGAATAAACGTAATGGAAATGAGATTCCTGAGGAAAATAGATGGAAAATCAAGAAAGGACATAATCAGGAACGAAGTATTCAGAAGCAAATTCAAAATAAAACCAATGTTGACAAAAATTCAGGAGAGACCCCTGGGATGGCTGGGACATATACACAGGATAACGGAAGAAAGACTAACAAAAAGAATATATGAGGCACGAGTCCAGGGAGCAAATAGAAGAAGAAGACCTAGGAGAACATAGCAAGAGGAGGCAAGGAACACTCCCCAGGAGAGAAATATTCAGCGGAGTGAAATTAAGAACCTAACACAGAATAGAAAAGAGTGGAAGAGGCTGATCAACTCAACTCCACAGTCTTAAATCTCACGGTAGACTTAGGAATAACTAAGTAAGATAAAAAGTATCAAAAGGTTTCTTTTTAAATAAAAAATTTACGGTGTTTCAAATTTTAATATGCAATTTTCGACCAAAAAATTTATGTTTAATTATTTATAAAAAATTATCTATTGGCATCTTGTAGAAAAAGTAACTGATATAATAAAAAATAAATAGAAGTAAAAAAATATTAAAAATTGACTAGTAATATTGCAGATAGTGTCTGAAAACAGGTAGCGGTCCCAATCCGACGCCAGGTTACATTTAATGCTTTGTAAAGGAATGGAATTTTCTTAAATTTTTTTTTTTTTTTGAATATATCTTATAATATTCTTTAGAGAATAAAAATTCGTAAAAAAATCGAATTTATTAGTTTCTGAACCGAGATTTGAACTCAAGTCTGCGGCGTAGAAGCAGACACCTTACCCACTACGCTATGGCTTCCTCTCTCTTTTTACGTTCAACAAGGTATTAATAATTATGATTTAGAAGTTTAATGAGTAGAATTTGTTCTGCTTCAAATGAATATTTTGAACCAAGTCAAATTTTTGGTCTCGAAATCATTTCTCTGTGTAGAATACTCGCCAATTTCACCTAGTTTAGTGGTTGTTACATTCAGAAAAATTAAGGAGTTACATACACTTCAAGTTTTCAGAAATTCGAGTTTTGCTTACTCCATTCCATTACAAGGTTATAGCATTAAATGTGACCTGACGTCGGATCAGGACCGCTACCTCTTTTCAGACACTGTCTGCAATATTACTCAGTCAATTTTTGCTATTTTTTATTTTTTTTTTTTAAATCTCAATAATTTCTTTTTCTACAAAATGTCTAGAGATTTTTTAAATAATTTTCTAATAGACAACTTTTTATAAATAATTAAGCATAAACTGTTTGGTCGAAACTTGCATACTAAAGTTTGAAACACCGTAAATTTTTTATTTTTGAAAAACTACTACATTATTTTGCAAGATTAATTTTTATTGCAGACTGGATTATTTTTTGTGGTTATCCTGCAGACAAGGAGGTGTAATAGTTTTCATCAGTGGTCTATTTAATTTGATCAAAAATAATAATAACATTTAAAACATATTAAAAAAAATTTTTATAATTTAAAGTACAATAAAAAATATATAATCGCCATTATTTTGTATTGTTCACTTTTAAATATATTTTTTTTAAATATACATACTTTTTTACGGCGCCTAGGTGTATGTAAGGAGGTTGAGATTTATTACACATAGAAATTAGTTTAATCCACAGGGACCGGTTTTCTATAAGATTTGTAGGGTCTCCTTTTCTATATATAAAAAATATATGTAAAAACACTAAATCTCTTTTTTTTATCGGTTACTTCCTCACGTTAATAGAGATTTAATCCTTTTCCATATCATGCAGATGGGATATTGGACAGTTTTGTTCGCGTACCGAAACATACATTCGTATTTCACAGTCTCCTTTTTAGCCAAGACGGTAGTTCGTCTTGTCTAGACTTTTTGTATGTTCTATTTTTATGCCATCTCATTTTTATCGTCTATTTTTATATAAGACGTAAAAACATTCTATTTCTCAAAACAAATCATCAAGAAAAATAGCTTTTCGGTACACCAAGCTCTCATAAGATAAAATATTTTATGAAAATAACCTTGTAGAAATATCGAGAAACTTTTTATCTGTTGAGTATAGATTTCATGACTACCTTACATTTTTAAACGAGTTAAGTAAAGTCACAAACTGAAGAGTTTTAACTCAATAATAATTTTTATTCATTTATAGTAACTTGAGAAACTCCATAAAATCAAATAGTTTGCAACAAAATGAAACTTTGTTGCGAATTTATCCCGGTGGAACAGGTTTGAGTTAGTGTAGGGGTACATGTTAAAAAAAATTGTATTAATCATGCTACAAAGCAATTCGTCGATAATAAATACCAACGGCTAAAAATATCACATATTGTACGATGTTTTAAACCAAATGATTCATTAGGAATTCATCAAGCAGACCATAGTTATTTCAAAAAACAAGCTAAGGGCAAGTCGGACTTGCGCAATTAGTGTTCCTGCTTTTGAAATAAAAAATTTTCTTACGCAGGTATAAAACGATCAATGGCTTTACAAAACACACCCCAAATGAGTCTTCAACAAAGTTTTTTTCCGGTCTTTACTGCAGCGTTTTTCAACCTGCGGGGTGCGCCCCACTAGGGAGGAGTGATTACACTATTGGGGGGGCGTGAGCGTATCGAAAAGAAATTATTATTAAAAACATTTATTAAAAACATTTAATATAATTTATTGAAAGGAAAGCAAAACAAAATACATTCTGACATGATAAAAAATAAAATATACGTTTACACTGATATAATACACCTATAAATAGGATTGTATTAGTACTGCACAATGTATTTACCTAATAATTAATATATCAATACTAAATTAAAAATAAGTTTAATAATTATTAGTGACTCCCTTGGGCCTGTTTTGCAGAGCAAAGATTTTCGAAGGATGGTTTAATATTAGAAATAGAAACTCTGAGTTCTTTTTCTATATATAGTTGAGATCTATTTTGTTTTCAAAGCAGCCACCGCAGAAAATCCGGTTTCGTAAGGTAGGATGTTGAAAATGGTAATAGTATACGAAATGCTCTTGTTTTTCAGTGCAGAAAACTCATCATTCGCCCTGCCCAAAACTCAAACAGTGATTTATTATTAAATTGTCTTTTGATTTCGCCACTTGCCGTGAAGTCTATGAAGATTTCTTCTTTGGAAGTTGAGAGCCCTTCGGGAGTATTTTAAAATGGATCCCTAACCCACTCGTAACTTGCTACCAAGTTGTCGTCAGTAAGAAAATACTTTTTAAAATTCTTTGTCAATATGGCTAGATGATTTTCAATGGTTACTAAAACAACTTTCACATGTTGTTCTTCAGCCTTGTATGTTTTAACACATTCACCCACATTTGCAAATATTTCTAGGTTTTTTTGCTTTACATTTCTGCTCCACATTTCCAATTTTCTACAAAAAGCAATAATTTTATCACTTGTATCGAATGTATGTGTATTTGTTCCTTGGAGTTGAAGATTGAATGTATTTAGTTTCTCGAATATATCGACCACGTAGCTCAATTTCATCACAAATAAACTATCTCAAAACCTTTCGGCTTCCGGTCGGTTTTCCTCTTCTAGAGAAATGGCGATTTCATTTCTTAATTCATAAACACGTTGCAAACATTTCCCACGTGATAACCATCTTATTTCGCAATAAAATAGTAACGCTGAATGTTCGGCACCCATGTAAGACAAAGTGCAGAAGAAATTCTAGATTTTAGGGGTCTCATTTTAATATAATTTACTACGGTTACAACTGTAGTGAGCACAATATTCAGAGCAGGACTCATTTCTTTGGAAGTCAGAGCTTCTCTGTGGATCATACAATGTGTCCACACACACACAGTGGAGATTTTTGTTTCATAAGTACTTGTACACTTTGAAATCTTCCAGACATTGAATGAGCACCATGAGTACATATTCCGACTCAATTTTTCCACTTCATATTTGCCTTGTTTATAAAATCATTTAAGATAGCGAATAATGCGAGTGATGCTGCTTTGAGTTTTATTGGTTTGCAGAAAAATAGTTCTTCTACTGCTGACATACCATCACAAAATCGAACATAGGCAATGAAATGAGCGTCTTTATTGCTATCTATTGCCTCATCAAGCTGAATTGAATACAATTTGTCACGCAACTTCCCGAATAGCTGATGTACATTTTTAGCTATCTCACTAATTCGACGGGCAACAGTATCATTTGATATAGGGATGGAGAGCAATTGTTAGGCAAAATTATCTCCAAACGTATTTTCTACAATCTCAATTGCTGCTGGCAAAACAAGCTCTTCACCAATGGTGTGAGGCTATTTACGAGTACATCTGGCTATTTTATGCGAAACTTTGTAAGAGGCTAGTAATGCTTTTTCATTCACAAAGTTTTTTTTAAAAATAAGTTCTGCTTTACATATGATTTTAATTTTAATTCCAAGAATTCTCGGGGTTTGTCAAGGTACTCACTATGAAGCGTTTCCAAATGTCGTTTAAGTTTATTTGATTTCATGCGGTTTCTGCCAAGATTTTTGAACAAATAACACACGGGGGCCTTTGTTCTTCATTTACTTCAGTACTGGTAAACCCTAAATTTAAGTGTTCTTGAGAATATTTTCTTGATTTTATTTTCGGAACCACGCTCGTCTGTGCACTTGTTGATGCTTCACTATCGTCTAATGCTCGCTTACGCCCATTTAAAAATTTATCCATCATTCTATATCAATTTAGTGCCGTGAATACTTAATACCTTGAATTTCAACAAATTATAACATTCACATTTATGATAAATCAGATAGCAGTAGAAGGGTCAACTCGACTGAGTCAGGCTGTAATTGAACGAGGTGCAGCATTTATACACTTTTGGGCAGACTTTCCGAATGTTCGAGACAACTCGGAACTTCTCGCAAAGCCGCTACCGATATGGTGGACGTGACAGAGAGCAATAGAGAGGCATCGATTCTAGTTTTGTCCACGCAGTAGATATATGTTGCCAAATATGAATAAATTTACTTATTCTTGGTAGTTTGTAAGGTTTATAATTCAGGTCATAGTGTAGCTTTAGCATCAAAATACTGAAAATACATTATTATTGCATGCATTGTTATTGTATGAGAGGGGGGAGGCGCGATGAAAATTATATTTGAAAATTGGGTCGCAAATACTGAAAGGTTGAGAAACGCTGCTTTACTGAAAACTGATGACCTTCAAATTTTAGTTTTTTTTTTATATATCAGATTAAAGGTAATGCACTCGCTACTGTCTTTTTTGGTTAACTGTGATTATACTATCAAAATTCCAAAGAAATTTATTTTCTTAAAAATTGTAATAACTAAGAAGAAATTATGTAAATAACACCAAAAAAAAAATGGCAAAACTTTTTAATATTTTATCTAAAAACAAAATGAAAAAGGTCTTACACTAATTCATTTAAAGTAATTAGATCCCGAGGTCAAAATCCCTAAGGCATTGCACTAAAACAGCTTATGAAGATTTATAAGAAGCTTATGGAGAACATTCCTACAAACTGAATCTGGGCCTGGTGAAAGCCTAAAATTTAAAAGCATACCTGCCTGCTAGGAAGCATGATCGTCAAATTTCCACCTCACGTAATTGTTAACACCTTAGCTGGACAATCTTCTGTAGGTTTGTGGCCTGAAAGGCCACAGACGGAGGGTAGGTATGCTTCCAAATTTTAGGTACAATATATTGAATCTTACTTAAAGTAAAAAAAGTATTTAGAATTTGATTTAAGCAATACTTGCAAAGTTTTGAGCATCTACAACACAAAAAATAAAATTCCAATTTTTGAAAAATATTTCTTTATCTAGCCAAAGACTTTTAATTTTCGCTTGTCTAAATAGTTACATTGAGGTAAATATTTCCTTTGATTTCACAAGAGTTTTAAAATGTGTTTTCTGATCCTCGTCAAGCCTTGCTTACATACACTTGGGCGCTGCAAAAAGTATGCATTAAAAACATATTTTAACGGTTATTAAGTGAATAATACAAAAGAATGGCATTTATATATTTTTATTGTACTTTAAATTATCAGATTTTGTTTTTAAATATGTTTTAAATGTTAACATTTTTTTTTTATCAGGTTAAATGGACAACTGACGAAAACTATAGCGCCTCCTTGTCTGCAGGATAACATCATAAAAAATAATCCTCCTTCTTCTTCGTCTTTATTTTAGGCAATTCTGCCTGTTTTTTTTTTTAATGTATCGTCGCTACAGGTCGTCGTTCCATCTTTTTCGTGGGCGTCCTATACTACTCCTTCGGCCCACCGGTGATTTATCTCGAGCTATTTTCACTAATAGTCGTTCGGACATTCTATTTATGTGTTGGTTCCATTCTTCCATTTTCTGTTTCTTATCCACGTGTTAATGTCCTCTACTTCACGTATGTGCCTTATATTGTCATTTGTTTCTCTATCCCAAAGTGTTCTTCCTGCAATTCTTCTTAATGTTTTCGTGTTTCTGATCTTGTTTCTGCTGTGTAGGTCATAACTGGTAAAACTACAGAAATATATATACGAGATTTTACTTCTGTTCTCAAGTATTTATTTTTTCAAATAGTTTCTTTCAAGCATCCTGCTATTCTATTGGCTTTTACTATTTGTTCTTTTATTTCTTCTTCTTCTTCTTCTTCTTCTTCTTGTTATATGATAATTTAATTCTTTCGTCACTTGCTCTATAATCTGATTATCGATTTCCAGCTGGCATCTAATTGGTTTTTTGGAGATAATTACTGATTTGGTTTTTTAGCCGATATTTTCATATTAAATTTTTTTGCTGTTGTATTAAAGTGATGTAATAATTTCTGTAAGTCATCTTTATTCTCAGCGACTAGCGTAACATAATATTTGTATCCCTTTATTGCCCATTTTATAGCCTTTTTTTGTTTTTACCTCTTTAATTATTTCATCTAATATAATGTTAAACAGTAGGTCTCCTTGTCTAATACCAGTTGTTACCTCTATGGGAATTTTCTCTCGCTTCTCTTTTATTTCTTTTGTAAATGTTCTCAATTAGTTTTATTATATCCAGTGGAATATTCTTGTCATAAAGTCTGTGCACCACGTCTTGCAGCTGTACTCTATCAAATGCTTTTACCAAATCTATAAGGCATAAGAACGCTGGTCTGTTATACCCAATTGATTTTTCACTAATTTGTCTGATTACAAATGCTGGGTCGTTACAGGATCTTCCGCTCCTGAATCCTTGTTGTTCTTCTGAAAGCTGTATAAGTGGAGTTATTTTATTGGTAATTTTTGTTGTCAGTTTTAAAGTTATGCACAAGAGATTAATTCCTCGATAATTATTCGGAACGGTTTTTTTTCTCCCTTTTTAAAAAGTGGTATCATTATGCTTGTTCTCCATTCTTCCAGTATTCGCGATCCCTGTATTATTTTGTTTATGAGCTTTGTCAATTCTTTAGTCAGTTTTACTCCTCCGTACTTTAATAGTTCATTTTATATTTCATCCTTACTAGCTGATTTTCGGCTTTATCGTGTATTTCTGATGCTTCGTTGATTACTATTTCTGGTGTTTCGGGTGCCAAATTTTCTGTTGCATTATACAATTGCTTTATATAATTTATCCATGTATCTTTTTCGATGTATCTTACTTCTGTTAATCTTTCATTTCCTTTCGCTGTCCACGTATCATTCTCCAAATCTCCATAAATGTCGTGTTCCATCTCTATAGAGAATTTTTCCCAATATTCCATTTCCTTTTTTCTCACTAGTGCGTTTGTTTTATTGCGGACTGTCTTATATTCTTCATATGTTTCTCCAGTTTTTCTTGATCTATATTAAAGATAAGCTTTTGTTTTTTCTTGACATTTTACTTTCATTTCCTCGCAGAACCAAGGTGTATTATTCGGTCTTCTTGATGATGTTCTCAATCTTGTCTGGTAGAGATTTTTTATTGATTTGTCTGGTAGGCTTTCTATCTTTGTCTTTGTTTCGTAAACTGTTAGGCTTGTTTTTTAAGGTCTCTTTATGGTCATTCTGATTTTTCTCGGTATAAGACTGCGATCACTGCCTACATCTGTAGAACATAAACATCTTATGTCTAATATTTGTGTATAATGTATTTCTCTATTTGTTAGAATGTAATCTATGAATGATCTATCTCCTCTCGACTTTCGAAATGTGTATTTATGTTGGACTTTATGTTTAAAGAAGGTGTTATTTATTCGGAACTCATTTGGTGCGGAAAAGTTTATCAAAAATTCGCCATTCTCATTTGTGATATTTTCATTGTACCTGTGTTTCACTCCCGCTACTATCATGTTCCGTATTCGTGGATTTAAGTCCCCCATTATGATAATTACTTCTCTTTTTGGGACTGCATCAATTGCAAAAAAGAATCCAATCTGCAAAAATAAAAATTAATCTTGTAAATTAATGTAGTAGTTAAAAATTGTCAAAGGGTAATTCTTTCAAAAATAAAAAATTTACAGTGTTTCAAAGTTAAGTATGCAATTTTCGACCAAAAAATTTATGTTTAATTATTTATAAAAGATGGTCTATAAGAAAAATTAAAAAAACCTCTCGACGTTTTGTCGAAAAAGTAATGAAGCTTTAAAAATAAAGCGGACCCAATCCGACGCCAGGTCACATTTAATGTTATAACTTAATAAAGGAATGGAATTTTCTTAAATAAAAAAATATAAAGAATAAAAATCCGTAAAAAAATCGAATTTTTGAAAATTCGAGGTGTATGTAACCCTTTAAATTTAAAACATAAATTTTACAATTGCTGATTTGTATCTTAATAGCCATATCGATATTTTACAAATCAAAATACTCACAGATGCTAAAGCCAAAACTCATCTAATTTAACAAATGTTTTAACGCTTTGTTAGAAGATTAAATTATATCCTCTCAAAAAGTACAAATTAAGTTTGGTTAATAATAATAAAAACAACATTAATTAAGTTAATTAAAAATTAATATAATTTAAAAATGTCAAAGGGGTGTTAAAACTCCGTAAGTCCCCCATTTCACTTCATACATAACATTGTTCTAAATCGTATTTCTCTTGAAACATTTCTAAGTATTTCGGGAGGTTCTAATAACTTGTTCTAAATGTTCATGATTTCTAAAAGGCTCGTTTTTTATAAATGGCATTTTTTAAGTATAAAAATGTGGCCTATGATTCAATACCAAGACAAAGATTATGGAACGCAATGAAAGAAATGGGCATGATAAAGAACTAATATACGCAGTAAAAGCTCTCTACGAAAACAACACAGTGAACATAAAAATAGGACATAAAATAGGGAAGAGACACCAAAAATCAAAAGGCCTATTACACTGATGCTCTACATCCCTAATACTATTCAAAATATACCTCGAACAAACATTAAAAAAATGAAAGCAAAAATGTAGTGGAATGGGAGTCCCAATACGAGAAGGTTACTTATATACTCTAAGTTTCGCAAACGACCAAGTAATCATAGCGCAAGATGAGGAAGACCTCAGTTATATGGTAAGAAAACTGAAAGAAGAATACACGAAAGCAGAATTAGCAATAAACTTTGATAAAACGGAATATCAACAACAAAGGAGGGAAACGTGGAGAATCTAGAAGTCGATAACTAAACAATAATCAAAGGAACCGATAGATTTAAATATTTAGGAACCATCATTTCAAAAAACGCAACATCAGAAGAAGAGATTAAAGCTAGATTAGGACAAACGCGAACATGTATAAGACAATTAAATTCGATCCTGTAGGACAAACACATTACAAAGATAAACAAAACACGCATATACAGATCAATAATACAAAGCATAATGACATACGGATCAGAACATGGACGATCAACAAAAGAAATAAATCTAAAATTAACGTGGTAGAGATGGAGTATGGGAGAAGATGTTATAGAGTGACACGTATGGAGAGAATAACAAATGAAGAAAGAAGAAGGGAACGCAATAAACACCATTGAAGAAAAACGATTAAAATGGTATGGACACATAAGACTAAGGTAGATAATAGGTGGATTGGAAATTAGTTTATTCTGGAAAATGTGTGCAATGACTGGTAGAGGTCTGTTTCAAGTATGGTTATAACCATGAAAATTTTGTTGAGTAGGTATGAAGAAGTTTTTAATTGTCTGCACATATAGCGTGGAATTAACAGTTGTTAGGTCTGTCATTTTTAAATCACTCAAGTACGAACATAATTTCGTATTCCAACATTGTTACTTTAGTCGTCTTTTTAGGGGAATTTAAACGCTCTGGGAGATTTAGTTTAGGATTTGTGTTGCTCTAACTATGGCAATTCTGTTTATTGCCGTATAAAGATAATAAGATGTTGAGGAATATTGAAAAGCATTTACACAAGTGATTCAAGTTGAGTCTCTAAGCAATTGGCTTAAATTCTTTAACCAGCTACAGCTTGTAGGTATGTAGACGTCAATATTTATTAAGTATGTGCTGAAAAGGAACTTCCGAGTATAATGCTCCTGGTGTCTTCGATGCCTTGCTTGAAGTTTACTTAAAGTAAAACTCGTGGTTGCGAAATAAGCCAAACAAATTTTAACTGATTTATGGACCTTCCTGTTTTTTTGGTTGTCTGTTCCTAGTTATAGAAAAAAAAAGCATGTAGAAGGTGTCATATTTATAAATAATAAACAGACATAAAAGAGGCAAGTACAAAATTTGAGTCGTTGCACAGTCAAGTGGTGTTGTTTCAAAAAAACCTACAGATCTCAGGACTCATTCATTTTCAATATATATATATATATATATATATATATATATATATATATATATATATATATATATATATAAATCTTTTTGATGTATCTTGGGTTTTAGTTCATCAAATGAAAATCTTGGAGTTCTTTTGAATTTTTTTTTATATTATTTTGACGTTTCGCCCCTAGTTTTGGATATTTTCAAAAAACAGTTTGCCATGTCTAGAAATAAAATTAAAAATACATCACAGTCTTGCTTTAAATTACAACAATAACACTAGTTTACAAACATAACACGTATAATTATATAAATAAAAGGAAAAACACTGTTTTAAAATTTTACATAACTTAGTTTAAATTTAATTCCTATTTACGAATTCCATATTTTTAAGTACCTCGAAAACAAGCACCGTGATTAATGTATTTCAGTCGATGGTTAGTGTTAAGACTGGCGAAAAATATGTGTGTACGCTGGCGGACGAACTATTTTTTAGTATGATACCATTTTTGATAGTTTTTTATATTAATTTTGAAATGTTTTTATTTGCTTTTTTTTTTATTTATTTAATTGTTTATTTTTACTATTATTATTAAGTTTAAAGAAATTGGCACTAATTAGGTAAGATGTTATTGTATATTAAACTTAGGTCTTTGATGTCAGTTCAGTCGTTTACCGCGTTTTTTTTTTTTCCCTCCTTATTTCTATCATTTCTTTAATTATCAGTTTATAATAATTATGGTCCTTATTTAGGATCTTGGTTTCTTTGTAATTAAAACTGTGATTTGTTTCGTTTTCGTGCTTGTTGAGTGCGGTTGTAGCGTTTTTTGTGTATTTGTGGCCGTTTAATTTATTTTTTAGCAGTTGGCTAGTCATACCTATGTACTTTTTTGGACAATTTTCGCATGGGATAGTATATACTACATTGGAGTCCTTTGTTATGGGTGTTCTATCTTTCAGTTTAGTGAATAGAGAATTTAATTTGTTGTAGGATTTGTGGCAGACAGATATGTCGTATTTGTTTAATGTGTATTTTAATTTTTCGGATAGGTCTCTTATATATGGTAGTGATATGTATTTTTTTTGTGTTTGGTTGTTTGGGTCCGATTTTGTGTTGTTATCTTTTGTATTGTTATATAGTCGGTATGTGCGTTTTTTTATTATTTGATTTATGAAATTTATTTCGAAGCCGTTTGATGATAGAGTTTCTTTTACTTTTTTAAGGATAACCGGTCTAAATTGTGGAGAGGTCAATGTGATGGCACGATCGGTCAATCCCACTATTACACTTATTTTTTGAGATTTTGAGTGGTTTGAATGATAGTTCAGATATCTACCTGACCACGTTGGTTTAGTGTACCACTTAGTTAGGATTTTGTTGTTCTTTCTCCCGTGTATGAGAGTCATATCTAGAAAGTTTATTTCTTCATTTTTTTCTTTTTCTATAGTAAATTGGAGTTTGCGATGGAATGCGTTGAACTTTTCGTGGATTTCGTCGACCTTATCTCTAGGTGCTGCCACGAAAAGTTCAACGCATTCCATCGCAAACTCCAATTTACTATAGAAAAAGAAAAAAATGAAGAAATAAACTTTCTAGATATGACTCTCATACGCGGGAAAAAGAACAACGAAATCCTAACTAAGTGGTACACTAAACCAACGTGGTCAGGTATATATCTGAACTATCATTCAAACCACTCAAAATCTCAAAAAATAAGTATAATAGTGGGATTGACCGATCGTGCCATCACATTGACCTCTCCACAATTTAGACCGGTTATCCTTAAAAAAGTAAAAGAAACTCTATCATCAAACGGCTTCGAAATAAATGTCATAAATCAAATAATAAAAAAACGCACATACCGACTATATAACAATACAAAAGATAACAACACAAAATCGGACCCAAACAACCAAACACAAAAAAAATACATATCACTACCATATATAAGAGATCTATTCGAAAAATTAAAATACACATTAAACAAATACGACATATCTGTCTGCCACAAATCCTACAACTAATTAAATTCTCTATTCACTAAACTGAAAGATAGAACACCCATAACAAAGGACTCCAATGTAGTATATACTATCCCATGCGAAAATTGTCCAAAAAAGTACATAGGTATGACTAGCCAACTGCTAAAAAATAAATTAAACGGCCACAAATACACAAAAAACGCTACAACCGCACTCAACAAGCACGAAAACGAAACAAATCACAGTTTTAATTACAAAGAAACCAAGATCCTAAATAAGGACCATAATTATCATAAACTGATAATTAAAGAAATGATAGAAATAAGGAGGGAAAAAAACGCGGTAAACGACAGAACTGACATCAAAGACCTAAGTTTAATATACAATAACATCTTACCTAATTAGTGCCAATTTCTTTAAACTTAATAATAATAGTAAAAATAAACAATTAAATAAATAAAAAAAAGCAAATAAAAACATTTCAAAATTAGTATAAAAAACTATCAAAAATGGTATCATACTAAAAAATAGTTCGTCCGCCAGTCTTAACACTAACCATCGACTGAAATACATTAATCACGGTCACTTGTTTTCGAGGTACTTAAAAATATGGAATTTGTAAATAGAAATTAAATTTAAACTAAGTTATGTAAAATTTTAAAACAGTGTTTTTCCTTTTATTTATATAATTATACGTGTTATATTTGTAAACTAGTGTTATTGTTGTAATTTAAAGCAAGACTGTGATGTATTTTTAATTTTATTTCTAGACATGGCAAACTGTTTTTTGAAAATGCCCAAAACTAGGGGCGAAACGTCAAAATAATATAAAAAAAAATTCAAAAGAACTCCAAGATTTTCATTTAATGAACTAAAACCCAAGATACATCAAAAAGATTTATTTATATAAAGGTTCAAGAAATCAAATCTATATATATATATATATATATATATATATATATATATATATATATATATATATATATATATATAATCCTGACCAAGTTTCGAAGAGATCATCGTAACCCGATTTAAACAAAAAAAACTTAACCTAACGTAACCTAATCTAGCTAAATAGAAAGTAAAATAATGAAAAATTAGGAAATGAAAAGTGATAGTCTCTGAATCTAAAAGCCTAAACTAGGCACTTCGCACTTTGTGCCCGTGGAGACTTTTAATCAGGGCTACAAAAGCTAAAAAAAAAAATGTAATATAAAAGAAGTTGGCCGGGCCCCATTTTCCATAAGATTAGTGAGGGGTCCCTTGACTATGGCGTTATGTATCTTTACAATGAGTCCTAATATTAAGTTTCTCGTCCATGATAGATTTTATTTCCCTGCATTAGAAATGAAAAATTAACACACACCGAAAACATTTTCTTTCTGTGTTAGTAGGGCTCCATATAGACGAGATGTCTAAACATTTTATTAGATATATTTCTTTTAATATTTCCTGCCGCCAAAGATTCATATCCGGCAGCTAAATCAAATCAAACCTTTTCAGCTCCTGTAGTTCGCTTTTGTTGGCCCAATTTGATTACCAAAACTTTATTTTACTAGAAAGTGATCAATTTGTTCGTTTTTTTTTTCATTGTTAAGACAGTTAAGGGTCGATGATAGATAACATATATGCACATAGTATGATTTTTGATGAAATTTTCCAAGATAATGAAATAAAACATAAATGAATTTTGTTAGTGTTTTCATGCTTTTTATTTAATATATTCTCTTCTTAACGTGGAATACTCTTTACAATAATTTATTAGTGATTTAGATAAATTTTATGTGATTCTCGGAAATGCACGTATAGATGATCCCTATATTCTCAAGAAAGCATCTTTCACATTTATTTCCATACACCTGGGCGCTGCGAAATGTATGTATGTTTTAAAAACAATACTTTTAGTGAATTAAGTGAATAAAACAAAAGAATGGCGATTATATATTTTTATTGTTCTTTAAATTATAAGAATTTTTTTCTTAAATATGTTTTAAATGCTAACATTATTTTTTATCGCGCTAAATGGGCCACCAATCAAAACTATGATGCTTCCTTGTCTGCAGGATAACTACACAAAAAATAATCCAATCTGCAAAAACAAAAAATAATCTTGTAATGTAGTAGATAAAAAGAAGACAAAAGAAGAAAGGAAATAAAGAAGAAAATAAAAAGTTATAAACTCAAAGAGAAAACGCATAGAAATAAATACCAAGAAATCCTTAGGAAAATGCTAAGAGGACAGAATGGAGACGAGACAGACATGGAGGATCACTGGCAAAGATTAAAAGAAACAACACTAACTGCAGCAGAAGAAAGTCACGGAAAAACAAAATCGGGGAACAACTATTGGAAAAGAACAAACTGGTGGACAACAGAGTTACAGAAAAGCGTTAAGGAAAAGAAAAGCTATGGAACAAATATCTTAGTACAAATACAACAAAGGACTACGAAAGATACAAGGAGATAAGGAAACTAGTCAAAACCACAGTAAAAGAAGTGAAGCAAGAGTCTTAGAGGAAATTCAGGCAAAATATGAAAGAAAATTTCAGAGGCAACCAGAAACTATTTTACGGAACACTGAAACAACTAAGAAAGAAGAACGAATGTAGCATGAGAAATATGAAGAACAAAAATGGAAACATAACAACAGATGAAGTCCAGATAATGGATAGATGAAAAGAACACTTTCAGGAAATAACAGAATCAGATATCACGAAGGTATAGGTAACCGAAATAAGAGAGGAAGGAGGGCCTGTAGAATTAACTATTTCCGAAGATGAAGTCAATGAAGCCATAGCGAAATTGAAAACAGGTAAAGCAGCCGGGATCGCCAAAATTACACCGGAAATGCTGAAGCCTGGAGGAAGAGGGAAGAATAGATTTCACCAAGTTGCTAAATAAGATCGTAAAAGAAAACATAGTGCCCAAGGACTGAAATACTAGTATTATACTATTCATAATATTCCAATTCATAAAAAAGGAGACGTAGGAGTGCCAAAATTATAGAGGCATAACATTAATGAGTCTATCAGCCAAAGTACTCGCTAGAATAATAGGAACAAGAATAAAAGATCAGTTAGAAAACTCTCTAGAAGAAACCCAATATGGTTTTAGAAAAGGCAGGAGTACACAGGAACCCATACTTATATTAAGGCAGAGTATAGAGAAATAGCTTTCATCGACTTAAAAAGGCATTCGATAGAGTAGGACGAGAGGATATATGGGAAAGCCTACAAAGATGTGGAGTAAATAGGGAAATAACAGAAGTGATAAAAAATATGTAAGATACAACAAAAAATAGGGTAAGAACAAAAAACCGGTCAAGTGCAAGTTGAACTTGCACAATTAGTGTTCCGTACATTGATTGTTTTTAAAATAAAAATTTTTGTTAGGGTGGTATAAAATGATCAGTGACTTCACAAAACACACCCCAAATGAGTTTTCAACAAAGTTTGTTTCCAATCTTTACTGAAAACTGGTGACCTTGAAATTTTGTTTTTTTTTATACCAAATAAATTATTAAAGGTAATGCACTCGTGATAATTTTCGTTCAATCTATACCCCGTGGAGAATATTCCAGAATTTTTTCAAAATTTTTTGATCAGTACTTTTCGAGATATGGTAAGGGAGAGCGATTTTTTAAAAGTAATACGAAGAAAAGTGTGCGCAAGTATTACATTATATAAATATATATATATATATATATATATATATATATATATATATATATATATATATATATATATATATATATATATATATATATATATATATATATATATATATATATATATATATATATATATATATATATATATATATATAAATTATATATATATATATATATATATATATATATATATATATATATATATATATATATATATATATTACTCGTGTTTTCACAAGCTTTCATTTGACACCACACTCGATGACCTAGTAAAAAAATTTTTTTTCACTTCCGATTTCATCCCTCAAAACGAACCCCTTAAGTCAAAATTTATGTTACGGTGGTATAAAATGATCAGTGACTTCACAAAACACACCCCAAAAGAGTTTTCAACAAAGTTTGTTTTCAATCTTTACTGAAATCTGATGACGTTGAAATTTTTTTTTTTTTTATATACCATACAAATTATTAAAGGTAATGCACTCGTGATAATTTTCGTTCAATCTACACCCCGTGGAGAATATTCCAGAATTTTTTCGAAATTTTTCGATAAGTACTTTTCGAGATAAGGCCCGGGACAGCGATTTTTCGCGAATTTTTAAAAATAATACAAAGAAAAGTGCGCGCAAGTATAATATTATATGTATATTTTTTACTCGTGTTTTCACAAGCTTTCATTTGACACCACACTCGATGACCTAGTAAAAAAATTTTTTTTGGACTTTTGACTTCACCCCCCAAAACTAACCCCTTAAGTCAAAATTTAATTCTCAAAACTACATGGCTCTAATGAGGCCATCAATTCCTATATTATTACCAAATTTCACTTTTCTATGTCAAATAGTTTCGGAGAAAATCGGGTGTGACAGACAGACAGACAGACAGACACCGAAGTGATCTTATAAGTGTTCCGTACGGAACACTAAAATGAAGTGTTAAGAGATTTCGAAATAACGACCGCCCTAAAACAAGGATGTGTGCTGAGCCCTTTATTATTCGCAATAGTGCTAAACAAGGCAGTGAAGAGAGCCAAGCAGAAAACAAGACTGATGATGCTGGGATACTAGAATATGCAAAAAATCGAAATATCAGAACTACTTTTTGCGGACGATATGGCGATAATAGCAGACACAGAAGAAAACCTACAGCACAACCTAAATAATCCCTCACAAGTAAGGACAAGAGTAGAATAAACGTAATGGAAATGAGATTCCTGAGGAAAATAGATGGAAAATCAAGAAAGGACATAATCAGGAACGAAGTATTCAGAAGCAAATTCAAAATAAAACCAATGTTGACAAAAATTCAGGAGAGACCCCTGGGATGGCTGGGACATATACACAGGATAACGGAAGAAAGACTAACAAAAAGAATATATGAGGCACGAGTCCAGGGAGCAAATAGAAGAAGAAGACCTAGGAGAACATAGCAAGAGGAGGCAAGGAACACTCCCCAGGAGAGAAATATTCAGCGGAGTGAAATTAAGAACCTAACACAGAATAGAAAAGAGTGGAAGAGGCTGATCAACTCAACTCCACAGTCTTAAATCTCACGGTAGACTTAGGAATAACTAAGTAAGATAAAAAGTATCAAAAGGTTTCTTTTTAAATAAAAAATTTACGGTGTTTCAAATTTTAATATGCAATTTTCGACCAAAAAATTTATGTTTAATTATTTATAAAAAATTATCTATTGGCATCTTGTAGAAAAAGTAACTGATATAATAAAAAATAAATAGAAGTAAAAAAATATTAAAAATTGACTAGTAATATTGCAGATAGTGTCTGAAAACAGGTAGCGGTCCCAATCCGACGCCAGGTTACATTTAATGCTTTGTAAAGGAATGGAATTTTCTTAAAATTTTTTTTTTTGAATAAATCTTATAATATTCTTTAGAGAATAAAAAATTCGTAAAAAAATCGAATTTATTAGTTTCTGAACCGAGATTTGAACTCAAGTCTGCGGCGTAGAAGCAGACACCTTACCCACTACGCTATGGCTTCCTCTCTCTTTTTACGTTCAACAAGGTATTAATAATTATGATTTAGAAGTTTAATGAGTAGAATTTGTTCTGCTTCAAATGAATATTTTGAACCAAGTCAAATTTTTGGTCTCGAAATCATTTCTCTGTGTAGAATACTCGCCAATTTCACCTAGTTTAGTGGTTGTTACATTCAGAAAAATTAAGGAGTTACATACACTTCAAGTTTTCAGAAATTCGAGTTTTGCTTACTCCATTCCATTACAAGGTTATAGCATTAAATGTGACCTGACGTCGGATCAGGACCGCTACCTCTTTTCAGACACTGTCTGCAATATTACTCAGTCAATTTTTGCTATTTTTTATTTTTTTTTTTTAAATCTCAATAATTTCTTTTTCTACAAAATGTCTAGAGATTTTTTAAATAATTTTCTAATAGACAACTTTTTATAAATAATTAAGCATAAACTGTTTGGTCGAAACTTGCATACTAAAGTTTGAAACACCGTAAATTTTTTATTTTTGAAAAACTACTACATTATTTTGCAAGATTAATTTTTATTGCAGACTGGATTATTTTTTGTGGTTATCCTGCAGACAAGGAGGTGTAATAGTTTTCATCAGTGGTCTATTTAATTTGATCAAAAATAATAATAACATTTAAAACATATTAAAAAAAATTTTTATAATTTAAAGTACAATAAAAATATATAATCGCCATTATTTTGTATTGTTCACTTTTAAATATATTTTTTTTAAATATACATACTTTTTACGGCGCCTAGGTGTATGTAAGGAGGTTGAGATTTATTACACATAGAAATTAGTTTAATCCACAGGGACCGGTTTTCTATAAGATTTGTAGGGTCTCCTTTTCTATATATAAAAAATATATGTAAAAACACTAAATCTCTTTTTTTTATCGGTTACTTCCTCACGTTAATAGAGATTTAATCCTTTTCCATATCATGCAGATGGGATATTGGACAGTTTTGTTCGCGTACCGAAACATACATTCGTATTTCACAGTCTCCTTTTTAGCCAAGACGGTAGTTCGTCTTGTCTAGACTTTTTGTATGTTCTATTTTTATGCCATCTCATTTTTATCGTCTATTTTTATATAAGACGTAAAAACATTCTATTTCTCAAAACAAATCATCAAGAAAAATAGCTTTTCGGTACACCAAGCTCTCATAAGATAAAATATTTTATGAAAATAACCTTGTAGAAATATCGAGAAACTTTTTATCTGTTGAGTATAGATTTCATGACTACCTTACATTTTTAAACGAGTTAAGTAAAGTCACAAACTGAAGAGTTTTAACTCAATAATAATTTTTATTCATTTATAGTAACTTGAGAAACTCCATAAAATCAAATAGTTTGCAACAAAATGAAACTTTGTTGCGAATTTATCCCGGTGGAACAGGTTTGAGTTAGTGTAGGGGTACATGTTAAAAAAAATTGTATTAATCATGCTACAAAGCAATTCGTCGATAATAAATACCAACGGCTAAAAATATCACATATTGTACGATGTTTTAAACCAAATGATTCATTAGGAATTCATCAAGCAGACCATAGTTATTTCAAAAAACAAGCTAAGGGCAAGTCGGACTTGCGCAATTAGTGTTCCTGCTTTTGAAATAAAAAATTTTCTTACGCAGGTATAAAACGATCAATGGCTTTACAAAACACACCCCAAATGAGTCTTCAACAAAGTTTTTTTCCGGTCTTTACTGCAGCGTTTTTCAACCTGCGGGGTGCGCCCCACTAGGGAGGAGTGATTACACTATTGGGGGGGCGTGAGCGTATCGAAAAGAAATTATTATTAAAAACATTTATTAAAAACATTTAATATAATTTATTGAAAGGAAAGCAAAACAAAATACATTCTGACATGATAAAAAATAAAATATACGTTTACACTGATATAATACACCTATAAATAGGATTGTATTAGTACTGCACAATGTATTTACCTAATAATTAATATATCAATACTAAATTAAAAATAAGTTTAATAATTATTAGTGACTCCCTTGGGCCTGTTTTGCAGAGCAAAGATTTTCGAAGGATGGTTTAATATTAGAAATAGAAACTCTGAGTTCTTTTTCTATATATAGTTGAGATCTATTTTGTTTTCAAAGCAGCCACCGCAGAAAATCCGGTTTCGTAAGGTAGGATGTTGAAAATGGTAATAGTATACGAAATGCTCTTGTTTTCAGTGCAGAAAACTCATCATTCGCCCCTGCCCAAAACTCAAACAGTGATTTATTATTAAATTGTCTTTTGATTTCGCCACTTGCCGTGAAGTCTATGAAGATTTCTTCTTTGGAAGTTGAGAGCCCTTCGGGAGTATTTTAAAATGGATCCCTAACCCACTCGTAACTTGCTACCAAGTTGTCGTCAGTAAGAAAATACTTTTTAAAATTCTTTGTCAATATGGCTAGATGATTTTCAATGGTTACTAAAACAACTTTCACATGTTGTTCTTCAGCCTTGTATGTTTTAACACATTCACCCACATTTGCAAATATTTCTAGGTTTTTTTGCTTTACATTTCTGCTCCACATTTCCAATTTTCTACAAAAAGCAATAATTTTATCACTTGTATCGAATGTATGTGTATTTGTTCCTTGGAGTTGAAGATTGAATGTATTTAGTTTCTCGAATATATCGACCACGTAGCTCAATTTCATCACAAATAAACTATCTCAAAACCTTTCGGCTTCCGGTCGGTTTTCCTCTTCTAGAGAAATGGCGATTTCATTTCTTAATTCATAAACACGTTGCAAACATTTCCCACGTGATAACCATCTTATTTCGCAATAAAATAGTAACGCTGAATGTTCGGCACCCATGTAAGACAAAGTGCAGAAGAAATTCTAGATTTTAGGGGTCTCATTTTAATATAATTTACTACGGTTACAACTGTAGTGAGCACAATATTCAGAGCAGGACTCATTTCTTTGGAAGTCAGAGCTTCTCTGTGGATCATACAATGTGTCCACACACACACAGTGGAGATTTTTGTTTCATAAGTACTTGTACACTTTGAAATCTTCCAGACATTGAATGAGCACCATGAGTACATATTCCGACTCAATTTTTCCACTTCATATTTGCCTTGTTTATAAAATCATTTAAGATAGCGAATAATGCGAGTGATGCTGCTTTGAGTTTTATTGGTTTGCAGAAAAATAGTTCTTCTACTGCTGACATACCATCACAAAATCGAACATAGGCAATGAAATGAGCGTCTTTATTGCTATCTATTGCCTCATCAAGCTGAATTGAATACAATTTGTCACGCAACTTCCCGAATAGCTGATGTACATTTTTAGCTATCTCACTAATTCGACGGGCAACAGTATCATTTGATATAGGGATGGAGAGCAATTGTTAGGCAAAATTATCTCCAAACGTATTTTCTACAATCTCAATTGCTGCTGGCAAAACAAGCTCTTCACCAATGGTGTGAGGCTATTTACGAGTACATCTGGCTATTTTATGCGAAACTTTGTAAGAGGCTAGTAATGCTTTTTCATTCACAAAGTTTTTTTTTAAAAATAAGTTCTGCTTTACATATGATTTTAATTTTAATTCCAAGAATTCTCGGGGTTTGTCAAGGTACTCACTATGAAGCGTTTCCAAATGTCGTTTAAGTTTATTTGATTTCATGCGGTTTCTGCCAAGATTTTTGAACAAATAACACACGGGGGCCTTTGTTCTTCATTTACTTCAGTACTGGTAAACCCTAAATTTAAGTGTTCTTGAGAATATTTTCTTGATTTTATTTTCGGAACCACGCTCGTCTGTGCACTTGTTGATGCTTCACTATCGTCTAATGCTCGCTTACGCCCATTTAAAAATTTATCCATCATTCTATATCAATTTAGTGCCGTGAATACTTAATACCTTGAATTTCAACAAATTATAACATTCACATTTATGATAAATCAGATAGCAGTAGAAGGGTCAACTCGACTGAGTCAGGCTGTAATTGAACGAGGTGCAGCATTTATACACTTTTGGGCAGACTTTCCGAATGTTCGAGACAACTCGGAACTTCTCGCAAAGCCGCTACCGATATGGTGGACGTGACAGAGAGCAATAGAGAGGCATCGATTCTAGTTTTGTCCACGCAGTAGATATATGTTGCCAAATATGAATAAATTTACTTATTCTTGGTAGTTTGTAAGGTTTATAATTCAGGTCATAGTGTAGCTTTAGCATCAAAATACTGAAAATACATTATTATTGCATGCATTGTTATTGTATGAGAGGGGGGAGGCGCGATGAAAATTATATTTGAAAATTGGGTCGCAAATACTGAAAGGTTGAGAAACGCTGCTTTACTGAAAACTGATGACCTTCAAATTTTAGTTTTTTTTTTATATATCAGATTAAAGGTAATGCACTCGCTACTGTCTTTTTTGGTTAACTGTGATTATACTATCAAAATTCCAAAGAAATTTATTTTCTTAAAAATTGTAATAACTAAGAAGAAATTATGTAAATAACACCAAAAAAAATGGCAAAACTTTTTAATATTTTATCTAAAAACAAAATGAAAAAGGTCTTACACTAATTCATTTAAAGTAATTAGATCCCGAGGTCAAAATCCCTAAGGCATTGCACTAAAACAGCTTATGAAGATTTATAAGAAGCTTATGGAGAACATTCCTACAAACTGAATCTGGGCCTGGTGAAAGCCTAAAATTTAAAAGCATACCTGCCTGCTAGGAAGCATGATCGTCAAATTTCCACCTCACGTAATTGTTAACACCTTAGCTGGACAATCTTCTGTAGGTTTGTGGCCTGAAAGGCCACAGACGGAGGGTAGGTATGCTTCCAAATTTTAGGTACAATATATTGAATCTTACTTAAAGTAAAAAAAGTATTTAGAATTTGATTTAAGCAATACTTGCAAAGTTTTGAGCATCTACAACACAAAAAATAAAATTCCAATTTTTGAAAAATATTTCTTTATCTAGCCAAAGACTTTTAATTTTCGCTTGTCTAAATAGTTACATTGAGGTAAATATTTCCTTTGATTTCACAAGAGTTTTAAAATGTGTTTTCTGATCCTCGTCAAGCCTTGCTTACATACACTTGGGCGCTGCAAAAAGTATGCATTAAAAACATATTTTAACGGTTATTAAGTGAATAATACAAAAGAATGGCATTTATATATTTTTATTGTACTTTAAATTATCAGATTTTGTTTTTAAATATGTTTTAAATGTTAACATTTTTTTTTTATCAGGTTAAATGGACCACTGACGAAAACTATAGCGCCTCCTTGTCTGCAGGATAACATCATAAAAAATAATCCTCCTTCTTCTTCGTCTTTATTTTAGGCAATTCTGCCTGTTTTTTTTTTTTTTTAATGTATCGTCGCTACAGGTCGTCGTTCCATCTTTTTCGTGGGCGTCCTATACTACTCCTTCGGCCCACCGGTGATTTATCTCGAGCTATTTTCACTAATAGTCGTTCGGACATTCTATTTATGTGTTGGTTCCATTCTTCCATTTTCTGTTTCTTATCCACGTGTTAATGTCCTCTACTTCACGTATGTGCCTTATATTGTCATTTGTTTCTCTATCCCAAAGTGTTCTTCCTGCAATTCTTCTTAATGTTTTCGTGTTTCTGATCTTGTTTCTGCTGTGTAGGTCATAACTGGTAAAACTACAGAAATATATATACGAGATTTTACTTCTGTTCTCAAGTATTTATTTTTTCAAATAGTTTCTTTCAAGCATCCTGCTATTCTATTGGCTTTTACTATTTGTTCTTTTATTTCTTCTTCTTCTTCTTCTTCTTCTTCTTGTTATATGATAATTTAATTCTTTCGTCACTTGCTCTATAATCTGATTATCGATTTCCAGCTGGCATCTAATTGGTTTTTTGGAGATAATTACTGATTTGGTTTTTTAGCCGATATTTTCATATTAAATTTTTTTGCTGTTGTATTAAAGTGATGTAATAATTTCTGTAAGTCATCTTTATTCTCAGCGACTAGCGTAACATAATATTTGTATCCCTTTATTGCCCATTTTATAGCCTTTTTTTGTTTTTACCTCTTTAATTATTTCATCTAATATAATGTTAAACAGTAGGTCTCCTTGTCTAATACCAGTTGTTACCTCTATGGGAATTTTCTCTCGCTTCTCTTTTATTTCTTTTGTAAATGTTCTCAATTAGTTTTATTATATCCAGTGGAATATTCTTGTCATAAAGTCTGTGCACCACGTCTTGCAGCTGTACTCTATCAAATGCTTTTACCAAATCTATAAGGCATAAGAACGCTGGTCTGTTATACCCAATTGATTTTTCACTAATTTGTCTGATTACAAATGCTGGGTCGTTACAGGATCTTCCGCTCCTGAATCCTTGTTGTTCTTCTGAAAGCTGTATAAGTGGAGTTATTTTATTGGTAATTTTTGTTGTCAGTTTTAAAGTTATGCACAAGAGATTAATTCCTCGATAATTATTCGGAACGGTTTTTTCTCCCTTTTTAAAAAGTGGTATCATTATGCTTGTTCTCCATTCTTCCAGTATTCGCGATCCCTGTATTATTTTGTTTATGAGCTTTGTCAATTCTTTAGTCAGTTTTACTCCTCCGTACTTTAATAGTTCATTTTATATTTCATCCTTACTAGCTGATTTTCGGCTTTATCGTGTATTTCTGATGCTTCGTTGATTACTATTTCTGGTGTTTCGGGTGCCAAATTTTCTGTTGCATTATACAATTGCTTTATATAATTTATCCATGTATCTTTTTCGATGTATCTTACTTCTGTTAATCTTTCATTTCCTTTCGCTGTCCACGTATCATTCTCCAAATCTCCATAAATGTCGTGTTCCATCTCTATAGAGAATTTTTCCCAATATTCCATTTCCTTTTTTCTCACTAGTGCGTTTGTTTTATTGCGGACTGTCTTATATTCTTCATATGTTTCTCCAGTTTTTCTTGATCTATATTAAAGATAAGCTTTTGTTTTTTCTTGACATTTTACTTTCATTTCCTCGCAGAACCAAGGTGTATTATTCGGTCTTCTTGATGATGTTCTCAATCTTGTCTGGTAGAGATTTTTTATTGATTTGTCTGGTAGGCTTTCTATCTTTGTCTTTGTTTCGTAAACTGTTAGGCTTGTTTTTTAAGGTCTCTTTATGGTCATTCTGATTTTTCTCGGTATAAGACTGCGATCACTGCCTACATCTGTAGAACATAAACATCTTATGTCTAATATTTGTGTATAATGTATTTCTCTATTTGTTAGAATGTAATCTATGAATGATCTATCTCCTCTCGACTTTCGAAATGTGTATTTATGTTGGACTTTATGTTTAAAGAAGGTGTTATTTATTCGGAACTCATTTGGTGCGGAAAAGTTTATCAAAAATTCGCCATTCTCATTTGTGATATTTTCATTGTACCTGTGTTTCACTCCCGCTACTATCATGTTCCGTATTCGTGGATTTAAGTCCCCCATTATGATAATTACTTCTCTTTTTGGGACTGCATCAATTGCAAAAAAGAATCCAATCTGCAAAAATAAAAATTAATCTTGTAAATTAATGTAGTAGTTAAAAATTGTCAAAGGGTAATTCTTTCAAAAATAAAAAATTTACAGTGTTTCAAAGTTAAGTATGCAATTTTCGACCAAAAAATTTATGTTTAATTATTTTATAAAAGATGGTCTATAAGAAAAAAATTAAAAAAACCTCTCGACGTTTTGTCGAAAAAGTAATGAAGCTTTAAAAATAAAGCGGACCCAATCCGACGCCAGGTCACATTTAATGTTATAACTTAATAAAGGAATGGAATTTTCTTAAATAAAAAAATATAAAGAATAAAAATCCGTAAAAAAATCGAATTTTTGAAAATTCGAGGTGTATGTAACCCTTTAAATTTAAAACATAAATTTTACAATTGCTGATTTGTATCTTAATAGCCATATCGATATTTTACAAATCAAAATACTCACAGATGCTAAAGCCAAAACTCATCTAATTTAACAAATGTTTTAACGCTTTGTTAGAAGATTAAATTATATCCTCTCAAAAAGTACAAATTAAGTTTGGTTAATAATAATAAAAACAACATTAATTAAGTTAATTAAAAATTAATATAATTTAAAAATGTCAAAGGGGTGTTAAAACTCCGTAAGTCCCCCATTTCACTTCATACATAACATTGTTCTAAATCGTATTTCTCTTGAAACATTTCTAAGTATTTCGGGAGGTTCTAATAACTTGTTCTAAATGTTCATGATTTCTAAAAGGCTCGTTTTTATAAATGGCATTTTTTAAGTATAAAAATGTGGCCTATGATTCAATACCAAGACAAAGATTATGGAACGCAATGAAAGAAATGGGCATGATAAAGAACTAATATACGCAGTAAAAGCTCTCTACGAAAACAACACAGTGAACATAAAAATAGGACATAAAATAGGGAAGAGACACCAAAAATCAAAAGGCCTATTACACTGATGCTCTACATCCCTAATACTATTCAAAATATACCTCGAACAAACATTAAAAAAATGAAAGCAAAAATGTAGTGGAATGGGAGTCCCAATACGAGAAGGTTACTTATATACTCTAAGTTTCGCAAACGACCAAGTAATCATAGCGCAAGATGAGGAAGACCTCAGTTATATGGTAAGAAAACTGAAAGAAGAATACACGAAAGCAGAATTAGCAATAAACTTTGATAAAACGGAATATCAACAACAAAGGAGGGAAACGTGGAGAATCTAGAAGTCGATAACTAAACAATAATCAAAGGAACCGATAGATTTAAATATTTAGGAACCATCATTTCAAAAAACGCAACATCAGAAGAAGAGATTAAAGCTAGATTAGGACAAACGCGAACATGTATAAGACAATTAAATTCGATCCTGTAGGACAAACACATTACAAAGATAAACAAAACACGCATATACAGATCAATAATACAAAGCATAATGACATACGGATCAGAACATGGACGATCAACAAAAGAAATAAATCTAAAATTAACGTGGTAGAGATGGAGTATGGGAGAAGATGTTATAGAGTGACACGTATGGAGAGAATAACAAATGAAGAAAGAAGAAGGGAACGCAATAAACACCATTGAAGAAAAACGATTAAAATGGTATGGACACATAAGACTAAGGTAGATAATAGGTGGATAAAGAAAATAACGGAGTGAAGCCCTATAGGGAGAAGAAAAAGAGGAAGACTCGGACGATCGTGAAGAGACGATGTGGACGAGGCTATGGAGGACAGGGTCTAACAGATGGAGAATGGGAAGATAGAAACCGATGCAATCAAAGACTGAGAAGGAAGACAGCGTCAGCTGTAGAAAATCCTTGACGTCAGCCTATCCATTGGTCGCCAAACTTTTCATTCGTATGTGCTTTCTTTCCATTGAAGGGATATTATCTAGAAAATCTGACAAATTTGTCAGCAATAAAAATAAGTATCCAAGAACATCTAAGTTACCCCTTAGAAAAAAAGGTTTTCGTACCTAAAATTCCATACCACAAATTCACTTTAAAACTATATGGGTCTTTACTTTCGACAATAAATTTCGAGATTTCATTGGCCTACCATTTACAATTTCGAAGTGAATGTTGCTTCGTCTGAAATTAAAATTTTCCTTGGGAAATTAAAATATATTTATAGTTTCCAAGCCAACCGAATTTATGGTGCGCTTGTGATTTTAAAACTTTAAAAGGCTCCACTAAAACAAGGTATTTTTCGTCAGTAATAACAAATTTTCTAGTAAAAAATCCTTTCAATATATCAGTTATATGTTATGAACCCATAACAATAATTCTGTTTAATTAGGATAGTTTGCATGAAAAAGAACTGTCACTGAACTTTGCCAACATCAATAACACACTATTTTGCTTTACTAATTTGCCATATCCCATAAAAAAAAAATTGCATAATATTTTTCACTAAGTAAACAAAATATTTTGTAGCCAAAGAGAGTTTAAGGTTAGATTATCGCTAACATCATTGCCTTTATCCCGTATTAAAAATCACGTTTTGTATCAGCCATAAACATTTTAGTTGTGACAAGGACAGCGCAATGATTTTTAATTCACGTAGTCCAGTAATTTTGTAAATTTTGAATTTTGTCCAAATTTATTAAAAATAAGTGTTAGGTGTGACTCTAATTGACTCCAAGAGTCATTTATTTATATTAAACGATTTTCATGACTCCCTATATATATATATATATATATATATATATATATATATATATATATATAATTCTTTTATTTTTATCTTGGGTGTAGGTTTGTTTAGTTAACACACTTGGGTTTTTTTTTGTTTTAAACAATTTTTTTATTTGACGTTTCGTCCTCAATTTGGGCATTTTCAAAAATTTTTCTTTGGTTTAATTTCCATTTCACAAAATATATGAACATATGCTCTTAAAATTTTGTCATTTAAATAAGAACTATTCTAAGACTAACTAAGAAATAAAAATTAACAATAACAATTGGTCTAAAATTAACACACTAATTACGTATTTTATATTATTCCTACCTCGAAAATAAGCGAACCTGATCAATACATTTCGGTTTATGGCCAACGGTAGATTGCAGAAAGAAACAGTTTTTGTCACCTAATTTTTATTAGATTTTTATGCTAACTTATTTTTGAAAATATGTTTTTATTATTTTTATTCATTTTTCTTTTTTGTTTTCTTTTTAATTATTGGTTTTAAGTAATTGATAACTAATTACGTAAGATGTTGTTGTAAATTAAATTTAGGTCTTAATATCTGTTCTGTCGTTCACTGCGTTTTTTTTTCTTTTCTTATTTCTATCATTTCCCTAATTACTAATTTATGGTAGTTGTGGTCTTTGTTAAAGATTCAGTTTCTTTGTAATGAAATGTGTGATTTGTTTCGTTTTCGTGTTTGTTAAGTGCAGTTGTGGCATTTTTTTAGTATTTGTGACAATTTAATCTTAGTCTTTCAGTACTTGGCTAGTCAAATCTATGTATTTTTTGAGCAATTTTCACATGGCATAGAGTATATTACGTAAGAGCTTTTTGTTATGGGAGTTTTACTTTTAAGTTTGATGCATAGGGAATTTAGCTTGTTATAAGATTTGTGGCAAACAGTTATTTCATATTTGTTTAGTGTGTATTTTAGTGTTTCAGATAGGTCTTTTATTTACGGTTATGCTATGTATTTTTTTGCGTTTTGTTGCTTTGGTTTGCTTTTGTGTTGTTATTTTTAGCATTGTTGTAGAGTTTGTACGTGCGTTTTTTTATTATTTGATTTATGTTATTCATTTTGAAACCGTTTGATGACAGAACAATAAGTCTAAATTATGGAAAGGTTAATGTGACCGCACGATCGGTCAAACCTATGATTACACTTATTTTTTGGGATTTTGAATGGTTTGAGTGGTAGTTCAGGTAACTATTAGGCCACGTTGATTTAGTGTACTATTTTGTAGGATTATGGTATTTTTTTCCACCAATAAAATACAATTACAAATAATATTATTATATATTATGTTCTCTATAAGCGAAAACTATGTAATTCATTAGATCAGACTTTTAATGATAATGGGAAAGCAAGTAAATGAAGAAATCCCTTGAATATAGTGTAACATTAATTTTTTCCTAGATTTTAAGATCATGTTACGTCACTGTTTTTCTCCCTATAATTTATATTTTTTCTCCATTTTTATATTTATTGCAGTAATTACTAATTTTTAAGCAGTGTAGTTCAATCGAATTTTTCAGCCGTTTATTTTACAGTGTGCATTGCGGGTTATCTACTGGATTTATTTAATTCGCATCTAATGCGTTGATTGGCTAGAGTTTGTATCCGGGAAGTAGCCATCTTGAAGACGTGATTTTACGGAAGGGAGAAAAATATTTAAGGGTCCGGATGACATGGATCTTGGCTTTTTCCATCAAGTAGCCGTAGTAGGCTTTTTCCATCATGTAGCCGCAAGAGCTTTTTCCATCGTATAGCCGCAAAAGGCTTTTTCCATCATGTAGCCGTAGCCTGGTCTTTTTGTCTAGCCGAGAAGAACTAGGGCATATATTTTGTGAAGCCAAAGTAAGGGCTTTTTCTTCAGAAGGCCATCCAGTAGGCTTTTTTTTATCAAGTTGCCGTACTCGTATATTAGTGATGTAGTAGTGCAAAAATGGTTTGAGTGGTCAAGTTCAAGGCCTTTTCCCTTGAAATATTCCCAGACCTTTAGGGGTCAAGAAAAGTTTAGCAGCCCAAAGGGAACTGAGGTAGCCAAGGTGGAGACATCAGTGTTATGAATATCTCACCAGGACAGGCCAAAAACTCATAAGAAAACAAACCTTAAGTCATCAGTATATCATTTCGTAGACCTAGTTTCCCGTTGACAAGTGCGTTTTACATCGTACCGAACTGGTAATTCGTGAAGTGAATCCCACGAACCTTCAACTTCGTGTTTAACAAAGCTTTAATTAAAATCCTGATTTAAAGACTCTATTTAAGAATACCACCTACTAGACTAAGGGATTTTATTTAGTAATAAGGTTAATAGTAGTTTAGCTAAGTTAGAACTTTTAATTTTGTCATTAATAAACCCTTTTCCTTATTTAAGGCTAGCGTTTTACTGAATCTCCTGTTCTACTTTTCAGGACGCAACGGTTGTACCATAACACAATTATTCTTAACAACTATATAACATTTCAGTATTTTTTCATTTTTTAGCTGAAGTTAGATCCTTTTATTTCAAAATAAATGCTGCTCAAAATCTGTACAACCAAAAAATTTTAACAAATATAGAGACTATTTTCAAAAGACGTACAAAAATTATCGCTTACCCATATTACTCTACCAAGAAAAACTGAGCTAGTGTATGTCTAATTTCTTGAGTTCTTTCAATATTAATATCCACTCAATCCATTCTCAGAAATTATGAAAAAACGAGAAGGCCACAAATTGCGCCTCAACGTACGGGCGATAATAATAAAACGATGCAATAGGAAGTTTAAGAACCCCCTCCTTGAACCGATTCCTCAATAGTTGATGCAGTTAAACAATTTTTGAGGAAAGTTGAATCGTTAATCTCATTTTAAAGTAAATATGCGGAGGCTTGTTTTAAACTTTGTTTGTACAGAGAATATTCATTATTTACATGTTTGTGTATTGTAATTGCGGTTTTATACAAATATATTTAATATTTTAATATAGAAATACCATATTTCATATGCTTAAATGAATGACCTAAAAGAAAGTATTTCAAAATTAATAAAATAAATTAAGGACAAAACTTCAATTTATATAAAATCAAATAAGTCGTTCGAGTATTTCAATTTTAATTAAATTTATTGTGCCGTGTTTATTAAAAGCCGGCAACATCTTTTATTCAAAGAATCGGAATTTGTTTTATATTTAAAATCAATTACGAATTTTTAATGAGTTTAAAAGCAAAACAACTCACCGATAAATAAATTACCTGTAGCGAAACTGAATTAAGTCTGCTATTGTCGATAATCCAGATTTTCGGACTAAAAGTAGAGCAGTTTAAATTTAATTTATCCGCTTTTTAATCACGATGTAACAATGAGACGAGAAAGGCAATTAGTTTAATCGTAAAACCTATTTTTGAAATAAACTTTTTTACGCCGGATATCATTTCCTCTAAATAATAATATTATATAAAATAAAAACTTTTTTATCCTCACACTAAATGGTTTTTATTATATTTAATATAAGTTTACAAGATAACATTTTTATTACCAAAGATAAAATTTTTATTAACGAAATAAAAGCCATAAGCCGATAAGCCTGAGAAAAGGGCCTCTACATAGAATCGCTGATTTTTTACAAGTAAATTTGTATGAAATACATGTACTAATCTGAGTCCAAAGACTTACTAGCTGTGATATACAGTTTGTAGGTTATTGTCTACGAAAATTTATTGGTTTTGTCCGATTTTTATATCGTACTGGTTTGAATATAAGCACTACACAATAAATATTATTTGTTATGCTGACGAGACCGAAAATGAAACAAATGTGGCGAGTATGTATCAATATAGCCAATACAAAAATGGTGTGAATTAAAGGACAAAACGGATCAACGGAGAACTGATTGAACTAGTCTTTTAATAATAGAGTGGAGTTATTAAGTGCTACATATAGCCAGCTATACTATCTGGCGTGGCAAACTAAAGCTGAAGCATGCTAAGCCGATTTGATGCTCTTGACCTATAGATATTTCGAAGACTGCTACGTATTTGCTTGACATATCAAATGGCAAAACCTTGTAAAGTGTTGATGTGGAAAGAGAACTTGCAAATATTATAAAACAACATAAGGTGTCGTACGACCTTTATGAAGAAGACCTCGATAGTTCATACCAAAACTTATACTTTAAGGAAAGGTCGAACGGTGATGCGGATTAACATCATTTGAGGCTCCGTAACATAACAAATTGGTATGATGCAACAGATGCTGTGATCATTTTAGACACACTGGAGAGGATACCCCAGCTATATTGTGGTAGATGTTGTAGACTAAAATGGACCACTGCACACTGTGGCCATTCAAGTGGTGTTGTTTCAAAAATACCTACAGGTCTCAGGATTCATCTGTTATAAATACATATATTTTTTTAAATAATCCTGATCGAAACTCGAAGAGATCTTCGGAACCCGATTAAAACCTAACCTAACTTAACGTATCCTAATCTAGCCTAACATAAAGTAAAATAATGAAAAATTAGGAAATGAAAAGTAATAGTCTCTGAATCTAAAAGCTGTATAACCCAACATAACCTAATCCAACCTACCACGACTTAACCAAACCTGATCCAACCCAACCAAAATCTGAACTAGGCTAACCCAGCACAACATAATACAAAATAAATATATGTAAAATACATGTAAGGTAGGTAATGAAAAATAATAGTTTTTGAATCTAACTTTGAATCTATATTAATATATATATATATATATATATATATATATATATATATATATATATATATATTTATATATATATATATATACATATATATATATATATATATATATATATATATATATATATATATATATATATGAAATAATCCTGATCAAATTTCGAAGAGATTTGCGGAGCCCGATTGAAAAAAAAACTTAACCTAACGTAATCTAATCTAGCCTAATATAATGTAAAATAATGAAAAATTAGGAAATGAAAAGTAATAGTTTCTAAATCTAAAAGTCTTAAATCTAACTCCACATAACTTAATCCAACCTAAAAGGACTTAACCAAAGCTGATCTAACCTAACCTATCCTAGCCTAACATAATATAGTATAAATATATATATATATATATATATATATATATATATATATATATATATATATATATATATGAATATATATTTATATATATATATATATATATATATATATATATATATATATATATATATATATATATATATATATATATATATATATATATATATATATATATATATATATATATATATATATATATATATATATATATATATATATATATATATATATATATATATATATATATATATATATATATATATATATATGTATATATATATATATATATATATATATATATATATATATATATATATATATATATGTATATATATGTATATATATATATATATATATATATATATATATATATATATATATATATATATATATATATATATATATATATATATATATATATATACTAGCCGGGCCCGCGGTTCCGCTCGCGTGGACTTGATTAACTACTATCGTCACTGCTTATTCCTTATGTTACCCAACGTAATAAAATATCTCCCATTATTTCTCCTTATCTCCCAATATTTCTTCTTATTTCCCATTATCTCTGCATAATTTCCATTATCTAGGCTTATCTCTGCTCATCTGCCATTATTTCTCCTTATCTCCCATTATTTATCCTTACCTCCCATTATCTCACCTTATTTCCCATTATCTAGGCTTATCTCGACTTATCTCCCATTATTTCTCCTTATCTCCCATTAATTCTCCTTATCTCCCATTATCTCACCAAAACTCCCATTATCTAGACTTATCTCTGCTTATCTCCCATTATCTCTCCTTATCTCCCATTATTTATACTTATGTCCCATTATCTAACCTTATCTCCAAATTATTGAGGCTTATCTCGACTTATCTCCCATTATTTCTCCTTATCTCCCATTATCTCACCTTATCTAGGCTTATATCGAATTATATAGAACATATGTATAAATTTATAAAAAAACACGTAAATCGGATAAGTAGTTCTCGAGTGATAAGCGCACTCACGGACAGACAGAGAGACGTTGCATTTTATATATATTTAATGCTTTAGGGAGTGTATTGCAAGAGAACGCGCTAGCGGCAAACTTTTCTCCGGCTTGATTCACTATTATCGTCACTGCTTATTCCTTATGTCACCTAATAAAATATATCCTATAACCTGGCCAGAGAACATACGTATGTTTAAAAAAGAAAGCACGTAAATCGGATAAGTGGTTCTCCAGTGATAAGCACACTAACGGACGGACAGACAGACGACAGACAGACGGACAGAGAGACATTGCATTTTATATATATTATAGATATTCTCTGCTACATAATATTGTTCCATATTTAATGGTTTGGACTGTGTATTGCAAGAGAACGCGCTAGCGGCAAACTTTGTCCGACTTCATTTACTATTATTGTCACTGCTCATTCCTTATGCTATCTATCGTAATAAAATATAGCCTATAACCTGGCCGGAGAACATATGTATGTTTTTAAAAAAAAAGTTCGAAAACCGGATAAGTGGTTCTCCAGTGATAAGCGCACTAACGGACAGACAGACAGACAGAGATACGTTTCATTTTATATATTATAGATGTAATAAAATATATACCTATAACCTGGTCAGAGAACATATGTATGAATTTTAAAAAAAATCACGTAAATCGGATAAGTGGTTCTCGAGGGATAAGCGCATTAACGGACAGACAGACAGACAGACAAACATTGCATTTTATATATATTATAGATATATAGATTATTATTATTATTATATAACCTGGCCAAAGAATATATGTATGAATTTAAAAAAGACAGGTAAATCGGATAAGTGGTTCCCGCGTGATAAACGCACTAATGGACAGACAGACAGACAGAGAGACATTGCATTTTATATATATTATAGATTATACATTACAGATATTCTTAATATTAATAATATTGTTCCATATTTAATGGTTTAGACTGTGTATTGCAAAGGCACGCGTTAGCGGCAAACTTATTTCCGACATCATTCACTATTTTACGTCACTGCTCATTCCTTATGCTACCTATCGTAATAAAATATAGCCTATAACCTGGCCAGAGAACATATGTATGTTTTAAAAAAAAGTACGTAAATCGGATAAGTGGTTCTTCAGTGATAGGCGCACTAACGGACAGACAGACAGGCAGAGAGACGTTGCATTTTATTATATATTATATATATATATATATATATATATATATATATACATATTTAAAATGGATGAATCTTGGGACCTGTAGGTATTTTTGAAACCACACCACTCGAATTGCAAAACTGTGCGCTGAGGTGTAGTATAGCATTTGCACCCGCAAAATAAGTTAGGCAGTTTGAATAAAATAGTTTGAGTCGACTTTTGAGAAAATGTATGTGAATTATGCATATTTAAATTAACAAGCTATCTTTATTTTAGAGATAAGGAGTAAATAAAAAATCAGCCACCCAGAAATTGACTCAAATACACACACACATACACACTAATAGTAAAACTCCATTCTGTGGTATACGAATATCATTATAATTTTTCATAACTTTTCCATCCTTTTAAAAGTACTAAAGAATGAACACGGCTGGAAAATTCACTTAAATATATTAAATAATTTTAATTGACTAATTAATTAGCGTAATACTGCCCAACTGAAATTCCGGTCACTGATAATTGACGCCATAAAACGAGATTCAGGGCCTTGGATAGACCCAAAGATTTATTTAGATGTAGATTGTCCCTTTATGGAATAGTTTCTACCATTTACAAGTTTCCATTAATTTAACAGAGGTATTTGACGGGATCTCTGTATACTGAACGAAAAGGTATGCAATTTCCTTCAATATTTATGGAGACATGAAACTGATTAAATTGATTAAAATTTTAAAAAAATACCAATTACCATAACTGTTTTGAAAAGTATGAAATAATCATTTTCTTGTCTTGATGCCTACTTTATTCGGACTTTTACGGATATTGTCAGCATTTAAAAAAAAATGATTTTTTTGGTATGTTATACTTTTTGTGCCATTATATTTTCAATTCGTAGTAATTTTTTATGGCCACGGCGCACATGCTGTATAGAAATATCTAAGGTGCTATAGGACTTACGCATATGTAGAAAAGTCATTCACGTTAGTCTTGAATCGCTGTAAATTGTACTCGGTGGGAAACACAGTCCTGAGCAAATCACTCCAATGGAATGAGGTTCTCCATATAAATCATATTCGTATCAATACCGCATATGAGAATAAAAGAATTAAAATCTAATGATGTACGACATAATTTCCGCAAAGCGGACTATTTGTCTCTATATCATATGTTACGTTCCACGGATTGGAGATTTCTTGAATCTTATGATAATGTTAATCTAGCCCTCAACTGTTTCTATGAGAAACTATATGACATATTTAATAAGTGCATACCTAAAACTAATAATAAATCAAAAAATTATCCTACTTGGTTTAACATAGAAATAATAAATAAACTAAAGTACAAAGCAAAATTGAGAAAAAAATATAAAAGTATTTACTGGTATTGTTAGAATTTAAAAAAATACGAGCCCAACTGAAAAAGGATATAAGAAGTGCTCAATGTGCGTACTTGATAACAGTACAGAACAATATTGGAATAAGCCCTCGTTTATTTTGGTCCTTTATAAATAACAAAAAAGGGTCATTGCACATACCAAATAAAATGTTTTTCAGTATAGAGGAGTTTAATGGAGGGGATGAAATATCTAATGCATTTGTTAATTACTTTGAAAGCGTCCACTCTAATGACTTAGGTAGCAGTAATGATAGTGTTGAAAGTGTCAATCATCACGGTGTTCTAATTGACAAAATTGATATAGTTAATGTTGTGAAGACATTGAGGGAGTTGAAGGACGATAGAGCAACAGGCCCAAACGGCATTCCCCCGTACATATTTAAGGGCTTTGAGGATATATTATGTTATCCGCTACTGTTTTTGTTTAATTTGAGTCTTAAAGCAAAAATGTTTCCCCACCTGTGGAAAATAATAAGAATATGTCCAGTTTTTAAAAAGGGTGACAAGAACGATATAAAGCTATATACCAATTGCAATACTCTCAACAGCAGCTAAAGTTTTTGAAAAGGTTATGTATAACAATATATCAACGTCGATTCTTCAGAGTATAAGTACTTATCAGCGCGGCTTTATGGAGGGTAGATCTGTCATTAGTAATTTATTAGTGGTAACGCAGGCAACGTCAGATGTCTTAAATCGGCGCGGCCAAATGGATATTGTATATACAGACTTCGAAAAGGCATTCGATATTGTTGAATAAGCTGGAGAAGAATTTTGGATTCCACGTGAATTTAATTGAGTTTTTAAAACCTTACCTTTATAATCGTGAACATGTAGTAAAGATAAAGGGGTATGAGTCCAAACCTACTAGAAAACTGAAGCCGATAAAGTTTATATATAGTATTGAGAATGTCCCACTTTTGTATGAGGATGAGATAAAGGACTTAGGGGTGATTTTTGATTCCAAATTGACGTTTAACTATCGTGTAAGTTATACAGCAAGTAAAGCGAACAAAATGTATGGCTTAATTGTCAGAAGCATAAAAGATTTTAGAAGTACAAATTGCATAAAACAGCTATACATATCCTATGTTAGAAGTATATTAGAATATGCGAATATAGTATTGTCATCTTTTTATAATTGTCACAAGCGAACACTTCAATTGATACAGAATAAAATGATGCGTTACATTCATTATAAACAAACCGGTTCATATAACTCTATGATCTCTTCTACACTGTTGCACGAACGCTATGGGAAGGTAACCTTAGAGAAACGTAGAAAACATTATTGCATGCTTTACTTGTATAAAGTAGTGAATGGTCTCATTGATGACCCGGCATTTCTGTCCAACTTATATTTTACTGTGTCAACGTACACCACAAGAAATCATAGCACTTTCTATATATCAGATGTAGCCCATAATAACCATCATCTGGGATCTCCATTGTATAATGCTTGCATGCTATACAATGGAATCCAGAATAGTGTAGATATATTTAATGAGAAGTGCAGTCTTTTCAAAACTAAATTGCGTGCGTTGTTTTAAGTGTATGCTGGTTATTATGTAATATTATTTAAATTAAGTTAATTTAAATTCTAGTTCTAATTGGAAAGATCTCTGTGATCATTCTGTAAAGTGCAGTAAATAAATAAATAAAATTCCATGGTTGGTTATATTTGGGCTTTGGTCGGAATTAAGAGTTGTTGTGGACTGAAAAGCTTTCTAGTCCGAAATAATATTGCCAACTTTTCAGAAGTTCTCTTTGTTTTGCTTGCCACTTTGTCATGCCAAGACATATTTGCTCTCAAATTAACGCCCAGTAAATTGAATAGCAATACTAGAGGAGCGCCTCGACATAACTATGTAGGGTTCACCGACGTTAACTTTTTTAGAAAAATCTGTTAAAAAAAAATGTTAATGAATGCGAAATTCTCTCCTAGACATGCTCCTCAGAATGTGTGTCAAAATTTAACTTTCAAAACAACATGGCTGTGATGGAACCATCAATTCCTATATTAGTGCCAAATTTAACTTTCTATGTCAATTAGTTCCGGAGAAAATCGAGTGTAACAGATAGACAGACGGACAGACACCGAAATTATCTTATGAGTGTTCCGTACGGAACACTAAAAAACCGGTCAAGTGCAAATTGGACCTGCACAATTAGTTTCCGGTACCGTGATGACTTTTAAAATAAAACTGAGCTACCTAATAGCCAATAAATGAAGTTAGTTCACTCTAGAATCTAGTAGTAAAAGTTTAAAACAAATATTTACCATCTAAATATTTGTTTAATTATAAAGAAATGAAATAAAAATTTTTTGCCTTCGGTACCTGTCCGTTGGTTACCAGTCATCATGATATAACTGATTGGACCGAGTAAGTATAGATATTTCGTAGCTCTTAGTCCCGGTTGAATTTTCAACTGTCCAAACTTTCACCATTCTGTCATGCCACATAGTTTTTTTTACACCAGAAAAATTATCAATCGTAATGCAGTCGTGAGAATTTTCGCTACACTTTATAAAGAATATTCCAGGATTTTTTTAAAGTTTTTGATCAGTACTTTTCGAGATAAGGTGGGCAAATCATTTCTTGGCAATTAATATAAAGAAAAGCGGGCTCAAGTATTACATCATATATATTTTTGAGCTCGTGTTTTTACAAGCTTTCATTTGACACCCCATTCGATGACCTGGTAATTTTTTTTTCATTTTTTATTTCACCCCCCCTATACCCAATAAATGATCAAACGTAATAATTTTCGTTCAATCTATTTAGATTATTCCCGAATTTTTTCAAAATTTTTTGATCAGTACTTTTCGAGTTGGGGTGGGGGAGACAGAATTTTAAAAAAAAATAAAACGAAGGAAGGTATGCGCAAGTATTACTTCATATATATTTTTGAACTCGACAAGCTTTCATTTGACACCCCACGCGAGGACCTGGTAAAAAAAATGTTTTCACTTCCAATTTCACTCCCTAAAACTGACTTCTTATATCAAAATTTAACTTTCAAAACTACATTCCTCTAATTGCGCCATCAATTCCTATATTTATGCCAAATTTCCACGTTCTATATCAAATAGCTTCAAAGAAAATCGGGTGTGACAGAAGGACAGAGTGATACCATAAGTGTTGCATACGGAATAATAATAAATCATTCTGTCAAAAATGAGTAAAAATATTCCTTAAGGAAAACATATTTAGACAATCAGCGTTATCCTAATATATAATTACTCCGCTCGCATGGACTTGATTCACTACTATCGTCACTGCTTATTCCTTATGTTACCTAATGTAATAGAATATCTGCCATTATTTCCCCTTATCTCCCATTATTTCTTCTTATCTCCCATTATCTCTACATAATTTCCATTATCTAGGCCTATCTCTGCTCATCTCCCACTATTTCGCCTTATCTCCCATTTTTTCCCCTTATCTCCCAATATCTTACCTTATCTCCCTTTATCTAGGCTTATATCGACTTATCTCGCAATATTTCCCCTTATCTCCTATTATTTCTCCTTATCTCCCATTATCTCACCATAACTCTCATTATCTAGATTTATCTCTGCTTATCTCTCATTATTTCTCCTTATCTCCCATTATTTATACTTATCTCCCATAATCTCATCTTATCTCCCGTTATCTAGGCTTATATCGAATTATATAGAACATATGTACAATTTATAAGAACACGTAAATCGGATAAGTGGTTCTCAAGTGATAAGCGCACTAACGGACAGACTGATATATATATATATATATATATATATATATATATATATATATATATATATATATATATATATATATATATATATATATATATATATATATATATATATATATATATATATATATATATATATATATATATATATATATATATATATATATATATATATATATATATATATATATCTGTCTGTATATTTTTATATATATATATATATATATATATATATATATATATATATATATATATATATATATATATATGTATGTATATATATATATATATATATATATATATATATATATATATATATATATATATATAACTAATATATAACTTTTTTCCCACTTCATTCACTATTATCATGACTGCTCATTCCTTATGCTACCTATCGAAATAAAATATAGCCTATAACCTGGCCAGAGTATATATGTATGTTTAAAAAAAAAGTACGTAAATCGGATAAGTGGTTCTCCAGTGATAAGCGCAGTAACGGACAGACAGATAGACGTTGCATTTTATATATATTATAGATCTGCGTCTTGAAAGGAGTCAAGTACTTTGGAATAATTTGCCCAGCGCTGTGTTTCCCACCGAGTACAATTTACAGCGATTCAAGAACAACGTGAATCGCTTTTTCCGCACTCGTGCCGCTCCTGGAGCGCTTTAGGGACTTCCCTGCAGCACGTGTGCTAGACCAATAAAAAAAAAAAAAAAAAAAACAGGTTACAGTACAAAATAACTAACCAAAAGAATTTTAGACAAATGTTTCAGACATTTGAAATTACCTAAAAGTAGCGTTATTATCGATAAAAGTTTTATCTGTCAGTTGAAAACTCAGAAAACGGCCTGCAGTCGATAAAATGTTTTATCTATATAATTCCTGAGAGCCAAACCAAATTTATTGAAATCTGTAGATTTTGTAAATCGCTGGAAATACAACAGGGTACACAAATTAACCAAATTTGGAGATCTTATCGAAACTGGGAAATCTTGCTTAATGGCATTAATTAATGTAAAACGTAAATATTTACCCAAAATTAGAATATCCAAATTTAGTAACAAAATTTTAATTTAGAAAGCAGTGATGTACCGTTAAAATTGTTTGCAAATCATTTTATTAAATTCCATCTTCATACCACAATAATCTTTTTTACTGGCCTTAGTAACGGATTGTTTTCATATAAACTGTCCGCTAAAAAAAATTCAGTTAATTTATTTGCATAATGTTTAATTATTGTACTTCCGAAACCGCTTAAGCGATCTTATTAAACTTTTTACTTTTTTAATGGTGAAAAATAAAAGTTATATTATTTTATGTTAACTGTCTTGTCAAAAATTATTTATTAGGCCGTTTTCTTATTAACGCTGCACACACTCTTAAAAAATCTTTAAAACTTCACAATATTTTCCTCTAAAATAAAATAAATTCTGGACAAATATTAGGAAGGAAATGTAAAAAATACAGAAACTACTTTAAACAAGCTATAGTTCATATGAGATTGACAAGAGTTTGAAGGAGTTCAGATAATGTAACTCGACGTTATTAGTTGCAGCAACTAGTTGTCGGAACTTTTTACAACCATGAAACACACCCTTACAACAACTAAATTATCTTCGATCTTATATTGTGGCACGGCCTATATTTTACGAGATTTTTAAAAATGGTTCATTTTTCTTGAGACACTTTAGCCAGTGTCTGAACTATTTAATTTCCATGGAAACCCATCTAACTCGATACACAAATTAGAAGCAGGTTATTTCTACCTGCTATATTAGCCAAAACGTTATTACTTTCGTTAACCACTGAATTAAAGCTAGCTTGTTTCCAACATGTCAAGATGGCTTGGAGAAATACATACAGTCGTCAGAGTGAGTTTCTACTTCAATATCTCCTAACTAGAGATTAAAATGCATAGATTGCTACTTGGAAATCACACGCATATGGAGCGACGTTGATACTTTTCGCTTTGTCTGTAGGCAGTAGGCATCTGCTCCTACATCTCCCATTGTTATACTAGATAAGATGTCCCTCTTTTGTATTAGAACTTTTAAAGACTTGTCTTTAAGTGCAACACTCCACGCAGGCAGGGCAATTTTCGAGGAATCCCCCTCAGACATTATGTGGTTTAATGTAAAACAACTGAAAACGGACGAGGCAGTCTACCCACTGTTCTACCATTTATCAATCTGTCCCGAGATGCGTTTCACCGTATCATGTCTCATCAGTCGGGCTAGGATCGACAAACAACAAAACAAAATTTCTAGTATTTATCCAGATACTTACGGAATATAACATAATTTGGTACAAGTCGTTGCATCTTGTCCTTCCTAGCTCAACTGATGAGCCGTGATACGGCGAAACGCGTCTCAGGATGGCTTGACAAATGAGAGAGGTGGGTAGATTGCTGAAATTTTAAGCTTAAAATTGTTGCATCTCGTGTGGGTATTAAGATTATAAAGTCTATCGAACATCAGCCAACGCTAAACTCGTTTTTTGTCGCATTACGTAAATATTTGCTTTTCAGTCGGACTTGCGTAATTAGTATTCCGTACCTTAATTGCTTTTAAAATAAAAATTTTTGTTACGGAGGTATAAAATGATCAACGACTTCACAAAACACACCTCAAACGAGTTTTCCGCAAAGTTTTTTTCCGATTTTTATTAAAAACTGATGACTTTTAAATTTTTGTTTTTTTTTATATGCAAGATAAATTATTAAAGGTAATGCAGTCGCGATATTTTTCGTTCGATCTACACCCTGTGGAAAATATTCCAGAATTCCAGAAAAATGTGCCCAAATATTATATTATATATATTTTTGAACTAGTGTTTCTACAGGTTTTCAGTTGACACCACACTCGATAACCTGGTAAAAAAATATTTTTTTCACTTCCGATTTTATCCTCCAAAACTAACCCCTTAAGTCGAAATTTAACTTTCAAAACTACAGGCTCTTATGAGGTTATCGATTCCTATATTAGTGCCAAATTTCCACTTTCTATGTTTAATAGTGTCGGAGAAAATCGGGTGTGAAAGACGGACAGACAGAAAGACACTGAATTGTTGCGTACGGAACACTAAAATAATAGGTCCTTATAGCGATTTGTTCAGTTTGTAGATAATATTTCTCCAAATATAGTAAACAATACAACAAAAAGTTTGTATAATGTTTTTTTCTTTCGTACTATTGTCGTATACATGTATTCTTCACATATGTATCATAAATAGCTATTTTTAAATTGTTCAAAACCACATAATTGTTAATCTATCACATAAAGACGAAACAGATAAATTTTACATACCATAATGTAAAGGGGTAAACAAAATAAATAAATCCTCAGGTCTACTCAAAGCTCGGAAATCTCGCTTTATGGCTCCAATTATCGGTAATAGGAGCCTTTAATTGAGCTTTGTTTCGCTAACTAATTGATCAGTCGGTTTAAATCGACAATGTTCCGGTGTATTTTGTGTTTAACTGCGGATAATCTCGGAAAACAACAAGTGCCCGAGCCCGTAACAGTTTTTTGTCTACTACAGTGAGCAGAAATATTTCGCATTTATTTGCATTAAAAATCTACAGTTATGAAATTGTAACTGTCTGTGCTTGAAATTAAAAATATTACCAATTTGAGGTTTTTTCATCACGTGAAGACTGTTTTTATAAATAATTGTTCACGACCAAGTCATACAGTAAAAAAATAAGCCCTTTGTATTGTGTGAGGTGGGTCCAATCAGAAATATACAAAATAATTTGTGTGTAAAATTTTTTATTGGCATGTGGCTATAAGACTTTTTATCTGATCATGTTGTTGTTATTATTCATGGAATGCTCCAACAAAAACAACGCGTTATAATTGGGAAAAGCCTTTCATGAAAAACTTGTGAGAGTTTTTGGCTAGGTCCGTCAACAGAGAATATCGTAATGTGGAACAAAAGTGTTGTTAAAATCCAAGGACGTTGATTTGACATCATTTACGACAGCTGGACATTTCCAGAATCACTCTGATCTCGACTACCTAGACGAATATAAAATTTTGTACATCTGTCATTTTAGTTTTGCAGAAGGTACGCGAAAACAACGACTTTGCCAAGAAAATCATTTTTAGTGATGAGATCCACTTTGGACTCGATAATTTTGTTATTAAATAAAATTACTTTATTTGTGGCACACAGAACCTTTGATTGACACATGAGAAACCTATGTAACCTTCGTACTTTGCCGAAAAATTATCGGAATCGGATAATAATATCGCACGTTGTGAAATGCCGACCAGCAAACCACAGAACATTCGCCACTATAAATTCGAGTTACAACTCTAATTTCGTTAGGTGGAGCTGAATCTTAAGGCAAAATATAATCAAAAATTCATTAAACGATAACAAGTGAGCAAGCACACTAGTAGAAAACATTTGGCAAATCTTATCTTTAAGACCGAATCATCACTTTCTACTACGAGGGCTATCTTTTAATATTTTACAAAAATAATAAAAGAAAAAAAATGTTTTGGTACAAATCATTTTATTGTTTCACAAAATATTCGTCTTTAAGATTTATATACTTTTGCATGCATTCGAGCCAGTTCTCGAAACATTTTTTCCCCTTTGAAGTTGGTACCTCAAAAACATAGTTTTGGAAGGATTCAACAGCTTCTCGAGATGACGGAAATCGCTGTTCACGCATTTTTTTTTTTGACATTCGGGAAAAAAAGTCGTTAAGTGATAAATCAAGTGAATACGGGCAATGAGACACTAATTCAATGTTTTTCTCCCTCAAATAATCAATTGTTTTATGTGCTGTGTGAGAGCTGGCATTGTCATGATGAAGAATCATGCGACGTTTTCGGTTGTTTTTCCTGATTTCATCGGTGACTTTTGGTACACAAATTGTTGTATACCATTTAGTATTAACTGTTATTCGAGCCTCGAAAGTAATGGTTGTAACATGTCCAGCATAACCAAAGAAACAAGCTATAATTTTCTTGGAAGTGCTTCAGGAACGAACTATTTTTGTTGGATTCGGTTCATCTTGGAACACCCAAACAGTTGACTGTTGCTTAGTTTTCGGCTCGTACGAAAATATCCAAATTTCGTCCTTTGTTACGATGTTGTATACGGATTTTGCATGTCCTCGGTCGAATATTTCTAGCATTTCCTTACACCAATTGACACGAGCCTGTTTTTGAGTTTCAATCAAGTTAAGCGGAATCCATTCGGAACAGATCTTTTTCACAGCTAAATGCTCATACAAAATCGATTGTACTGCAGTCTTCGATATGCCTAAGGCTGTAATCCGTTGTTAGCGACCCTTTTAATATTATCTGGCCAACATGGTCTCCTTCTTCTCCGCTTATCTGCCCTTGATTTCCACTCTACTGTTTTGCGCGGCCATCTCATGTCTCTAAGTTTGGCCATGTGCCCTGCCCATTCCATTTTAAAGTAGCTACGCGCGTGAAGACATCTGCGATTTCAGTACTTCTACTCCTGCATTCGTTACGTACTTTGTCATTAAGAGTCACCAGCCTCAGTTTGTATGCAGTTCCACACACGTCCCAGTTCCAGAGGTAAAGATTGAAAGGAAGCACTGGTTGAATGTTTTCCTCTTTAGACCAATTGGAATGTCGTTCTTAAAAATATTCTTTAGAGCTCTATATGCTGCGCAAGTTAGACCGCTTCTTCTACCAATTTCAGATGTTTGGTTTCAGTCGACGACGCATTTCATGGCCTAAATGTATGTACTTGTCTATTTGGTCTATTTCATTGTCAAGGATTTCAGGGTTACTAGAGGGTACCAAATTAGTTGTGAATATTGTTTTTCTAAAGTTAATCCTTAGACCCACGCGTGCACAGGTAACAGGCAGCTAACATACTACTGGTCAGTCAAAGTTTTGAAAGCAGAAATGAAACTGATGAATTAATATGTCGAAATATATTTATTCTTCAGTATAATCTCCCTTAAGCTCAATACATTTTTCCCAGAGGTTTTCAAATTTATTTACCCTATCTCTGAAGTAGTTTTCTGGAGGACCTTCAAAATACACATCTGCGGAGGCACATCACTCACATTATTTGTTGAAAAGCGCTTCCCATGTAGAAATCTTTTGAGATTTGGGAACAGATGGAAGTCAAACGGAGCCAGATCTGGCGAATAGGGTGGGGATGTTCCAACAATTCGTACTTTAATCCGACTAGTTGCGCCGTTGCCAAAGCATCTCTGTGTGCGTTGTCATGATGAAAGTTGATTTTTTTCTTCTGCAGACCAGGCCTTTTCTAACGAATTTTCTCGTCCAGCTGGTCCAAAAGTTTGCAGTAATACTCTCCTATGATTGTTTTACCGATTTGAAGGTAATCAATTAACAAAATTTTTCTTCAAATCGATATTCCGAAATAAAATTTTGGAATATGGTTTGTTACTTGATTGGTCACTGCAACAGGATGTCGAGAGTTTGCAAATACAAAATGACCAACAAATAACGATCCCATGAATGCTATATTCCATGCCTTTCCTCCTACGACTATAGTTTCTGAGCCTATACTCTTCATCAGGTAGGCTTTAGGTAACGGTATCGATCGTTAAGACCAGAGTACTGTGGAGAGTCAAGTTGGAATGACTCTCGCTGGCTTATAGCAATCATGGTACTTTATATAAACGAGGTACTACTCGTTGGGTAAGATACAGACTCTTGCGCCATCAAAATTTTTTTTTGCATAACAGAAAACTGATTCCATAATTTTTTTGGACGACTGTGCGGTTTGTTGTCTCAGTTCAGGATTATACTGGCAAACCTAATCTCATGCATAGTTACAAATCTATGCACAAAATCAGTTTTGTTCTTTGTGAAACGACCCAAATGTTGATTAGAATGTTTCCCTTGATTACATTTTTGTTCCGATGTTAGCAAACACTGAATAGCTTTTTCATACCCAATCATGAGTTAAGATCTCATGTACTGATCCATGTGAGATAGTTTAGCTAAATCCCACCACGGGCCACGGTTAATCGACGGTCTTCCATTACCATATCTTGTACTTGCACAACAGTTTCTTCAGTTGTTGCAGTGTGGATCAATATTGACGTTTGTTCGACCACGTTTAAACTCTACAGTCCATCTATGAATAGTGGGAAATGAAGGAGCAGATTCTTGTAACACTTTCGCATGGATTTCAGTTGCCGATAATCCTTTCAAAGCAAAGAATTTTATCACTGCACGATTTTCTATTTTTTTAATTTTTAAAAAATACTCAAACGTGTCTACTTTAATCAGCTGATAAACAATAAATTGGCAGATTGACTTGAAATTTAGGGTGTGATCATATGATAGTTGAGGTTTCAAAATGGTGTTCAATATTTGGTTCAAGTGATGCTCCATAGGTGTGGCTTTCAAAACTTATTGACTTATCTGATACTAGCTGTAAAACTCTTGATACACTCCTCTCATGGGATTAAGGGGAAGCGCTAAGATCGATCTCCATGTAGGGGAGGACGTGCTCTTTTTGAATTATTTTATCACGTGCTATTTACGTTAATCGTTACATCACTTATCGTCTGCTGCCTGGGGGCCTCCATTTTAACCTTATCAATATGACTTCTGATCGTGCTGGAAGTTTGGTCCTTGTTTCATAGTTATTTCTATTTCTGCCGCAAGACTTTACTAAATCCCTCTCCTTTTTATTGCTTGTATTCACGAAAAAAAAATTACCTTCAAAGACTTAATCATGGGGCCTGCATCATGAAAAATATAGTCTGTCTATCTGTTGGTCTGTAAGAAATCTGAAAATTGCTTTTTTTATTATTTTCAATTATAATAGAAATGGTATGTAAATGGATGAGATTAGAGAGTGAAATAAAAAAATTATGCATTTGCAAGGGTAAATAAGTTTCATCTTAAAATAAACTGCCTGATTTCCTCTTTATATGTTTTCGGTTCATTATATTAGTAGAATTAACAATTATATGTATTAGCACACAAGCCGCTCCTGGAGCGCTTTAGGGGGTTCCCTGCAGCACGTGTGCTAGACCCATAAAAAAAAGATACAACAACATTATCATAAGCAGGAACACAAGCTTACAACGTTACATTCTATTTAGGTCATAAGATCTATTGGTTAACATGATTTAATAATCCAAGTTAAACTATTAAGCAATTACTTATTACCATAGAGCATCAGAAGATAAACAAAGCATAATAACTTTATTTGCATATTGATATTAGTTCCATTTGATATAAGCTCTGTATTTTGTAATCTGAAAGTAAATCCTGTATGCTAGCCATCAGTAAATGTAATAACAATGTAATTTCTCTAATTATGTAGGGCCATTAGGCTGGTGTTGAATATTGAATATTATAAACTCAGTGATGAGCACGGTAAATGTAAATAATGTGGGATAGCAGTAGCGTAGTCAAGTGGGACAATACGTCCCTTGCTACTTTTAGTTTTAAAATAACTCTCTCCTAGTATTAATTAAATATATAAAACCGGCCAACTGGAAGTCGGACATGCTCAATTAATATTTCGTCCTGTGATTACTTTTAAAATAAATACAAAGAGTTTCTGACATGTATATATATCCAATATATATTTTCACGTTTTTTCTTAATCAATACTGTATAATAGTTATAGTATCTTAGCTATCTAGTATCCAATAAATCAATCTAGCTCAATCTAGAATCTAGTAATAAAAATGTAAAACAAATATATAGTTTCTTTGAAGAACTATTTTGTAGTGTGCAATCTTAATCGCTTTTTTTACCTCTTTTTCAAATTCGATATTCTTTATTAATATATTTTAAACTCCTTTGTTTCTAACTTTTATAAAACATGAGAAGAAATTTCCTACTGACCTTTGGTTTAGGCTTGAATTAAGAAGAAAAGTCAGGTAACATTGTAAACATTGCTACAGTTTTACTTAATATTCATTAATTTTAATAGTATACATTTCCCCTTTACTGACGGGTAAGTAATACTATTAAAGAAAATATTTTTCACATCTCAATATTTCTTAGGCTTTATATGTAAAACAAAATGCGTATCATTTTTAAAGAGAGTGTCCTACTCCAGCTTATAAACAAATAATGTTGTTTTGGGACTTAATGATGCAAAGTTTCATATCAAACTAACAAAAATAGGAGATAATATGAAAACAGATGTTCTACCACTAACTTTACTGCAGTTGTTTAAAAATTGGATTCTTACTGAACTAGTAATTAAGAGCATTGGATTAACATCAATACTTGGTCGTTTTTAGCAATTTTTAAACAGATTGAAAATAAAAGAAACAGAATAGTGAGCTTTTTTCATGTTACTTAAAAGGTAAGAATATTGTGTTCGATCAAAAGTTATTTTTATCAAAGAAAAAGAAATACATAAAAAACACGTTATCGAAAACGTATAAAAAATATATTACTTAAGCAAATTTTATTAATTTCTTGAAAATATATCTTCATTACCTTCCAACAGAAAATAATAAAAAAAGCATATTTGACTATTAATCATAGTATCTACGATGTGTTTTTTATTTTATCCAACGTGTCAACTTCGCCCGCACATTGAGGCGCTACTTGTGGCGTTCCCCTTTCATAATTTCTGAGAATAGATTGAGAGAGTATTAATTAAAAGAACTAAAGAAATTAAACATACACTAGCTCAGTTTTTCTTGGCAGAGTAATATGGGTAAGAGATAATTTTTGTACATCTTTTTGGAAATAGTCTCTATTGTTGTTTAAAATTTTTGGTTGTACAAATTTTGGGCACCATTTATTTTAAAATAAAAAGGACCTAACCTCAGCTAAAAAATGAAAAAAAACACTGAAGGGTTATATAGTTGTTAAGGAAAATTTTGATATGGTACAACCCCTTTGTCCTGAAAGGTAAGATAGGTGTACAGTGAAACACTAGCCTTAAACAAGGAAAAAAAAGATTTATTAATGATTAACTTAAAAGTTCTAACTTTTGCAGTTCTGTTATTACATAAAACCTTAGCCTAATAGGTGATATTGCTAACTAAAGTCCTTAAATCAGGATTAAAACTTTGCTACACACGATGTTGAAGGTTCGTGACGTTCACTTCACGAGTTATCAGTTCAATTCGATGTTAAACACACTTACCTGCGGGAAAAAAAGGTCTACGGATGGATATTCTGGTGACTTACGGTTTTCCTACGAGCTTCTAGGCCTTAAATTGAGCACTAAAACCGATTTCACACTACTCTATCACTAATCTATCAGTACGGCTACATGATGAGAAGAGCCTACAACGGCTACTTGTTGAAAAAAGAGCCTACTACGGATTCATGTTGAAAAAAGGCGCACTACTGCTTCACGTTGGAAAAAAGCCACGTAGTCGACTTGGCTCTATGATGGAAAAAAAGCCTACTGCGGCTTGATTTTAAACAAGCTTTGATCCGTGTCATCCGGACCCTTAAATATTTTTCTCCCTTCCGTATAAATTACGTCTTCAAGATGGCTACTTCCCGGATACAAATGTCCAGCCAATCGACGCATTAGAAACGAATTAAATAAATCCAGTAGGAAACCGGCAATGCACACTGTAATATAAACGGCTTAGAAATCCGAGTGAACTACACTGTTTAAAAGTTAGTAAACACTGCTCGATATAAAAATGAAAAAAAAAGTAAATTATAATGAGAAAACAGTAACATAACATGATCTTCAAATCTACGAAAAAATGAATGTTACAAAGTGTTTCTTTTTTATGTGCTCTGCACACGTGCTGCCGGAAAATCTCTAAAACGTTAAGAGAGCGACACGCGTGCGAAAAAAGCGATTCACGTTGGTATTGAGTCGCTGTAAACTGTACGCTGTCGGAAACACAGTCCTGGGCAAGTTATTCCAAAGGGATGAGGTTCGCCATATAAAAGATTGTTTTAAAGGGGTTGTACGAAGAGTTACAAGCTGAACCTCATACGGATGTGAAGTATTAGCGCGACGTGTATTTCTACCATGCACCACTATGGGGAAAATTAGGCGGGCTACATCCATCGAATACTTTCCATGAAAATACTTGTAGAAAATACCCAAGTCGCTAACCGTTCTCCAATGTCCCAACGTATCAAGGTTGCTGGCCAGTTCCGGGTCTCCAATTAGGTGAAAAGCTCTCCAACAAATGCAGTGTATGTTTGGGAGCAGAGCCCCAAACATGGGAGCAGTATTTCATCGTTAGTCGAATTTGAGCTTTGTACAGAATTAACAGTTGTTGTAGAGTGGAAAGCTTTCTAGTTCGAAATTATATTCCCAGCTTTTGGGAAGCTCTTTTTGCTATGCTTGCAACATGTTCATGCCAAGACCTACTTGCTCCCAAATTAAACGCCCAGTCCCTAGACATTAAAAATCGCAGTATGTAAAAGGAGTGAAGGGTTGTGCCAGCTCACAAGGAGTTTTAATGGGTATGCCAGCCTCTTAGGCTGGAGAGCGCCACATAATTAAAGCACTTTGGGGCACCCCTAAGGTGACGCAGACTGCTCCAGAATCCATAAGGCAGATTTTTGCTGTAATAAAAAACCCCAGCAATTGAGTTGAAGACCTTCTGCTGTCTGTGGATATTTGCGTGAGTAGCCGATGTTCGAGTGTTCAAAGGGAATGATTTCTTTATAATAGTACTATTGAAATTATACAAAAAATTTTCAACTCATTCCGTCTTTTCCTCTAAAGCGATAACTCGCAAAAACTATAGACTCTTTCCCTGTTTAGAGTATTACGTGTGAATATGGTATGAAATTTGAAATTTCGTTCGAGAGTAATCGTACCAATAAACAGACATATCAACAGAAGGCATACGAAACTTACCAAGGCTCCGCCTGTTTATATTAAAACGTGATCATACACCTAAGCTGGCCTAAAAACTGGCTAATTGGATAGCATACGAAAGCATCAGTGGCGTTTTCATACTTCTAAAATTTAAAAATTTCACTTTCTTTCTCAAAATGGTCGAATCTCATGAAGGGCATAATTTTAGCTTTGAGAGAAGGAAATTTTATAAGAAACAGCAAAATATTTTCTAAATTTGTACTTTATTAAGTTATCTAGCACCTGCTATTAAAGTTAAAAAATATAAATGATAACAAATGATAACACTGGTACGCATCCCCAGCAGGTTTTACTATCAGATCCCAATTTTTTGCATAAGACAAGATTGTGATTCTGCCCGTTTTTTTTTTTACTTAGATCGGTCCAAAGAGAAAGGGCATCAGTCAGAAGCATCTAGTTTTAAAAAAAAATGAAAAAAAAAAGTTTTACGGTTTGTCCAAATATTTATCGAACCAAAATAACCATTCAGAATGGTGAACCCCACTTGTGCGGAGTATGCCATATGGCAAAAAAATTGATCTTACATACTTTTAAGCTGTTTTATCACTTTTAAGTTAATGCCTTTTATATTTCGAATACATTTTTTTGCATTTAAAGTAGGGTTTTGGTTAAAGGTAAATGAAAAAAAAAAACAATATAAAATAAATTTGTTTTAAGTGCTCATTAAAAATAGTTAAAGTTAATTTTTTTTTATGGGTCTAGCACACGTGCTGCAGGGAAGTCCCTAAAGCGCTACAGGAGCGACACGTGTGCGGAAAAAGCGATTCACGTAGTTCTTGAATCGCTGTAAATTGTACTCGGTGGGAAAGCTGAACCTCATACGAATGTGAAGTATCAGCGCGACGTGTACTTCTAACATGCACCGCTCTGGGAGGAATTAAGCGGGCTACATCCTTCGAACACTCTCCATAAAAATACTTGTATAGACTTGTATAGACTCAAGTCGCCAACCGTTCTTCAATGTTCCAGCGAATCAAGGCCGCCTGTCAGTTCTGGGTCTCCAATCAGACGAACACCCGTTCTCTGAACAGAATCCAACAAATGCAGTGTATGTTTGGGAGCGGAGCCCCAAACATGGGAGCAGTATTCCATAGTTGGTCGAATTTGAGCTTTGTACAGAATTAACAGTTGTTGTGGGGTGTAAAGCTTTCTGGTTCGAAACAATATTCCCAACTTTTGAGAAGCTCTCCTTGCTATGCCTGCAACGTGTTCATGCCAGGATTATATTTGCTCTCAAATTAACGCCCAACAAATTGAGTGACGATGCTAGGGGAATGGAGTGCCCCAACATAACTATGTCGGGTTCAGCAACGTTAACTTTTTTAGAAAAAACAGCCGCCTGGGTTTTTATAAGTATAGTATATATAAGTAACATAAAAATTACGCTAAAATACAATAAAACTTTTAATAATCTTCCTCGTTAGTAGTTGTAGGCCACTCACAGAACGTTTAGTAAAACTCTATGTGCTCAACAGGTATGTATGAAACTAGTTTCATGACGTCCTCTATTTTTGTTCGTTTATTTGGCACTTTTTCTCTCAGATATGCTTCTGTAGTGGATAACGATGGAGGAACTTTACCAGGGTGAAAAAGATGGAACGTATGTTTTACAAGCCCACTAATATTTTTCGATGCTACTCGTATTATGCATCCTAGATGTTTCGAATCATAAGAGAAGTGCGTCATATGACTTACTAAAAAGTTGACTTGGTATGTGCTTTTAAGATGTTTCATAGAAGATAACATTTTTCTTGTAGAATATGGACCATCAATTCTTGAAACCCAACATGACTTGCGTCACCACTGGGCTCACAAGAAACTTACTTGAATTACTAGAGGCATAAATAAACTGTGTTATTTCTTCAGTGGTATACAATCTGTCAAGTTTGTTCAGACACCTTTTAATTATCCTGAAATCCCTATCGCACGGTAGAAATGAGTGTCCGTGCATTGGGAAGTAATGTTCAATTTTATTGAAAAGCTTTATCTCAGTCAGGGCAAGTAAAAATCTGCTGAAGATGTAGTTTTTGTTCTGCCCATCACAGTTATCTGAATATACGTGCAGCTCATTATAATGTGGTTTCACATTGTCCAAAAAATTTTTTAGGAAGGGGCATATTTCGCTAGGCCTCTTTTTATCAGCACCCTCATGGTACAGGTACAAGCAAGCTTTATTCTCTTTTATATTATGAATACAGAATAAGTTGACTGTTGCATATAAAAAGTTTCTTATACCGGTATATTTTGGCAACTGAATCTGGCATATAATCAATCGCAGAAGCAAGAACATTAGATTGGCAAGGAAACTTGCTGGACTTGTTTTTAAATTTTAAATATAATTTTTTGACTTTTCTTTCGTAAACTTGTAGATCGGCCTCTGAACAACGTTTTGCGACAGGACTGAGGTGAGAATTTTTTATTTTTATCTTTAGTCCTTCACGACTGCCGCATGTGTCAATTTGTGGGCGGCCGATAGACAATTTTCATTGAAGAAAATACAATAGAACTTTGAAGTCAGGTTATTTTTTTTTTAAAGTTCATACATAGTTTTTATATTGAGCTTTGCATCTAAGCATCTTACTTCTTTCCCAGTATAATGATTTATTTTTGTAGAGAAACTGTCAATATGCTCTCTATCAAGCATTTTTGTATCGTGTGGAAGGGTATTTCCCTTGCTACACTTCTCTGATCTTATGGGTTTTTCCAAGAGAGTCAGCTTTCGAATATGTATAATACGCTCTCTAACTCTAACAGCATATAATGCTAAACATATTTTACGGCAAACCTGAATCCTCTGTTCACCCACTAAGTCATAGTACTTGTATGACTTTTCATTTTTCCTCACATTTTCTTCCACTCGAGGTCTACGTTGTTTGACGTATGGCTTCTATTAAAAATAGCAAAAATATATCTTGTTCACTTTTTGTTGAAAGATCAAGCAATTATTTTAAAATAGTAGTTACATTAGCTTTACCGGCTTTCCTAAAACAGATTTTTCTTACACAATTAAAAAAAAGAAAAAAAAAATATAAGTAGGTAGAATTAATTTTGTTATATAAGCAAATTGTTTGATAAGACATTCTTAATACAATAATTACCTGTAAATTGTTCCCATTTGCTTAGCTGGGATGAATTTTCCATTAAAATCAACATATTAATGCTCTTTAATCCTAGCACGTTTTTAGTGTTCCGTACGGAACACTTATAAGATCATTTCGGTGTCTGTCTGTCTGTCACACCCGATTTTCTCCGAAACTATTTGACATAGAAAGTTGAAATTTGGTACTAATATAGGAATTGATGGCCTCATGAGAGCCGTGTAGTTTTGAAAGGTAAATTTTGACTTAAGTGGTTAGTTTTGAGGGGTGAAATCGGAAGTGGAAAAAATTTTTTTTTACTAGGTCATCGAGTGTGGTGTCAAATGAAAGCTTGTGAAAACACGAGTAAAATATATATATATATATATATATATATATATATATATATATATATATATATATATATATATATATATATATATGCCCAAGTATTACATTATATATATATATATATATATATATATATATATATATATATATATATATAATGTAATACTTGGGCACACTTTTCTTTGTATCATTTTTAAAAAATCGTGAAAAAATCTCTGTCCCCCTACCTTATCTCGAAAAATACTGATCAAAAAATTTTGAAAAAATTCTGGAATATTCTCCACGGGGTACAAATTGAACGAAAATTATCACGGGAGCATTACCTTTAATAATTTATCTGCTTGATAGAACTGACTCTCAAAACATGAATCGCGCATTTAACTCAATTTTGAATTTTTTTGACTGATGCCCTTTATATTTGGGCCGATTCACTTGTTCTTACCGTATCCATTGAAATTTCTAATGGATTATTGGATGGATCATACTTTGACTACTCTTTTTTTTGTGTCTAGAGTATTTTCTGATCTTTATAGGGACATTCCGATACAAGTAAATAGGAATAAGTTCGTGATACCAAGTACTTTTGGCATAGAATCATTCTAGCGATACTTACTCATTATCGGAAAAAATCTACTTGGTATCGAATCGAATCCCACCGACCGAATGTTGCTTTATAACTTCTGGCGAACGACTTTTAGTGAAGTGAAGAACAAATGAATTTCGACCGCTCACTGCTAAGCGGCTGCCTTCTACTCTCAGCTCTCTCTCTCGCTCTTGTGGTAAAGTTATTAATCTCTCTCTCTTGCTCTTGTGGTAAAGTTATTAATCTTTCTCTTTCTCACAACTTCATGTCGCTCCCTCGCGCCATCTTGTTGAAACAACATTGTCATTGTTTTATCGCTTGAAGTGTGTTTGGTTTCGAACCTATTTCTTTGATGTTATGGCTTATGGCGCTTCTGAAATCGAAAGTAGGGCCATATTTTACTAAGACTGATGATACAACGGCAAATTGTAAGCATTGCTTTAAATCTGTAAAGTTTTGTGGCAACACGTCAAATTTGTTTAAGCATGCTAATGCTCATGGAACTGTTATGAAAAAAAAAAATAACAGACCAACGACGCTGTTAATAAAACAAAAGAAAGATAAGAAATTTTATTTGACTCGACACAAAATCTCGCTCATGTTAAAACTAGCATGAAATGTTAGATTCTACTAATTAATTTGATTCTAAAAGGTAACGTAAATGATGTGGGAGAGTAGTGATTGAAAACTGTCGATATCGTCTGTCGACAGTAACGATATTGGCAGATAGCGTAATATTTACATAAAATATCAATGTTTCAGTTCAAAAAGTTCAACCGCGTCTGCTAAGTCGACCAAAACGAAGCAGATTAATCAGTCACAACCATCAACATCGAAGACTTCTGAAGAAGAATTCGATCTCGATCACGACGACGACGACGGCAGTACGAATAAGTCAATACTGCAGAATTCTTTACAGGAGGCGTTCGCTCGTATTTCATCCAATAAAGGTAAAACATCTTTTTTCTTTAGCGATTTATAGCTATTTGCAATATATTTGTATATTTTTGCAAGATATAACAGAATTCAGTTCAGGTTTTGATATTTTTCATCTGCAAGGACATGTGACCATTTATATATAGTTGAAGGTGAAGGTTTTTTGTACCTTAGGTAGGAACTGGTACCTACCTTTAAAAGTTCCCGGTGTAAGATATTTAAAAAAAAAGAACTAAAAAAATCTCCAGATCATCTGACCCTGAAATGTATAGTAGGGGCAAGATGTCTTCGTTGTCACAAGTACTAGTTGTCACAACGACAATATCTTTTTTTCTAAAAGGATTTAGTGAGCGCTATTATTGATTTTTGGAACGCAGTCAAGTGCCGCCAACTTAAGGAAGTGTCATGGCCGCCAGTCTCGTGCGTCGAAACGTATAGTGAAAAATGTAAAAAAATATTTGGTAAGTAAATTTTACTCCGTACTTTGATTTTATCTCTTACATGTGCTCAATAATTAATTTTACGCTTCCTTACATATTTTGAAAAGGAAATTAGACATTTTTAACGTATTAATGAAGGGTTCTCTTGTAAACAATTAGAGGTTATTTTCGTGTTGATAACTTCGTTTGCCTCCGGTACTAGTTGTCTCAATGTTTTTAGGGCTAGTTGTCACAAGCCTCAGTGGACATTTTTATAGTTTCATACAACCATTTATCTTTTGTTTCATGTAGCAAACATGCCTAGAATTCGAAAAAGACTGACTGATCGAGGCTAGACATCTGCAGAAGGTGAATGCTGTAGGTCCTAATAATTCTATAAGAAGTGTTGCCAAAGATTTTAACATAAATTTCAGAACACTTGCTAGACATTATAAGAAATATAAATATCTGTAAGATACGTAAAAGTAAGGCAAGTTTTCAAAGACAATGAAGAAGAAAACTTGTCAAAATATATACAAAGAGCTGCAGATATATATTTTGGATTGACTCCTATCGAAGTTCGTAAATTGGCGTATCAATATGCTGTTGCTTTAGATCGCAAATTCCCTGAAACGTGGATAAATAATACCATGGCTGGTGAAGAATGGTTGAAGGGATTTATGCGTCGACATTCAGAACTAAGCCTACGAGAATCAGTAGCTACGAGCCTCTTACGTGCAACTAGGTTCAATTCTCATAACGTGAGTCAGTTCTTCGATAAATTAGGAAAAGTTTTGGGAGAAATACAAGTTCGAAGACATATGGAACGTGGATGAGACTGGCGTTACTACGGTCCAAAAGCCGCAGAGAATTATTGCACGAAGAGACATGAAGCAAATTGGCGCTCTGACTTCTTCTGAGCGAGGTTCACTGGTAACATTAGCTGTAGCAGTGTCAGCCACAGGGAATAGCATACTTCCGTTCTTCGTTTCTTTGTCAACAATGGACCAACAGGATTGACTGGTACCGCCAACCCATCGAATTGGATGAATGAAGACTATTTTTATATTTTCATTCAACAATTTATTCAACTCTCGCTGCAGCTCTGAGCGCCCACTGTTGTTATTATTAGATAACCATGACTCTCATCTTTTTATCAACACCTTAGATTACTGCAAAGAAAACAGAGTTGTAGTGTTGTCATTCCCGCCTCATTGCTCCCATAAATTTCAAATTTTAGACCGCAGTGTTTATAAACCTTTGAAGACGTACATTAATACAGCTTATGACAACTGGATCAAGAATCATCCGGGCAAAACCATGTCTATTTACGATGCTCCTGCAATAATTAAAGTTAGTTTATCAAAAGCTATATCCTCAAAATATTACGTCTGGTTTTTCAGTGAGTGGCATATGGCCTTACAATCGTAATACTTTCAATGACACAGACTTTGCACCGTCATACGTAACAGACCGGAAATAAAGACGACATTAATCCAAATCAGAACATAACTCAGAGTTTTGCAGAACACCAACCCCTAATTCCTGGGACCCGTGTAGTCACTCCTCCTTCATTAAATGTGCCAACACCTGAAACGATAAGACCATTTCCAAAAGCTCCAGCGAAGAAAACAATTTCAAATCGCAGGAAAAGGACTAGCTCAATTTTGACTGATACCCCGATCCCGAGATCAATTCAAAGATACTTACAAATAGGGAAACTACAAGAAAAAAGAGATAGCAAAGAAAGAAACGCGAAAGTAGCGATGAAGATGACGATTCGCAAGATACATTGTGTTTGATTTGCCTTGAAGCCTGGTCAAGCAGTAAATCTAATGAAGAATGGGTACAGTGTACTAAATATAAACTCTGGGCGCATGTAAAATGTGGTGCCTCTGAAGACGATAGCGACGTCTAAAGTGATCTGTGACAATAAGGACCTTCATCTGAGACAACCTACCCCAGATCGGAGGTAAGTTGTCACACTAGACATTACTTTTTGATCTCGCAACAATTAATATAAATCAGTTAATTTTGTATGTAAAAGGTGCAATTAATAAAGGCCAAAAGACCAAATATATGCTTTATAAAGTTAAATTGGTAATTTTATTTCATTTCTTTCAATTAAAAATTTCTATTTCATTTTTGTGACAATTAGGACACCCCTCAACCCTTTTTTTTTTTTTTTTTTTATTTTTTTTTTTTTTTTTTTTTTTTTTTTTTTTTATGGGTCTAGCACACGTGCTACAGGGAAGTCCCTAAAGCGCTACAGGAGCGACACGTGTGCGGAGATAGCGATTCACGTTGTTCTTGAATCGGTGTAGATTGTACTCGATGGGAAACACAGTCCTGGGTAAACCATTCCAAAGGTATGATGTTCTCCATATAAAAAGACTGCTTGAAAAACCGTTGTACGAGGAGTAACAAGCTGAACCTCATACGGATGTGAAGCATCAGCGCAACGTGTACTTCTAATATGCACCACTCTGGGAGGAATTAAACGGGCCACATCTTTCGAACACTTTCCATGAAAGTACTTGTAGAATAGGCTCAAGTCGCCAACCGTTCTTCGATGCTCCAGCGAATCAAGGCCGTCGGTCAGTTCCGGGTGTCCAATCAGACGAACAACTCTTCTCTGGATAGAATCCAACAAATGCAGTGTATGTTTGGGAGCGGAGCTCCAAACATGGGAGCAGTATTCTATAGTTGGTCGAATTTGAGCTTTGTAAAGAATTAATAGTTGTTGTGGAGTGTAAAGCTTTCTGGTTCGAAACAATATTCCCAACTTTTGAGAAGCTCTTGTTGCTATGCCTGCAACATGTTCATGCCAGGACATATTTGCTCCCAAATTAACGCCTAACAGATTGAGTGACGATGTTAGAGGGATGGAGTGCCCCGACATAACTATGTCGGGTTCTGCAACGTTAACTTTTTTAGAAAAAACTGCCGCCTGGGTTTTTGTAGCGTTAAATTCCACTTGGTTACTGTCACCCCCCCAAGATAGAATTTCTTCCAGGTCTTTGTTAAGTTGAATGACTTCCTGCTGTCTGCGGATATTCGTCTGAGTAGTCGATGTCCGAGCGTTCAAAGTGAATGAAGAGATAAGTGTACTGTCATCTGCAAAGCTGTAGATTGGATTCTCGGTCTTTTCCAGCAGATCGTTAATATAAATGAGGAAGAGAGTAGGAGACAGTATGGAACCTTGGGGCACACCGGCGTTGATATTGAAGGTGTTAGAAAGGAATCCGTCAACTGCCACTCGTAAAGAACGCTCTCTGAGGAAACATGAGAGCCACAAACAGAACTTTTCAGACATACCATAAGAACGTAGCTTAGCCAACAGCCCATCGTGCCAAACACGGTCAAATGCCTTGGATATGTCAAGAGCAACCGCTCGAGATTCTCCAAAGTGTTCAATTGCGTTGTTCCAAACATGTGTTACATAAGTCAGAAGATCTCCTGTTGATCTATTTTTACGAAAGCCATATTGGTGATCACTAATAATGTTGAATCCTTCAAGATATTTTAGAAGATGCTGATTGATAGCCCTTTCCATGACTTTCGATATTATTGAGAGTAGTGCGATTGGTCGGTAGTTATTTGGCAAGGTCTTCTTGCCTTTTTTAGATATCGGCTGAACTGTGGCACATTTCCAGCAGGAAGGAAATATTCCCTTTCTGTAGGATAGGTTGAAAAGTCTACAGAAAACTGGTGTTAGTTTCCCTCGCGCAGTTCTTGAGAACTATGGCAGGTATTCCGTCAGCGCCTGAAGCCTTTTTGGTGTCTAGCTTCATCAAAATACGTTTTATGATACGCTGTCTGAAGACAATATCGGGCATCCTTGACTGCACTATGGGAATAGTAGGTGGTGTTTTTCCTTGGAAATCGACAGTAGAATGTGAAGCAAAGAGTTCAGCCAACAAGTTCGCTTTCTCAACAGGTGTCGTTGCAATAGAATTATCTGGCCGTGTGAGTGGTGGTATGGTGGATTTGGTGAAATTTTGACTAACTGCCTTAGCGACTGACCAAAAGAACCTGGAAACCTAATGCAAAATCACCAGAAAGTGATTTTGTATAAGATAGAAATTATACCAAATCGATAAATAAAACATAGTATTAGCTCAAATTGGTTTCGTTGATAGCTCAAAGTTTATTTTTTTATTAATAAATTATTTTTAATGAATAGAAATAAATAATTCCATTATTAAATTAAAGGTATGCAAATAGGTTCTGGCGCAAGCAGAACTAGAGAGACAGAAACATTAATAATGAAAGGTATTCTGGTTCAGACACCGTTCAAGCGACAGCAACTTTAAAATTATTTCGATCTAACAACTAAAACTAAGTGTAAATTACGCGCTCTAAGTTCAGCATATTTTAATACAATTACTGAAGAATAATTGTAAGGAGAAAATGGGACGAGAAAAGGCCGCTATTCTAATTAGTCATGTTCGCAGGTATTTAATTTCTTTAGTTTACAGTTTATTAATAAGACTAAGCAGTAATTACGATAGCGACGTTGATATATTGATGACATGTTGCGGTAAAGTACAACAAATTTTATCACTGGCTTGTGAAAACAAGTCTGGGGCTGCTTAAGACAACAGAGGGATAGAGGAATTATTACTAACAATTAACGCTAGGTAGCTTAGGTAGGAGTTTTAGCCCAGAAATAAAAATATATACCAATTACTAATATAGAAATGAACAATAATGGAGTAGTGACTACTGTTCTTTTACTTATCAAACCATCTGAGACGCCTTTTACCTTATCTCGGCTCATCAGCATACTCTACCCTAGGGTAGGGTATGCCGAGCCTACCTGTTTACTTTAAAATGCTGCTCTAAACTAAACATAACCTAATATAGCGCGTTTAGCATTAGCGAATTGCTCGATCGTTCTGGAAAAAGCCAGCTGACTAGCGATTTCGTTTTCAATTGATAACAATATTAAGAAATTAAGTTTTTTTTGACACATAGTGGACATCAAATACGTCTTAATAAGTTTCAATTTAGAAAAACTTCGTTTTTCACTGGCGACAGTCAATGGCGAAGTCATCAAACTTTGCACAGAAACCCAAAAATTTAGCACCCCTAAAAATATCCAGGGCGACCGCGCCGCCCTAAAGTCTACACTGTTTGATGTTCTTAGTGTAAATAGCTGAAAACGTTGTTTATAAATATATATATATATATATATATATATATATATATATATATATATATATATATATATATACTAGCCGAGCCCGCGGCTGCGCTCGCGTGGACTTGATTCACTACTATCGTCACTGCTTATTCCTTATGTTACCCAACGTAATAAAATATCTCCCATTATTTTCCCTTATCTTCCAATATTTCTCCATATCTCCCATTATCCCTACATAATTTCCATTATCTAGGCTTATCTCCGCTCATCTCCCATTATTTATCCTTATCTCCCATTATTTCTCCTTAGCTCCCAGTATTTCACCTTATCTCCCATTATCTAGGCTTATCTCGACTTATCTAGGCTTGTTTCGACTTATGTCGCAATATTTCTCCTTATCTCCCATTAACTCGTCATAACTCCCTTTATCTAGACTTATCTCTGCTCATCTCCCATTATTTATCCTTATCTCCCATTATTTTATACTTATCTCCAATTATCTCACCTTATCTCCCATTATCGAGGCTTATTTCCCATTATTTCTCCTTATCTCATCTTATCTCCCATTATCTAGGCTTATATTGAATTATATAGAACATATGTATAAATTTATAAAAACACGTAAATCGGATAAGCGGTTCTCAAGTGATAAGCTCACTAACGGACAGACATGCAGACAGACAGACAAAGAGATGTTGCATTTTATATATATTCTAGATAGGAGATTATAGATAACCTGGCCAGACAACAAATGTATGAATTAAAAAAAAAAAAACACGTAAATCGGATAAGTGGTTATCGAGTGATAAGCGCACTAACGGACAGACATACAGACAGAGGGACGTTGCATTTTATATATATTATATTCTTTACTACATGATATTGTTCCATATTTAATGCTTTAGGCAGTGTATTGCAAGAGAACGCGCTAGCAGCAAACTTTTCTCCGACTTGATTCACTATTATCGTCACTGATTATTCCTTATGTCACCTAACGTAATAAAATATATCCTATAACCTGCCAGAGAACAGAGAACACATGTATATTTTTAAAAAAAAAGTACGTAAATCGGATAAGTGGTTCTACAGTGATAAGCGCACTAACGGACAGACAGACAGATAGACAGACAGACTGACAGAGAGACGTTGCATTTTATATATATTATATTCTTTGCTACATGATATTGTTCCATATTTAATGCTTTAGGCAGTCTATTGCAAGAAAACGCGGGTAGCAGCAAACTTTTCTCCGACTCGATTCACTATTATCGTCACTGCTTATTCCTTATGTCACCTAACGTAATAAAATATATCCTATAACCTGGCCAGAGAACATATGTATGTTTAAAAAAAAAGCACGAAAATCGGATAAGTGGTTCTCCAGTGATAAACGCACTAACGGACAGACAGACAGACAGAGAGACCTTACATTTTATATAATTATAGATATTCTTTGCTACATGATATTGTTCCATATTTAATGGTTTAGCATGTTTAAAAAAAGTACGTAAGTCGGAGTTAATCGGTGGTTCTCCAGTGATAAGCGCACTAACGGACAGACAGACAGAGATACGTTGCATTTTATATATATTATAGATGTAATAAAATATATAACTATAACCTGGTCAGAGAACATATGTACGAATTTAAAAAATCACGTAAATCGGATAAGTGGATCTCGAGGAATAAGCGTACTAACGGACAGACAGACAGACAGAGAGACGTTGCATTTTATATATATTATAGATATAGATTATTATTATTATTATATAACCTGGCCAAAGAATATATGTATGAATTTAAAAAAAAAAGACACATAAATCGGATATGTGGTTTTCGCGTGATAAACGCACTAATGGACAGACAGACAGACAGAGAGACATTGCATTTTATATATATTATAGATTATAGATATTCTCTGCTACATAATATTGTTCCATATTTAATGGTTTAGGCTGTGTATTGCAAGGGAATGCGCTAGCAGCAAACTTTTTTCCGACTTCATTCACTATTTCAGGTCACTACTCATTCCTTATGCTACCTATCGTAATAAAATATAGCCTATAACCTGGCCAGAGAACATATGTTTTAAAAAAAAAAAAGTACGTAAATCGGATAAGTGGTTCTCCAGTGATAAGCGCACTAACGGACAGATAGACAGACAGACAGACGTTGCATTTTATATATGCATTATATATTATATATATATATATATATATATATATATATATATATATATATATATATATATATATATATATATATATATATATATATATATATATATATATATATATATATATATATATATATATATATATATATATATATGTATATATATATATATGTATATATATATATATATATATATATATATATATATATATATATATATATATGTTTATATATATATATATATATATATATATATATATATATATATATGCATTATATATATATATATATATATATATATATATATATATATATATATATATATATATATATATATATATATGGATATCAGCATCTCAGCCATCACTCTTCCATTGGCGGACATAGACCTCTTTCCTCCCTCCATTTTTCACGGTTTTGAGTTTTTCTGATTCATAATAGCCCTGCGGATCTCTTTAAATCATCCTTCCATCCTGTTTGCGGTTTTCCTCGCGCTCGTTTTCCTGTCCATGGTCTCCATTCTTGAATCCTTTTGTTCCATCTGTTATCAAGTTGTCTCATTATGTGTCCTGCCCACTTCCACTTCTGGGTCGCCACCCGCTCTTTCACGTCTGTAACCTTTTTTTGTTGTCTTATGTATTCATTTCTTATTTTGTCTTTGAGTTTTATGTGTAGCATTTGTCGTTATGCTTAATCTCTCCATTATAGCCTGTGTAAATATATATATATATATATATATATATATATATATATATATATATATATTATATATATACATATATAACAACCTATGCCACTCGATCTACTTTTACGTGTTTTTTTTTTTTTTTTCTTAAGGGTCTAGCACACGTACTACAGGGAAGTCCCTAAAGCGCTACAGGAGCGACACGTGTGCGGAGAAAGCGATTCACGTTGTTCTTAAATCGCTGTAAATTGTACTCGTTGAGAAACACAGACCTGGGCAAATTATTCCAAAGGGATGATGTTCTCCATAGAAATGATTGCTTGAAAAGCGTTGTACGAGGAGTAACAAGCTGAACCTCATACGGATGTGTAGTATTAGCGTGACGTGTACTTCTAACATGCACCGCTCTGGGAGGAATTGAACGGGCCACATCCTTCGAACACTTTTCATGAAAATACTTGTAGAATAGGCTCAAGTCGCCAACCGTTCTTTTATTAAATGTTACGTTTGGCCTGTTTTGTTGTATGGTGCCGAAACTTGGTCATTGAAGGTAAGGCCACTGAACCACATTGGGGCTTTTGAGAAGGTTGCTGCGTATACCATGGAATGACCGCCTTTCTAGTGAGCGAGTACTGCAGAGTGCAGGAACCAAAAGCGAATTACTGAACCTCGTTAAAAGAAGAAAGGTCTCGTATCTGGGTCACATTTTCAGAGGGCCCCGATACTGCATCCCTAAATTAACTCTTTAGGGAAAAATTGAGGGTAGGCGTGGGCCTGGAAGAAAACATCACTCTTGGCTCCGGAATATTAGAGACTGGTGTGGAATACGGATGTGGCCACATTCTTGCGGCAAGTAGAGCAGAATGAGCTCTTAATATTATAGAAGTAGTTCACATGCGACTGGTAAAAGAAGAAGTTACTGTAGTACTTTCATGGAAAGTTTTCGAGGGATGTCACCCGAATTTCCAGAGAGGTGCATGCTACGAATACACGTTGCGTTAATACACCACATCCGTATGAGGTTCAGCTTGTCACTCTTACAACCCTTTTCAAATAGACTTTTAAATGGGGAAACTCATCTCTTTGGAACGATTTTCCTAGGGCAGTGTCGCCTATCGGGTACAAGTATAGCGATTCAAAATAAACGTGAATCGCTTTTTCCATACACGTGGCGCTCCTATGGCGCTTTAGGGATTCTCCTGCAGTAGTGTGCTATACCTATAAAAAAAACCAAATCAACCCTGTTTTGAGCTTTCCCTTTATTGAATGTTTTTGTGCTATATAAATTTACATAAAACCGAAACCTGATTTGCTAGGGTATAAGAGAAATTTAAACAAAAACGATCTATTTAACAGGCCATATTAAGAGAAAACGTAAGTCAGAAATATCCAGACTATAACGATTAAAACAAATCAAAGCGATAAGTGCGATAAAAAGTTAGACAAGAAATTTAACAAAGGAAAGCCCATTCATTCAAAAATCATGTTGTCGTCTTGTCAAGATTGTATTCAGATGTTCCCAACGATCCCTGTCAACTCAACTAACGTTGAGTTCCATTGATACAGCTCAATCTGTTTCTTGAGGTGCCATATTCGATACGAACCTAATGGATCCTCTCGCCTTTGCCTATGGTTGGTGTCTTTTTAAGTGTTCCACAGATAAAGGAGACCTACAGTTTAATGCCGGTTCCGAATGGACAAAGGGAGAGGGCTTTACGAGGTATAATATAGGTCTTGTCTATGCTTATTCTCGTATCTTATCCATTCTTTGAAATAACTATGGTCTGCTTGATGAGTTCCTCATGAATCATTTTGTTTAAAATATTATAAAATAAGTGGTATCATATTTTAGCAGTTGGTATTTATTACACAGCCCCACAAAAAAAAAAGTGGGGTATACTTTTGATGCGATATATCAGATCCGTAGTATTTTTGCCCGCTGATCACGAATCTGACGTCAGAATATCGCCATCACATCTCAATTTTTTTCTAACCTCAAAAAATAGGTAAAAATTAGTAAAAATTAAGAAAAATATACTCCTAAAAAATTGATTCAAGCTTTTTCATGAATCCAAAGATGTATTAATATGTATTCGGACACGCTAAGCTAATATTCATCGATTGGATTAAGCCATACAGTTCTGTTTTCTTTCTAACCTCAATAAATCAGACAGATATAGTGCTTCTCGAATGCAAAAAAACGAATTCAAATTAAAATTCAACCGATTCTTACCAAATTTGGTACACGGAGGTTTTTTGGATTGCTAATCATGAATCTGCGGTCGGATTTGCAAAATTCAAAATGGCGGATCCAAGATGGCGGACAAAATTTTTGAAAACCAACCGATTCCTACCAAATTTGGTATACAGTTGGGGAATCCTCAAACCTGATACTCTTAAACCCTAAACCCTGAAACCTTAGACTCCCACACCCTGTAACCTCAAAAAATAGACCTCAATAACCCTGTAACTTTAAAAATGAGTCCCAATAAACTCAAAACCAGGACTTTTAAACCATATACTCTCAAATAGTAGACCCTTAAGCCCTAGAATTGCGAAGGTTAGACCCGCGCCTAACTTTCCTTTTTTTGGCTGTATCTTGTTCTTTTTTCCGCGAATGACCTATTCAAAGGCTTTCTGCCCAAACGCTTTTAAGGACTTGTTTCTCTTTTTAGCGACCAGCAATAGTCCGCTAGCATATGGTCATCCCATCGTCCTTGATACTGATTTTCTATGATTTTCAGATCTTGGTGAAAACGTTTCCCTTGCTCCTCACTGTAGTCACTAAAATTATCTGGGAAATCATCGATGTGGAAGTCCAGGAAATGTAATTTTAGAGTCATTAAGCAACCTAATGTTTGAAAATTTTTTACCATTTTCTCGACTATTTCTTTGTACTTAGGACTTTTATTATTTCCCAAAAAGTTTGTTGCGACTTCTTTAAAACTAAGCCAAGCAGCTTTTTCAACTCTATTCATTTTAGTAACAAATAATGAATCTTGAAACAATTTTCTTATTTGTGGCCCGTCAAATACGCCTGCCTTAATTTTAGCTTCAGAAAATTTCGGAAATTTTTTATGCAAATATTTGAAACATGGGCCGTTTGTATCTAATGCTCTCGTGAATTGCTTCATAAGTCCAAGCTTAATGTGAAGCGGGGGAATAAGAACTTTTCCTGGATCTACCAATGGTGGAAACAATACATTATTTTCACCAGGAGTGAACGATTCTCTTGTTGGCCAAATTTTTTTCTTATAATGACGTTCTCTGTCTCTGCTATTCCACAGACATTTATAACAGGGATAAAGTGTAAACCCTGACTGTTGGCCAAGCAATATTGTTACAATTTTCAGATCTCCACAAATTTTCCAGTTATGATCAGCATATTTTATTTTTATCAAAAGCTGCTTCATTTTTTCATATTGCTCTTCCATAACTGTGGAATGAGCAATCGGAATGGGAGCGTAAACGTTGGTATTATGCAGCAAATCTGCCTTAATGCTCTGTTTAGAAGAATCAATGAACAGTCTCCATTCTTCAGGATCGTATGAGTTATTTTGAAATTCATCCATTAGACCTTTTACATCGGTACAATATGAAAGTGACAATTCCTCGTCCATTGTGAAATATTTTCGAAATTCTTCATCTCTGTTTCTATAATAAGAAATCGTAGCTTCTGGCTTAAGTAAATGTCTTTTCTTTAAAAAGGAAGCAAGATGCTCTGAACCATCTTTGGATAAGCCTAAATCTCTGACTAGATCACTAAGTTCTGACTGTGATACGAGTATTGGTTCTGGTTTACGGTTGTATGGTAGAAATTCTTTATCTGTGTCACTAGTATATGATAGGTTGTCACTAGAACATTCATTAGTAAACAGTGTTTGAATCTTTTTCGACAGTCTCAATGTTTTCGGCATGAACTAATAAGGTCAAATCATTTGTTTCCATAACATCAGCATCAAGTGGTTCAGGAGGCGGAATTAGTTTAGTTGGTCTTGTTACTGTCGAAACATCGTTATAAGTAATTGTGCTTTTTTTTTTTTCGGTTATGCCTAGATACAACATTCATACAAAAGTAGCAATCATTTTCACTGTATGGTCTATTCCATATTGCTGGTCTGGAATATTTAATCGCCTTCTTATTGATGTACAACATTATTTTGCAAGAACTGCAAATGATTTGGGGAACCCAATCTGTATCCTGGTGCTGTATTTCAATGTTAAAACAATCCTTATATAAGGTTTTAATCTTATCCGTTATCGGTGATCCCATTTTACTCAATACGTGTTGACAGCAAATATAACAAAATAAATCACTGTTTTTTTATCGCACTTATGAAAAGTCCTTGTACCGTGAGACCGTTTTCTTGTAGCATTATACTCTACATGAGCCAAGTCACCCACACATGAAGAGCTACGGTCGCTGGATGACGACGGCTGCGGGCCCGCTTTCCCACCCTGACCAACCGCCGATACTGGGTTTCCGAGTCCCTGCATCGTAATTCTCTTTCTTCTACCTGCCATGACGGCATCTAAGCCGTTATCCAGGGACTCTGCCGGCTAGTGGAGTAACACCGTTGCCCACCGTCACCACGTGGAGGTGCCCTGGATGCAGGTAGAAGAATAAAAATCGACCGATGAATTTTCTCGGCGTTCAAAATGGCGCGAAAACATCTGCCATCTTAAATTTTGCAAATCCAACCTCAGATTCGTGATCAGCGACCCAAAAAATCCCCGTGTACCAAATTTGGTAAGGATCGGTTGAATTTTAATTTGAATTCGTTTTTGCATTCGAGAAGCACTATATCTATCTGATTTATTGAGGGTAGAAAGAAAACAGAACTGTATGGCTCAATCCAACCGATGAATATTAGCTTAGCGTGTCCGAATACATATTAATACATCTTTGGATTCATGAAAAAGCTTGAATCAATTTTTTAGGAGTATATTTTTCTTAATTTTTACTAATTTTTACCTATTTTTTGAGGTTAGAAAAAAATTGAGATGTGATGGCGATATTCTGACGTCAGATTCGTGATCAGCGGGCCAAAAAAAACTACGGATCTGATATATCGCATCAAAAGTATTCCCCACTTTTTTTTTGTGGGGCTGTGTTATCAACGAAATGTTTTGTAGTGTGGTTAAGGCAGAATTTTTTTTTATCATATACAACTACACTAATTTAAACCTGTTCCACCAGGACAAATGTTTAATTTTGTTGCCAACTATTGATTTTATAGAGTTTCGCAAGTACCTATTCAGTTTGTAACTTTACCTAACTTGTTTAAAAAAGTAAGGTTGTTATGAAATCTATACTTAACAGATAAAAAGTTTCTTCTTTCTACCTGATATTTTTATAAAGGGGACCTACAGTCTAATGCGGTTCCGAACAGCCACGTTGTTTCAGTTATTTAAGGATATTACTTTTAAATAGTAAATACCGTTATATTCGAGTTTAAATTACTATTTATGTGTAATACTTTTTTCAAACTCTTATATCGCTAACAATAAGTGTTAGATTGTATTTTAGGAAAATGCATTTTTGCATTTTCCTACTTTTAACTTTATACGATTATGGTTTCTATGTACAGTTGTAACAAAGTTGTAAAACGGTGAACTTTATATTGGAAACAAGTTCAACAAGCATATTACCTTCTCTGATAAGATGTAGGATTTTATATGGCTCTATTGGGATTTCTTTTATTCGTAGAAAGCGGCTCTGTGGTTTTTGCTTTTTATATTAAAGTAAATTACTTTAACGAAAAAGGGTAGCAAATTGCTAACTGTGCTCTATTAGGAATATGAGATTGGTATTTTTATTAAAGAATAAAACTTGTTTTGCTCGGGAAGGTAAAGTAGGTACTACACATTTTTACTACGTAAATACATATACTTCAATTAAACTTAAAATTTGTTTTAAGTTGGAAAATGTAGTCAGGATACTAGATGAATACTAGTTTATTTGAAACTGGGTCAACACCAGAGTCCGTGAGAATTAACTTCCCCTTTTTATATCACAAGAATATTGGTGTTAAAAACTACCAAAATCGAACCCTGCGGTAGATATTTTGGAAATATGCGTGTGCCCTATCTTCTAAGGACTTTGGCGATCACATTTGCCAATCTGATTTTATCTATTGCCGCTCTAAATGGTTCAGTAGATGTCATGTTTGTCCACTGTCCTAAGTTTTTCAACTAGGAGTTGCAGCTCATTCCTGGTCCTCGCCTACCGATTATTTTTCCTCCAATTATAACTTGCAGGAGGTCATACATTTGGGTTTTCATAATATGTAGAAACGAAGTGATTTTTTCTTTCTTTAACAGCTGAAATCAACTCTCGTTCTTTTCCCATCCGATCAGGTATTTCCACGTTTGTGGTATGCGCTGTCCAAAGAACACGCAGCATTTGACGATAGCACCACATCTCGAATGACTCTATTCTTTGTTGTGTTGTCTCTGTGATTGTTGTAGCTTCTATACCGTATAATATGATTGAGAATATGTAGCATCTTAGCACTCTTCTTTTTAAGTTTAGTTGGCAGTTACAGAGTATGCTTTTATTTCTTAAATTAGCTTCGTGCTTTTTCAATTCTTGAGCGTATTTCAATAGAGTGGTCCCCATCTTCACTAATTACGCTTCCTAAGTACGTTATTTTTGTTACTTTTTCAAGTATTTGTTAATGTACTTTAATATTCATATTTGTATTAGGATTCTTATTGACCACCATTGTTTTTGTTTTGTTCGTATTCAGTTTTATTTCATATTCCTCACGTGCATCAACAATTCCACTCATGAGTCTTTGTAGACCTTTTTCATTGTCCGCTAGATACTATCATCATCGTAGCGGAGGTTATTTACATTCGCACACCATTAGTTGTAATTCCATCCTTTTTATCAGAAAGTGCTTTATTGAAAATTTCCTCCGAATAGACATTGAATAACAGGGGTGACAAAAAAATTATATAAAAACAACACTATGTTTTAATTTTCCAATATATTTAAAGTAACTTGACAATTGTTTCACCATAAAATTGCTTCTTCAGAAGTAGAAAAATATTTCGTAGTAATCCTGGTTATATAGTGCTTAAAACTATCCTTAATTATCTACGATTATGCTAATCATTTTATTATATTATTTACAGACAGAATTATTTTAAGAATGCAAATCTGTGGTACTATTTCAGAGAACTAATAAAGATTAAGTAAGGGTGAATGGTTTAAGTCTACCTGTTCGTTTAATTGGAGTTTTTCCGTTTGTTAATTTCAAGACATTCGAGCAAATTTAATTTTTTAGATTTATTTTCTACATGTAGGATTTTTAACGTATCATCAAAATTATAGGATTCGTTTATTTTATGGGTTGCGTAATGTGAATTGTTCTTATTTTCTAAATAACTATGTTTATGTTCTTTAATGCGAGTTTCAAAAGATCTACCAGTTTATCCTACGTAGCTTTTAGTACAAGATCCACAATTTAATAAATAAACTTCTGATTTTAAGGATTTCTTAGATTTGGTTTTGTTATTCAAAATTATATTCCCTAAGGAATTACTGGTTTTGAATGCTATTTTATTGTTCTTTTTTATTAAATGTTTGGAAATTGTTCTAGTTATTTTCCCTGTGTAGTGAGTATACTAAATTTTCCTTTTTTGTCATTAATTGTGGGATAAATTAGAGAGATTGCTTGTTTAAAGGATTTTTTATTCAAGATATTATTTATAATGTTGGGGTCATATCCATTATTAATTGCTATATGTTGAATTCTTTGTTAAAATTAGTTTTAGTCATAGGGGTATGTAACAATTTATGTATGAAAGAGTTAAAAGCTGCCATTTTGTGAGTATAAGGGAGAGATGAACTATTGTGTATGACTGTGTCAGTATGTGAAGGTTTGTGAAAAATCGAGAAATCGTGTTTATTGTTCACTTTTGATATAGATATGTCTAAAAAATTTATAGAGTAATTGGTTTCTAATTCTAAGGTGAATTTAATATTAGGATGCAAATTATTTAGGAAGTTAAGGAGGATTGTTAGTTGTCTATCTGTTCCCGTGAAACAGGAAATGATATCGTCAACATATCTATACCAGTAAATAATATTTTTGCTTACCGCGTTTTGATGAATTTTTAGTTCTAAATGATCCCTGAAAATTTCCGCTAGTAAAGGGCGTAATTAGATCTTCTTTAGATGTATAAAAGTTATCGTTGAATTCAAAATAGTTTTGATCCAAGCACGTCGTAAGTAAATCTAAAATATCCCGTTTAATAATTTCGTTTACTTTATTCTTGATTAAGAGCTTATCTGCTAATTCTATGACTTCATATGGTGGGATACTAGGAAATAAGTTTTGTACATCAAATGAGATAATTCTAGAATTTTCCGGTAAATTAATGTTTTTAATTTTATCAATTAGTTCATAGGTGTTAGATATAATAATAATATTAAACGAACAGGTAGACTTAAACCATTCACCCTTACTTAATCTTTATTAGTTCTCTGAAATAGTACCACAGATTTGCATTCTTAAAATAATTCTGTCTGTAAAAAATATAATAAAATGATTAGCATAATCTTAGGTAATTAAGGTTAGTTTTAAGCACTCTATAACCAGGATTACTACCAAATATTTTTCTTTCTTATTTACTTCTGAAGAAGCCATCGTATGGTGAAACAATTGTCAAGTTACTTTAAATATATTGGAAATGAAAACAAAGAGTTGTTTTTATATAATTTTATTATGAATTTCCAACAAGTATCGGCTAACACAATCAAAGGGTTGACAAAATACAATCTTAACGTACGCCCTTCTATTTTTATTTCTTTGGACACGCAATTCTCAACTTTTATTTTGGCAGTCTGGTTCCAGTATAAACTTGATATTATTTCTAAGTCTTTGTCATCAGTGTTACACGATTGTAGTATCTCCATCATTTTCTCATAATTTACTATATCAAAGGCTTTTTGAAAATCTATGAAGCATAAATAAACATCAGAGTTTACATCCCTACATCTTTTCGTCAGAACGCGGTTAGAGAATAGTGCGTCCCTCGTTCCTAGTTTGTTTCTAAAGCCGAACTGTGTTTGTCCAGTACTTTCATCTAGTTTTTTGTATACTCTTGGATTATTTTAACGAAGATTTTCAAGATGTGGTTCATTAGACTTATATTCCCATATTCCTTGCACTTTCTAGGGTTATTCTTTTTTGGCAATGGTATAAAAATTGATGTCAACCAATCATGAGGTACATCACCTGAGTGGTATACGCTGTTGAAGAGGTCCTGTATAAAGTCCATATATTTTTCAAGAAATATTTTAATGATTTCTGTAGGTCTATTATCTTCTCCTACTGCCTTTTTATTTTTAAGCTAATTTGCTGCTGTTAATATTTTGTCTTTATTTACGGGGGGGGGGGGCGTTGTATTAAGCTTATTTGCCTTATGTTATCTAGTCGTGTCATTAAACATTTTTCCTATATATTCTTCCCATTTATCTATTGTTTCTTGTATGTTCAGAAGTAGTTTACTTTCTATATCCTCTATTACTTGTGGTTGCCTTTGTAACTTTAGTCCAGCAACTTCTTTGACTTTCTTATGTAAATTAAATGTGTTGTTTTTCTTTTCTAATGCTTCTATTTCTGTGCATTGTTCATTTAGCCATATGTCTTTAGCCTCCTTTATCTTTCTTTTTATTAGGTTGTGCGTGTCTTTGTATTTTATATTATTGTTTTTCTTATACTTTCTTCTTACTTTCATTATATCCAGTATTTCCTCCGCCATCCATGATTGTTTCTTTTTGGTTGTATTTTGTTTCAGGTGCTTTTTCATTACTTTTTCCAGTGATGTGGTGCCATTTTTTCCTCCGGTGTCTAACGAGTTCCCAGCTTGTTTGTATCCAGTTTTCCACCAAACTTCTCATGAACCCTCTTCTTTATAAATTCTTCTTTGAGTTTGTCGATGTTAATATTTGTTGTTGTTTGTTCTTATTTTAACTTTTTTTAGTGTAATTTTGATAGCTGTAAGCAGCGGATTATGGTCTGTAGGTATATCTGCTCCAGGGTAGGTTTTGGCAGACTTAACTACATTTCGTTGTCGTCTATTTATGATTATATAGTCTGTTTGATTTCGGATTACTTTGTTATCTTCCTGTAAGGGCTTTCCACGTATATAACCGTCAGGGTGTTCATAATAGAGAGGTTCTTTTCTCTGCAGAATTCGATCAGTCTCTCACCTCTGTCATTATGTTTACCAAAGCCATAATTCCCCACAATATCCTCTTCTTTTTCATCTTCTACTTTGGCATTGAAATCCCCCATGTTTATCTCATTTTTCTAAGTGTGTTGTAGAGTCTTATATAAATCTTGATAAAATATTTCGATTTCTTTATCAGTATTTTGTGATGTTGGGGCGTAGACTTGTATCATGTTAAATTTGTGGGTTTTGTAGTTTGTTTGAATCAAGATTATTCTATCTGAGATCGGTAAAAATTCTTCAACTATTCTTGTCACTTCTTCTGAGACCACCATTGCGTCTCTGTTTTTATTTTTAGTGGTTACATCTCTCGAGTAATAAACGGTGTACTTCCCAATCTTGCACGAGCCCGTGCCATCTCACTTCACTACATCCCAGTATATCGATGTTGAGTGTTTTCATTTCTCCCATCAGATTTGCAGCTTAGCCCGCTTCAAGCAACCAAACAACGATATAGATTAGGATTTTTTTTGCAATCTGAAAGACTCATGGGCTGAATTAGAAAAGAAAAGTTTCAAATCAGTTGAATGCAAAGCTTTTCTTGTCAGTCAGTCATGCAACAAAATGTTTTATTTTTCAATTTGATTGACTCCGATTATATCGATGCTGGCTGCGTGAACAATCTTACATATAACTTTCGAACTGTTTCCAGAAAAGATATTGTAATCTAGTGTTAATGTAGAATAAAATATAGGACTGATATTTCCTTTTTCTAAAGAATACATAAATCATAGGAAATAATTCGGTAATTTTATCTAATTACGGATCCACCATGTCTCACTCTATACAGCATAGATCTACTGAATGAGAGAACAATGGGTAAACTACTGAAATGTGTCCATTTTCAGTGGTTTTAAATTAAACCACATATGTATGGAGTGGAACCCTTGTCGAATCACTCTGCCTTCAGTAAATGTTGGCAAATTGCTCACCAGCCCTCTGTCTGCTTGTGGGCGTAGACGGCCTCCGATTGAGAGTGCGAATACGTAAAAATTTAAGGTCCAAATAATTTTATCAAATGTATATATATATATATATATATATATATACATATATATATATATGTATATGTATATATATATATATATATATATATATATATATATATATATATATATATATATATATATATATATATATATATATATATATATATATATATATATATATATATATATATATATATATATATATATATATATATATATATATATATATATATATATATATATAGCATAGATCTACTGAATGAGAGAACAATGGGTAAACTACTGAAATGTGTCCATTTTCAGTGGTTTTTAAATTAAACCACATATGTATGGGGTGGAACCCTCGTCGAATCACTCTGCCTTCAGTAAATGTTGGCAAATTGCTCACCAGCCCTCTGTCTGCTTGTGGGCGTAGACGGCCTCCGATTGAGAGTGCGAATACGTTAAAATTTTAGGTCCAAATAATTTTATCAAATGTAATATATATATATATATATATATATATATATATATATATATATATATATATATATATATATATATTTATATATATTATATATATATATATATATATATATATATATATATATATATATATATATATATATATATATATATATATATATATATATATATATATATATATACGATATATATATATATATATATATATATATTTATATATATATATATATATATATATATATATATATATATATTTATATATATATATATATATATATATATATATGTATATATGTATATATATATATATATATATATATATATATATATATATATATATATATATATATATATATATATACGGCTGGTTGAAAAGTCCGTGCAAAAATAAAAACCTTTTTCATTTTTCGACATAGTATCCTTTTAGGCTTATACACTTCGTCCAACGATGTTCTAGTTTGTTGATCCCTTGCGAATAATAGGATTTGTCCAAGTCTGCAAAATATCCATTAGTGTCTGCAATCACCTCCTCGTTTGAATAAAATCTTTGTCCCGCCAGCCATTTCTTCAAATTGGGGAACAAATAGTAGTCCGAGGGAGCCAAGTCTGGAGAATAGGGGGGATGTGAAACGACTTGGAATCCTTTTTCCATTAATTTTGCGACCACAACTGCTGAGGTGTGTGCTGGTGCGTTGTCGTGACAGAAAAGACCTTTCTTGTGGGCCAATCGCGGGCGTTTTTCTTGCAGCTCGGTTTTCAAACGGTCCAATAACGATGAATAATATTCACCTGTAATAGTTTTACCCTTTTCCAGATAGTCGATGAGGATTATCCCTTGCGAATCCCAAAAGACAGTCACCATAACCTTTCCGGCCGAAGGAACGGTCTTCGCCTTTTTTGGTGCAGATTCCCCCTTGGTAACCCATTGTTTAGATTGTTGTTTTTGTCTCAGGAGTATAGTAATGTATCCATGTTTCATCCACAGTGACGAAACGACGCTTAAAGTCCTCCGGCACAGCTGCAAACCATCCTTGCAACACTTCACCGATTCCGTTTTTGGTCAAGCGTAGGCAATCGCGGCACCCATCTTGCGGATAGCTTTCTCATGTCCAAATGTTTATGCAAAATATTATGTACCCGTTCAGTCGAGATGCCCACAGCACTAGCAGTCTCACGCACCTTAACTCTTCTGTCATCCATCACCATATCATGGATTTGATCAATTGATTTCTGGAGTCGTAACCTCCACAGGCCGTCCAGAACGTTCAGCGTCACTTGTGCCCATATGGCCAGTCCGAAAATTTTGAAACCACTTATAAACTGTTCTGATCGAAGGTGCAGAGTCACCATAATGTTTATCAAGCTTCTCTTTAGTCTCCTGAGGCGTTTTGCCTTTCATAAAGTAATGTTTAATCACCATACGAAATTCTTTTTCGTCCATTTCTTAAAACTCACTCGACTTCCTTGATTCACACGAATGCCAAACACAAATAAATAGACCAATATGGCTGAAACTTGGTGTGCGTTCATTCAAGAGATGCTACTAACTAAACATGACCTCGATACGCGCCGGTGGTGCCAACTCTCGGACTTTGCACGGACTTTCCAAACCAGCCTCGTATATATATATATATATATATATATATATATATATATATATATATATATATATATATATAAATATATATATATATATATATATATATATATATATATATATATATATATATATATTATATATATATATATATATATATATATATATATATATAATATATATATATATATATATATATATATATATATATATATATATATATATATTGGTGAGCCAAAAAATCGACTCAAATGATTTTACTTTTACTTCATTTAACATCGATCCTTGAATTTGATTTTCAAACAGTATTATTTTTGGTATCATTAGAATGCTGATTGTTTACTATTTCCAATAATATCAAAAACATTTGGATTTCCAAAAAGTTTTACTGATTAAAACGGTTTTACTCAATAGAACCGTTTTTGTTAGCTCAGAAACTTATTCATTGCGCGCTATTCATCCCTATAAAACTGTATTTTCCTATCATTCCTTTACAGGAAGGGCATAGCCAACGTGTAGTCGCTGCGTAACTGCACCCAGGCCACTCAACTATCTTCAGAGTCTACAGACGTTACCAAGAGACTAGCGCCTTTACACGGAGATCAAGATCAGGAAGAAGAAGGAGTACCTTGAAGCGAGATGACCGCTTCATTGTCAACACGACTCTAAGAAATCGTCACTTGAGCGATGTTGAGGTCCAGTAGGAGCTCCGACAAGTTCGTGGTCGGTCTGTCAGTCATTGCATAGTCAGAAGAAAACTTAAAAAAACTAACCTAACTCCGAAGAACTAACGGACCAAATTGAGAGCAGCCCTTCTACAAGCACGAGAGAATGTCGACTGGACCTTAAGGCAATTGCGGTCCGTTTTATTCGGTTCGAGCCAGAAAGCCAGCCTCTGCATGGCTGAGGGACTTAAAGGTTGCGATGGCGGAAGAGTGGGGAAGAATCCCACAGTTAGTGGTGAAAAAGCTCACCCACTTCATGAAAAATCGACTTAAAGCAGTAATAAGGGCTAGGGGGGTAATATAAAATATTGATTTTTTCTTTTATGAATGAGTTTAATTGCTAAACTTAGAATTTATTTAGTTTTTCCTCTCTCTTATCCCTATTTTCAATCCTCATTCTCCTTGTTTCCCTTTTCAATCATCAGTAAAAAGCATGAGGTATGCTATGGAATTTAGTATCATCAGAAAGAGAATAGAATGGGCATTCAAGTGATACGAAGATCCGTAAAAACATGTAAACGTAAATTCTAGGATCCGTGTTAAATGAAGCCAAAAGTTTGAGTCGATTTTATTGCTCACCAGTATATATATATATATATATATATATATATATATATATATATATATATATATATATATATATATATATATATATATATATATATATATATATATATATATATATATATATATATATTATATCTATTTATATTATCTATTTATTTATTTTCAATTTTTTGGTTCGTTTTATGAATATTTAGAATTCAAAATTAAACTTAAATTGACGTTTCGCCCTTTGGTTTAGGCTACGTCTATAAGAATGCTACTATGACTTGTCAGTAGTAAATAAAACACGTGAGATTCAAGGTAGGCCCCATGTGATTTTAAATTTTTAAAGATCGAACTAAGAATATATTTAAAAAGTTTATTGTTGTGTGAGTTAAATAATTTGTATGTATACTAGTGTAACTCAATATAATGTATTTTTATACCTCGTAGAAATAAAGAAAAAAATAAAAATGCCCTAAACCAAAGGGCGAAACGTCAATTTAAGTTTAATTTTGAATACTAAATATTCACAAAATGAACCCAAATCCCAAACATTGAAAATAAATATTAATTGATGGTTCAAGAAAATTTTAAATATATATAATATATATATATATATATATATATATATATATATATATATATATATATATATATATATATATATATATATATATATATATATATATATATATATATATATATATAAATCGATGACAGTTGTTGAAAATTTTTCATAAAGTATAACCTCGAATAAAAAATGTTATTCTATACATTAATAGGGGTGAAGGAGGTATATGCCCCTTTCTCCCCGCCCCTTTACTACACCTCCGTCTGTAATATGCAAGATCGTAGAGTAATTCCGACAAAAACATCATTTTATCCATTGTTCTTATAGGAGTGAACGTATTCCAATATGAAAAATAAGTAAAAAAAACATTACTTATTTTGAAAAGTAATCATTGTCAGACTTATATTTACAGGAGTTTTGTTCTTAATTTTTATGAGTACTCCATTTCCTGAATTATGTCTGTGTGCTTAATTAACCTCCTGTATATTTATTATCTACTTTTAAACTTTAGACGTATTTGTAATCGTAATGTATAGAAACAAATTTCTTGCCCATTACTAAGCAAATATAGTAATTGATGACCTTACCGGAAAAAAATGAATCTTCCGTGCCCTGCCTATAGGCCTTGTTTCATTTTTCTAAAAACATTTTCGGCTTCTTTTCAAAAAAAAAGAAACAATTCTTATTGTTATACTGAAAAACAATAATTAAACTTCTTATGATGGCTAGAAGTAATCTTCTCTTAGCTTCCAAAAATGGAAAAGGTTTGGTATTCAATTAATTACGTGTTTTTTTGTTCAGATTTAACACATCTTTTATTAACTCAAACTTTTCACATTTTCACAGTTGTTGTGATAATAGAAATCGATAGGTTATAAGCAAAAATTGCAATTCTCATTTAGTCGAAAAAGTAATCGTGGTTCTTCAGAAATCACAGATTTTCGATAAGATCTCAAAATTGAGGGATTAATTCAGGTTAGTGCAGGTTTGTTTGGGTAAGTGGAAAGTTTACCTAATCTAGAAAATTTGTAAAATCTAGGAACCAATTCTACTGCTCATAAGTAGAAGAAAGATAAAGATTTTGAGAGAATCATATACCATAAATTTGCTATATTTTCTTAGGAGAACGTTTATTTGGTTAGAATGTAGCCGGTGGTCCAGAACTTAAAGATAGCAAGTCTGAATAGACATTCCTCTTGGTAAGATACAAATAATTTGCACCTCCGGCTGACGTATGCCTAGTTTTGAAAGCGTATCTGCCCTCTGACTGTTGAAGACTACAGACTAAAAGAGGTACGCTTTCAAAACTAGGCTTACATCAGCCGGAGATTTAAATTATTTGTATTTTACTTATTCTTTAGGCTAATACTGCTATGAGTACTTTCGGTTTTGTTCTCTTTTCCCGTCGATTCTAACTCAGCTGAAGAGCCGTAACAGGACGAAAGGCAACCCGAGACGGATTAACGGATGAGAGAATACTCAAAAACTGCTGAGAAATCGACTTCGTTCAATTTTCATAGTTTATATTAATTCTTTCCAGTGAATTATAGTTTAGCACAACCATTATGTACTAGTTTAAGGAGTAGAGAAGTAAGAGAAAATGTCACTTTGTGTTAGTCAGTCTCTACCGTGAATTTATACTTCGTGACCTAAAAAATCATGTTTAGTAAAACTTTCAACACGTTCACTTGTACGTCTTAATTTTTGAATTGTGTGCTTCCAAGAGGAGCTCTTGGTAAATCACTTCAGTCATTTTCAATACGTCCATTTAGCAAGAACAGTAAAAAGGCGGTAGTACAATTTAATATTTACGCTTTTGAAATAAAATACAATATAACCAAATAGTGGCCTACCAAAGGGAGGTCCCCTCTGAGCCCCCTTCTAGCGGAAATATTCATGGTTAACTTCAAAAAAAAAACCTTTTCTCAAATGAAAACTATGGAAATGTAACCAGAAATGTCCACTTTTGGGTAAAATATGTTGACGATATTCTCTGCATTTGAAAAGAAATCGGTAGACAATTGTCACAGTTCTTATTAACTTTAAATAAAATCAATTATAGCATCTAATTTACAATAGAAATCGAAGTGGACAAATCACTTAGTTTTTAGAATTAAAAATTTGAATATGTAGAGAACAAGATAGAGTTTGATATTTTCCGTAAACCAACTACAACAGACACCATTATACATGCTATATCAAATCAGTCCTGGTAGATTAGAATGTCAACCTTCCACAGTATCATACTAATATATTAACTAACATTCCACTGAGTAAGGACAATTATCTAAAAGAACATAACATAATCAAAAGAATAGCCGAAAAAAGTGATATAATCCAATTATTATGGATAAACTGGAAAAAAAACAAAGAACATAAAAATATACTTAAATAATTTTATGGGTAAAACACGTGTGGGTGGTATTAGTAACAAAATCAATAATAGCCTAAATAAATCAGAAAGAAATAAACTGTATAAGTGTTAATAAAAACAATATAGCCCGATATCTAGTTAATAACAAAAAAACCGGTCAAGTGCAAATTGAACTTGCACAATTAGTGTTCCGTACGTTTTTCAAATAAAAATTTTTGTTAGGGTGGTATAAAATGATCTGTGACTTCACAAAACACACCCCAAATGAGTTTTCAACAAAGTTTGTTTCCAATCTTTACTGAAAAATGGTGACCTTGAAATTTTGTTTTTTTTTTATATACCAAATAAATTATTAAAGATAATGCACTCGTGATAATTTTCGTTCAATCTATACCCCGTGGAGAATATTCCAGAATTTTTTCAAAATTTTTTGATCAGTACTTTTCGAGATAAGGTAGGGGACAGCGATATTTTAAAAGTGTGCGCAAGTATTACATTATATATATATATATTTTTTACTCGTGTTTTCACAAGCTTTCATTTGACACCACACTCGATGACCTAGTAAAAAAAAAATTTTTTCACGTCCGATTTCACCCCTCAAAACGAACCCCTTAAGTCAAAATTTATGTTACGGTGGTATAAAATGATCAGTGACTTCACAAAACACACCCCAAATGAGTTTTCAACAAAGTTTGTTTCCAATGTTTACTGAAATCTGATGACCTTGAAATTTTTGTTTTTTTTATATACCATATATATTATTAAAGGTAATGCATTCGTGATAATTTTCGTTCAATCTACACCCCGTGGAGAATATTCCAAAATTTTTTCGAAATTTTTTGATAAGTACTTTTCGAGATAAGGCCCGGGACAGCGATTTTTCGCGAATTTTTAAAAATAATACAAAGAAAAGTGCGCGCAAGTATAATATTATATATATATTTTTTTACTCGTGTTTTCACAAGCTTTCATTTGATACCACACTCGATGACCTAGTAAAAAAAATTTTTTTTTCACTTCCGACTTCACCCCCCAAAACTAACCCCTTAAGTCAAAATTTAATTCTCAAAACTACATGGCTCTGATAAGGCCATCAATTCCTATATTATTACCAAATTTCACCTTTCTATGTCAAATAGTTTTCGGAGAAAATCGGGTGTGACAGACAGACAGACAGACAGACAGACAGACAGACAGACAGACAGACAGACAGACAGACAGACAGACAGACAGACAGACAGACAGACAGACAGACACCGAAGTGATCTTATAAGTGTTCCGTACGGAACACTAAAAAGATCTAACAAATATGGAAAATCGGGTATATATGAACTTAATTGTGGTGACTATGACGCTGTCTATGTGGGACAAACGTGACGGAGCCTACAACAAAGATTAAAAGAACAGAGGCACTCTATTTTAAATAAACAAAAATTAACAGGCCTTGCTGAACACTGCATAAACAATAATCTCCTTTTTAATAACGAGAGGGTGAAGTTGCTATACATTGCTCAAAAAGAAAAATATATTATTATTTAGAAAATCTTAGCATACAAAGCCATTAAAAATAATATAAAAATAACGAACACCCAAACAGAATTTTGAAATACTTCCATATTAGACGCTGTACTTAACCCAATTTTGTTACCTCTTAATTAAAATTTTTTAGAACTTAAGATTAGTCGTATTGTAAACCTCTTCGAAAATGGTCGCGAGACCGAAACACGTGTCGGAGTGATCTGAATAAATTCAGTGAAACAGTTATACTGTATTTTATTTCAAAAGTGTAAATAATAATAAAACATAATATTGAGCAGACATTACTTCAGAGATAATTACTAGTGAAAACTGAAATCTCTACTATTAAAATTGGGAATAATGAAGAAATAAGAACATATTCTGATATATCCGTCCTTAAACCTTCTATATTTACTCTACACTATACAAAAATGTCCACCTCTTTCACCTTATTTACCAGAATTGGTAACGTTCGAAAATGTTTATATATATAAAATTTAAAATCGATATTTCATTCTGTTCAAGAGTTGTTGTCTCAACAGATCGACAAAAAGACCGCTGGAGGCTGGAAACCATAACTTTTAAAAACCATGCAGCCTTGAAATGTAAAGAAATGTACATATCTCTAGCGAAATTTTTGCAAATAAAAGTAAAAATATCTTGAATAAATTATTTGCTACTCCCTCTTATTTCTAGCATCCCCTCTGCATGGTTTATTCTGAACTTAAAAAAAATTCTATAACAATAAAACAAAAAGTTTTTTTTTTTACAAAGTCAATAGTTTATTTCCTCACATCAAAACAAATGAATAGCCCGCAGCACTTCTAAACTGAGAGATGTTTTTCAGTTGCCAACTTTATGGTATGCAAATAGATTCCTACGCTTATACAGAGCAGAAAGACACGTTATTAATGAAAATGTGTTCGTTCAGACAGAATGTAGTTATTTGCTTGCTTTGATAATGGTAAAATAATTTCAGTTACTTACTTCAAAATGGATGCATAAAGTTATGAATTCGGTGCGGCTTAAGAATACTTTGAACAGCAATAACTGAAATAAATACTTTATTATTTTAAATACTAAAAAACAATATGCATAGCAGTAGCAAAAAGAACAAAAGAATATCCCAGATTTTCAGGCTGATGAATCATTAGTGTAGAAACTCTACCTTTTATTTAATTTATATTTTTAAATTTACCTAACATGTACAATGTTATATATGTTTGAGCAACTTGGAGCACTACCATATTACTTCATTTATTACTTAACTAGACAACATATATTTATTTTTAATACTTAGTTATGTTATTATATTTAGATATGTTTACTACTCAGTATATAACACCACTACACCAATCACTTTATTTTTGCATCCGGCTCGCGTTTCGCTAACCATGTTAGCTTCATCAGGAGCGATGATTCCACATTCCTAACATAGATGTTTTTATTTCTAAAATTTCAATTATATATTTGAAATCCTTACGAAATGCTCTTCAATTTGTTATCTAACTCGAAACGTTAAAACTATTTTAAAATTTCCCATATTAGATAAAATGGCGTATGTTATCCGTCATGTTTTTGTTAGTACAAGGAAGTGCTACAAACAAAAACGGCACACAATCGTAGAATAAGAATCAAATTCATTTCGGGTTCCAACAGTTTAGGGACTTTTTAGACAAGTGTCAACACCGACACTGTGATTTTTGCTAGCCAATGAGAATGCATATGGTATAGCCCATTCCTCCTCCTTTGTCTTATTGCCCTTGGCAGGGCGTGGTGAGTACTCATGAGCTGGTTTTTCGTAGTTGATTCTTCGGTCTAGGGCCATTTAGCCCGCCTCAGTTTTTCCAGCAAGGGGTTGCAGTTTGTCTATCGATCTTGTAGTAGCCTCGTGATCTTCGGCCTTCCAGTTTCTCCATGATGTCTTTTTTTTTGGCGATGTGATCAAAATATGTGAGTTAGGCTTGATTTACACGTTTGAGTATCCTAGTTTTCATGTCCAACTCCTCTAATACTGACGCGTTAGTCCTGCTCTGTCCAGGAGATTCGAGGAACTCGTCTGTATACCCATATCTCGAAACTTTCGCCTCTCCTTCTGTCAGTTTGCTTTAGTGTCCAAGTTTCGGCTGGATTCATTGCAATGGGAAATATTAGCGCATTAACGAGTTGTAATTTGGTCGTCTGCGTTATTATGCGATCCTTTCAGATTTTTGTCAATTTTTTGGTTGCTAGCTTGGCCATCGCCATCCGCCTCTTGATTCCATCCGAGCATCCTCCAACCTTGGTGATTAACGCGCCTAGGTATACGAAACTCTCGACGACTTCGCTCCTAGCCACCACTCGCCTCTGTGGTTGGTAATTGGTAGGTCTGTTGATGATCATAACTTCAGTTTCGATCTTGTTTTTCGAGTCCATATTTCTTGCTGATTTGACTGAGCCTTGCTAAAATAGTTTCGAGTTCCGCCGCTATTATAAGGGTCTCATCAGTATACCTTAAGTTGCTGATCTTTAGCCCATTAGCCCATTACTGGAAAGGACAGATATAATGGTGACTGGACTCGGAAAGTAAGTAATTAGGAATATTAATAATTAAACCCCATTGCAGATTTTTGAATACTCATTTGATACATTCTCTTTCTGAACACCAAAAAGAACTGCAACTACAGTAACTATAACTACTTAAGTTTAATAACGTGCCTAAGCTAAATTATCGAAGAAAATAGATTTTAAATATATTAAACAAACATATAAAATTTTAGACTTATAAATTCATAAGTCTAAATCATTTTAGGACTTTTCTGTTAATAAATTTAAGTCTTTTCTTAAATATATTAAACTCACATCTAGAGGAAAATTATGTCTTAATAATGTTTTTCTTACCCTAAGCGAACCCACAGGCTTATTTGCATAGATAAACTCAGGAATTGGCAAACAGTTTTTTGAAAAGGAGTTGATAGGCAGTATATTTATTTCGATAGTGACAAAAAGGGGAATAATAGCTATTATCTTACAATTTTTTCTCTTGATTTATTAATATATTTTCTTTTTATTATTATAAAAGTGAATCTTTACAGTACTTGATAGAACATAAAAGTTCAATTTAGATTTATAGGATGTAAATGGTTTGAGAGTGTTTCGCCGATGACATTGTCTTAGTAACAAAATACAAGAAGCACAAACTATGCTACACATCCTTTAGGAAGGGGTGGTCTAAAAATCAATTTATCCAAGACCCAGTTTAGGATAAATTTTATATTAAGTGACACTATAAAACTGAATAACGTAGAGATAGAGCAAGTGCACCAATACCTGGGACATGAAATCAGTATAGGACAAGATAACCAAACTCATGAAATTCAGCGAATAGGTCCCTCCTGGGCTGCTTAAGGCAAACTGACCTATGTATTGAAATCTAACCTTCCTATGTGTTTAAAAAGGAAAGTATTTGACAGATGCATACTCCCCGTTCTTACGCATGCACAATGACGAAGAAAAACATAAATCAAAGATGGAGAGGTCAATGTTAGGCGTTTCTCTTAGAGATCACATCCCGAATCACATTATCAGGAAGAGAACGGGGGTATAAAACGCAGTCAAATTCATTCTACATCTTAAATAGAACTGGGCTGGGCATGTTGCTAGGTTTAAGGATGGGCGATGAACAAAGAGAATTATAGAGTGATTTCATGATTTGAAAAGAGTGGCTGGAAATTGGGTGCAAGCGGCCCAACACAGAAAAAAGTGGCAAGACTTGAGGGAGGCTTTCGTCCAGCAGTGGATAGTATAAGCTGATGATGATGATGAACATGATGAATTGTATAGCAAACATATAGTCCTAAAATTGGTACTGAATTTGAATTTCCTTTACTAAGAAACAGTTGAGTCTAAGTACTATAACTCGATATTTTACGCTTTAAGTTGACATATAATAACAAATAACGGGCCAAGTGCATGTCGGACTTGCGCAATTAATGTCCCGTACGTTGATTACTTGTAAAATAAACATTTTTGTTACGGAAGTATAAAATTATGAATGATGAAATTTTTGTTTCTTTATGTACTAGAGAAATTACTAAACGTAATGCACTCGTGGTAATTTTCGTTCAGTCTAGACCAGTGATTCCCAAAGTGGTTCAGGTGGACCCCCAGGGGTCCACGGGAGATTCGACGGGGGTCTACGTTGGTGTGAAAAAAAAATGGGGGTTCACAAGTTGTAAGTGGGGGTCCACGAAAATTTATCTGGTTTCGATAGTAAAGAACAAAAATGTTGGCTTGGCTTTACTTATCAATGTAGGCAGATAATACACTACTCAAAAAAATTAAGGAAGCAAAAAAAATTCCAAATTTTTCGGTGATTTTTGACCGGCTGTATTTCGGTGAAAATGGTCGTATTGAGACTTTAAAAAAAAAGCATTTTGAAGCTTTAACATCCTAATTTTCAGAGTTTTTGGCTAAAATTTAGGAGCTACGGTTCTCACGCAATCCTAACAGATAGCGCGAAAAAATAATATTGCAAATATTTTGCTTTTTTTTTTTGGTCCACAGGCTTGAAAAAAAATTTTTCAGTTATGCCTGCATATGGATCAGATAGCCTGTTTATTTAGCATTAATTTCCTTGTTTTAAAACCTCCCTTAATTTTTTTGAGTAGTGTATTTTAAGAAGGTCAGCGACTGTTACTTGTAAAAACTTGCATATTCCATATTCAGTACAACGCGCGTCGAGACTTGCAAAGCGCCGCCCGCCCGCCCGCAACGCAACCCGTTCAGACGTGCAATGGGACGAAATACGACTTGTGCTGTGTTTGCAATCTTGCATGAACTTGTTTGATTCTTCACCAATATAAATACGAATGCCAAAGACAAACGCTACTCATTTGTTTCCGGAATTTTGAAAAGAAAAGTGTGAGTGAATCGATGTCAGTGTTTGCCAGTGCCGGAAAAAGTAAGTACCTGCCTATTTGTTATTCATACTTTTATTTTATATTGTAATAATATTATATTTGTTATGTTTGCGTGTAGTAGGTACGTAATAAAAATTAAATACTGAAGAGGGTCATTATTCGATACTTCTATAAAAGAACAGAAAGCCGAGAAAGATTGAACTTTTAGTACTTTTTATTATAAAATTATTTATTTACCCGACTGTGGTGATTCACTAAAGGAGAGATATATGATTGACCTGCATGTTTGTACATATTTCAGTGCCCTCGCAGTTGCTAATGCTAAATGACTAAAAATATTTTCATAAATTGTACGTGTCTTTATGTACCACTCGTAACGTACATTAAAGTAATAAATAAATCATTAAAATCGCGGAGTTTTGATGTCAAAATATTCTTTAAAAGTATTTTCTCTAGAATTTACATCAAAATATAATTAATCAAAAAATACTTTATATTACATTAAAATAGGTTCAGCCGTTTTGTGAAAAGCTCTATATGGGTCTTAGCAGTTTATTGCTTTTAATAATTAAAATCAGTTTTGCCGCCGGCATTTTGGTTTTTTCATTGTAATAATTAATTAATCCTATTTTATTCTGTTTAAAATAGCCATATCCTGTTAAAGTCGCCTTATGATTACTAAAACAAACATTTTTTTCTTTACAGGTAGGTAACTGATACGAAACATGGCTGAATCTAAGAAGAAATGTCGACAGTACAGTGTTGATTATTTGAAATTTGGTTTTATTCTATCAAAGGCAGACAAACGATTGCCCATATGCCTTTTATGCAACAAAGTTTTGAGCAATGACTCTATGAAACCATCGAACCTCGAAGATCATCTAAGAAGGTGTCATCTTGATAAAATAGGTAAAGATTTAAAATATTTTCAAACATTGAAGGAAAAATATGAAAAGAGACCCACCGTGCACAGTATGTTCGCTTCAACGTCTCAAAGTAACGATGATGGCTTGCCGGCATCTTACGATATCTCATTGCTTATAGCGAAATCTAGAAAACCGCACACCATCGGAGAACAGTTAATTTTACCCGCTGTTGAAGAGGTTTTAAAAACTGTTCTGCACAAACCTCCATTTGACGTAGTCAAAAGAATTCCTTTGAGTAACAACACTGTACAAAGACGTATTGATGAAATGAGCCCTTATATTGAAAGCTTCTTGTGTAATTATCTGCAAACAACTCATGTTTCTATTCAACTGGACGAGTCAACTTTACCTGGTAATGAAGCATTATTATTGGCATATGTTCAATTTGTTATGGACGAAGAAATCCATGAAGAGCTGCTATTCACGAAAACTTTGGAGACGGACACTAAAGGCGAATCAATATTTAATGTCCTGAGTGATTTTTTTAAGGAAAAATCGATTCCATTTACAAACATTATTTCGGTGGCAGCAGATGGAGCTCCTGCCATCTTCGGGCGATATCGTGGGTTTATAAACCATCTTAAAAGAATTATACCAGGAGTAACTGCAATTCACTGTGTCATCCACCGACAACACCTGGTAACGAAAAATTTGAGTGATAGATTGCACCAATCGCTTCAATTTGTGATTAAAGCAGTTAACAAAATATGAAGCAATGCGTTGAATACCCGTTTATTTGCACAATTGTGCGACGAAAATGATGAAGACTTCCAACGATTGCTCTTACATACTAAAGTACGCTGGTTGTCGAAAGGTGCATGTTTAACAAGATTTTACTCACTTTTTGAATCAGTTTTAGAGTTTCTGGAAAGTAAAGATCCAGATTTAAAAGAAAACCTGATCAAATTGAAAGCAGACATCGCGTATTTGATAGATTTGTTTAAAAAATTTAATGACATTAACTTGCAGTTACAAGGTGACAGCCTAAATTTAATAAAAACAAAGGGTGTAATTTCGGCTTTTCTTAGAAAATTAAAATTTATGAAGCAAAATATTAGTCGGCGCGAATTCTCCCAGTTTCTAAACTTGTCACAGGCAGAATGTCTTGATGAGGATATTCAGACATACGTTCAACATTTAAATGCCCTGCATGATGACTTCAAAAATAGATTTGAAGATATTCTGACGATGGAAATACCACCATGGATCATAAATCCATTTGATGAAACAGAAGGGGCGAATGTGGTATTACAAGAGGAGCTACTCGAGCTTAGCACCAATGAGGAGCTGAAGGTGAAATTTAAAAAAGGCTATCAAACATTTTGGCTGCAGGTAGAAATACCCGAAAAATATCCTGGGCTGTGGGAAATTGCGAGAAAACTTTTGATAGCGTTTCCCTCGTCATACCTTGTCGAAAAAAGTTTTAGTGTCGTTACAAACCTATTAACAAAAAAAAAAGGAGCAGATTGAACATCACAGAACGGGGAGATTTGCGGTTATTCCTTACAAAACAGAAGCCAAATATTGATAATTTGCTGTCAATCCATCAAGTACATCCTCCCATTAAAATTATGACTATTTTTTTTTAAATGTTGATTTGCATTGTACGGTACGTTATTAATGTCTAACGTTAATTCTATTAAGTCTGTAATCATAGTATTTTAATAAATAGAACACAATAAAAATATATTATTTTTCTTTTTATTTTTACCACTCCGAATTTAGGGTTGGAACTCAGCCACGACGCAAATTTCCATCGTTAGATCTAATCTTCAAATTTTTTGACGAGTTTTGGGAATATCGTAGAAATGTAGCAGCAGGGGGTCCACCAAAACCAGTAAAATTTTGAAAGTGGTCTACGAGAAAAAAAAGTTTGGGAACCTCTGATCTAGACCCTGTGAAAAATGTTCCAGAATTTTTTCATTCACTTTTCGAGATAAACGGGAGACAGCGATTTTTGGCCATTTTTTAAAAATAGCACAAAGAAAAGTTTGCGCAAGTATTTATATCAAATATATATTTTTGAACTAGTGTTTTCACAAGCTGTCATTTAACACCCCACTCGATGACCTGGTAATTTTTTTTTTCGCTTTCGATTTCACTCCCCAGAACTAACCCTTTAAGTCAAAATTTAACTTTCAAAACTAGATGTCTCGGATTGGGCCATCAATTTCTTTACTAGTGCCAAATTTCAACTTTCTGTGTTAGTTTCGGAGAAAATCGGGTGAGACAGACGGACAGACAGATGGACAGACACCGACGGAACACTAAAAACATTAGCATTGAAAAGGTTTCAGAGATATTAGTAAAATAACCTGGTATTTTATTCTATGTATTGTTGGCATAAAATTATCATAATAATCACATAGAGATACAACTATAAAAGGGATTTATCAAGATCGATGAGAAGGAAAAAATCTCAAAAGGCTGATTGAAGAAGAAAATATCAATACAAGGTAGAAACAGTTAAAAAGAAATATTATAAGGGAGCAGTTGACACTTTGGGAGTAGGTAATATAAATTAACAAAATTACATAAGTAGCAAAACACCATGATTCCCCAAGAAAATCAAAGAGCAAAGTAAAAAAGAAATAGGAAGCGTACCTGAATTATCTCTTGGCACAACCGCTAGAGCCATATGAGAAATATAAAATACCGTTTCAGATATACGATATGGATGTTTGTATTCTTTTCCTAATGAAAAATTTAATTCTGTCACAAAAAACATCCTCAAAGCACTTTTTCACGTGGATTTTGTATATGGCAGGCTATTAGCCTGCCACATATACAAAATAACTTTTATGGGCTTCAAAAGCAAATGAGGCCTATAGTCACGATTCAAAGAAAAGAGACTAATGAACTAGTAAATCTAATGATACAAAAAAAAACGTGGGTGAAATATTTGATAAATCTTTCCAAAAAGAAACACAAAGAAATGAAATAAAAAATAACAGAGATAGTAATAAGAGACGAATTTTCCATAAACAAAAAAATTTAGAAATAGCACACCAGAAAAAAATTCAGGACCAGACGGTTCTACTAGCGAGCTGGTCAAGTGCCGTGGAGAAAATATAACTCAATAACTAACAATAAATCGACAAAATCTTTAACTGCAATAAATTCCAGAAGAATGGAGGACTAATATAACTGTAATATAACTGTTTAAAAAAGAGGATAAATTCTCTATATAACTCTAAAATTAACAACAAAGATCACAAGACAAATAAAATCAACGAGCACGGTGCACTGGCAGAGAATAACGGGGTTTGGATATCAGACGTTTTGTATCGATGAAATACCGTTCTTATGTAGCATTCTTATGTTTCATTGAGTTAGAAAAAAATTTCAATCTGGTACAACCAGAGGACGACATATATTTTACGGAAAACATGTACCAGACAACTCCAACACAACAATAGAAAATATTTACTCAAAGGCGACATCCTAGGTAAAATAAATGGTCTATTAGAGTCAATACTGTTAAAAAGAGAAATTATCCAAGGAAACTCTTTGGGTCCACCATTTACGAACAGAATATTGGATAAAATAATTAGACAAATTCGATAGCTCGGGGATTAAAGTATGGTGGCCAAAAAATAAAAATATTTTGGTATGCTGACGATATCCAGCTGATAGCAAGGAGGAAAGACGATCTTTAGAGGCAACTTTACCAATTTTTTATCTATTTATAAATTCCAGTACACTACGGAACACTGTTCTAAGTGGTACATAAGATAATTCGAATAGTAATTCTAAATTATAAATAATCTATAGGATTAGTATATACCTAATTAATAACGGTATACAAAAATTAGTAACAAAATATATTCAATAAAGATCTCTGCAAAATGTCATTCATTGAAACATAAAATAAATTGAAATACTGAAAAAAAAACAAGGGTGATATAAACAGATTTAAAATATAACCGAAAATAACATATATATATATATATATATATATAATATATATATATATCTATATATATATATATATATATATATATATATATATATATATATATATATATATATATATATATATATATATATATATATATATATATATATATATATATATATATATATATATATATATATATATATATATATATATATATATATATATATATATATATATATATATATATATATATATATATATATATATATATATATATATATATATATATATATATATATATATATATACTAATTTCATGTCCCAGGTATTGGTGCACTTGCTCTATCTCTACGTTATTCAGTTTTATAGTGTTACTTAATATAAGATTTGTCATAAACTGGATCTTGGATAAATTGAATTTTTATACCAACCCTTCCTGAAGCATGTAGTTTGTGTTTCTTGTGTTTTGTCTGTTACTAAGACAATGTCGTCGGCGAAACAGAGGTGATTTCTTTTCACCGTTAATGTTAAGTCCCATTCTTTCCGAGTTTATTAGAATACTTTCTAGAAGTGTTACGAAAAGCGTATGACCCCGCCGCACTCCTATTTCGATTCGAAATTTCCTGATGGATTGATTAGTTTGTGTTTTAACATGAACGGTGGCATTTTCATATATATATTTAATTACATTGGAATATCGATGACCAATACGACACTGCTGTGCTTCCAAAAGTCTCTGCTGATTTACAAAATCAAAAGACTTTTCGAAGTCCACAAATATGAGTACAACAGGCTTTTATATTCTATAAATTATTTAATGAGGATTTTAAGTATAAGCAGATAGTCGTTTCTTCCATACCCCGAGCGGAAACCGGCATGTTCTTTTGAAAGGAAAATCTCTAATTTATTTGCTAGGTAAGTATTTTCGTGAATAACCTGTATACATGGCTCAGGAGGCTAGTGGTGAAATAGTTTGTAAGTTCTGAAGTATCTCCTTTTTTATGCATGATGACAATAGTTGCATTAGTCCATTGCGATGGAGTTATTCCTTCCAGGAGGCATTTATCGAATAACATTTGAAGTGATCTGATAATTTGTTGTCCTCCTTGTTTAATTGCCTTTACTACAATATTGTCTTTGCCCGGAGCTTTGTTATTTTTCATGTCCTTTAAGACTGATGTTATTTCTTCTTCTGTGATATTTGGGATATCCTCCGACCCCTGATTTAGAACTTTTGGTATGTTGATTTCTGTTATTTTATCTTGTAAGGTATATAATTGTTGATAAAATAATCCGATGATCTCTTTTGTTTGTTATTACATTACCATGCATGTCCTTAATCTTGCATATGTCTTTACTTCCCATTGTATTCTTAAGACTTTTAAGCTTTTATTCTGTTCTACAACGTTTTTAATTTTCTCTGCATTTTTTTGTTTTTGTCTTTTCTAATTTCCCTCGATATCTCTCTGTTTACAGTTCTGTATTCATCTGTAGTCTTATCTACCATTTCTCTCCTTTGCTTCATTACCTGGTTTACTTTTTGATTTCATTTTCTGTTCTTTTTGTTGTTTTGTGCTAGTTTTGACAATGGCATTTTCTATACTATTTTTGATGTTTTCAACATCAAAAAATACAATTATACTATAATAATATTACCAATTTTATCTACTGAAATTGCACTTATTTCTCAGTACAAATATTTTCTCCAAGCATTTATCGATTTATTAAATTTATCCTCTTTATTTTTCCCCCATAATTACAACGTACAAATTCAAACCATCCTCCACACTACAGCAATTTAAATAACTTCAAACTACTCTGCTAAAGACAAAAGCGGCTTTTTCTCATCTCCCGCTCGGTGTGCAATTATTCTTCGGTAATTATATTAAAATATTCTGAACTTGGAGCGCGCAATTTACACTCAGTTTTAGTTGTCGGACCGAAATAATTTTACCATTGCCAAAGCCGGTAATGATGTCTGAACCAGATTACCTTCCATTATGAATGTTGCTATCTGGCCTTGTGCGAACGCAAGAATTAATTTGCATACTATAAAGTTCGGAATTAGCGAGCAGTTCTCTTCCTATTATTGCCTTCCACGATTGTTGTGATAAAGATAAAGATAGACAGATAGGATATAAATATTTTTTCTATTTCGGTTTTACGTATAGTAATATGACTTTATTTTGAAATTTTCGTATATTTAATTTGGTTTATAAGATCTCACAATCTTTACATTTACAGACCAAAAAGTTTCTCAACACGTATCACTTAATACGTAGGCTGAAAAATTTTTGGTCTGACACATAGACGTCGTCCTTTTCAAAAACTCCATAAGAATTATAGTAAGTTCTAACCTTCAAACGATACGTGTCAAAATTTTATGACTTTTCTACCATTAGTTTACAAGTTATAGTGGTTTTAGTGACGCTACTTTTGATATTTTCAAAACAACGGAAAAATCGACTTTCGTGTGTTGATTAAACTGTTTTTTTGATGGGAAAAAATACCGTTCAAGAAAAGAAATGGTTTAATAATGTTACGGGGACTCTGCCCCTGGAAAATCACTCATCATTTACTGGTACGCTAAATTTAAACGAGTCGTACAGACACAAATGATGCTGAACACTCTGGACGTCCAAATGAGGTGGTTACATCGAAAAACATCAAAAAAAATCCACAAAATTGTTTTGGATGACCGTAAAGTGAAATTGAGTGAGATAGCTGATACCCTAAAGATATCAAAAGAACGGTCATATTTGGCATGAACATTTGGGCATGAGATAGCTTTGTTTGAAATGGGTACCGATTTGCTCACAGCGGACCAAAAACAACAAGGTGTTAATGATTCTGAGCGCTGTTTGGATCTGTTCAAGCGCAATAAAAAGAATTTTTTTGCCATGCGATATGTGACAATGGATGAAACATGGAATCACGACTACGCACCGGAATTAAATTGACAGTCAGCTGAATGGATAGCAGCCGGTGAAAACCGCCCGAAGTAACCAAAGACATAACTGTCGGCTGGGAAGCTTTTGGCGTCTGTATTTTTGGATGCGCATGAAATAATTTTCATCGATTATGCTGAGTCAACACCGGCAAATATTATATAAAGTTATTGGTGCATTTGAAGGCAGAAATCGCAAAGAAACTGCCCCAAATGAACAAGAAAAAAGTCTTCTTTCATCAAGACAATGCACTGTGTCACAAGTCAATGGTTACGATGGCAAAATTGCACTGATTGAAGTTCGCATTGCTTCTACCGTATTCTCCAGATTTAGCCGCCAGCGACTATTATCTATTTGCAGACCTCAAAAAAAAGCTCGCGGCAAAGAGATTTGGCTCCAATAAAGAAGTTACCGCGAAATTGAGGCCTATTTTGAAGACAAAGACAAGAAAGGTATAGAAATGTTAGAAAAGCTCTGGACTGCTTGTATCACTCGTGAAAGAGACTATGTTGATGAATAAAGTCGAATTTCGCAAGAAAAATGTGTTTTAAGTAGCTAGACCAAAAACTTTTCAGCCTACGTGTTAAGAACTAAAGATGATCTCGCTTAATACGTTCTTTTCAACTCTTTTGTTAGTCAAAGACACTTGTTAGTTCAGGTTAGCTCAAACATATCTTACTTTCTATCTTGCTTGTTTAACTAAGAAACTAAAC
>CM032454.1:144237684-144407120 GCA_019049505.1 Pachyrhynchus sulphureomaculatus | reverse complement strand
GGCAGTTATTCTTGGTTGTCTTGGATTGGTCAGGCAGCAGAGCAATCACAGGCAGATGAGTTTGGTCGATGATCACTAATCGAACAGCCGTTAGGTGTGATCATCATTATCTGACCGTTATCGCTTGGCATTCTGTGTGGGTCGGAGCTACAGGCTCTGTAACATCGCATTTTTAATCTTTCTTTTAGATAATAATAATAATAACAGTAGTAAAATAAGGTCAAGTGTTTGGTTTCTTCTGCTTGGAGAATCCACTGAAAAGCAAAATGTTATGGAGAACGAACTTTAAGGGGACACAACTAACATCAGAGGTCCATATGGGCGCAAATTGTTCCGATAGCCAATGTAAAATCGGAAACGTTAGGTGATGATGGCTCACATCCCCAACTCGGAATAATCGTTATTACGAGGAACACTGAGTTAGATGCTCCTGGCAAACCGTCTTGTTTCGATAGAGAAAAATGGCAGTTATTCTAGAAATATATTTTTTTGAGATATCTTAAAACTAGACTTCACAGGAACAATTTTCTCTACCTGAAGAAAATATGGAAGGATTCATGTTAGTGGTCTCGAAACAACATGCAAAATTGTGATCTATAATTTTACCGCTCGCTTTGAAGAGTAACATTTTAATTTTTAAGAAAATATTTATTTGACGTAAAATAATATTTTCTTTATTTATAAATTTTTAAAATTCAATTTTTTTGTTTCTGATTTTTCCACCAAGTATCTAAAAAGATTTTTGTTACTGCAATTTTTTTTATAAGATTCAGTTACCCATTTAATTTTGTTTCCAATATTCTTATTAGGATTTGGAATAACTTAATATAAAGATAAAAATATATTTTTGTTTTTTATTTAAATTTAGACATAAAAATATCATCTTTGACCTGCTTAACCTACATGCATCATTTACGCCTACTATTAGTTGAAAATATGATTAAAAAATTAGTTTACTACGAAATAATCAATTTATATGTTAGTCGATAAAAACTTTTTTCACAAGAACGACAACTTACTTCTTCTCTTGAAGCACCATATTCTATACGGACTTGCCGGTGGTTGGTGTCTTTTTAAATATTCTACAGACAAAGGAGACCTACAGTTTGATGCCGGTTCCGCACAGTTAAAGTGAGAAGGCTTTACTAGTCATGAAACTACAGGTTGTTTGCCATTGCCTTCCTGAGAGAGGTGACCGCTACGTTATAAAGTTTCTTTTTTTATTTATTATTTTCCGACCCGATATACGAACTCGGTTGTTCGGCGTTGCAAGCAGACACCTTAGCCACTACGCTCTGGCCGCCTATAATTTACTACTACCAGACAAATTTAAAATTTGTGTCCATACGTACACGAGAATTTGATATTTTTGGGAACAAATTTAAAATTCAATTGAGAAAAATAATACTTTTAAGACAAATGAACAAAAAATGATCATTTTTGTTTAAAATTTTCTCTTGTGGCTTTAAACAATGAGGACATTAACTTTTAAAGTTTTATCCAATGGAACAGATATTTATTCAATTGCTTTAACTATCCTTTACTCTGATTTTACTAAAACTTATTTTTTCCTTTCTTGCCTTTAGGATATTTTCGCTATTTTGTTCAAGAATTATAAGTTATTTGAAAAAACGATTAGTAACATTAATTTGTAGACTTCGTATTGCCTATGTAATACATCTGTAATTTAAATTAAAATTGACCAGTCATAAGGAAGAGTAAAGGCTATGAATTAAATCAAAAGTGGATAAAAATTTTTGCAAGAAAATGCTCGACCACCTAATTTTTATATACAGTATGACCAAAAAGGGGAAAGAGTTTTAAGTATTATTATGTTTCTAAATTTTGCTGTTAATCCTAAGTAAATCTGACAAGTACGACAAAAGCACAAGTTAAGTTTTGATATTTGCTCGTTGTGTTACTGTCGTAAAATTTTGATTGGATCCCTTTTAATATAAACTTTTAAACATTATGTTTAAAAATATATTTGGATTTATTTCTGGCGCGGAAAAGAGTTTGGTGTCCGACATTTTTCAACAGAATGTCAAATAATTTATGGGGAGTGGATCATTGTCATTTTAGTACAAGTTGTACAACTGGGATACTACGATTGTCAAAACATAAAAAAGTGAGTATTTTGATATAAGTATTTTGGACAAACAGTTGTGGTTATAAGTAGGCCCTTAAGAGTCTGTTGCCTCCTTGTTGAACTTATTTGGACACTGTCTACACGAATGTGCCTAAAATGTTGGCACACATTTAGTCTTAAACCTCCACGGTACGAAATGGATCGATTTACGCTCGGTTACTGTTGGAAAATATTAAAAAAATGTTTTTAAAATGAGTACAGCGTTGCGGAAACCGTGCGAAAATTTAAAAGAAATTTTGGTCGAATCAAGCTCGCAAAATCATCTTTTCGGACGATGCTCATTTTCATCTGGAAGATGTAAACAAGCAAAATTGTAGAATTTAGGCTTCTAAAGATCCAAATATAGTCGTAAAAAGCCATTGCATCCTTAAAGAGTGACTGTTTGGTGCAGTTTTTGGAATGGTAGTAATATTGACCTTTTCTACTTAGAAGATGAAGCTAGCAACAACATTTCGATGAATTAAGTGCGTTACAGAGACATGATAATAGATTTTCTGTAGCCACTTCGAGTTTACCAGGATGGAGTAACGTGGTCCACCAGCCGTGAAACAATCGATTTTTTGTACATCTAATTCAGTAATCGTATGATCAGCCGTTTTGGAGATATGCCATGGCCACTGCGCAGCCGTAATTTGACGCCGTTGGACTTTTTTTATGAGAAACTATTAAAGACGATTCTTACTTTAACAATTCACGAACAATTCACTCACTTAAGGAAAATATCCATCGAGCTATTTCCCAAATAAAACCACAAACCATCAAAAATGTGCTGAAAAATCGGGTTGACAGGATCGGCTACTGCCAAGCCAACCATGACACCCATTTGAATAAACATTTTCTATTTATTTGGAAGGTCTACCCTTTTCAATGAAGAAAAAACTTTGTAAAATATTAAACGATTGGTCCACTCCTACTTACATCAGAAACAGTGAAAAATATTAGTCGGAAAATCCAAAGTCCTCCTTTAGAATTTCGGATAGATATTTCTGGCAGCCTTTAAGACGTGTGGAGTCTTTGTCCGATGCCTTATTTCCATGCAATGCCATTTTTTTCTAACTGGCTGACTTAATTGTTATAAATGCTGGGAGACATGAATGTGTGTTGATCTTTGGCTTACAATAGGCATTGTTAAAAATTTGAGTCGAACTCTAAGATTCTTCGCAACGAATTAAAAATTTTGGTAAAGGCGAGTTCTCACAATATGCCTCTTTATCTAGACATATTTCTCCCTCTGCATGGTCCTGCAAGGAGCTTAAACGGCATGGATTATGTGGAGATATCGGTCTTAGAAATAAGCACAATAGTGCCCCCGTATACTATTTTGTCTCAACTAATTTGGGTAAAATAAGCATAAGTTTATCGAAAAATTAAACACACTGTGCAGATCAAAGGTTATCTTTTAAGATAATTTTGGGATAGTCGTTAAGTACCAGAGAGTAACCCTTATAACTGCTTCAAGGTCATTGAAATAAGAAAGGGGGAAATGGAATAAACTCGATGCCGGCTCACAACGTGCGGATTAACGTAGACTGTTTTGTTTTCGTTGGTTCTGGTTTCGTCTTATTATTGCAAGGTCTTACTAGTACACTTAGTATTGTTGCATCTAATTACTTGCCTAGGGAAATTCATGTCGGTATACCATGACGGCAAGACTCAGACGAAGAGTTCTACTGAGGGTGCTGTGAAGTCGTTTGCAGTGCATGAGGCACATCAAAATGTATATTCTGCCAACTATTATCCAAAATATGAGAACGGTGAACCATGAAGAAGAGAAGATAAAATAGGTAAAAATCAATACCTGAGAAAAGGGTCAGACACGGTCGAATGCCTTGGATATGTCAAGAGCAACCGCTCGAGATTCTCCAAAGTGTTCAATTGCGTTGTTCCAAACATGTGTTACATAAGTCAGAAGATCTCCTGTTGATCTATTTTTACGAGAGCCGTATTGGTGATCGCTAATGATGTTGAATCCTTCAAGATATTTTAGAAGATGCTGATTGATAGCCTTTTCCATGACTTTCGTTATTATTGAAAGCAGTGCTATTGGTCGGTAGTTATTTTGCAAGCCCTTCTGGCCTTTTTTAGGTATCGGCTGAACTGTGGCACATTTCCAGCAGGAGGGAAATATTCCCTTTCTGTAGGATAGGTTGAAACGTCTACAAAAAACTGGTGTTAGTTCCCTCGCACAGTTTTTGAGACCTATGGTAGGTATTCCGTCAGCGCCAGAAGCCTTTTGGTGTCTAGCTTGGTTCTGGTTCTAGCTAGATAGTGGATAGTAGTAGTGGTAGTGTACTGGTAGTAGTAGTGGTAGTGGTAATGGTATCTTAAACTCAGTAGCTATAGTTACGTTTTTGACAAGATAGTTATATTAACCAGTGAGTTATTTGAATTGTTCAGTAACGTGAAAATAGAAATTTGAATGCTTTTAGTTTACCGTTGTTGACACAATACGATTTAAGCCCCTATACCATGTCAAGGTAACAGTTTCTTAAAGGGGTTGGTTTTTTAATTTGTTGTAATTTTTTTTTTCTTTTTTGTCATTTTAATTTTTTTTTGTGTTTCTTGTTTTTTTTTATATTTTTTTTTGTATTTTCTGTTTCTTTGCTTTTTTCAATTCTTTGGCATTTTTGTAAATTTTTTTGTCATCTTTCAAAATATTTTTATCATTTTTAAAGATTTTTGTATTGTTTAATTGTAAAATTTGGGTGTGATGGAGATTATTCTATATCTCGTAAGTTGCTTATTGCTGAATCTGCCAAAATCAAACAATGATGGGTTATATCTTCATTAGTTTCAGATCTTCCCCCACATCCTGCTATGTCTAGCCGAGCTTTGCGAACCCAAAAGTAACCCATAACTTTTTCGAATGTCTTCCTAATGTCGCATCCATGTATAAGCACCTTATGTACAGAAGGTGGCATTTTGTACCATGGATAGAGCTCTACCCATTTTTCAGCAGTTCCTAAACCATATTTTTTACATGCGTCTAATTCAACTTCTTCTTTGCAAGATATAATTTGTAGAATTACATGTAACCTAGTCAGCAATTCTCGTCTACACCGATAATTTTAGATACGGCTGGAGAGTTAGCAAAAAAACATGCCACATTCCCTGTATTACATGTTTCTGAACCTTGTCTGACTACATCGACTGTTAAACAAAGATTTTTAGGTGATGATTTTCAGAGAGCTATAATTTATATACAGGGATTTATGAAAGTCGCTTAATATATAACGTCTCTGTAACAAAGGCAATTAGAAAAAAATATTGATACATATTATAGTATCCCTTGATAATAACACGTAAAACTAACTTAAAGACTTAAAATTTTAATCGCCCCCTCCCTGTCTGTCCCTGTCTTGACTATTTTATTATTTACATGCTTTCACGATAGCCGCCTTTTAAATTTTTACAAACCACCACTAGATGACGCTATTGAGATGTGACATTAACAATGTTGTAAACTTACCATTTGTTATTGTTAAGACAGTGGCAGCTCAGAAATTGGCCTAGTAGTTTGTTTACAGTGAGCGTTATAAAAAACAAACAAATGGAAATTTCACGTGAAGGTTTTGGTTGGATTTTTTTACGATTTTAGTAAAGGCCTAATTCAACAACAATGCCTCTAATTGCTTCGTGCACTTTTGGTAATGGATCACCATTATAAAAGACGGCCAAAATCGGTTGTTGTTCTAAAAAATATCGATGCTGTGCGTAACATTATTGAAGAGGATCGGCATGTGACTTAACGTGAAATAGAGGCATCCTTAGACATATCGAAGACTGCAGTATATTCAATTTTGCATGAACATTTAGCTGCGAAAAAGATCTGTTCCTGATGGATCCCTCATAATTTGACCGAAATTCAAAAACAGGCTCGTGTCAATTTATGTAGCAAATGCAAAATCCGTATACAACATCACAACAGAAGACGAAACTTGGATATATTCGTACGAGCCGAAAACTAAGCAACAATCAACCGTTTGGGTGTTCAAAGATGAAGCGAATCCAACAAAAGTGGTTCGTTCAAGAAACACTTCCCAGAAAATGATCGCTTATTTCTTTGGTTACACTGAACATGTTGCAGCCATTGCATTAGAGGAAAGAAAGAACAGCAAATGCTGAATGGTATACAGCAATTTGTTTGCCAGAGGACATCGATGAAATCAAAAAAAAACAACCGAAAAAGTCCCATCATTCTTCATCATCACAATGCCAGCTCTCACACAGCACGTTAAACAGTTGATTATTTGACTTGAAAAATATTTAATTAATGTCTCATTGCCCGTATTCATCTGATTTATCGCCTAACGACTTCTTTTTGCTTCCTAATGTCAAAAAAAATGCGCCGACAGCGAGTTTCATTACTTCAAGAAGTTGTTGAATCGGAATCTGTTCGAGCGCATGCAAAAGTGTACAAATCTTAAAGGTGAATATTTTAAGAAACAATAAAACGATTTATAACAAAATTTTTTTTTCCTTCGTTGTTTTTGTAAAAACTTTAAAGGTAGCCCTCGGAAACAAGTAACAACTTGTTTCTTCTAAACCATTAAAAATTTCCTTGTAAACAATACGTTAAACACAATACATATAAGTGAAAGGTGCAGTTTACCTCACAGCTTTTGTTCAATTAAACAAACTGTTATAAAAACTTATTATCACTAAGTGCAAGATCAATGAATTATTTAGGGCCCTCTTGATTTTGCCCATTTACAATATGTCAAGAAAAAACATTTATTTTTGCAATAGATGTAAGACGTCTTTAACAGTTTATCAATAGGTATCATGAGTACTTGTCATCTCTCTTCAATTTACTTTTAAAACTCTCCCTGTCTCATTCCGGAATTTCGACGCTTATTTCAGCTGAGCCAGTGGCGGCACATCACCTTTAAAATTACGCAGTCTATCAAGTAAGAACGAGACCGCTCGCGTTTTTGAAAGAATGTGTTTTGAGAACATTTTTTACCATCAATGTATTCTTTGGCATGTTAACAATGGCGCAATTATCCTGGTAACTTTTCCAACGCCTGGCTTCTTCAAGCCATGCTGTCGACGACATTTTCTGCATACTGTGCAAATTTTTGAGATCTTACGAGACAATCGAGTCAAACTCCTCAGAATCTTTCCTCTATTGTGAGAGCCACTCTAGTATCTTATTGTGGGCCCAAGAGAGCCGCTTCGCGACGTGATTTTCCCCCAGCAAAGGTTTCTTCAACGTGCTCTAGAATTTGACATCAGGAGCACCAAGATGTTGTCGAATAGTCTCATGGGACACGTTCAAACCCGAATTTCTTAATTTTGCTACTCCTTGACGCCGCGTCAATTCGGGTCCCCACGATTAGTTTTTTGACTTTCGGAGTGACTTTTTCTACCGAGCCACGTTTTGCCAAGTCGTCAACATTTTTCGTCTGGTTAAAACGATTTAGCCATTTCTTCATAAACGATACCGACATTTTAATATATCTAGCCGCCGCGGAATGTGTCATTTTAAGTTTCTTTGGATGGGAACAAAGAAAGATTGCCTCGAAGTGACGCGCAAACAAGTGATCATTTTGGATTTTACGTGATTTCGACGAACGTTCGGAATCGACTAATACCTTTTCTAAAATGCGTCATAAACGAATTCCTCTACCGATTTTCTGTTGAATCACTAGAATCGCATTTACCAAAAATAAATTATCGCGGACACATTCTTACTTGATAGACTGTAATTCCAAAACACAATATCTGATCTATTTATTTTTTTTATTTTTGTCATTTAATGACTAGAAGTTCTAGTGAAAACTAAATTTGAAATATCTTTAAATTACAACAGTCTAATTTTATGTGTTTCAAAAAGTGTAAGCTAAATGAAGTTTCGTGTATATTCTAAATCAATTCTGTTCTATCAAACGTTTCGCCGATCATCCTGCCAGCGTCTGCACAGTTTGCTTCCAAAAACAAAAATTATACCTATATGATTTATTATGTTAGCAAAATCTCTATAGCTATAACATTTTAAATTCACTTGAAAGTTTAAAGTAGTAAAAGGATTCACCCTGTAGAATTCTGGCCAAGATATTCCTCCTTTTCCAGTGTAAAAAGTTCTTTCAGCCAAATTCACTAATATGGTATTAAACCAGATTTTCTTCTTCTTCTTCTTCTTCTTCTTCGTCTTCTTCTTAAAGTCATTCTCTTATTGAAGTTTGGAATGTGTCATTTTTGGCTCCTTTGGATGGTAACAAAGAAAGATTGCCTCAAACTGACGCGCAAACAAGTGATTCGTTTTGGATTTTACTTGATTTCGACGAACGTTCGGAATCGACTAATACCTTTTCTAAAATGCGTCATAAACGAATTCCTCTACCGATTTTTTCTTGAATCACTAGAATCGCATTTACCAAAAATAAATTATCGGGGATATGTTCTTACTTGATAGACCGTAATTCAAAAATAAATATCTGATCTGTTTAATTTTTTTATTTTTGTCATTTAATGAGTAGAAGTTCTAGTGAAAAATAAATTTTCACTTTTTTCTTTAAATTACAACAGTCTAATTTTATGTGTTTCTAAAAGTGAAAGCTAAATGACGTTTCGTGTATATTCTAAATCAATCCTGTTCTATCAAACGTTTCGCCGATCAACCTGCCAGCGTCTTCAGAGTTTGCTTCCAAAAACAAAAATTATATCTATATGATTTATTATGTTAGCAAAATCTCTATAGCTATAACAATTTAAATTCACTTAAAAGTTTAAAGTAGTAAAAAGATTCACCCTGTACAATGCAGGCCAAGATATTCCTCCTTTCCCAGTGTAAAAAGTTCATTCAGCCAGATTCACTAATAAGATATTAAACCAGATTTTCTTCTTCTTTCTTCTTCTTCTTAAAGTCCTTCTCCTATTGAAGTTTGGAATGTGTCATTTTTGGCTCCTTTGGATGGTAACAAAGAAAGATTGCCTCAAACTGACGCGCAAACAAGTGATTCGTTTTGGATTTTACGTGATTTCGACGAACGTTCGGAATCGACAAATACTTTTTCTAAAATGCGTCATAAACGAATTCCTCTACCGATTTTTTCTTGAATCACTAGAATCGCATTTACCAAAAATAAATTATCGAGGACATGTTCTTACTTGATAGACCGTAATTCAAAAACACAATATCTGATCTGTTTAATTTTTTTATTTTTGTCATTTAATGAGTAGAAGTTCTAGTGAAAAATAAATTTTCACTTTTTTCTTTAAATTACAACAGTCTAATTTTATGTGTTTCTAAAAGTGAAAGCTAAATGACGTTTCGTGTATATTCTAAATCAATTCTGTTTTATCAAACGTTTCGCCGATCATCCTGCGAGCGTCTTCAGAGTTTGCTTCCAAAAACAAAAATTATACCTATATGATTTATTATGTTAGCAAAATCTTTATAGCTATAACAATTTAAATTCACTTAAAAGTTTAAAGTAGTAAAAAGATTCACCCTGTACAATGCAGGCCAAGATATTCCTCCTTTCCGAGTGTAAAAAGTTCATTCAGCCAGATTCACTAATAAGGTATTAAACCAGATTTTTTTCTTCTTCTTCTTCTTAAAGTCCTTCTCCTATTGAAGTTTGGAATGTGTCATTTTTGGCTCCTTTGGATGGTAACAAAGAAAGATTGCCTCAAACTGACGCGCAAACAAGTGATTCGTTTTGGATTTTATTTGATTTCGACGAACGTTCGGAATCGATTAATACCTTTTCTAAAATGCGTCATAAACGAAATCCTCTACCGATTTTTTCTTGAATCACTAGAATCGCATTTACCAAAAATAAATTATCGGGGACATGTTCTTACTTGATAGACCGTAATTCAAAAAATACAATATCTGATCTGTTTAATTTTTTTATTTTTGTCATTTAATGAGTAGAAGTTCTAGTGAAAAATAAATTTTCACTTTTTTCTTTAAATTACAACAGTCTAATTTTATGTGTTTCTAAAAGTGAAAGCTAAATGACGTTTCGTGTATATTCTAAATCAATCCTGTTCTATCAAACGTTTCGCCGATCAACCTGCAAGCGTCTTCAGAGTTTGCTTCCAAAAACAAAAATTATACCTATATGATTTATTATGTTAGCAAAATCTCTATAGCTATAACAATTTAAATTCACTTAAAAGTTTAAAGTAGTAAAAAGATTCACCCTGTACAATGCAGGCCAAGATATTCCTCCTTTCCCAGTGTAAAAAGTTCATTCAGCCAGATTCACTAATAAGATATTAAACCAGATTTTTTCTTCTTCTTCTTCTTAAAGTCCTTCTCCTATTGAAGTTTGGAATGTGTCATTTTTGGCTCCTTTGGATGGTAACAAAGAAAGATTGCCTCAAACTGACGCGCAAACAAGTGATTCGTTTTGGATTTTACGTGATTTCGACGAACGTTCGGAATCGACAAATACTTTTTCTAAAATGCGTCATAAAGGAAATCCTCTACCGATTTTTTTCTTGAATCACTAGAATCGCATTTACCAAAAATAAATTATCGGGACATGTTCTTACTTGATAGACCGTAATTCAAAAATACAATATCTGATCTGTTTAATTTTTTTATTTTTGTCATTTAATGAGTAGAAGTTCTAGTGAAAAATAAATTTTCACTTTTTTCTTTAAATTACAACAGTCTAATTTTATGTGTTTCTAAAAGTGAAAGCTAAATGACGTTTCGTGTATATTCTAAATCAATTCTGTTTTATCAAACGTTTCGCCGATCAACCTGCAAGCGTCTTCAGAGTTTGCTTCCAAAAACAAAAATTATACCTATATGATTTATTATGTTAGCAAAATCTCTATAGCTATAACAATTTAAATTCACTTAAAAGTTTAAAGTAGTAAAAAGATTCACCCTGTACAATGCAGGCCAAGATATTCCTCCTTTCCCAGTGTAAAAAGTTCATTCAGCCAGATTCACTAATAAGGTATTAAATCATATTTTCTTCTTCTTCTTCTTCTTAAAGTCCTTCTCCTATTGAAGTTTGGAATATGTCATTTTTGGCTCCTTTGGATGGTAACAAAGAAAGATTGCCTCAAACTGACGCGCAAACAAGTGATTCGTTTTGGATTTTTCTTGATTTCGACGAACGTTCGGAATCGACTAATACTTTTTCTAAAATGCGTCATAAACGAATTCCTCTACCGATTTTTTCTTGAATCACTAGAATCGCATTTACCAAAAATAAATTATCGAGGACATGTTCTTACTTGATAGACTGTAATTCAAAAACACAATATCTGATCTGTTTAATTTTTTTATTTTTGTCATTTAATGAGTAGAAGTTCTAGTGAAAAATAAATTTTCACTTTTTTCTTTAAATTACAACAGTCTAATTTTATGTGTTTCTAAAAGTGAAAGCTAAATGACGTTTCGTGTATATTCTAAATCAATTCTGTTTTATCAAACGTTTCGCCGATCATCCTGCGAGCGTCTTCACAAATTGCTTCCAAAAACAAAAATTATACCTATATGATTTATTATGTTAGCAAAATCTCTATAGCTATAACAATTTAAATTCACTTAAAAGTTTAAAGTAGTAAAAAGATTCACCCTGTACAATGCAGGCCAAGATATTCCTCCTTTCCCAGTGTAAAAAGTTCATTCAGCCAGATTCACTAATAAGGTATTAAACCAGATTTTTTTCTTCTTCTTCTTCTTAAAGTCCTTCTCCTATTGAAGTTTGGAATGTGTCATTTTTGGCTCCTTTGGATGGTAACAAAGAAAGATTGCCTCAAACTGACGCGCAAACAAGTGATTCGTTTTGGATTTTACTTGATTTCGACGAACGTTCGGAATCGATTAATACCTTTTCTAAAATGCGTCATAAAGGAAATCCTCTACCGATTTTTTCTTGAATCACTAGAATCGCATTTACCAAAAATAAATTATCGGGGACATGTTCTTACTTGATAGACCGTAATTCAAAAATACAATATCTGATCTGTTTAATTTTTTTATTTTTGTCATTTAATGAGTAGAAGTTCTAGTGAAAAATAAATTTTCACTTTTTTCTTCAAATTACAACAGTCTAATTTTATGTGTTCCTAAAAGTGAAAGCTAAATGACGTTTCGTGTATATTCTAAATCAATTCTGTTTTATCAAACGTTTCGCCGATCATCCTGCGAGCGTCTTCAGAGTTTGCTTCCAAAAACAAAAATTATACCTATATGATTTATTATGTTAGCAAAATCTCTATAGCTATAACAATTTAAATTCACTTAAAAGTTTAAAGTAGTAAAAAGATTCACCCTGTACAATGCAGGCCAAGATATTCCTCCTTTCCCAGTGTAAAAAGTTCATTCAGCCAGATTCACTAATAAGGTATTAAATCATATTTTCTTCTTCTTCTTCTTCTTAAAGTCCTTCTCCTATTGAAGTTTGGAATATGTCATTTTTGGCTCCTTTGGATGGTAACAAAGAAAGATTGCCTCAAACTGACGCGCAAATAAGTGATTCATTTTGGATTTTTTCTTGATTTCGACGAACGTTCGGAATCGACTAATACTTTTTCTAAAATGCGTCATAAACGAATTCCTCTACCGATTTTTTCTTGAATCACTAGAATCGCATTTACCAGAAATAAATTATCGGGGACATGTTCTTACTTGATAGACCGTAATTCAAAAACACAATATCTGATTTGTTTAATTTTTTTATTTTTGTCATTTAATGAGTAGAAGTTCTAGTGAAAAATAAATTTTCACTTTTTTCTTTAAATTACAACAGTCTAATTTTATGTGTTTCTAAAAGTGAAAGCTAAATGACGTTTCGTGTATATTCTAAATCAATTCTGTTCTATCAAACGTTTCGCCGATCATCCTGCGAGCGTCTTCAGAGTTTGCTTCCAAAAACAAAAATTATACCTATATGATTTATTATGTTAGCAAAATCTCTATAGCGATAACAATTTAAATTCACTTAAAAGTTTAAAGTAGTAAAAAGATTTATCCTGTACAATTCTGGCCAAGATATTCCTCCTTTTCCAGTGTAAAAAGTTCTTTCAGCCAGATTCACTAATTCGGTATTAAACCAGATTTTCTTCTTCTTCTTTTTAAAGTCCTTCTCCTATTGAAGTTTGGAATGTGTCATTTTTGGCTCCTTTGGATGGGAGCAAAGAAAGATTGCCTCGAACTGACGCGCAAACAAGTGATTCATTTTGGATTTTACGTGATTTCGACGAACGTTCGGAATCGACTAATACTTTTTCTAAAATGCGTCATAAACGAATTCCTCTATCGATTTTTTATTGAATCACTAGAATCGCATTTACCAAAAATAATTTATCGCGGACACGTTCTTACTTGATAGACTGTAATTCAAAAACACAATATCTGATCTGTTTAATTTTTTATTTGTTCTGTCAAACGTTTCGCCGATCATCCTTCGAGCGTCTTCAGAGTTTGCTTCCAAAAACAAAAATTATACCTTTATGATTTATTATGTTAGCAAAATCTCTATAGCTATAACATTTTAAATTTACTTAAAAGTTTAAAGTAGTAAAAAGATTCACCCTGTACAATTCTGGCCAAGATATTCCTCCTTTTCCAGTGTAAAAAGTTCTTTCAGCCAGATTCACTAATAGGGTACTAAACCAGATTTTCTTATTCTTCTTTTAAAGTCCTTCTCCTATTAGTTTGAAATGTGTCATTTTTGGCTCCTTTGGATGGGAACAAAGAAAGATTGCCTCGAACTGACGCGAAAACAAGTGATTCATTTTTCGCTTTTTCTCAAATGTGTCATAAACGAATTCCTCTACCGATTTTTTGTTGAATGACTAGAATCGCATTTACCAAAAATAAATTATACACGATCTTACTTAATAGACTGTAATTCAAAAACGCAATATCTGATCTGTTTAATTTTTTTTATGTTTGTCATTTAATGAGTAGAAGTTCTAATCTATAATATATATATAAAATGCAACGTCTCTCTGTCTGCCTGTTTGTCTGTCTGTCTGTCTGTCTGTTAGTGCGCTTATCACTGGAAAACCACTTATCCGATTTACGTACTTTTTTTTTAAAACATACATATATTCTCTGGCCAGGTTATAGGCTATATTTTATTACGATAGGTAGCGTAAGGAATGAGCAGTGACGATAATAGTGAATGAAGTCGGAAAAAGTTTGCCGCTAGCGCGTTTTCTTGCAATACATAGCCTAAACCATTAAATATGGAACAATATTATATAGCAGAGAATATCTATAATCTATAATCTATAATATTTATAAAATGCAATGTCTCTCTGTCTGTCTGTCTGTCTGTCCATTAGTGCGTTTATCACGCGAGAACCACTTATTCGATTTACGTGTCTTTTTTTTAAATTAATACATATATTCTTTGGCCAGGTTATATAATAATAATAATAATAATCTATATCTATAATGTATAAAAATGCAGCGTCTCTCTGTCTGTCTATCTGTCCGTTAGTGCGCTTATCATTGGAGAACCACTTATCCGATTTACGTGCTTTTTTTTTTAAACATACATATATTCTCTGGCCAGGTTATAGGATATATTTTATTGCGTTAGGTAACATAAAGAATAAGCAGTGACGATAATAGTGAATCAAGTCGGAAAAAAGGTTACCGTTAGCGCGTTCTCTTGCAATACACTGCCTAAACCATTAAATATGGAACAATATCATGTTGCAAAGAATATAATATATAAAATGCAACGTCTCTCTGTCTGTCTGTCTGTCCGTTAGTGCGCTTATCACTTGAGAACCACTTATCCGATTTACGTGTTTTTATAAATTTATACATGTTCTATATAATTCGATATAAGCCTAGATAATGGGAGATAAGTATAAATAATGAGAGATAAGGATAAATAATGGGAGATAAGCAGAGATAAGCCTGGATAATGGGAGTTATGGTGAGATAATGGGAGGTAAGGAGAAATAATGGGAGATAAGGAGAAATATTGCGAGATAAGTCGAGATAAGCCTAGATAATGGGAGATAAGGTGAGATAATGGGAGATAAGGTGAGATAATGGTAGAAATAATGGGAGATAAGGAGAAATAATGGGAGACAAGGGGAAATAATGACAGATATTTTATTACGTTAGGTAACACAAGGAATAAGCAGTGACGATAGAAGTAAATCAAGTCTAAGCGAGCGGAGCCGCGGGCCCGGCTAGTGAAAACTAAATTTGAAATATCTTTAAATTACAACAGTCTAATTTTATGTATTTCTAAAAGTGTAAGGTAAATGACGTTTCGTGTATATTCTAAATCAATTCTATTCTATCAAAATCAACTCTAATAGTTCAATTTATGGAACAAAATCGAATAGTGTTTTTTTTTTTATTATGAAATATAGAACTGCCGATTTCACCATTATTGCATATTGAAATTACTTTCCATTTGATATTATGTTTATTGCCACTGAATTCAAATTTTGATTAGCTGTTTAATATCAACCTAAAAATTCATTCGCAATATATTATAGTTATCTGCATACCTTTGCGATTGGAAATTGCCATTTAAATTTATTATATTGATATATCCAGAGTTAATATTATTATCGGGGATATATTTCATAAAATGATGCTCTTCTATGTAAAACTTTTTATGGATAAAACGAACATAATTCATTATTTTAATAGGAAACTCCGTGGGGTTACAGAATTTATAAGTATAATTTTTCTGGACTGATTGTGGGATGGTGACGTTTCGCCGATCATCCTGCCAACGTCTTCAGAGTTTGCTTCCAAAAACAAAAATTATATCTACGAGGCTGGTTTGAAAAGTCCGTGCAAAAATAAAAACTACTTATGTGTTTGGGGTAAACTTTTTTTATTTTTCGACATAGTCTCCTTTTAGGCTTATACACTTCATCCAACGATGTTCTAGTTTGTTGATCCCTTCCGAATAATAGGATTTGTCCAAGTCTGCAAAATATCCATTAGTGTCTGCAATTACCTCCTCGTTTGAATAAAATCTTTGTCCCGCCAGCCATTTCTTCAAATTGGGGAACAAATAGTAGTCTGAGGGAGCCAAGTCTGGAGAATAGGGGGGATGTGAAACGAGTTGGAATCCTATTTCCATTAATTTTGCGACCACAACTGCTGAGGTGTGTGCTGGTGCGTTGTCGTGATGGAAAAGGACTTTCTTGTGGGCCAATCGCGGGCGTTTTTCTTGCAGCTCGGTTTTCAAACGGTCCAATAACGATGAATAATATTCACCTGTAATAGTTTTACCCTTTTCCAGATAGTCGATGAGGATTATCCCTTGCGAATCCCAAAAGACAGTCGCCATAACCTTTCCGGCCGAAGAAACGGTCTTCGCCTTTTTTTGTGCAGATTCCCCCTTGGTAACCCATTGTTTAGATTGTTGTTTGGTCTCAGGAGTATAGTAATGTATCCATGTTTCATCCACAGTGACGAAACGACGCTTAAAATCCTCCGGATTCTTCTGGAACAGCTGCAAACCATCCTTGCAACACTTCACACGATTCCGTTTTTGGTCAAGCGTGAGCAATCGCGGCACCCATCTTGCGGATAGCTTTCTCATGTCCAAATGTTTATACAAAATATTATGTACCCGTTCAGCCGAGATGCCCACAGCACTAGCAATCTCACGCACCTTAACTCTTCTGTCATCCATCACCATATCATGGATTTGATCAATTATTTCTGGAGTCGTAACCTCCACAGGCCGTCCAGAACGTTCAGCGTCACTTGTGCCCATATGGCCAGTCCGAAAATTTTGAAACCACTTATAAACTGTTCTAATCGAAGGTGTAGAGTCACCATAATGTTTATCAAGCTTCTCTTTAGTCTGCTGAGGCGTTTTGCCTTTCATAAAGTAATGTTTAATCACCACACGAAATTCTTTTTCGTCCATTTCTTGAAAATCACTTGACTTCCTTGATTCACACGAATGCCAAACACAAAGAAATAGACCAATATGGCTGAAACTGCATTCAATCAAGAGATGCTACTAACTAAACATGACCTCGATACGCGCCGGTGGTGCCATCTCTCGGACTTTGCACGGACCTTGCAAACCAGCCTCGTATAAGATGATGATAATATAATTTAATGAAGCTAGACACCAAAAAAGCTTCTGGCGCTGACGGAATACCTGCTATAGTTCTCAAAAACTATGCGGGGAACTGACACCAGTTTTCTGTAGACTTTTCAACCTAGCCTACAGAAAGGGAATATTTCCTTCTTGCTGGAAGTGTGCCACAGTTAAGCCGATACCTAAAAAAGGCAAGAAGACCTTGCCAAATAACTACCGACCAGTCGCACTGCTTTCAATAATATCGAAAGTCAAGGAAAAGGCTATCAATCAACATCTTCTAAAATATCTTTAAGAATTCAACATTATTAGCGATCATCAATATGGCTTTCGTAAACATAGATCAACAGGAGATCTTCTGACTTATGTAACACATGTTTGGAACAACGCAATTGAACACTTTGTAGAATCTCAAGCAGTAGCTCTTGACATATCCAAGGCATTCGACCGTGTTTGGCACGATGAACTGTTGGCTAAGCTACGCTCTTATGGTATGTCTGAAAAGTTCTGCTTGTGGCTCTCATGTTTCCTCAGTGAGCGTTCTTTACGAGTGGCGGTCGACGGATTTCTTTCTAACACCTTCACTATCAACGCCGATGTGCCTACTCTCTTTCTCATTTACATTAACGATCTTCTGGAAAAGATCGGAAATCCAATCTACAGCTTTGCAGATGACAGTACGCTTATCTCTTCATTCACTTTGAACGCTCGGACATCGGCTGCTCAGGCGAGTGTCCACAGAAAGCGGGAAGTTGTTCAACTTAACAAAGACCTGGAAGAAATTCTATCTTGGGGTGACAGTAACCAAGTGGAATTTAACGCTACAAAAACCCAGGCGGCAGTTTTTTTTTAAAAAGTTAACGCTGTTGAACCCGACATAGTTATGGCGGGGCATCCCATTCCTCTAACATCGTCACTCAGTTTGGGAGCAAATATGTCCTGGCATGAGCATGTTGCAGGCATAGCAAGGAAAGCTTCTCAAAAGTTGGGAATATTATTTCGAACCAGAAAGCTTTACACTCCACAACAACTGTTAATTCTTCACAAAGCTCAAATTCGACCAACTATGGAATACTGCTCCCATGTTTGGGGCTCCGCTCCCAAACATACACTGCATTTGTTGGATTCTATTCAGACAAGAGCTGTTCGTCTGATTGGAGACGCGGAACTGACCGGCGGCTTTGATTTGCTGGAACATCGAAGTAGTAAAAAGATTCACCCTGTACAATTCTGGCCAAGATATTCCTCCTTTTGCAGTGTAAAAAGTTGTTTCAGCCAGATTCATTAATAGCGTATTAAACCAGATTTTCTTCTTCTTAAAGTCCTTCTCCTATTGAAGGTTGGAAATTATCATCCCTATCCGGACTTTCCTCGCAGCCGCTCGGAACAACTTGTACCTCCTACCGTAATCAAACCAATCTCGCAGGTTTTTCATCCATGAAATCTTACGTCGGCCAACACTACGTTTCTTCTTTATTTTCTCCTGCATTATCACTTGTAGCAGAGCATATTTAGATCCTCTCATTACTTGGTTAAAATACTCAAGTTTTCGCCTTTTTAAGGCCTCGTATCTCGTATTCTTTGTTCATCTTTACAAGGACATGGTGTATCATTTTATCGGTCCACGGTATGCGCCAAATTTTGCGGTAACGCCACATCTCAAAAGCTTTCAGTTTATTTAATTGGTTCTAGTTGCAGTGAAATCTGAAACCTTCAGCTCTTTATTTAACTTTTTATTTGAGAATTTAAAGATTTATATTATAAATATCACCAAATAAACATTTTTTAAGAAAGTTCTAACGTATTATTTTATGTTATTTGTTTAATCCCAAATAAAAACGAAAATATCTTATACTTCACAGCCTCATAACTTCAGTAATCTTACTGATATTTTTATCAATTTAAATTCTAAAGTAAATTAATTTTAAGGTTCATCTTCTTCTTCTTCTTGTCAATCCAAGTGTGTTCACTCCTGGACGTAGATCTCTTCTAATCTCTTCCATGCTTCCCTATCTTTTACCACCTTTAACCATTGCTTGCCGGCTACTACTCTTATATCATTGATCCATTGTTTCTGTGGACGTTCCATACATCTTCCTGTTTTTCTGGGTCTCCATACGGTGACCCTATATACCCATCTGTCTCGGCATGATCTAGCCACATGACTGGTTCATCGCTACTCCATTCTTACCGCCTCCAGAGCTATGTCACTGGCTTTGGTTCGTCTCCTTATCTACTCGTTATGAATTCTATCTTCAAGGGAGATACCAAACATGCTTCTTCCCCTAGCTCTCTGTGAAGTTACGAGCTTTTTAGCAAATGCTTTAGTGAGGCACGTCCTTTGCAGTCCACATGTGCTGACAGGTAGGACACAGGTATTGTAGACTTTAGTTTTTAGGTTTATGAGTATTGTAGTATTTTTTAAGATATGTCCTAGTTTTGTAAATGCTGCCCATTCGCCTGATAATTTCTGCATGCTGGTTCCCCTTTCCGAATCTTAATAGTGTGACTTAAGTAGATATACTTGTCGACGCGTTCTATGGAGTTATTTCCTATCTGTATGTTGTTATCTTCAGGGCTCATTAATTTAGTTTTTTTAAATTCATTTTAAGACCTACCCTTACAGAGACCTCATTCAGCTGGTTTAACATTTCCTTTAGTTCACTGGTGTTATTAGCTATCACGACTATGTCGTCAGCAATCCTAAGGTGATTTAGTCTAGTGACGTCAATGCTGATGTCCTTCCAATCCCAATTTAACTTCTTAAAGACGTCTTCGGGGGCCACAGTAAATAATTTAGGTGACGTAGTATCTCCTCGCCGCACTCCTGTTTTTAATGGTATATTGTTAGTGACAGTTATTTCGTCAGTTTTTCTTTATAGATGTTCTCTATTATCTTTATTGAATCTATTCTTGCATTCGCCAGGGACTTTAGAACGGTCCAGATTTCAACAGTATCAAATGCCTTATGAAAATCAATGAAGGTCAAATGTATTGGTACTTTATATTCTGAACATTTATCTATTACAGTACATACTGTATAAAGGTGGTCGATCGTGCTAAATTCCTTTCTGAAGCCTGCCTGTTCCACAGGTTGATAGAAATCTAGTTTTGCTGTTAAGCGATTTGTTAAGATTTTAGTGAAGAGCGACAGAAGAGATATGGGCCGATAATTTTCGATATCAGTATTATCGCCTTTCTTAAAGAGAAGTATAACCTCCGAATTATACAATTTTGTTAGAATTTTTAAGGTTAGACCTTTTTATTGAATCAGGCATAAAAATATTTAAAAATCCACAATTTCATCCCTATAAGCATATGCATACTTTTCATATCACATATCGTCACCACACATAAGAGGAAACTTCTTTAGACGCTGGCTTTTGACTTTAAAGATGGCCAACTATACCGGGAAAATGATAAGATTTTCGTTAGTGTGAAATAAGAACACTGGCTGAAGTAGACAATATATTATGGTTATGTGTCAAGTTAATATCAAATCACTATAGAGTATCTAATATTCTCCTTTTCGTCGTGTTTTCAGTTATGGAATATATGGGTGATTATACATGTCTGCATATGGAGGATCCAAGAGATAAATCTTTAGTATCTTGTTTTATTGCCTTAACAGTGTGATTTAAAAAAATCGTGCAAGACTAGTTTAATATTTATAACGATAAATGCTGCAGTTTCATAAATATACAAACTTTAACATCATATTAATGCAGCTTTGAGAGCTCATTTAATTTAACAATAAATTTTCGTGGAGTTATTCAATCATTTCAAAGATTAAATAGCTGCCAAATTTTAATAAATATGTAATACCATATTCTAACATTATTTTTACTTTCATTCAAATATATCTTGGGATATGTTGGCCTCTTCTTTTCTAGGATATATAAAAACTTATTTCTTTTCTGAACAATTTCTACGAATTTTCGAATTCAAAAGAGAATGTATCAAAAGCAATCGAAAGTCAATTTTATTGTTAGAAAATATAGTGTGACCAAAAAACATCATAATTAATTAATTTTCTTATTTTTCAATTTATGGTGACAGAAATGGTAAAACAGAAAAACTTGACTGGGTTACCATGAGATTTGGATGACTATAGAATATATCAGAAATTACCTTTTTTAAATTATTGACTTTTAACTTTTCTTATTTAAGTCATTCTGTTTCTTTAACATTATACTTTTTATACTATAAAATGATATGATGATGATGAGCTTAGTTTTCCAATCAAAGTATTCCCCAATAATCACGAAATGAAAACAAAAAGTTTTCTTTTGTAGTCAAAAATTTTGATATAGTAATAATTTAGAAAAATATTTATAGTGGTCTTATGTAATGATATAAAAAGAGGCATACGTGTTCCAAGGATTTGCCTTTTTAGTATTTCATACAGAATACTTATGGGATCATTTCGGTCTCCGTCTGTCTGTCACACCCGACTTTTTCCGAAATTATTTGACATGTAAAGTTGAAATTTGGCACCAATATAGGAATTGATCGCTCAATTAGAGCCGTGTAGTTTTGAAAGTTAAATTTTTACTTAAGAGGTTTAGTTTTGGGGGATGAAATCGGAAGTGAATAAAAAATTGTTTACCAGGTCATCAAGTGGGGTGTTACATGAAAACTTGTGAACACACGAGTTAAAAAATATATATGACTAGCCGGGCCCGCGGCTCCGCTCGCGTGGACTTGATTCACCACTATCGTCACTGCTTATTCCTTAATTTACCCAACGTAATAAAATATCTCCCATTATTTCCCCTTATCTCTCAATATTTCTCCTTATCTCCCATTATCTCTACATAATTTCAATTATCTAGGCTTAACTCTGCTCATCTCCCATTATTTCTCCTTATCTCCCATTATTTCTCCTTATCTCCCATTATTTCTCCTTATCTCCCATTATTTCTCCTTATCTCCCATTATCTCACCCTATCTCCCATTATCTAGGCTTATCTCGACTTATCTCTCAATATTTCTCCTTATCTCCCATTATTTCTCCTTATCTCCCATTATCTCACCATAACTCCCATTATTTAGACTTATCTTTGCTTATCTCCCATTATTTCTCCTTATCTCCCATTATCTAGGCTTATATCGAATTATATAGAACATATGTTTAAATTTATAAAAACACGTAAATCGGATAAGTGGTTTTCAAGTGATAAGCGCACTAACGGACAGACAGACAGACAGAAAGACGTTGCATTTTATATATATTCTAGATAGAAGATTATAGATAACTTGGCCAGAAAACAAATGAATAAATTTAAAAAAAAAACACGTAAATCGGATAAGGGGTTCTCGAGTGATAAGCGCACTAACGGACAGACACACAGACAGAGCGACGTTGCATTTTATATATATTATATTCTTTGCTACATGATATTGTTCCATATGTAATGCTTTAGACAGTGTATTGCAAGAGAACGCGCTAGCGGCAAACTTTTCTCCGACTTGATTCACTATTATCGTCACTGCTTAATCCTTATGTCACCTAACGTAATAAAATATATCCTATAACCTGGCCAGAGAACATATGTATGTTTAACAAAAAGCACGTAAATCGGATAAGTGGTTCTCCAGTGATAAGCGCACTAACGGACAGACAGACGGGCAGAGAGACGTTGCATTTTATATATATTATAGATATTCTTTGCTACATGATATTTTTCCATATTTAATGGTTTAGCATGTTTAAAAAAAAAGCACGTAAATCGGATAATTGGTTCTCCAGTGATAAGCGCACAAACGGACAAACCGACAGATATACGTTACATTTTATATATATTATAGATGTAATAAAATATATATCTATAACCTGGTCAGAAAACATATGTATGAATTTAAAAAATCACGTAAATCGGATAAGTGGATCTCGAGGGATAAGCGCACTAATGGACAGACAGACACACAGGGAGACGCTGCATTTTATATATATTATAGATATAGATTATTATTATTATTATGTAACCTGGCTAAAGAATATATGTATGAATTTAAAAAAAAAGACACATAAATCGGATAAGTGGTTTTCGCGTGATAAACGCTCTAATGGACAGACAGATAGACAGAGAGACATTGCATTTTATATATATTATAGATTATAGATATTCTCTGCTACGTAATATTGTTCCATATTTAATGGTTTCGGCGGTGTATTGCAAGGCAACGCGCTAGCGGCAAACTTTTTTCCGACATCGTTCACTATTTTACGTCACTATCCATTCCTTATGCTACTTATCGTAATAAAATAGAGCCTATAACCTGGCCAGAGAACATATGTATGTTTAAAAGAAAAAAGTACGTAAATCGGATAAGTGGTTCTCCAGTGATAAGCGCACTAACGGACAGACAGACAGACAGACAGATAGATAGAGAGACGTTGCATTTTATATATATTATAGATGTAATAATTGCGCACATTTTTCTTTCTATTATTTTTAAAAAATTGTCAAAAATCGCTGTCCACCCACTCTATCTCGAAAAGTACGGATCAAAAAATTAAAAAAAAATTCTGGAACATTCTTCATAAGATCTAGATTGGGCGAAAATTATCACGAGTACATTACGTTTGATAATTTATCTGGTATATAAAAAAAGTGTCTTGACAATATGGTGGAGATTTTTATATACTTTTCAGTACATTAATACGGAGTTGCGCGTCGCTTCTGTACCGAGACGAAATAATTTTATTTTATTTTTTTGTAATTCAATAAATATTTAGGTAGTAAATATTCGTTTTATACTTTTTTTACTAGATTCTAGACTGAGCTAGTTTGATTTATTGGCCATTAGGTAGATAAGATGTTATAACTGTTATACATATACAGGGTTTTGGGAATGATGAAAAAATGTTATATACAATAGTTTTAGGTAATGTTAAGGTGCACAGTTCAAAATTATTTTTGAGTATACAGGGTATTTCAAAAACCGATATAACATGTTTTTTAAATGGAACATCCTATTTTTTAATTTATTTTTAAATTCTGCGTAATATTTGATAATTTTTTTATTAATAATGTTATATACCTAAACCTCGTAGTTTTTTTAATATTTCAATTTTTTTTTTAAAAGATACTAGTTTTCTGTTTTGTAAAAAATTGCCAGTAGCGCCATTGTTTCTGAAGGTGGAATACTCATAATTGGTACGAGTATTCTATAGAGATGAAAAACAAGATATCTGTAAAGAAATTTGAGTTAGATGCTACAGGGTGTTCAAAATAAATTTATGCATTTCGACTATTTTAAATTGAAAAATCTCAAATTTTTTAAACGGCACACCCTGTATATTATTATTTTTTCTGATAGATTTTACAAAACCCTCCAACTTTTATTAAGTATGTCATATACCTATTTTTTCCCGGTGGTAATGCGCAGGAGCTCCGTCTTGTTGAATCCATATTTGTTCCCTTTCAAAGTAATCAACTTCTTCAAGAAGCTGGAGTAATTCGTTTTGAAAAAATTTAGATATCTAGGCCTGTTAAGCGGTTCGCGGAAAAAAATATGGACCAATAATTCGAAAAGTTAATATTTCACACCATACATTAAGCAACCAATGGTTTTGATTTTGAACTTCCAGGGCCCAAAATGGATTAACTGTTAAATAATAATGCATTTTATGGCTGTTAACTGCTCCATTACTGCAAAAAGTAGCTTCAATAGGAAACATTATTTTGGATAAAAAGTTTGGATTGGAGAAATTTCAATTTAAATAGTCGAAATGCATAAATTTATTTTGAATGCCCTGTAGCATCTAAATCAAATTTCTTTACACATATCTTTTTTTTCATCTCTATACAACGCTCGTTCCAATTATGAGTATTTCACCTTCAGAAACAATGGCGCTACTGACAATTTTTTACAAAGATAATGAACTTTACTCTATCGTTGACTAAGAAAAAATAAAAATACGTAGAAAAGATATCTAATGACTGATCAGACAAAGAATGTCAAGTACGCCACGAGTTACAAGACCCTATGGTAAGCTCGGAAGTAAGTTAGTTATACTCTGAATTCACGAAATCGCGAAGATTGTAAAACACTAAAATCGGTCTCTATACCGGGGTCAGTAATATTGCCGTTCAAACAGAATTATACAGTATTCTCTATGGAACACTTATAAGATCACTTCGGTGTCTGTCCGTATGTCTGGTTGTCCGTCTGTCTGTCTATCTGTCACATCCCATTTCCTCCGAAACTGTTTGACATAGAAAGTTGAAATTTGGTACTATCATAGGCACTGATGGCCTCATCAGAGCCGGGTAGTTTTGACAGTTAATTTTTGACCTAAGGGGTTAACTTGGGGGGATGAAATCGGAAGTGGAAAAAAAAAATTACCAGTTCACTGAGTGGGGTGTAAAATGAAAGCTTGTAAAAACACAAATTCAAAAATATATATATATATATATATGTATAATGTAATACTTCCGCACACTTTCTTTTGTATTATTTTTAAAAAATCGTGAAAAATCGCTGTTCCCCCGCCTTATCTCGAAAAGTATTGATCAAAAAATGTTGATAAAATTCTGAAATATTCTCCACAAGGTGTAGATTGAACGAAAAGTATCACGAGTGCATTACCTTTAATAATTTATCTGGTATATAAAAAACAAAAATTTCAAGGTTCTCTATTTTCAGTAAAGATCGGAAAAAACCTTTGTTGAAAACTCATTTGGGGTGTGTTTTGTGAAGTTATTGATCATTTTAAACCTTCGTAACGAAAATTTTTATTCTAAAAGCAATCAAAGTACGGAAAACTAATTAAGCAAGTCCAACTTGCACTTTACCGGTTATTTTTTTATGCTTATCGCTAAAAATCCAATAGTGGTATTAGCATTCATTTTTTACAGTTACTGCCAGACATTTAATAGCAGTATTAGAACTCTATTCGCTTTTGATGACATTGGTACAAAATATTATTTTTCCAGCCATGCTTTGCTTTTGGATTAAAAGATTTGGCAGTTAACACGAAATAGCGTTAAGGTTTGTCGCTAATGCTGTTGCTGATGTGTTTCGATTGTCTCGTCACCTACACTAGCTGACGAGCTCTGATATGGAGGGAAACATGACATATCCCAGTTTGGTGATTACAGTCGATCGAAAGTCATGGAAAGGCTATCGAAAGTCATGGAAAGGCTATCAATCAGCATCTTCTAAAATATCTTGAAGGATTGGAACATGGCTTTCGTAAACATAGATCAACAGGAAATTTTCTGACTTATGTAACACATGTTTGGAACAACGCAGTTGAACACTTTGGAGCATCTCGAGCGGTTTGCTCTTGACATATCCAAGGCCTTCGACCGTGTTTGGCACGATGGACTGTTGGGTACGGTGCGCCCTTATGGTATGTCTGAAAAGTTCTGTTTGTGGCTCTCATGTTTCCTCAGAGAGCGTTCTTTACGAGTGGCAGTCGACGGATTTCTTTCTAATACCTTCACTGTCAACGCCGGTGTGCCCCAAGGCTCCATACTGTCTCCTACTCCCTTTTTCATTTACATTAACGATTTGCTAGAAAAGACCGGGAATCCAATCTACAGCTCTGCAGATGACAGTACGTTTATCTCTTCATTCACTTTGAATGCTCGGACATCGGCTACTCAGACGAATATCCGCAGACAGCAGGAAGGCATTCCACTTAACAAAGACCCGGAAGAAATTCTGTCTTGGGGTGACAATAACCAAGTGGAATTTAACGCTAAAAAAACCCAGGTGGTAGTTATTTCTAAAAAACTTAATGCTGCTGAATCCGACATAGTTATGTCGGTGCACTCCATTCCTCTAACATCGTCACTCAATTTGTTGGGCGTTAATTTGGGAGTAAATATGTCCTGGCATGAACATGTTGCATGCGTAACAAGGAGAGCTTCTCAAAAATTGGAAATATTATTTTGAACCAGAAAGCTTTACACTCCACAACAACTGTTAATTCTTTACAAAGCTCAAATTCGACACGTTCTTATTTGACCGACTGTATCTAGTAATGGTAATTGTTCTTTGTTCTCAATTTCACAAATAAATTTATAAGCTATTTAACAAACACCACAAAATCATCTATATTTAAATTTTTTGTATCGAAAATCACGAACACATCACCGTCTGTAGAAGTTCTCAAATCATGATTGTACCTTCTACGTAAACAAAAAATTGATTGTAATATGAAAAATATTTTTGTTTTATGTAAAGTTTAGCCGAAATTAATTAATCGAGAAACTTTTTTTTTACAGGTCATTCATTCTAAATACCCCTGGAGCTATTTTAAAGTTGGGTATTTTGGTTTACATACTTTTGATCAAACATTGTATGGAATAAAATTATTTTCACTATGACAATCAATTTCTTATTTTAAAAGAAAATCAACCCATACTAAATGATATGACAACATTACGAAAATTGCAGGGAACGTAGCTAAAGAGAGAAACATAAGTTGTGTGTTTACTTGTGAATGATTAACGCTGGATAGATGGAGAGGAGCGAAGAAAATGAGACAAAATCTTTATCTAACCTATAGGCTAAAATTTTAGCAACGTGGACAACTACAATTTTTGTTTCCTTTTTAGTCAATGGAGTAATGTTCAGTGTGTATAAAATTTTTTTATTCCCTCAGAAAAAAATGTTTCAAACTGTGCATAATTTATTAAAATTAATTTACTTTACAGACCACCTGTTTATTCGACGAAAATTCTTCCCCCAAACCAATTTTGGAGGTTAGGAAACAAAAAAAGACATTTGGGATAAAATCTGGGGAACAGGGGAATATGAAACTATTTCTAAGCGTAGCTCGTGCATTTTTACTATTGAAACCGCCGATGTGTGAGCAGGGGTATGATCCTGGTGAAGGAGCACTTTTTCTGGCGCTCTAATCTTGGTCACTTCTGCTTCAACTCACTATACAAATGGTCCTTAACGCTGGGTAATAAGAGCTGTTTCTACACAGCAGCAAAACAATATAATATGTCAATCTCAACTTAAAAAATCAAGACAATCGTAATAGCAAAAGGGCTGATTAGGTGCAAGCTGGTATTGGAAAATAAACCAATAGAACAGGTGATGGAGGTCGATTATCTGGGCTTCAAAATAACTAATATCGGAAAAATCGAGGAAGAAGTAAAACATCAAGTCAACAAGGCTAATAGGATAGCGGGATGCCTCAATGATACCATATTTAGAAATAAATTCCTCTCCGTGGAGACCAAAACAAGAATATACAAGAGCGTAATACGACCAGTAATGACTTACACATCTGAAACAAGACCCGACACAAGTATAACACAGATGATGCTGGAATCAACTGAAATGAGAATACTTAGGAGATGTACAAACAAGACACTGAGGGATGGAGAAACAAGTGAAGACATAAGACGCACATGTAATATAGAAAATATCAACCAGTGGATAAGAGGATAAGAAAAGTGGAATGGGATCAACACAAAGGAAGAATGGCAAACAACAGGATAGTACGGATAGCAAAAGACAAGTCACCAAATGGAAGAAGATCAATGAGACGTCCAAGAAAGAGATGGAGCGACGATCTGTAGAGCAGGGAACAAAGGAAATAGGCAATAGTGCCCAGCTATAAGTCGGAAAAAGAAGAAGATTTTGCAATATCCTACCTCACGCGTTTTTCCTCTAGAGACAACATTTTTAGAACTTCATGCTAGTATGTACTCATTTATATAAGTTGCCTATTATCTCATCAATCTCACGAAGTTTAATGTGACGATCTTACATGATGATACCATGAATTTTATTTATTATTTTCTAAAAAAGTTAACGTTGCTGAACCCGACATAGTTATGTCGGGGCACTCCATTCCCCTAGCATCGTCGCTCAATTTGTTGGGCGTTAATTTGGGAGCAAATATGTCCTGGCATGAACATATTGCAGGCATAGCAGGGAGAGCTTCTCAAAAGTTGGGAATATTATTTCGAACCAGAAAGCTTTACACTCCACAACAACTGTTAATTCTTTACAAAGCTCAAATTCGACCAACTATGGAATACTGCTTCCATGTTTGGGACTCCGCTCCCAATCATACACTGCATTTGTTGGATTCTGTTTAGGGGAGAGGTGTTCGTCTCATTGAAGACCCGGAACTGACCGGCGGCTTTGATTCGCTGGAACATAGAAGAACCGTTGGCGACTTGAGTCTGTTCTACAAGTATTTTCATGGAAAGTGTTCGAAGGATGTAGCCCGCTTAATTTCTCCCAAAGCGGTGCCGGTGTATGTTAGAAACACACGTCGCGCCAATACTTTACATCCGTATGAGGTTCAGCTTGTTACTCCGCGTACAACGCTTTTCAAGCAGTCTTTTATATGGAGAACATCATCCCTTTGGAATAGTTTGCCCAGGGCTGTGTTTCCCACCGAGTACAATTTACAGCGATTCAAGAACAACGTGAATTACTTTTTCCGCAAACGTGTCGCTCCTGGGGCGTTTTAGGGACTTCCTTGCAGCACATGTGCCAGACCCATTAAAAAAAAAACAATCGACCATTTCCTCAGAAGAAACCTCAATCGGACGTCCTGAACGTGCAGCATCTGTACTGCTCGTACGGCTACTTTTAAATTCATTTATCCAGTAATAAATGGTTCTGAATGCTAGTGCAGAGCTCCCATGAGTTTCCTTCAGTTCAGTTGCTATCTTGGCCGTAGTCCACTTTTTAAATAAAGATGGCTTATTACTGCACGATACTCGGCTTTATCCATTTCTACGAACCCTGTAACACCGTACTTACGATAGCTGCGCGTTGGATCTGTTTGAAACTTTGAGCACAACTGTCGCAAGAAAAACGCTTACCAACAGTCAGGACTCTTAACAAATTTCACGCTATTTCGTAGAAATTTACCAGACTTATTATTCTACTCTCGTTGTAGTGCGTACCGCTTGTTATTAATATTATTTTTATTACCTAGTGATTATATTATAGCAATTAATGTACTAAGCTGAAAGAACGTTTCTGTTTAAATTTCATAAAAACATTTTTTCTATTTTTTCCAATAAACGTCTAACCTTAAACGTGACATATTTGGTACCCAAAAGTTTTAATTGAAACATATATAAGACTGTCACGCAATAAGAAACAATTTGGAAACGCCGTTAAAATTAATCAATTACAAAGTAATAGGCCCGTTGCTTTTATTATTATTGTTTCGAAGTTTCGGGATGTCCCATTTACTTTGGCAAATCCTCTGTTATCCTTAAACCGTCTACGACTAAAACAATAACTTTCTCAATTTTCCAATTAGAGCAAGTTTGAAACGTGCCTAAAAACCTAATATGTGTGTTAACTTTTTATCGATTAATCCGATATATTAAGTGCCTAGTAATGTTCTATGGAATTAACTAAAATAAAAAAGAAAAACCTTAATTCTTACAATAAAAATGGACATGGGACGAAATTAAAACAACATGTTTTAATGTGCTGTTTTGCCTCTATCGCATTAGTCATGTTACTCGCAGTAGTCATCCACGTGAAATACAGTGCCCCGTGGCAAAATTTTTAAATGGGTAAAAATGACCCGTTAAAAAGAGATGAAAGAGGAAACAGGTGAAAGGTAGGTAGTTGTTTATCATCTCTCCACTTTTTTTCATCTAAGCCTTTATCGATGACGTAGAGCCTCATTCTAAAGTTTACATTTGTCACGCACTACTTTCCACTAGTGGTAATTTCCTTAATTTTATTAATCTTTGATCGAACTAAAAAAAAAATTTTAACGACTCAGTTTTTCAAAGTGAGTACTTTTAAATTGATTTTTTAGGATATGAAGCAGATTATTTTATTTACATATTATTCAAATTTAATTACAAGGGATCAAACTACAACAAATATTCTTAAAAAAACCTGAAAAACTTTGTGGGAAATAGAAGGTTCGACCAGAGAAACTTTTTGTAAATGAAAGCTGAGATTTTGAATTCCATTTTTAACAATATTTAGCTGCCACGATCGGCTACAAAAGGTTAAATTGAACCTTAAAAAACCGGCCAAGAGCAAGACGTACCTAAAAATAAAATTAAATTCTTACCTAGCATAAGTTAATAAGGTCTCTGACATGTACAGGGTGAGTCAACGATAGAGGATAGTTCATTATCTCATTTGTTTCGGCAATGACAAAAAAATATTAAATACAATAGTTTTAGGGAATATTAAGGTGCACAGTTTAAAATTATTTTTGAGTATACAGGGTACTTCAAAAAAGTGTGGCTGATATAACATATGTTTTTTTAAATGGAACATCCTATTCTCTAATTTATTTTTAGATTCACCGTAAAAATTTTTTATTAATAATGTTATATACCTAAACCTAGTAGCTTTTCTAATATTTCAATTTTTTTTTTTAAATACCAGTTTTCAGTTTTGTAAAAAATTGCCAGTAGCGCCATTGTGTCTGAAGGTGGAATACTCGTAATTGAGACGAGCGTTCTATAGAGATGAAAAAAAAAAGATATATGTAAAGAAATTTGAGTTAGATACTACAGGGTGTTCAAAATAAATTTATGCATTTCGACTATTTTAAATTGAAAACTCTTAAATTTTTTAAAAGGCATACCCTGTTTATTATTATTTTTTCTGATATATTTTACAAAACTCTCCAACTTTTATTAAGTATGTCATATACCTATTTCTAATAGTTTTCGATTTATTTTGAATTTTTCAATTTTTACTCTTGTTTTTAATACACTTACGTTATAACATCAACCAAGACAAAACAAAAATGTAGGCATTGTCAAATTTTGACATGTCTATTAAGCAAGTAAAAATAGTTTTAATTTGTTGTAGTAAGTGACGTATAAAGATAACAGTTATGGATTTTTTTAAAAAATGAATTAATTGATATGGTTTATATACTGGGCGAGGCCGGCAAAAAATATCTTTTGGCAGTAAGGCTTTACGAAGCGAAGTACCCTAATAGACGTATACCATCTAGAAAATCTTTTCAGTACTTAATGGAACGGTTTGATGGTAGTGGTAGCGTTGAGTATACGAAATGGAAAGTAGTAAACCAGAATGGGGAAAAAGAAATGGAGATTTTACTTCATGTTGAAGATGATGCCCAGGTTAGCAGCCGTCAACTAGCTGATTTATCTGACACATCCCAATCTACGGCTAATCGCGCCACGAGAAAATAAAAGTATACCCCTTTCATATGGAACTACACCAAGAACTTCAAGACGGTGATTTTGAACGACGAGTAAACTTTTGTACCACCATGAGTGGAGCAATAGAGGCCGATCCAATTTTTTTATCCAACATAATGTTTTCTGATGAAGCTACTTTTCGCAGTAATGGAGCAGTTACAGCCATAACATGCATTATTATTCAAAAGTTATTCCATTTTGGGTCCGGGAAGTTCAAAACCAAAACCATTGGTCGCTTAATGTACGGTATGGAAAATGAAATTTTCGAATTATTGGTCCATATTTTTTCCGCGAACCGCTTAACGGGCCTAGATATCTAAATTTTTTGCAAAACGAATTACCCCAGCTTCTTGAAGAAGTTGATAACTTTGAAAGGGAACAAATGTGGATTCAACAAGACGGAGCTCTTACTTATTATCACCGGGAAGTTAGGGAATTTTTAAACGATCGTTACCCACAAAAATGCATCGGTAGGGACGGATTCATTCAGTGGCCCCCTCGATCATGTGACTTACCATCTTTAGAGTTCTTTTTGTGGGTCTACACTAAAGATCGTGTTTATGTGAAACCTCCTACAACACCAGTAGGTATGGAAAATAGGATACGGGATGCGTGCAGGACAATAACGTCCTTTATGCTAAGAAAATTGAAGGAAAATATAGTAAAACGACTAAATATGTGTATTCAAACTATATTAAAATTATTATTAACTATTTGTTCATGTTTTCACAACAGCGTAAGTGTATTAAAAACGAGGGTAAAAATTGAAGAATTCAAAATAAATCGGAAATCATATCAGAAAAAATAATAATATACAGGGTGTGCGATTTTTCAATTTAAAATAGTCGAAATGTATAAATTTATTTTGAACACCTTGTAGCATCTAACTGAAATTTCTTTACATATATCTTTTTTCATCTCTACAGAACGCTCGTACCAATTATAAGTATTCCACCTTCAGAAACAATGGCGCGATTGGCAATTTTTTACAAAACTGAAAACTAGTCTTTTTTTAAAAAAATTCAAATATTAGAAAAGCTACTAGGTTTAGGTATATAACATTATTAATAAAAAAGTTATAAAATTTTACGCAAAATTTAAAAAGAAATTTGAAAACAAGATGTTCCATTTAAAAAAAAAAAAACATGTTTTATCGGCCACACTTTTTTGAAGTACCCTGTATACTCAAAATTAATTTTAAACTGTGCACCTTAACATTCCCTAAAACTATTGTATTGAACATTTTTTCGTCATTCCCGAAACAAATGAGATAATGAACTTTACTCTATCGTTGACTGACCCTGTACATATAATTGCATGTGAGCTTTGGGTACGAGCTTACACTTAATAGGAAAATTGGGTACATTTCAGATAAACGATAAAATATCTAATTGAACATGTGAATGTTGCACCGAAACCACAACTAACTCCATCAAATGTTTTAGATAACACAATCTGTCTGTTTTATTTAAATCGAAAATGAGTCCAAATATAACTGGATACCAGGTATACTAAAAATTTCTTATTCTTTCTACTTCTCACAATATTTGTTGTGATAATTAATATGGAGGGCAGCCGTTATCCAGTAACAATAACTAGCGTTTGCAAAAAATGCTAAAGAAGGAATGAAACCAACCTCCTACTAAATTTGGGGGGGGGAGGGTGAGCCTTTTTACTTTAATACTACACTGAACAATAGCAAAGGGAATCCGACTTTATATTACTATCCGAGATAAAGAATAAGTGAAATTTCTTGTTGCTTGCCAAATAATCGTAAAATTCGGAAAAAGTAATATGTAACTGAACATTTGTAATATTGTAATAAATTGTTGAAAAAGAATATATACATACATAAACACTTATTTTTTTTTTAAAAAAAAAGGTATCGGTAGTAATACTACAGAGCTTCTGGGACAGTTTCACCTTGAAAAATCGAGTCGTATCTGCTCATAGGGAGTGTGTGTGGGCGTTGTTTCTTCGGTGAAGAAGTGACATAGTGTCAAGAATGTGGAAGAAGACATGAAATGGTGAGACCTCTCTGTGTTGACGAGCCTAAGAATAACTTTGAATAGCCGAAAAAGTGATCGAGCATGACGTCACTTCCTCGCAACGGCTACATATACGCCCGATGAACACATGCCATCCGACTCGATTTTTCAAGGTCAAACTGTCCCAGAAGCTCTGTAGTATTAATAAATTTTATGCTGAAAATTCATCTGAGAGATTAGGACAATCAGTTTTACCTAATTTTAAAAATATTGAGTATGCTAACCAGTACCCTCTTGAAGTTTCAAAGACATATTTTTAAAACGAGATCACAGCACGAAATAAACGAAAGTTCCCTCTAAATGCCAAATATTTTAAGAACCTGTTTTGAAAACCTCAGTGTGATTGGTACATACTCTGCATAGGATTCCTGACTGAATGCAAAATTAAGCCCACTTTCTTAATAGCTAGTATTCGTAATAATCAATTTGATCAGAAGGTTGGCGAAATCGCTGGAGGATGGAGTCAGTCTGGGTCCTATTATCCATAATTCTAGTGATAGATTTTGAATAGAAAATAAGATAGGGTCTGTTTGATTAGTATTGATAAATAGCCGTCTGGTTACAGAGAGTGCTGGAATGCCCTGCATTTCAACCCCTATTGTTAAAATACTCTTTATTTCGACAGAAATTGTATACTACACCTACATGAGGTTCAGCTGTTACTCCTTGTAAGATGCACTTCAAGAATTATTTTATATGAAGGGACTTCTTCCGTTGAAATGTGTAACATTCATTTTTTCCTGGATTTTAAGACCATGCAATGTTACTGATTTTTCACTTCAAATTGTATTTATTTTTATTTTAAAATATCGACCGGTATATTAAACAAAAGTTTCAGGACATTCAGTATATACTGTGTGGTACGGGTTGCTGATCGAACCTACCGCCAGGCCGCGATTGGCGAAATGTTTGACCCGGAGTTTTGATTGGAGCGTCCGGATATTACCGGCAAAAATCGCACGATTATTTAAGGGCCTGAGAAACTACCAGAAAGGCTTTTTTCGATCGAGCCGCAGACCAGGCAGTACCGTCTAGCCGAGAGGCTATTTTCCATCTAGCCGAAGTAGGCTAATTTTCTTCAGAAGCCGCTAAGTAAAAGTACCAGTTTCGACAATAAAAGCTGTAGTGAGCTTTCTAAGTGTTAAGAAAAAGAGTGAAATCGGGCGAAGTCCATCACAGCAGGACTGAAAAACAGTAAGTCAACAAAACTCCCTCCAATAGACTTATTTGAGAGTAGTGCATTAACAGCAACGTATAACAGACAAAAAAGTGAAGTGTAAAACACGATGTCTCGCCTTCGGGGGTTGTAAAAGTTTAAAGTTTAAATGTAACAACTACTATTTAGGCTAGAATTTTTTGGTATAACTGTAAAGGTTAGAACTTTTTATTTTCATTTTAAAAACATGAATAAATTCTTTTTTTGTTGATTAAAGCTAGTGTCTCACTGAATATTTATTTTTCTTTTCAGGATCAGTTGTGCTAGACTAATTTCTTTTTAGTAATATCCATAAAACACTTCAGTTTTTTCTCATTTTTCTTAGCTGAAGTTAAACCGTTTCTATTTTAAAATGAGTGGTGCCCAAAAAAAAGTCGTACAACTGAGGTTTCTTTAAAAATAGAATTAAATTCCAAAAAGACGTACAAAAATTATCTCTTACCCATATCTCTCTACCAAGGAAAACTGAGCTAGTATTTCTTTAATTTCTTTAGTTCCTTTAAAATCAGGTCTCACTCAATTCATTATCAGAAATTAAAGCGGGGCTGCAAGAAAATTGTGCTCAAGCTTGGGGCGTCCAGTATTTAAAAATGTTACAAAATGACGCAGTCTACATGGGGCGAAAAATAAAGCAAAATTAGCACACCTTACAAAATTGCGCTCAAGCGTGGGACAAACAACTTCTCACAGGGTACGGAAAAAGATGCCTCAAACTAAGAACAATTTTTTGTAAGCTACAAAAATTACGCCCAAGCTTGGGGCAACATTTTTTCATAAGTTACAAAATAGCGCTGACAACGCGGGGCTTTTGGAATTTTATTTTTTAAAAAAAGGGTTCAGTGTACTAGCTTTCGAACAAAATAAAAGCTCTAACTTTGCAGATACTTTATTTCATAATATTTATTAAACGAAACTACACTATAGCAGTAAGACAAAAGCAGGAAATTTGTAGAATTTTTTCATTTCAATTTATCTGATATAGATATTTGAATTTTGTTGTTGACTCTAAGATAAGAGATTCCTACTTTTTTCTTAAAAGCTGGCTTTATAGTTCAGATTGGCAGATGTGTTGGTCGACTTTAATTTTGCATTGTTGATTTATTTTGCGGATAACCGAACAAAAAACTGTTCTTTTTTCTCACCTATATTTTGCATGAATATTAAAATACTTTGCTGATATACGAAACGATATCTAGAGATTTTTTTATAGGAAATTCTTAAGATATCTTAATAAAAGGATTTTAATACGAGGCAATACTTAGAAATTTTTTTGAAATGGTTGAAGATTTTTTTTAAAGTTTGGTAAAGAAGTTTACATATTTTAAGTGCCTTTACAGATTTTGTTATTTTTTTTGACTATTGGGAGCACAGGAGAAATATTTTCACGGCTTTTTAAACAATTCTTTTAAGTTTTATAGTATTCATTTATCATGGAAGCCTTCAATTTTAAAGTCAATCACCTATTGGAATATGAATTAGACTATGAACTAAAAATCCGTCGTACTTTCTCAGAACGTCCGGTCGCAGATAAAAGAAAGATTCTAACGAGGATCTTAAGTAAAGAAATTAATGAGCCGGGAAAAACGATAAAAATAGGGGATGACACCCTGTCTTTTAAAGAAGAAACGGCTGGTATCGAAAAGAGTTTAAATTCAATCCAAAACTTAATCGATAGTTATGACGGTGATCCAAATGATTCACTTGTACACCGGGTTAAATCACGTTTATCGCATGTAGCGGGTCGCGTACAAAGAATTCCCATGCCGGATGACGAAGAGGAAGCGTCGAAGTTTTCCAAATATGTTCAAGAAACAATAGCTACGTGTGTACTCATGGAAGCAAATCTTGCCGAAAAGATAGCTCCTGGCCATGAGTTACCACAGCTGCCTATTACAACCCCAGTCATAAACGTACCAGCTCCAATCGTGAATTGCGCAGCCAGAAATATTCCTGTCAGCGAATGGCAATTGAAATTTAATGGAGACTCAAAGAGACTCTATCCTTTTTTGGAGAGGCTGACTGAAATAGCTCAAGCTAGGAAAGTATCGGAAGATGAACTTTTCAGCTCTGCTGTTGAATTTTTCACTGGCGATGCTTTCATTTGGTATAGAAGCATAAAATCAAGTGTCAACGACTGGCATTCCTTGGTAGATAGGCTAAAGAAGGACTTCTTGCACTGTGATGATGATGAAGAATTGTGGTCAGAAATAAAGAGGAGGCGACAAAAGAAGGATGAGTCCACTGTGATTTTTATTGCCCACATGGAATCTTTATTTTGTAGGTTGTCCATCAAGCCTTTGGAATGTACCAAAGTTAAATTTATACGTAGGAATATTCTGCCTAGTTTCGTCAATCGGTTAGCTCTACTAGATATAAATTCGGTAGCCGAACTCGCCGGGTTATGTAGGAAACTTGAAGAGTCCGATTATTTGTTAGAAAAGAGCAGACCAAAAAGCGAAACTAATATACACCAGGTAAGGTATAATCCAAATGGCCGGAGTGGAGTCTCGACAAATAAAGTTGGGAATGTAAATCGGAACCCTAGGAGTAACCAGAAAACGGGCAAAGGAAAAGATAATGACTCTAAAATTAGCGACACTGCAGCTAAAGTGAACGACAAGCCGGTTTCACCTAAGGCAATTTTTCACGTGTTGGAATTGCACAGGTCCGAATCACACTTACCAAAATTGTACAGCACCAAAGAGGGTATTTTGTTTCAAATGCGGAACAACAGGTGTGAGACTAACATCATGCCCCAAATGTACAAAAAACGAGTAAGGACGGTATATTACCGAGGCGGATATCCTAAGTCCAACAAAAAAGCCTCTAATCTTTCGGCTAAGTCACAAGCTCATGTTCGCAGTAAAGCCCCTAATCCAAAACGTTCCAGAAACACGGACGAACAAAAATATTCCAGTAGATCGGATTGGACTAAATGGTTACAAAAAGTTTCTGATTTTTTTAAGTCTAATAAAAATTCTCCTTCTCAAGTTAAAACTCCTGCTTCTCCAAATGGTCACATGTCTCCTTTATTCGTGCATAAATATTCAGATAACAGACCGCATATAAAGATAAATCTATTAGGTGCCCATTTCTCGGCTTTATTTGACTCTGGTGCAAATGCCTCCGTTATAGGTCAGAATGGTATTAAAATTTTAAGTCGTTTAGGTATAAAAATATGCCATGTCAATAATAGAAGTGTTACCACTGCAGATGGCAGCCGTCTAAAAGTTTTAGGTACGGTTGAGTTGCCGCTAGTCTGCAATGGTCATTGTTTAGTAATCTCTGCTCTAGTAGTACCTTCTCTATCACATACTTTGGTTTTAGGATGTGATTTTGCACAAAAATTCGGAATTTTAGTAAATTTTAAAAATAATTCGTGGTATCCACAGTCCCTAGAAGTCAATTCTCATACAAGTTTTAAAGATTGTTATTCAGAAAGTTCTTTTGAAAACCTTTTCTCGCGTCTATGTACCCTAGATGATCTCTCGCGGACGGAACGCTTAAAAGCAGAAAAAGTAATAAGCTCTTTCAATGAAATAAGTAGTAAGGATAGGTTAGGCCGAACGAATAAAATCAAGATGTCTATAGATACGGCTGATGCCAGTCCTGTAAAGACAAGGCCCTTCGCCATGTCTCCTTATATGTCAAAAGTATTAAATAAAGAGTTAGACGAAATGTTGAAACTCGGAGTGATTGAAGAATCAAACAGTCCCTGGTGTTCTCCAATCTTATTGGTGAAAAAGGCCGATGGACAGTATCGTCTGTGCTTTGACGGAAGAAAGCTCAACGAGGTCAGCAAATTTGATAACTACCCATTACCGAACATCGACAGAATTTTGACATCACTCAGGAATGCTAAGTATGTATCCTCGATAGACCTTAGAAAGGCATTCTGGCAAATTCCTTTGGACAAATCCTCTAAGGAAAAGACCGCTTTTGCAGTAGTAGGCCGAGGTCTATTTCAGTTTGTCACTATGCCGTTTGGTCTTAAGAACGCTGCTCAAACTCAGCAACGTTTAGTGGACGCCATATTTGGTCCGAAATATGAGCCACATATTTTTTACCTATCTTGATGATATTTTAGTAACATCGGAAGACTTCGAATCGCATATTCGCTTACTTAAGGAAGTAAAAGATAAATTGAAAGAGGCCGGACTGACGATAAATTTGAGCAAATGTGATTTTTTCAAAACTTCTCTAAAGTTTTTAGGCTATATTGTAGGCTCAAATTCCTTGCGTACCGATCCGGATAAAGTAGCAAGCATGGTTAATTATGCGAGGCCTACTAATACTACGGAAGTTAAGCGCTTCGTAGGAATGTGTTCATGGTATAGACGTTTTATCGAGAATTTTTCTACCCTGTTGTCGCCTATTAATGATCTTTTGAAAGGACGAAAAAAAGGACAATCGATAGATTGGACAAAGGCAGCCGAAGAATCTTTTATAAAGATTAAAGAACTATTGGTTTCAGCTCCCATTTTATCCCAACCAGACTTTTCCCAACAGTTTTATATTTCTAGTGATGCTTCTAATACTGGTTTAGGGGGCGTCCTAACACAGAAAATCAATGGTGAGGAAAGGGTGATAGCGTATGCCAGTAGAACTTTATCAAAGGCTGAACGTAACTATTCGGTTGTTGAAAAAGAATGTTTAGCAGTACTCTTTAACATCGAAAAGTTTCGACCTTACATAGAAGGTGTTCCTTTCACGGTCATAACAGATCACTATAGCTTATTGTGGCTTAATTCTATTAAAAACCCTAGTGGCAAACTAGCGCGTTGGGCGATTAGGCTGAGACAACACACGTTTACTTTAATTCATAGAAAAGGAGTCCACAATGTTATTCCTGACGCTTTGTCAAGAATCCCAGATCATACAGCGGACGAAAACAGTCTTAATGCACAGTTTGGCGTAAGAATTGATACAGTAGATGTAGATCGCATTGACCCATGGTACGACAATTTACGGCAGCAAATTAAAGAATCTCCTCAAAATTTTCCACAGTGGAAGGTGGAAAATGATTTCGTGTACAAATTTATCCCAAACCAGTTGCCTTTAAAAATTAATGTACCCGAGTGGAAAATACTAGTTCCTAAACCACAGAGAGAGGAAGTTATAGACATGTGTCACACTCCTCCTACTTCTGGTCATTTTGGCTTTTATAAAACTCTTCACAGAGTTCAGGAACAGTATTATTGGCCAAAAATGCGTTTTGATATCGTAAAGTTTGTGAGGACTTGTGAAGTATGTGGAGCGCAGAAATCTCCAAATACACTACCTATGGGACTGATGGGAAAAGAGAAAACGGTTAATTACCCTTTTCAAGTCATAGCAGCTGATCTCGTAGGCCCATTCCCACGTTCAAAAAAGGGAAATAAATGGCTTCTCGTGGTTTCTTGCTGGTTTACAAAGTATACCATGCTATTTCCTTTGAAAAGCTCTAAAGCTGGATATATAGAGAGAATTTTGGAAAATAATGTCTTTCTAATCCACGGTGTTCCATCGCTCTTAATATGCGATAACGGTACTCAGTTTACCTCTAAAAGTTTTAAGAGCTTAAGTGAAACTTATGGTTTTAACATCCGTTTTAATCCCGTGTACTCTCCCCAATGTAATTTTGTGGAACGTAATAACCGAACAGTCGGGACCGCTTTAAGAAGTTACGTGGATTCACATGACACTTGGGATAGCAATATTTCCAAAATCCAACAAGCGATAAATACCGCGAGACACGAAGTAACAGGGTTCACACCGTCTTTCTTAGTTTACGGCAGGCATATACCTCTATCTGGATCATATTATAAAAACTTAGACTTGGATGTCAATGCTGACAGCGAAATAATTCCGGGTAACAGGGGCGCGTACGCCGAAAATTTAAAGGGTTTAAAAGATATTTTCACCGACGTACGTAGTAGGATACATAAGGCTTATGAGCGGAACAGTAAGTCTTACAACCTTAGAAAAAGGGATTTTTCCTTTAAGATAGGTGATCACGTTTGGCGAAAAAATAAAATTCTTTCCAGTGCAGCAGATAAATTCACATCTAAGTTGGTACCTAAGTATGTGCATTGCGTGATTAGAGAAAAGATTTCGGATTTAGTTTATGGTTTAGTTAATTTAGATGGGACTAAAGTAGGACGATGGCATATTAAAGACTTAAAACCATTCAATGAACCTAACCCTAATGAAAGTTTGTCAGAAGAAGAATAATTTATATTTACATTATCTTAATTGCTTAAATTTTTTTTGATGTTGCTCTGTAGAGGTGACGACCTCGTTTTTTTGCCTGTTATAAAAGTTGAGCTGAGGATAGCTTACTTTTATAGTTTTGTGCTAAGGTTTTGGGTATTGGCCATATCCCAAACTTAGATTGATTGTGGTTGATGTTTAGCATCGACTCAGCTGTTGCGAGCTTGCGAAGGAGTCACACTCAGGATATATCATAAGACTGGTATGTCGGTGGTCGCGGGATTTGATTTGCTTATGACCCCAAATAATATCCAGTTCTTGACACTTGGAAGCGAAATTTTGATTAGAGGCAATCCAAGGTGATCTTGAGTTAGGACAAGCGCAAGATGTAGCTCGTGTAGGGTGATGTAGAGTCAAAATTTTTAAGAGCAATTTCAAAGTTTGTTACCCGAGTGGGTGTATTTTTATTACCTTAATGGTATAGTTTGGGTGCAATTAAGAGTAAATTGATTCTGGTTTATCCAGTAAGTCTAAGACTTGGATTATTTTGGTTTAGATCTTCTTCTGAATTGACAAACTGAGGGTATTTTCGATTTTTTTTTCAGAGCCGTTTAAACGTTACCTTTGAGTCACTAATTTTTTTTAAAAATTTTTTTGCATGGACTCATAGGCGTATGTTGAGTTTTTTTCGGTTTACTATCAGATTGATAGAAAATTGAAGTTCTGCAGGAGAACTAAAGGCTGATCATTTACAGGAGATGAGAGCAGAGTAAGACAGTCGTTTCACAAAGAAATGATCAAAATCTGATACCGAGATGAGAACCTTGTCAAGAGAGGCTAAGCGCAGTGAAGGAAGATTCCTAACCGAATTTTTAGATTTCCAAGAGGTAATCTAGAAGTTTGGGCTGACAGAAAACGGTTATGCCTGATACCTGTAGCAGTTTCTTCTAGAGGCTATTGTCTAGGAAGACGATTAACACCATGATCGAATATTTTAGCTGTCGACGATGTTTTCTTCTTGTTTCTGATTAAGCTGGAAAAGCTCTTGTCGTCTTCAAAAGTTTTGTTGCGTCGCCACCAAAAATTTGAGAAATTTTTGCTTCATGTAGCTTTTTAAGCTCATTTTCGTTTTTTTAAAAAATTTCGTTAGAAGCTTGGTTGAGTCAACCTTGTAAACCTTTTAGGTTGTATCCCATGAGTTATTTGTTTTTACAGGCTGTGATGCACCGGGTGCTAACAGATGCCGTTACGACGTTTGGCAGGGAGTTAGTCTTCCTGAGGAACAGACTAATTGGAAGGGTAGTCTATGGGGGGTGAACGTTTGACCTTTGGGACCTTTAGGGGTTTTGTTACCCAATGGTTATTTCTATTTGAGCCAAAGGAGAGCCTAGCTACTGTAGTCGACCTCAGCTCCAATTAGCCTATTAGTGGTGACAGGCTGTTGGCAGTAGTGTGTTTCGGAACACCCTATTGATTAAATTTTTTTTGACTTATGGTGGTGTGGTAGACACCGTTTCAGTTTAGTGGATGCTATAATCTACTCCCTTTTGTTGGTGGACACCAGGGTCACCAATTCTGTATTTTATTGTCTCCACCATTCAGTATATCGTGGTGAGGTGTTTGTCTCCTGTTATGTGGGATGGATTAAATTCTTTTCGTTGTTGTTCTAGGGCGAGACCAGTACACAAGGGTTCTTCATGCAACTTGGAGAAGCGCAATGCTGGTTAAGTTTTATATCTCTGTGTAGCCACCCTGAAGAATGACGGAGGGCGTTTTTCCGGCTCATGTTTCTAGGCAGATTTGTCACTTTGGTGCGATGTGCCGAAGATTCGATTAGCTTTTGCTAAGAGCTTTCACCAAGCTCAGTATGGAGTTATCATAACCAAGAGTTTGGGATTTGAACTCCTGTATGTATTTCTGTATATATTTCTGTACATATTTCTGTATATATTTCGGTGTATGTTGGTTGCCTGAGGGCATGTGCTCAAAATGCGAGATTTTGAGTCGTTTTATTTATGGACTCCCATATATAGGATTATGACTTTAGGGAGGTCCTATTTCGAGACTTGCTGTCTCATATAGTTATGTTGGGAATGTTTCCTAGAATGTTAGTTGCGCGCGGACTAATCATTCTGTTCTTAGTGAACATTGCTTTTTGAAGCAGGATCATTCAGTTTAGTGAATTTTAGCTTTTATAGCTATTCACGGTGTTTAGAGTGAATTTTAGCTTTTATAGCTATTCACTGTGTTAAGAGTGAATTTTAGCTTTTGTAGCTATTCACTGCGCTTATAGTGATTTAGTTAGCTTTTATAGCTGCTCACTATGATCATGGCGAGTTTGTTCTTTTAGAACGCAGACTTTGTGTAGTCGAGGACTATTTACAGAGTGTTTTCTTGGCGAGGAGCCGAGCTTTTTCTGGTGATATACCAGAGTGTTTTCTTGGCGAGGAGCCGAGTTTTTTTCTGGCGATATACCAGAGTGTTTTTGTTGGCGATGAGCTGACGTGTTTTCTGGCGATTAACCAGAGCGTTTCCCTGGCGATTTTAGCATGTCTGGATGTCTTAGGACGTCGACATTGCGTTATAGAGTGCGATTATTTTCCGAGTGTGACTAGTAGTGATACTAGATTTAGAATGTTCTCTTAGCGATGAGCTAGAGCATGGATAGCGATTTTTCCCGAGCGTTTGTCTGGATATTTATCCAGATATTTTTTTCTTAGCCTTGTGCTAAATGGTCTGACAAGACTTTTTTTCTTTTTAGTGTAAGTGTTTGCACTAGAATCATTTTTTTATTTTTCTTTATTTAAGAATTTTTATAAATTTCTTTTGCTGAAATAGAAAATTTTCAGACAATCCTTAAAATATTTTAAGGGGGGTGTTCATATTTTATTTCAGTTCATTTTTTTGATTTAGACAAGAGTCTAGACAAAGTTAAATTTTTTTGGGTAACAATAACAGAGCTGATTCTTTTATATATAAGAAGACCGCGATTGTTATTTTGGAAAGGTATTTCCTATGTTCATGCAAGGATTTTTATTTACTTTTTGATGTACTCAACCTTAGTGCTTAATTAAGTTAAGTCTAGTTATAAGATTCTTGTGTACATGCAAAAATTTTCATTTGGTTGTCATTGTACTTAATATTAGTGCTTAATAGAATTAAGTCTAGTAGTAAGGACCGAAGTTTGTAATTTTGTTTTAAGTTCTGACCTTAGTATTAAGTGATAGTGTACCACTTTGTACCTTTTCATCAGTAGCCTTAGTTTAATAGACTAGTGTAGTCTATTTCTTTTTGGAAGGGGGTAAATGTAACATTCATTTTTTCCTGGATTTTAAGACCATGCAATGTTACTGATTTTTTCACTTCAAATTGTATTTATTTTTATTTTAAAATATCGACCGGTATATTAAACAAAAGTTTCAGGACATTCAGTATATACTGTGTGGTACGGGTTGCTGATCGAACCTACCGCCAGGCCGCGATTGGCGAAATGTTTGACCCGGAGTTTTGATTGGAGCGTCCGGATATTACCGGCAAAAATCGCACGATTATTTAAGGGCCTGAGAAACTACCAGAAAGGCTTTTTTCGATCGAGCCGCAGACCAGGCAGTACCGTCTAGCCGAGAGGCTATTTTCCATCTAGCCGAAGTAGGCTAATTTTCTTCAGAAGCCGCTAAGTAAAAGTACCAGTTTCGACAATAAAAGCTGTAGTGAGCTTTCTAAGTGTTAAGAAAAAGAGTGAAATCGGGCGAAGTCCATCACAGCAGGACTGAAAAACAGTAAGTCAACAAAACTCCCTCCAATAGACTTATTTGAGAGTAGTGCATTAACAGCAACGTATAACAGACAAAAAAGTGAAGTGTAAAACACGATGTCTCGCCTTCGGGGGTTGTAAAAGTTTAAAGTTTAAATGTAACAACTACTATTTAGGCTAGAATTTTTTGGTATAACTGTAAAGGTTAGAACTTTTTATTTTCATTTTAAAAACATGAATAAATTCTTTTTTTGTTGATTAAAGCTAGTGTCTCACTGAATATTTATTTTTCTTTTCAGGATCAGTTGTGCTAGACTAATTTCTTTTTAGTAATATCCATAAAACACTTCAGTTTTTTCTCATTTTTCTTAGCTGAAGTTAAACCGTTTCTATTTTAAAATGAGTGGTGCCCAAAAAAAAGTCGTACAACTGAGGTTTCTTTAAAAATAGAATTAAATTCCAAAAAGACGTACAAAAATTATCTCTTACCCATATCTCTCTACCAAGGAAAACTGAGCTAGTATTTCTTTAATTTCTTTAGTTCCTTTAAAATCAGGTCTCACTCAATTCATTATCAGAAATTAAAGCGGGGCTGCAAGAAAATTGTGCTCAAGCTTGGGGCGTCCAGTATTTAAAAATGTTACAAAATGACGCAGTCTACATGGGGCGAAAAATAAAGCAAAATTAGCACACCTTACAAAATTGCGCTCAAGCGTGGGACAAACAACTTCTCACAGGGTACGGAAAAAGATGCCTCAAACTAAGAACAATTTTTTGTAAGCTACAAAAATTACGCCCAAGCTTGGGGCAACATTTTTTCATAAGTTACAATGAGCTATTCAAGACAGCGTTTCTCACCTAGTACTACTAGCAGCGATTCATCACCCACGTGAATTGCTACTGATCACGACAGTCATGGTTAAAATGACGATGATAGAACGGCCTCGCTTAATTGACAGCTTGGGTCTCCAACTCACAGAACATTAACCCTTCAACCGCAATACTGCTTACAGAAGTTGAAGTTATTTGATTTTGAATCTGAACAAAACCGATGTTATATATAATTTGTGCTCAATACGTAACTGTACATGTTTCAACATCGTAACGAGTGACGAGAGCTATTAATATTATTACAGTGTAGAGCTACAGTTTGTCAAGTAAGAACATGTCTGCGATAATTCATATTTGGTAGGTGTAATTCTAGCGATTCAACAAGAAATCGGCAGAGGGAACCTTTGTCTACTACGCGTTTTAGTAAAAGTATCAGTCGATTCCGAATTTTCATCGAAATCACTTAAAATCCAAAACGAGTCACTGGTTTGCGCATCTGTTCAAGGCAGTCTTTCTTTATTCCCATTCAAAGAGGCTTAAAATGACACATTCCGCTGTTGCTAAATATGTTAAAAAGTCGGTGTCGTTTGTGACGAAGTGGGTAAATCGTTTTAACGAGATGAAAAATATCGAGACTTGCCAAAACTTGGCTCGGTAAGTAAAGTCACCCCGAAAGTTGAAAAACGAATCGTGTCTTTGTTTTAACAGGACTCGAAATTTACGCTACGTCAAGGAGTGGCAAAATTAAGAAAATAGGGTTTAAATGTGTCCCATGGGATTATTCGACATCAGCGTCGTTCTCATAATGTCGAATTCCGAGGCACGTTCAAGAAACCTTTGCTGGGCGAAAATCACGTCGCGAGGTCGTTCGCTTGGGCCCACGAAGATACTAGAGTTGCCCTCACAATCGATGGACTTCAATTCTATTGAAAACGTTTGATCCCTTATAAAGAGAAAGCTCACAAGCAAGACTCTAAGGACTTTGACTCATTTGTCTCGCGAGATTCGAAAAATTTGCAGACTATGCAGAAAATCTCGTCGACAGCATGCCTCGAAGATGCCAGGCGATTATTGATGCAGGAGGCGATTGGACAACTTTCTAAGGTAATTGAGCCACCGCTAGTATACCAAAGAATATATTGATGGCAAAAAATGTTCTCGAAATACATTTTTTCAAGAATACGAGCGGTCACAATTTCATTTGACAGATTGTATTAAGAAATAAATTTGCATATCTAGTGTGCAGTCGAATAAAAGACAGAACATACTTGTACATTCCGTTTAAGAAGCGAATACCTCTCCAAAGCTTTAAACCTTTTTAAATACAATACGGCTGTGTAAAAGGGTTCCTCAAAAATAACATTATTTCTCTGTTTCTTATCTAAAGGGTATTTGCTACAAACAAAACAACAATGTCTTAGAAAAACAGAATTTACTGCCTTATTTTTGTTCTACTTTACTTTTATTTGCGAATAAATCTTAAGTTTTTGCATTATTTTCACTTACGCTTCATTTACAGCCAAGTTTACACTCAACAAGTGCACTTTAGAATGAATAACTGTGCTTTTCTTGGCTTCTTTACATTTTCAGCTTTTATGAAAGTCGAGATTTAAAAATTTAGGTTAATTCTAGGACTATTTATTTCTTATTTTAAATAAAAATATAACACTCTATAGGAATTTTTCTTTTCATAAATTTTATTTCTATGCTTCTGATGTAGTTTTTATTTTTACGTTTCTTGTTAAGGGAAAATATTATATTCGTGAAAAAAACACACTTCGGAATTTTTGCTTTTTTCACGTTTTAGGCTTCCCAGATCACGAAAAACTTTGTCCTTCATTTCCATCGGCCTGTCTGTCGATCTGTCGGTTTATGAGACTATTGGGACGATAACTCTAGAACAAGATGAGATATCAACTTCAACTTAGTAAACAAATTTTAGGGATAAATCTTGAAAATAAAACATAAAAGGGTTGAATAGGGTGGGTGGGGAAGATCAGAGCAAGCAACCCCTTCCTGTATATCCTGTTATATATTCGTCTCTGGGTTTTGAAGTCTAGGAATCAAAAAATTAGATATTTTTCTTATTACTCTCAAATTTAACTCAAGAAGAGGCGGTGGTAGTTTAATGTTATATAATTTAAATAGCTATTTATGGATCTTTTTGGTTGATGTACTGGACAAAGAATATTATTTTGTGTTAAAATATGTAAGGGATTAAAGTGTGGGGTAGGTGGTTAATGGGGTTGCTATAAGTCTTTTGCGGGGTGTTAATGACATTATGGCAATTTTTGCAGGTTTTTGGTTGCAATAATGAACAAATTTTAAGCATTATTATTTATTTATCATATATAACTATGCAACATACAGTCTGTCAAGTAAGAACGTGACCGCTCGTATTTTTAAAAAAATGTGTTTCGAGAACATTTGCCATCAAAGTATTCTTTGGTATGCTAACAATGGCGCAGTTACCTTAACAAATTGTCGAATCGCCTCCTGCATCAATAATCGCCTGGCATCTTCGAGGCATGCTGTCGACGAGATTTTCTGCTGTGTTTCGACTTTCGGAGTGATTTTGCCTACCGAGCCACGTTTTGGCAAGTCCTTGACATTTTTTGTCTCGTTAAAATGAGTTACTCACTTTTTCAGAAGCTACAACGACTTTTTAAAATACTTAGCGGCCGCGAAATTTTAAGCCCCTTTGGATGGAAAAAAAGAAAGACTGCCTCGAACCGACGCGCAAATAAGTGAGACATTTTGAATTTTACGTGATTTTGACGAAAGTTCAGAATCGGTTGATACTGTTACTAAAATGCTTCGTAGACAAAGGTTCCCTCTACCGATTTTTTGTTGAATCGCTAGAATCACATGGACCAAAAATGAATTATCGCAGACACGTTCTCATTTGACAAACTCATCACGTGTTCCTTTACGGTTGGCTTACCGAGGTCTCTATGAATTTGATTGTTCCCCATGAACCATGGGGCTCCCGCGATCATCGTGATACTTTTCATTCAATCTACACCTTCGAAAATGGAGAAAAATTCCAGTGATTAGTGCTCCTAGAGATAGGGTTGGGAACAGCGACTTTTGGCAATTTTTAAAAAATAATGTAAAGAAAAATTTGCGTGAATATTACATCATATATATTTTTGAACTGGTATTTTTACAAGCGTTCATTTTAACATCTCACTTGATGACCTTGAAATTTTTGTTTTAATATCCAATTTTTTTTTTGTGGGTCTAGCACTCGTGCTGCAGGGAAGAAGTCCCTAAAGCGCTACAGGAGCGACACGTGTGCGGAAAAAGCGATTCACGTTGTTCTTGAGTCGCTGTAAATTGTACTCGGTGGGAAACACAGTCCTGGGCAAATTATTCCAAAGGGCTGATGTTCTCCATATAAAAGACTGCTTGAAAAGCGTTGTACGAGGAGTAACAAGCTGAAGCTCATACGGATGTGAAGTATTAGCGCGACGTGTACTTCTAACATGCACCGCTCTGGGAGTAATTAAGCGGGCCACATCCTTCGAACACTTTCCATGAAAATACTTGTAGAATAGGCTCAAGTCGCCAACCGTTCTTCGATGTTCCAGCGAATCAAGGCCGCCGGTCAGTTCCGAGTCTCCAATCAGACGAACAGCTCTCCTCTGAATAGAATCCAACAAATGCAGTGTATGTTTGGGAGCGGAGCCCCAAACTTGGGAGCAGTATTCCATAGTTAGCCGAATTTGAGCTTTGTAAAGGATTAACAGTTGTTGTGGAGTGTAAAGCTTTCTGGTTCTAAATAATATTCCCAACTTTTGAGAAGCTCTCCTTGCTATGCCTGCAACATGTTCATGCCAGGACATATTTTCTCCCAAAATAACGCCCAATAAATTGAGTGACGATGTTAAGGAATGGAGTGCCCCGACATGACTATGTCGGGTTCAGCAACGTTAACTTTTTTAGAAAAAACTGCCGCCTGGGTTTTTGTAACGTTAAATTCCACTTGGTTACTGTCACTCCAAGATAAAATTTCTCCAGGTCTTTGTTAAGTTGAATGACTTCCTGTTGTCTGCGGATATTCGTCTGAGTAGCCAATGTCCGTGCGTTCAAAGTGAATGAAGAGATAAGCGTACTATCATCTGCAAAGCTGTAGTTTGGATTCTCGGTCTTTTCCAGCAGATCGTTATTGTAAATGAGAACAAGAGTAGGAGACAGTATGGAGTCTTGAGGTACACCGGCGTTGATAGTGAAGGTGCTAGAAAGAAATCCGTCGACTGCCACTCGTAAAGAACGCTCTCTGAGGAAACATGAGAGCCACAAACAGAACCTTTCAGACAAACCATAAGATCCTAGCTTAGCCAACAGCCCATCGTACCAAACACGGTCGAATGCCTTGGATATGTCAAGAGCGACCGCTCGAGATTCACCAAAGTGTTCAATTGCGTTGTTCCAAACATGTGTTACATAAGTCAGAAGATCTCCTGTTGATCTTTTTTTACGAAAGCCATATTGATCGCTAATAATGTTCAATCCTTCAAGATATTTTAGAAGATGCTGATTGATAGCCTTTTCCATGACTTTTGATATTATTGAAAGCAGTGCGATTGGTCAGTAGTTATTTGGCAAGGTCTTCTTGCCTTTTTTAGGTATCGGCTGAACTGTGGCACATTTCCAGCAGGAAGGAAATATTCCCTTTCTGTAGGATAAGTTGAAAAATCTACAGAAAACTGGTGTTAGTTCCCTCGCACAGTTTTTGAGAACTATGGCAGGTACTCCGTCAGCGCCAGAAGCTTTTTTGGTGTCTAGCTTCATTAGAATGCGTTTTATGATACGCTGTCTGAAGACAATATCGGGCATCCTTGACTGCACTATGGGAATAGTAGGTGGTGTTTTTCCTTGGAAATCGACAGTAGAATGTGAAGCAAAGAGTTCAGCCAACAAGTTTCACCCCCCCCCCCCCAAAAAAAAAATTAAACCCTAATGTCAAAATTTAACTCTTAAACTGCGCGGTTGTGCATATTTATGACAAATTTCACCTTTCTGTGTCAAATTTTTTGACAGACAGATACCGAAGTTTTGCAAGAAGTAAAACACTACTTAAATTACCACTAAATTTTTTATTTTTAACACCATGATATGTTTCGCTGTACTACAGCTTCTTCAGATGGTTTGTTACAAAATGAGGGTAAAATTACTATTTTTTAATAACGACCTATACAGCAGCCTAGACGGTCTCATAATGGGAAATCCACTTAGACCTCTTTTGGCAGAAATATTTATGAACAACATAGAAAATCAAATAAGCAAACACCCACTGTTTAAAAAATTTGTATACTGGCATAGATATGTTGATGATATCTTATGTTGTTTTATAGGAAGTGATAGACAATCTGCCACATTTCAAAATTTTTTGAATAAGATACATAAAAATATAAAATTTACCAGTGAAATTGAAATCAACAATAGCTTAAACTTCCTTGACCTAACAATAAAAAGACATATTAACAGACACATTTTTTCTATTTACCATAAACCGTCACATACTGACATAATTATCCATAATACCTCATGTCATCCACCAAGACACAGTTTTCCATAATATGATTCACAGACTAATAAATATTCCTCTGAACCAAGAGGATTTTCAAAAAGAACTTAATATTATAAAACAATTAGCCGTAAATAATGACTATTCACCATCCATAATAGATAATATTCTCAAGAAAAAACTTTACAAAAAGCCATTAGTACAGTTTTTCCGAGTAATAAAGAACCTTATAAAAACGTAAAGTCAATAACGTACTATGGTAGATGCAGCACTAAATTAAATATATTCTTGAGCAAATTAAATATTGATACAGCATTTAAAACATCCAACACACTTGGAAAATTTATAAAAAATAACAAAACTAAAACAGATAGAGACAATAGATCCGGAGTATACAAATTAAATTGTGCAAATTGCTCAAAAACATATATAGGTCAAACAGGAAGAAGTTTTTCAAAAAGAATAAAAGAACATGCTTCATCATACATCAATAGAAAAAATAACTCAAATTACGCAAATCATTTAACTGAAAATAACCACCAATTCAACCTAAACTTTGAAATATTACATACTTGCACAAAGAACTTAATTACCTAGAATCTTTAGAAATAAACAAATTGAAAAATTCAGATTCCTTAATAAATGAACAATTAGACTTAAATAATTTACCATTACTAAATCTGTTTTAATTAAATTATTTTATTACCTGCCATAAATTGGGAACCAACCATTTATTATAGTAATTTTACCCTCATTTTGTAACAAACCATCTGAAGAAGCTGTCGTACAGCGAAACATATCATGGTGTTAAAAATAAAAAAATTAGTGGAAATTTAAGTAGTGTTTTACTTCTTGCAAAACTTCTAGTTATGGATCTCCACCAAGTATCGGCTGAATCAATCCAAGATACCGAAGTGTTCTATTTTTCAATTTTGATACGAAACATTAAAAAAAACCGAATTTGATCTTCTAATACTAAAAAAAAATTAATTTACCTTAAGCATAATATAATATTTTAATTGATAAATATTTTATACTCAGATATTATTCACAAAAAATCGCTGAGCAAAGAAAGAATTTCAGAGATATGTAGATTTGAAATATTAGATTTCCCTCTACACACAATTTCTGTTAAAATTAAAGATATAAAAGGAATACTTAAATCCCATAGAGTAAATCCTTTCAAAGCCCCATATCGACTCTTTTAACTCTTTATATACGAGGGCTACCTTTTAAGTTTTTTCAGAAACAATGAAAATTTTTTTTGTTCCAAATCGTTTTATTGTTTCTCAAAATATTCACCTTTAAGATTTATATACTTTTGCATTCTTAACACATTTTTGCCATTCTGAAGTTGGTACCTCAAAAACATGGTTTTTGGAAGGATTCAACAGCTTCTTGACGTGATGAAAATCGCTGTCCAAGCATTTCTTTTTTTAACAAAGCAAAAGAAGTCACTAAGCGATAAATCAGGCGAATACGTGCAATTAATTCGAGGTTTCTCTCCGTCAAATAATCCATTGTTTGACGTGCTATGTGAGAGCTGGCAATGTCATGATGAAGAATGATGTGAAGTTTTCGGTTATTTTTTCTGATTTTATCGGTGGCTTTTGGCAAACAAGTTATTGTATACCATTCAGCATTAATTGTTCTTCCATCTTTAAAAGTCAACTATCTTTTTCCTGAGAACGACTTCTATTCCCGATTTAGGTGTAACTTTGGAGTTTGTCTTTTTGTCAGAAGCGACCCCTCTTGCCAACGAGAAGGGGCTCTGGAGATCCTGAACTTTGATGTTATGTCGTTAAAAATAACGACTCAACCAACCACAAGGTTTATCTCTATCCTCTATCGACCACCAAGTGATACTAACTTTAGAACAATTTTCGTGTCTCTTGCAGACACCATCGATCATTTACAAATTAATTATCCAAATGCCGAAATTGCCATCCTGGGCGACTTAAATGTCCACAAAATCAACTGGCTTAAATATTCAAATACTACCGACGAACAAGGTCGTGAAGCCGAATCATTTTCAATCAGTTGTGGCTTAACTCAGCTTATCGACGAACCAACACGGATCCCTGATCTAGACAGGGAGTTCGCCAGTCCTCTTGATCTGTTTTTAACCACCAATCCGAAGATTTACACGGTCAGCGTAAATCCGCCGTTAGGTTCTTCCGACCATAAACTACTTTCGACATCGAGTATCCTACCAATCAGTGACAGAGAGGCGCCTAAACCGCGCAAGATTTGGCACGACAAACCTGCTAAATGGGAAGATCTTATGGAATATTTTCGAACTTTCCCTTGGTTAGACGTTTGTTTTCGATCCGGCGACTCATCTGTCTGCGCAGGGAGGTTTCCGATGTTATTTTGGCCGGTATGAAGGCTTACATCCCTTTTTTTGAAGAAATGCCCTTTCAACGGCAAGCCTTGGTTTGACCGAAAATGCAAAAAAGCTGTAGCTTCTAAACATCTTGCATACCGACAATGGCGTGAAAATCCTAACAACTTTGTTCGTGCCCGGAACAGATGCAAAGAAATCATCGACGAAACCAAGGAGGCACACAATCAACGGAGTAGAAACAATTGTCCCAACAATTCCAAGTCCTTTTGGTCAGTCGCTAAGGCAGTTAGTCAAAATTTTACCAAATCCACCATACCACCACTCACACGGCCAGATAATTCTATTGCAACGACACCTCTTGAGAAAGCGAACTTGTTGGCTAAACTCTTTGCTTCATATTCTACTGTCGATTTCCAAGGAAAAACACCACTACTTTTCCCATAGTGTAGGCAAGGATGCCCGATATTGTCTTCAGACAGCGTATCATAAAACGTATTTTGATGAAGCTAGACACCAAAAAGGCTTCTGGCGCTGACGGAATACCTGCCATAGTTCTCAAAAACTGTGCGAGGGAACTAACACCAGTTTTCTGTAGACTTTTCAACCTATCCTACAAAAAGGGAATATTTCCTTCCTGCTGGAAATGTGCCACAGTTCAGTCGATACCTAAAAAAGGCAAGAAGACCTTGCCAAATATCTACCGACTAATCGCACTGCTTTCAATAATATCGAAAATCATGGAAAAAGCATCTTCTAAAATATCTTGAAGGATTCAACATTATTAACGATCATCAATATGGCTTTCGTAAAAATAGATCGACAGTTCTGTTTGTGGCTCTCACGTTTCCTCAGAGAGCTTTCTTTACGGGTGGCAGTCGACGGATTTCTTTCTAACACCTTCACTATCACCGCCGGTGTACACCAAGGCTCTATACTGTCTCCTACTATCTTCCTCATTTATATTAATGATCTGCTGGAAACGACCGAGAATCCAATCTACAGCTTTGCAGATGACAGTACACTTATCTCTTCATTCACTTTGAACGCTCAGACATCGGCTACTCAGTCGAATATTCGCAGACAGCAGGAAGTTATTCAACTTAACAAGGACCTGGAAGAAATTTTATCTTGGGGTGACAGTAACCAAGTGGAATTTAACGCTATAAAAACCCAGGCGGTAGTTTTTTCTAAAAAAGTTAATGTTGCTTAACCCGACATAGTTATGTCGGGGCACTCCATTCCTCTAACATCCTCACTCAATTTGTTGGGCGTTAATTTGGGAGCAAATATGTCCTGGCATGAACATGTTGCAGGCATAGCAAGGAGAGCTTCTCAAAAGTTGGGAATATTATTTCGAACCAGAAAGCTTTACACTCCACAACAACTGCTAATTCTTTACAAAGCTCAAATTTGACCAACTATGGAATACTGCTCCCATGTTTGGGGCTCCGCTCCCAAACATACACTGCTTTTGTTGGATTCTATTCAGAGAAGAGCTGTTCGTCTGATTGGAGACCCGGAACTGACAGGCGGCCTTGATTCGCTGGAACATCGAAGAACGGTTGGCGACTTGAGCCTATTCTACAAGTATTTTCATGGAAAGTGTTCGAAGGATGTGGCCCGCTTAATTCCTCCCAGAGCGGTGCATGTTAGAAGTACACGTCGCGCTAATACTTCACATCCGTATGAGGTTCAGCTTGTTACTCCTCGTACAACGCTTTTCAAGCAATCATTTATATGGAGAACATCATCCCTTTGGAATAATTTGCCCAGGACTGTGTTTCCCACCGAGTACAATTTACAGCGGTTCAAGAACAACGTGAATCGCTTTCTCCGCACACGTGTCGCTCCTGTAGCGGTTTAGGGACTTCCCTGTAGCACGTGTGCTAGACCTATAAAAAAAATCTTTTAAAGCAATGGTTGCAACATGTCCTGTATAAGCAAAGAAACAAACGATCATTTTCTTGGAAGTATTCGCAAACGACCCACTTTTGTTGGATTCGGTTCATCCTTGAACACCCCAATAGTTGATTGTTGCTTAGTTTCCGGCTCGTACGAACATATCCAAATTTCATCTCCTGTTACGATGTTGTATGCGGATTTTATATGCCCTTGGTAGAACTTTTTGAGCATTTTCTTATACCAAAAGGCTCGAATCTGTTTTTGAGTTTTGGTCAAATTATGCGAAATCCATCGGGAATAGATCTTTTTCACAGCTAAATGTTCATGCAAAATCGAATGTATTGCAGTCTTCGATATGACTAAGGATGCCTCTATCTCACGATCCTCTTTAATCATATTGCGCACACCGTCGATTTCTTTTGGAACAACCGATTTTGGTCGACCTTCACTAAATTCATCGCTGACGGAAGCACGACCATGAGGAAATTCTGTAAACCAATTGTAAACATGCTTTTCTAAAAGTGATTCATTACCAAAAGTTGAACGAAACGATTCGAGGCATTGTTGTTAAATTAGGTCTTTACTAAATTCGTAAAAAATCATCCAATGGAAAACTTCTTGTTCACAAAACTGTTTTTTAAACGATAAATGTAAACTAACTACTCGGTCAATTTCTGAGCGGTCTCTGTTTTAACAATAACAAATGTTAAATTTTACAACAATGGTAATGTCACATTTGAATAGCGCCATTTAGTGGTCGTGTCTAAAAACTTAAAGACGGCCCTCGTATTAAAACTATAAATAATGGTGAAAAGAAGTAGGACTATTTTCAGTTTCCTTGACTCTAAGAACCCTAAAAAGGACATGTGTACGATATATACGAAGCAACCCCTTTACCCCAGCCTCCGCCTTATTAACCCCTTATATATGGGAAGGTAAACAATTGAAAATAATCCTGAATCCAGGAACTTTAAGATATCGTATATGCTACGATGTTACAATACGATGAAAACCCCAGACACCCTCCTTCCCCACCCATTCACTAAATCAATATCATGCAAAAACTACAAATTACATTCTTACTTCAACTTTTCTATGTGTACTATATTTGTAGTCAATATTCTATTTTGTTCATGAGTTACCCTCACGACAGACAGATAAGTCGAAGGAAACGAAGACAATGTTTTGATGATCTAGGAACCCTGAAAATCTGTGAGGGAGGTTTTTCCACGACTATAATACTTTCCTTTATCTAGTTAAGTAAAAAAAAAACACTATACTCAAGCAAGAATACCTGTTTTAGTTTTTTCAGCAAAACGTAATAAAAAGCAAAATTTATTTCACTAAATGATAAAATTGATGATTACAAGGCCATGCTATGTTGTAAAGCAACTTAACGGTCTATCGTTTTAAACCCATCGGAATGAATTTCGAGTTATGGTCTTGTTGTTAGTTTTGTCGGGGGAATATATTACGTTGTGGTATTTTCGGTTTGCTCTCTGGTTGTTGTGTAGAGACTATGTCTGGCATAAATGTTTAGCTTTGCAAACGTAACTTAATTATTAATAGAACTATAAAACCATAAATATATTCTATTTAGGTATTTTTTTTATTAAAACTGAAATAGCGTCTATAAGAAAATTTATATAAAATATATTTGTCTGCAACCATAAAAAAATAACAATGTTTGTTCTTTAATGTCAGACGGCAAAGTGAGACATACTACATTGATAATATTTTTTTAACTTTAACGCGAAATTCTGAGGGTCTCTAAAGTAAAAATTGAATAATAAACCCATAAATATATAGAAAATAAGTAAATTTTTATCCACTTAATACTGTTTCGAATATCAGCATTAATTGTACCACCGGTAAATGAATTCAGATTTATTTTAAAATCGTTAGCATAGCCCGAGATGTAGAAATTTTTGTCTGTGTTATTGGGTTCACGAGTATATGATTTTTAATTAAAAATCTGGGATATCATAATACCCAGCGGTTGCCGCCGGATTTGAACCAGCATCCTTCGGCGCATGTGACAGGCTCTTAAATGTAGAAGTTAACCAGTTCGATATTCTTGAAGTTGATGCGACAACATCTGAATTTAAAACTTCACAGTTAAAAATTCTAATTTTACGAGGCTGTTTTCTGAGTTATCTGTCATACAAAAAAATTGCTTGGTTGCCAAGTTATTGTCGCTGCTCTTTGACGAAATTTTGTACGTGTTCGTTTCATTTTGCAGTTTTTACGACTTTTTTTCTTCCGAAAAATGAGTGAAAGTAATTTGCGCTATTGCTTAGCGATAAAGTATCTCACAAAAGAGGGAAATGTGCCAAAAGTTCTTCTTGAACGAAAGTTATGGGTGTTTGGCAAAAATAGTCTAACTTATTTTCATCTAGTCCAAACCGTTTCGATGAGGCAGAGACTGTATTTAGGATGACTACTAGGAAGACTGGTTGAGGTCATCAGGCTTATTTAGGATTTGCTTCAATTTTACTGATGACTAAAAGCTTGAGTGTGTGCTAAAGAAGCTACAGTTTTCAAAATTGTTCAGGATAATTTAGGGATCAACAGAGTATCTGCACGATGGATTCCCAAACTCCTTAAATTATAACAGAAACTGGCAAGAAAAAAAAAATTCTCGCGAACATATGGCCGCTTTAAAAACAAGAAGGCTTCTTCTACACCAAGCAGGACTCGATCGAATGTGTACCTAAGGGTTCTTCACATTCATCCGATTTCTTGAAAGTTGATGGTGACTTTTTTGGGGATGTAAAGGGATTTTGCGTATTAAAATGTGGAAAAGAAATCCAGAATTAATAGAGGAGCTTGAAGGAGGACAATTCAAAACCTAAAGAACACCATTAAAGAAAAATATTTAAATTTATGGAGAGAAAACTGTATTGTTGCACAACTATAGGATTGGAAGGTATGGTTTCGCTGACTTAAGGTGTAGCCTAGATTTAGCATCCTGCGTGCCTCAGAACTCATGGGCGGAAAATTGTATCAGCTTATAAGCTGAAAGCCACCGTTGCTTCGTTTTTTGAGGTGCAAAAGCCGAATAACTATGATTAAATCATCAGTATACAAATAATTATTAGTGAAATAATAATCAATATATATAGCGGGTACATATTCCTCTGCGAGCCCGGCAGGGGGCAGATATACTTCAGGGACGCCACCCTGCCAACGCCAGCCTTGCTCTCCTCCCACCTTCTAATATGAGGAGGACATCAGGTCCTAAAAACATTAATCTTTCACCACAAATCATCTTTCCAACTTCCTTACCCTTGTCAACACGTTTGGCAGGCGCGACAAGGAAATGGCTAAAAACCCCAAATTAAAAACAAATATGTCTAATTTTCAAAACGTAGTATCCCAGGCGAGTAGAGGAAACTCAGAATCTCGCACTGCTCTTGCAGTTAGTCCCATAGATTCTGAGAGGGGACAAAAATTCGGAAATAAAACACAATCGTATACCCGCAACAGATAGACAACCCAAAACAACAGAAAGGTATATAGCAACTTATAACGCAAGAACTTCAGGTTCCGAAGAAAAGATTATCGAATTGGAAGAAAAACTGAAAAATGTAAAATGGGCAGTGATGGACTTAGTGGAAGTAAGAAGAACAGGAGTCTTGTATCACCCCAAAAAGTGGCCATAAAATTTTGTATGAAGGCAATGAAAGTAAGAAAATTGGAGAAGTCGGTCTACTTATACATAAAAAAATAGCAAAAAATGTTGTTCAGTTCAAAGCCATATAGGAGAGAATGATTCCAGTAGACATACAGATGAACAGAAGATGCGAATGGAAAATCATTCAGGTATAAGCACCGACATCAGACAGCGAGGACGAAAAAATTGACTAATTCTACGAAGACATAAACAAAGCATAGTTACATCATGAAACAAGATATGTCATAATAATCCGCAACTTCAATGCCAAAATAGGGAAACCAATGGCTACAAATGCGAAGAGTGTCGGGAAGCTTGGTTTGGGTACGAGAAACAGCAGAGTAGAAATGTTATCAAATTTTGTAAACGAAAATAACTTGTACGTTATGAACACATTTTTCCAAAAGCCAGAACATAGATGATGGACATGGCAACGCCCAGATGGTATAACAACAAACGAAATTGATTATATGTTATCAAATGACAAGAATATTGTAATTGACACGACAGTCCTGAACACGATAAGCACTGGGAATGACCATCGGATACTCAGAGCAAAAATAAGAATAAATCTGAAGCAGGAGAGACGTAGATTGACAACGCATACAAAGATAATTACACCAACAGGAATAATAAAGCAAAACACAAACGAATATCGACAAGCACTAGAAAATCATACAAAGCACATAAAGTACCAAACAGAACTTTATGAACTAAGCGCACAAAGAACCAACAGCCTACTCATGACTACAAACAAATAGCTATAAAAGAAATACAAAAAGTAAGTAAAGAGACACAAAATCTCACGAAACAGAGACGACTATTAAGAAATAATACTACAAATTGTAGATTAGAATTGGTAGAAATAGACAAAAAAATAAAGAAAAAGATCAGAGAAGGCGTCAGATAGTACAGAAATTCGAAAATAGAAGAAATTTTGAAAGAGGAGAAAAGTTTGAAATACCTAAATAAGCAAATGAATGAAGAACAAATATTAAAACTTATAAATAACGGTAACCAAGAGATCGTACAAATCAAAGAGATAAAAGAATCTACAGAGAAATATTATCAAACACTATATGACACGAAAATATCGATACCGTCCAAGGAAAAAGAAGGAAATAGAGTGATATTTACAAATGTGGGATCTGAAGAAATTCCCGATGAACGCCATATAATATATGCAGAACAACAAAGAACCAGGGGACGATGAAATAGCTATAGAAATGATAAAGTGTGGAGTGGCATCGATAATACAATCTCATCAAGCTTATTTAACAGGTACCTCATAGAAAATAAAACCAACACCTTGAGTAAACATCTTGAATTATATTTATAAGGGCAAATAAATTACAGACCCATCAGCCTGTTATCGGTACTGTACAAAATCCTAACTAGACTCATAACGTATAGATTCGCGAACAAATTAGACAGTTATCAACCATATGAATAAGCGGGATTTAGAGGAGAATACAGCACTTTTGACCATCTTTAAACGGTTGGATTACTAGTGGAAAAACAAATGGATATAAGGTCACCTTGTGGATAGTAGTAGAGTAAACGCGCTTCTGGGACACCTCGATGGCCACTTTTTAACCCGACCTTGACCACTATCCGAAGAAGTGAATTCAGGAGCTTTCAGTAATTTGGGTCATGTCTTCTGGAAGTTGTTTCAGGCAGGTGTTTCTTCGTCCGCATAAGTGTTGTTAGTTACGTTTTCCTTGACCTTTGACCTTTCTACCTTTCTACCTGAAAAAATCCAAAGAGTTGTCGTCAATGACGTCACAGTCCAGTGGTTGTTGAACAGTGTCCTTTTGGCACATTTGAAGAAGTGTTTACCTGTATTCTATTTACCTGTATACCTGTACCTGTTTACCTGTATACCTGTACCTGTGTCACCTGTTTACCTGTAATTTACCTGTAATTTACCTGTAATTTACCTGTAATTTACCTGTAATAGCTGAAGAAGTGTTCAATGAGGTAATTTGTCCAGTGGATGTAGCTCAGTGCCTTTTTGTCATTTTTGACCTTGAGGACTTAGAATAAATGTGTGTTAAATGTTGTGTATTAAATTAAATAAGTTAAAAAAAGTGATGTCGTAGTAGGATTAGAACCTGCATATGTTGTGTGTATAACTGCAAAACTGGGGACTTAACCTACTTAGCCAAATAGGACTCTTAATAGAGAATGCAATAATTGGGATGACATAAAAAAGGATTGGTGAATAATATGTGAAAAGTCTGCAAAGTTGAAATTTGTACAAGAAGTAGTCGTCAATGACGTAATATGTCCAGTGGATGTTGAATCAGTGCCTCTTTGGCAATATAAGTTGTCGAAAAGGTGTAAAATTAGAGGTAAATAGGTGTAAGATAGGTGTAAATAGATGTGAATAGGTGTAAGTGTGTATGAGAAGAAGTCTGCAAGAAGTAGTCGTCAATGACGTAAATTGTCCAGTGGCTGTTGAACAGTGCCTTTTTGGCAAAATAAGTTGTTGAAAATGTCTTTCTAGAGGTAGAATCGGTGTAAATAGGTGTAATATGAGATTCTGCAAGAAGTGATCGTCAATGACGTAACAAGTCCAGTAGATGTGCAAACAGGGTATCTTAACTTCATTAAAACTTTAATAAACTTTCATTTGAGGAGAAGTTGCATTAGTTTAGATGCTTATTGGTGTGTGTCTTATCAGAGTAGGCGTAACTAGATAAGAAAGGTTGTATTTGGTTGGTTGAATGTGTAAAATTAGATAAGAATCTGTGTATTTGGATAGGTGAGCTGTGAAAATGGGTGTTGTCTATTGGAAAAGGCATGTATTTGATAGGTTGTTGTGTAAAATTTGTTAATAAGAGTATAAATTTGATTGGTTGAAGGGTAAAAAAAATGTGTGTTATCTATTCTAAATTGTGTCTGATAGGTTGAATTGTAAAGGCAAAGAAGTAAATGTATTAAAAATAGCAATGATACAATGTAAAATCTTGTAATTTGAGCGAAAACAGTAAATAACTGGCGCCGTAAAGTCGGTAAAAATGTCGAAGATAAGGCAAAATGTAAACAAAAAGTATGACTTATGCTAATTTCCTTGAATTGAAACCAAGTAAACACTTTTGCGAATTATTCTAAAAATAGAAATGACGTGATAGCTAGAATGTTCTAAATGGTCTGATAGGTCACAAAATAGATAAGAAAGGTCAAAAATAGTTGATAAGGATATGTTTTGAATGCATACAAGTGTATTAAAATTGATGAAATTTGTTAGCAAGTAAAATAAGTATGAAATGAGCTTAAAAATAGTTTTGATAGGTCAAATAATGGATAAGAAAGTTTAGAAATTGCTGATAATGAGTTGAGTAAAATGCATAAAAGTGTTGTAAAATTGTTGATATTTACTAAAGGTGGTAAAATAAGTATGAAATGAGCTTATTGTGAGCTCGTTGAAATGTTGTGAACTCGTTGGATTTTGCTATAATATGTTATATGAGATGAAAGCAAGTTAAATAAGTAATATTTGTCAAGAATCGTAAAATAAGTACGAAATGAGCTTAAATGAATCTCAAAATGAGTTTTTGGTTTGTAATAATAATAGTAAAATATTAAATGAACCTAGCTTTTTACCGTATGTGTGGGAACGTTGTAAAAGGTTTTGTTGAGCCTAACAAAAGTATAATTTGGTCTCGTTGTATTGTAAATCTTAGTAAAATATTTGTTAAAAATGAGCTGAGCCTAGCCTCGCCTTTGACTCGTTGTGTGGGAACGAGAGGAGAATAAAACATACAAGTATGAGAACACAGATTTTTATTCAAAACTGTTTGAAATGCATTTGAAGCCTCGTCTGATTAAAAATCTTTACAAAACTACTATATATAAATTAAAAAGGAGAAAATTATTCTACTTACTAAAAATACTTAAAAGTACAAAATATCTATAAAACAATAAAACTAACTAAAATGTTAAGATGTAAAAAAATCTTTACACCTACTATATATAGAACTTAAAAAGGAGAAAATTATTCTACTTACTAAAAAATACTTAAAAGTACAAAATATCTATAAAACAATAAAACTAACTAAAATGTTAAGATGTAAATGTAGAGCCTGGTACGAAATGATACAAAAACCTAAATTAAATGAGAGAGTTCAACAAAAACAGATAAGAAAGATCAAATATTTATCGATAAGAGGATGTAAAATGTATTAGATAAAATATAAATTGCAATGTTATGTTTTACTAATAACTATATATTTGATTAGAAATATTAAATAAATGCGAGAGAGAGTTCAACAAAAACCGATAAGAAAGGTTAAAATTAGTTGATAAGAGGATGTAAAATGTATTGGATAAATTAATAAAACAACATTTTAGATTCTTACTTAAATACTTAAAAGTACAAAAATAAATAATATGTTGCCTGGTACGAAATGATACCAACAAAATCCAGTTGTTATAAAATTAAATGAAAGTTCAACAAATTTGATAAGAAAGATCAAATTTTTGTCGATAAGAGGATGTAAAATGTATTGGATAAAGTACAAATTGCAATATTATATGCTTTACTAATAAATAGAAATATTAAATATGTATAAATGAGAGAGTTCAACAAAAACAGATAAGAAATGTTAAAATTAGTTGATAAAAAGTAGATTCGAAAGCATTAAAATAATTGAAAGACCAATAAATTTGTCATAAATTTAAATGTGTAAAATTTTTTGTTTTCCAAGTTACTACTATCACTAATTAGTTTATATTTGTATAAATCAAAATTTGTTTCCAAAAGAACAAAGATTTGACTAATAATAAACTAAGAAATAGGTTGTAAATATAATATCAATATTATTTGTCTACTAAAAGAATAAAAGGAAAATTTGTAACTGATTTTGTTGTTACTGTTGTTGGTAGAAGACATTTAGTTAAATAGAGAGAGAGAGATTTCTTTATTTCCAACAATTTCGATAATTATATAGTAGTTTTACATTGGATAACGCACAATGCCATGGATTAATATCCTTATGAAAATAACATTTTGGAATCATTTTAAATTGACTTAATTTAGTTTCTTGTTCAATGGGAATGTTGTGTATATAGTCCTCATTTAAGAATTTCTTTAAAATATTCACTTTTGCATTTCCCTTGACGTAAATTCGATATGAAGTTTGATAAATTTTCAATACATCTTGTAAAATGGGTTCGATATCGTTTATTTCAACAAATCCATTTTCCCAACATAATCCGTGATATTTGTCTGACCAATCAATCAATTTTTGATCTTTAGCATTAGATATCATAGTTCTCGAGAATGGTGGTTTAAATAAATAATTTGCACAACGATGTCCATCATAAATTGCCAACTCTTTGATTACATATCCAAAAGAACAATTATATCCTTGAATGTCAATAAACACATCTGATTCAATCATATTGATATCGAATGACTGACTAACTGAATAATAATATTTTTTGTTCAAGTTAAACGTTTAAACTGATGACTATATTAATAAATAATTCGTTCTATTTTATATTTTAAACTTACAGATTTGTCTTGCTTAATTAGTTTTGCTTTATTGCAAAAACAAGTCAATTAGTCTATAAAAAATATAATGATACGAGATAAATATCGAAAAACATGTTTATAATAACAAATATTTTGCATGATACAATCTTATATTTTTGTTGTCTTATTTAATTAGTTTTGATTTATGTAAAAACAAAAACAAGTCAATTAGTCTATAAAAATATAATGATACGAGATAAATATCGAAAAATATGTTTTTAATAACAAATGGAAATTTTGCATGATGCAAGTGGTAATTTTCCAAATTAAACTATTTTGTTGAATTTATACTGATAAACGTGTATAATTAGTATATATTTCTAAAAAATGCATATCGGATGATTAATATCCTGTATTTAATATATAAACACCCATCTTATACCGATTCAATTACAATTTTGTTTGTTTGTGTAATACTCACTAGTTTGAAGTAAAAAAATGATCTTTTTCGCAGTCGAATTAATAGATGATGATATATCATTAGATATGATATATGTGTTATTAAAAGAGTTATTCAAGTGAGTATGAATAGTAAAATTCACCTTTCTAAACTTTTACTTGTTTCTAACATATTATTATTATTATTGATTTTCAGAGATATTTTGTTTGAAATAAGAAGAGGACAGTACATGATTCATGTGTGTTTGAAGGAGGAACCGACACGAGAAAAATGGGAGGAATTTGACAAGTTACCTGTAAAAATTTTTTTTTATCCTGAAATTCTTAGTTAGTCTTTAATAAAATACAAATATCTTATAAACATTGCTTTATTTTATAACCAAATTAACAAATTACTAGAGCTTAAACTTATGAATATATACTAATAGATAAATCTTAAAAAACTAATAATAGATAAATATAAGTTTCTAAAAAATATCAAATGATTATCAGATGATTAATATTCTGTATTTAATATATAAACACACAAGTCAATTACAAATAGAGAAGAAGAAAGGCAAGTTGATATTGATTCTCAAGAATTGTTCAAGAGAGAAAATTATACCATATTCAATTTTTATATTAACACATTATAACGCAAAAAGCAGAAGAGGAAAGTCTGATCAAAGTAGCAGTTTTTCGAGAAAAAGAACCTTTTGTTTGTTGTGTGTAAAGATTCTAGTTAGTTTGAAAGCAAAAATATGATTTTAATATTTGAATCTGAAGATTTGAATGCCTTATCGACAAATATCTTATTACTCCAAGAGTTATTCAAGTGAGTATGAATAGTAAAAATCATAAATCATCTTACTAGCAATATATTTATTTTCAGAGATATTTTGTTGGAAATAAAAAGGCAAAGGAGACGTATTCATGTGCGTTTGAAGAAGGAACCGACACAAAAAGTATGGGATGAAATTGCGACGCTTCCTGTTAAAAAAGTTTTTTGTATGAAAAAGATGTAGTCTTTAATAAATTCCAAAATACCTTATAAATATTGTTTTATTTTATATAACCAAATTATTCCTAGGTTAAACTTTATATACTAATAGATTAAAAAACTAATAATAGATAAATCTAATACAGTTTGTACTATAATAGATAAAAAAAAACTCTTAGAGGTACAACAACAGCAAACGTAAAATTATTCAGAATCGGAAGAATCTGAATAGACTAAATTTTTAAAACATTGATTAAATTCGGCAATGTCAATATCTGTTTGCGGTTGTGCACAATATTGTCGTCCACCCAAAAATTGAGCAGCGGGAATCTTATATTTTCCCGAAGAACCAAAATTGTTTGATTTTCTGATAACACTTCTCTTTAGAGTCGTAATATTTCTTTCGATCGATGCATTTACCAAAGGACATATAAGTAATTGAACAATTTTTCGATACTTTTCCAATAAGATATTTTCATCCGATATAAAATAAATAATTAGAGGTCCGTTGTAGGTTGCATCTACGATGCCTGTTCGTATAGTTCCTATAGAGTTTATAGAGGATCTCGCAATAATTTGTCCATAGAATCCTATAGGAATATTTACTTTTTCAATCAGTTCAATCTTTGTAGCTTTCCCTGCGGGACAAAATGTGTCGTGTTTAATACAAAGATCGAAACCTGCATCTGATTTGTATGCTTTCCAACAAGAATTATTTCCCGGAATAATTATTTTCGAGTTGTCATCATCGTCGTCATTGAGTATTTGAATTGCTCTTTCTATACGTACATACAAGTCGGAAAAGTAAGTTTTATCATACATTTGTGGATAATGAGGTAAAAAGACATATTGGTTGAAAAGGTTGTATTTGGATAATAAGGTGAAAAATTTAAATTGAGTCTTTACATATTTTACGGCTGAAATTAAATCTATCTCTTGTATTTGCATACTTTTCCAAATAATGTCCTTAAGATTGTACTTATTAGGGATAACAATTACCGATGGAAATTGTTCAAATATTTCTGTTGGAATTTCCTTTATACATTCGATGATATTCTTTTCATCAAAATTTTCAATCGAGTCAAATATTAACGAAAAATACAATTGAGATAGTGGTGAACGTTCAAATAGTCTATAATTTTGTTATTGTTGCATTTTATTCACAATTGTTAATGTGTGCAGGTTTTGTCTAAAAGTCTTTAATGATTCCCTACTATTTTCATGTTTAACATCATTATAGAGGTGTACGTTTTCAAATCTCTTGAGAAATTTGAGTAGTCCCATATGTGTAAGACCATCCAAAAATATATTTTTAGCAAGTGGAAATTTTTCCTTAGGAGTAGTAGTAGTAGTAGGAATTGTTGTATCCATATCAATGATTAGATTAGATGAAGATGTGGGCATGTTAGATTCAACGTTTAAAGAGGACATACTGCAAACAACAATTCAAATTAGATATGATGTATAAATATAAAACCTGTTAAACTCACCTGTTTAAGTAATTACACACACAAAACAAAATATATGTTGTGAGAGAGGAAAACGCAGACAATTGCTTGTATTTACCAATTCAATCTTTTTATAACATAAAAGAGAGTTCAAAACAGATAAGAAGGTTAAAATTTACCAGATAAGAAATAAATTCAAATACATTGAATGTACAATATAATTAATATAACTCGTGTTTTATGCAATGATAAAAGTATTAGCAGTATGTAGTTAAAAATAACAAAAAAACAATTTGTACTGAAAAAGGTTTTATTAAGTATAAAAGAGAAAACTATAATGATTTAACAACAACAATTTTCAAGTTGATCAATGTAGGGTTTCATTTCTTGTCAAAAGGTGGGACTGATTCCTCGTTGAAATTTTTGAATAAATTTCCAATTAACTCGTTCTCTATGTCGACGGATAAAATCTTCAGTCAAGTTTTGATGGATACTGATGGCATTCCAATCCAACATTCCGACAAATTCCTCCATAAATCGTTCGTTTAATTGCTGATATTGGGAGATAAGTTGCCAATTGACTTTATTGATACAAGTTCGTATTAGATCTTCGTCTAAATGTTGTTTTCGTGAAATGATATTCCAATTGACAAAATCTTGAAAATAAATGATAAATTTCGCAGGTAAATCGGGAAAATTGGATATTTTATTCCACCAAGCTCTTAGACAAGCCATTATTTTAGAATGTAGGTGTCAATAGCAAGTATACAAATAATATGATTGTATTTGATGTATGTTTTTATATATAATTAACAGGAAATGGATGCTATCTGTTTCCTTGTCTTGCAGCAGCCTCTCTCTCGATTCCTCGTTCTTCTTTGCCAAAGGAAAGAAGGTAAGCAGGTACGTTCTTTGCTCCATCGTTCTGTTTGATTCGATCTTTGACCACACACGACAAACATTTTTGATTTCGTATTTCACTTTCACCTTTACATTGTGGACATTTTACTCGTACAATAACTGGCATTTTGAATGAATGATATGGTGTGTGTATTAATGAAATGTTTTATACAAGTTATCTCTCCCTACTATTTATAGTTGTAATTGATAGAAGCATGGAAATTAGGCTATTTTTCCTATATACAAAATTAATTAAACAATATGTACAATATTTACGTATTCTAACTCGATCTCGATAGTAACTATTTATATTTTTGTTAACTTTACATCCACATTTTAAACAGCTAAATTTTACATTTTCCATATTTTTTAGAGACTTCAAGAGGTTCTCGGGAGGAGAACACGATCTCTATAAAAACAGATGCTAAATAAGTTTTTGATTCATTTATCATTCGCTCATATTGACCACACTAATGTTCTCTACCTGTCTATTGTTTGTTCTCGTTATTGTTGTTGTTCAAAGTACAAACAACTACGATGCTGATGGCAATAATTCTTGTAATCAAAATTATGAATATTTATTAGAGGATTATCATTCACTTTATAATACCAGTTTAAATCTGTATCAGGAATGTATTAAGTCACTGGACAATTATATGGATTTATACGATAATGAACAAGCTGTTAATGATATTTGTATGGGAAAAATTCTAGAATACGAATACCTGGCGGCGAATTTAACAATGTCGTTAAATTATACGAAACATATTGCTCTGCTCAAGGAAAATATCAAATTGGAATCGGATTTGTATTTATTGAGAACCAATCTAACGGAAACATTGCAAATTTGTCAAGAAAAATACAAAATAGCATATGTCGTAACTGCCGATTTAAAGGAGGAAATTGAAAATTTTAAAAGCAATTTGACCGATCTGACTCGTGAAATCTATCAGTTAGATAACGATTTGTCCAAATGTCAAAAGGATTTAAAACAACAGAGGAAAGACTGTTTAGAACGAGAAGAAGTACTTTTGGACTTGAAAGACAAATATATTATTCGACTGTCGACGTGTAGAAGACAAAATAGAAAATTGCGAGAAGGAGAAAGTTAAAATTTAATAGTTGAGCATTGGTGCATTTGAACTACTCATTGCATAGTAATATAATTTATCATTGTATGTGCTACTCTTGACATTATCTGCATGGAATTTTTTACTTATTTATGTAGTAGTTGTTGGAGAGAAACACACAGAGTTCCATATGCAAATCATCAAAGACCTCGAACTCGAATACGGATTTATTGTAATCAGTGTGCTCGTATAACTATGTGGTATCTTTTGGAGGAATAACAAATCAGTATCTTAGAAATAGTCTTAGAAATAACAATTGCTGCTACCATGAATTTTACTTATTTATGTAGTGGTTGTTGGAGAGAATCGAAAAGTATACCTTTTCAACCACATATAGCTCAAGTAAATTTAATCATTAGACGTAATAATTCTGTTCGACAACTTCGACCTCGACTCAGATTACGAGATTATTGTTATAAATGCGAACGAACGACTATTTGGTATCTTATCGAAGAATAATCTCAGATTTATGAAATCACATAGTATGTAATTAGTTAATACTTGCAAAATTGTATTCAGTTATAAAATAGACGATATGTTTAAGTAATAACATGTTTTTTTTATTAAGTTTACTAAATAGTACAAATAAATAAAACACATCTATCACATTTTATGATGATTCAATTCGGTCTCTTACAGATATATATTGATTATTTGGCATTAAGTTAGTAAATTGTTTCTTGGTTTCATTTTCCAATATAGTTTGTCTTTCCAAAGTATCTTTTGCTATATATCCTAGACTACGTACAGTTTGCCATGAAGCCTGATTAATACCGAGTACAATTGGAACAATAAGTATTCTGATTATAAGATTTATGACCCAAATAGGTTATTTTACTTTGACATGAAGGACAACTTGTTGAGGAATTCATTCTTTATCGATTTCTATCTCGTTTTCTATTAAACTTTATTATTATTAAAATTATTTCATTTAAACCTTTTTGATATAACGAATCAAGACAAATTTTAAAATTATTTTATTTTACTCCTACTACCCAAGTCATTTTCAGTTGAAACCAATATTAAAATGAATAACTAAATACTTTCATGTATCTTATATCTAACTATTATTCGTAAATAAAACAAAGGTAAATGTTTTACAGTTTATTAGTAACTTGAAAACAAAAACGTTTACAAACTATAAGGTATATTTATTATTTAATATATAGGATTTTATCCCTGGATACTTTTGGATTGCATCCAAAAATGTCTTTTCATCCTCTGCACTATCTGCCTCTACGTGTAGATACCTTATCGGTAATATCCAGGTAATTTCTTCCAATTTGGTAGTTGGTGCTTCATCCCCGTCCAAGAATACATTAATTTGATTAGTATTATTTACAATTTCAATTTTATGCACACCACGTCTGTGAAAGAAATAAAAGATATAATAATCTATATGTTAATTAAGTCAATCATTAAAATCAAAGCTAAATATATAAGTAGTAAATTATATGAAACAATACTCACACGAATAAGTTTTTTATTAATATATATAACGTTTTGATAGGTAACACTTTAATGTCTTCAGATTCAAAAATTATCAACATTTTTAAAAGCAACTATTTGCTTCACTACACAACAAATAAATTTGACTCTGAGTAAGAAATTTTAATGTTTATATAGTAAATACAGTAAAAAAAAATAAATCACGTCAGTTGATATTTGGAAAATTTATGTGACTAGAGCAATAAATTAATGATATCTTGTTTACTTAAAAACCTTATCTGACAACATTTTTACAGACAAAACGACTCCACTAGTTTACATATTTGCTTATTTTTAATAGACTAATTGACTCTCATGACGACTATGTATGATGTGATTAAATCCCCTATATAATAGGTGTATAGAAAGGTATTAAAATCAATACAAAATTCATTCGTCTAATAGTTACTTGCTCCAATACTTAATAATGTCGCTTTTTAATGAAGAAGAAGTAAATGCCAACAACGTTATTAAAAGAAATATAGAGTTACTAAGACTACTGGAATTAAGGGAAATGGAAATTGTCGAAGAAAAGGAAGAACATTTACCCTTAAATTTATTAAGAGAAAAATTACTACAACAAAAAGTTCAAGTTGATCAAAATAATGATGATGATGACAACGATGATGAAATCCCACTTAGTAAATTAAAAGAAAAATGGTTAAAGGAGAAAATGGATGAGGATGAAGAGATGATTGAACAAACAGAGAGTGAAATGGATGTGGATGATGATGATGATAATGAATATTTAAGTTGGGAGGATATAATTAAATTAGGATACCAGATATTATAGTTTAGATGTTAGATATTTTATAAATACTTTTAAGAAGAAAATAGATATTTCTCTCGTATAAAACTTTTGTTTTAATAATTTAAACTTTTCTAGAGACCTAACTATTTTTTATTCCATTCCCTAAAAAAATACAAAAATAAGATTAATATTGAAATCAATTCAGGTAAACAATTTTTTGTGGAGAGGTCATATTATATATATTTGCTTTGTAAAAGTTTTCTTAGTTGTAAAGTAACTGTGACACAATGAAGTTGGCTGTTCTCGATATTCAGGGATTTAACTTTTTATTTGCTGCCGATGATGATAATCATGATGTGTATGTGGAAGAATTTCATGCTAAAGAAATTACGATATCAAATGGTTTACAGACAAGTCATTATGTATTGAAACCCAAAATACCCTTTGCTCAATTATCTCGACTCAATAAAAGAGCTGTTTGTAAGACTGAAAAGGAACTTGGTTTACGATATTCTTCTGGCTATGTAGATTACAAGCAAGTTGGAGAAATTTTAGATAGAGTACTGGACAATATCGATGTATTGTATGTAAAAGGAAAACATGTTTTTCGATTCGTTCAAGACAACATTGCTGCTTCTACTACTAATTTGCATACTAATCCCAATTTCAAGATGATTGATATAGATACTTTAAATGTATGGAACATGCCAACATTTAAACCTACAAAACCTTCCTGTTTAGATCATAATCTAATTTACAATGCTAAAGTTCAATGTAGTACTACAAATTGTATGACACTATTGGCATGGCTATCAATATTCATCCATAATATCAACATCATATGTGTTTAATAAATTTTTTAAGGAATTTTTCCAATGTTAACTGAATAATTTTGTAGAAAAGTTATTGAAAGAGCGAGTTTAATAAATATTTTCAATTTCAAACATGTGTGTTTTATTATTTCCCATTTAAAATACTAAAAGTATTAAGAATATAAGGACTTTATACTAGAAAAACAAAACATTAAATATTTAAGGATATAAGGACTTTATTAAGACAAATATACATATATCTATTACTTAAAAAATAAAAGGTAATAAGAATTAACAAGGAGTTTCTAATGGTTGCCTCTTTGTTCTCGTTGTCGTTGTTGGTATTCTCGTTCCCCAATCGGTCTTGGAATTATTGATTGTACATGTTTATCTATAAGATCATGTGTACCAGTCTTCCAGATATCCTGACATTTAGAATGCATTCCTTGTTGTCCCCCTGAAAATAGCTCGTTATCACGAACACCACATGCTATACATCCTCCATTTTGATATAAACCGACTCCACTTAACAATTTACCAGGTGTTAATTCGACAGCATTACGATTAATCCAAAGTCCATTTCTTTTGTTACTACATATAATTGTTGACAATCTTCACTCATTGTTTATTTGATTTTATGTTTATCAAATACTGACTACTAACCAAACATATCCATTTAAATATACCTATCCCTTCTCAATCGTTGTTTTTTTAAAACCTTATCATCAAGAATTATAGGAGAATCTCAGTATAACACATTAAATTGTCAAAGATTTCATCTTATTTGCAAAATGAATTTATTCAGTCAAGATGATTTAGTATATAAAACTTGTAGAAAAATTGATGATTTTGTCAAGAAATTAGCATGTTGTTGTGAAACAAGGATTCGACTAATATCTTATCGAGAATATTTAACACCTTTTATCGATCGCAAACAAGTTACGAATAATTTAGAAACACATTACGTATCATGTGTATGGTCACATCCTGGAGTTCGAGAAGGACCCGATACATGTGAATGTTTCCATGTTAATATGGTACTAAGACGTGTTAATGAAGAATTGTCAGCGTTGTCGAAGTCAAACAAATGCATCCAATGTAGTATTTATTGCAATCATAATAAGAATAATAAGTTAATTGAACAATTATCTAAACTAAATCTATTGAGATGTTTTAAAAAATAAATTTTTAATACAATGTTAAATAAAATTGCCATCTAAATCTATATTTATAAAACTAATATAAAATTTCTCTGATACTTTTACTGTTTTTCCAATCACCAGATTTTGTTATTATTATTTTTATATATTGCAGTTTGTTTTTAAGTAATAGCGCTAATTAAGTCATAGCAAATTTTCCAATCACTTTGTTATTATAAACATGTTTTCGACATTTATCTCTTATCATTTTATAAACTAAATTAATTCATTTGTTTTTGTTATTTTTGTCTATAGCGACTAGTCGACTCCATACATCATTATTTAGATAAGTGGTAATTTTCCAATTTAAATTGCATTTATACTGATAAACGTGTATAATTAGTATATGTTTCTAAAAAATGCATATCGGATGATTTGTATTTATTATTATATAAACACATACATGTCTTATGTCGAATCAATTACAATTTTAGTGTCATTAAAATCTCTTTGGAAATTTTAAAAAATAATTCCACTTCAGATCTACACCTACATAATTCCTAATTCATCGAGTTAAAACAGAAAATTGTCAAATCATACACGATGACAAGTTCTCAATGTTCATATAAGCTAGTACTAAAATGTTCACGAAGTGGTGCAACGTTAAAATTTTGTTGGAGTGCTGAAATGGTACAACTGAAGAGCTGGTCCCTGATGTTAACTCAATTAAGTAAATCAAAGTGTAAAAATTGTCTACAACCTTTAATTATGCAAACTTATTATAAAAACAAGCCTTGTGCATTAGTCAGACCAGTAAATGAAAATCTGTTCATAGGCAAGAAAGAATATGAATGGCTCAGGGACACACTACTTCATATGGGTCGCAAATGCCTTCGATATACGAATAGAATTAATGTAATAGCAGGAATAAGCGGTCCGTATTCAGCTAAACTGAAGATGGCAGCCTCCACTATACGTAAACGTTCCCACCGGGATGATTAATGTATTATAATAATTTTTGTATTAAGATTTTAGTTAATTTTATATAGAGATTTTATATTTTTTAAGTATTTAAGTAAGTCAATAATTTAAACCAATTTGCTTTTTAGTAGACAAATAATATTGATATTATATTTACAACCTATTTCTTAGTTTATTATTAGTCAAATCTTTGTTCTTTTGGAAACAAATTTTGATTTATACAAATATAAACTAATTAGTGATAGTAGTAACTTGGAAAACAAAAAATTTTACACATTTAAATTTATGACAAATTTATTGGTCTTTCAATTATTTTAATGCTTTCGAATCTACTTTTTATCAACTAATTTTAACATTTCTTATCTGTTTTTGTTGAACTCTCTCATTTATACATATTTAATATTTCTATTTATGAGTAAAGCATATAATATTGCAATTTGTACTTTATCCAATACATTTTACATCCTCTTATCGACAAAAATTTGATCTTTCTTATCAAATTTGTTGAACTTTCATTTAATTTTATAACAACTGGTTTTTGTTGGTATCATTTCGTACCAGGCAACATATTATTTATTTTTGTACTTTTAAGTATTTAAGTAAGAATCTAAAATGTTGTTTTATTAATTTATCCAATACATTTTACATCCTCTTATCGGTTTTTGTTGAACTCTCTCTCGCATTTATTTAATATTTCTAATCAAATATATAGTTACTAGTAAAACATAACATTGCAATTTATATTTTATCCAATACATTTTACATCCTCTTATCGATAAATATTTGATCTTTCTTATCTGTTTTTGTTGAACTCTCTCATTTAATTTAGGTTTTTGTATCATTTCGTACCAGGCTCTACATTTACATCTTAACATTTTAGTTAGTTTTATTGTTTTATAGATATTTTGTACTTTTAAGTATTTTTTAGTAAGTAGAATAATTTTCTCCTTTTTAAGTTCTATATATAGTAGGTGTAAAGATTTTTTTACATCTTAACATTTTAGTTAGTTTTATTGTTTTATAGATATTTTGTACTTTTAAGTATTTTTAGTAAGTAGAATAATTTTCTCCTTTTTAATTTATATATAGTAGTTTTGTAAAGATTTTTAATCAGACGAGGCTTCAAATGCATTTCAAACAGTTTTGAATAAAAATCTGTGTTCTCATACTTGTATGTTTTATTCTCCTCTCGTTCCCACACAACGAGTCAAAGGCGAGGCTAGGCTCAGCTCATTTTTAACAAATATTTTACTAAGATTTACAATACAACGAGACCAAATTATACTTTTGTTAGGCTCAATAAAATCTTTTACAACGTTCCCACACATACGGTAAAAAGCTAGGTTCATTTAATATTTTACTATTATTATTACAAACCAAAAACTCATTTGAGATTCATTTAAGCTCATTTCGTACTTATTTTACGATTCTTGACAAATATTACTTATTTAACTTGCTTTCATCTCATATAACATATTATAGCAAAATCCAACGAGTTCACAACATTTCAACGAGCTCACAATAAGCTCATTTCATACTTATTTTACCACCTTTAGTAAATATCAACAATTTTACAATACTTTTATGCATTTTACTCAACTCATTATCAGCAATTTCTAAACTTTCTTATCCATTATTTGACCTATCAAAACTATTTTTAAGCTCATTTCATACTTATTTTACACTTGCTAACAAATTTCATCAATTTTAATACACTTGTATGCATTCAAAACATATCCTTATCAACTATTTTTGACCTTTCTTATCTATTTTGTGACCTATCAGACCATTTAGAACATTCTAGCTATCACGTCATTTCTATTTTTAGAATAATTCGCAAAAGTGTTTACTTGGTTTCAATTCAAGGAAATTAGCATAAGTCATACTTTTTGTTTACATTTTGCCTTATCTTCGACATTTTTACCGACTTTACGGCGCCAGTTATTTACTGTTTTCGCTCAAATTACAAGATTTTACATTGTATCATTGCTATTTTTAATACATTTACTTCTTTGCCTTTACAATTCAACCTATCAGACACAATTTAGAATAGATAACACACATTTTTTACCCTTCAACCAATCAAATTTATACTCTTATTAGCAAATTTTACACAACAACCTATCAAATACATGCCTTTTCCAATAGACAACACCCATTTTCACAGCTCACCTATCCAAATACACAGATTCTTATCTAATTTTACACATTCAACCAACCAAATACAACCTTTCTTATCTAGTTACGCCTACTCTGATAAGACCACACCAATAAGCATCTAAACTAATGCAACTTCTCCTCAAATGAAAGTTTATTAAAGTTTTAATGAAGTTAAGATACCCTGTTTGCACATCTACTGGACTTGTTACGTCATTGACGATCACTTCTTGCAGAATCTCATATTACACCTATTTACACCGATTCTACCTCTAGAAAGACATTTTCAACAACTTATTTTGCCAAAAAGGCACTGTTCAACAGCCACTGGACAATTTACGTCATTGACGACTACTTCTTGCAGACTTCTTCTCATACACACTTACACCTATTCACATCTATTTACACCTATCTTACACCTATTTACCTCTAATTTTACACCTTTTCGACAACTTATATTGCCAAAGAGGCACTGATTCAACATCCACTGGACATATTACGTCATTGACGACTACTTCTTGTACAAATTTCAACTTTGCAGACTTTTCACATATTATTCACCAATCCTTTTTTATGTCATCCCAATTATTGTATTCTCTATTAAGAATCCTAATTGGCTAAGTAGGTTAAGTCCCCAGTTTTGCAGTTATACACACAACATATGCAGGTTCTAATCCTACTACAGACATCACTTTTTTTAACTTATTTAATTTAATACACAACATTTAACACACATTTATTCTAAGTCCTCAAGGTCAAAAATGATAAAAAGGCACTGAGCTACATCCACTGGACAAATTACCTCATTGAACACTTCTTCAGCTATTACAGGTAAATTACAGGTAAATTACAGGTAAACAGGTGACACAGGTACAGGTATACAGGTAAACAGGTACAGGTATACAGGTAAATAGAATACAGGTAAACACTTCTTCAAATGTGCCAAAAGGACACTGTTCAACAACCACTGGACTGTGACGTCATTGACGACAACTCTTCGGATTTTTCAGGTAGAAAGGTAGAAAGGTCAAAGGTCAAGGAAAACGTAACTAACAACACTTATGCGGACGAAGAAACACCTGCCTGAAACAACTTCCAGAAGACATGACCCAAATTACTGAAAGCTCCTGAATTCACTTCTTCGGATAGTGGTCAAGGTCGGGTTAAAAAGTGGCCATCGAGGTGTCCCAGAAGCGCGTTTACTCTACTACTGTGGATAGCAGTGGTTGACTATGAAAAAGCATTTGATTCGGTAGAGATATGGGTAGTCCTTAATGCCTTAAGTAATAGCAGAGTCGATGAAAGGTACAAAACTCTTCTTGAATACATATATAAAAATGCCACATCACAAATAATGCTTGAAGAAAAAACAAATAAAATCAAAATTAAAAGAGGAATTAGACAAGGTGACTCGATATCCCCAAAGCTGTTCACTTTGGCTCTAGAAGACATGTTCAAATCGCCAAAGCGGGAAAATAAAGGAATACTGATAGACAATGAACGATTAAATCACTTAAGGTTCGCAGATGATATCACTCTGATCGCCAACACAAAAGAAGAATTACAAGAAATGCTGATGAAATTAAATAACAAGTTTCGAGAAATAGTTCTAAAAATAAATTTCACCAAAACCAAATATTTGAGCAACGAAAGTGAAAATAACAGCCAGGAACTATTAATAGAATGTCAAAGAATAACAAAGGTACAAGCATTCACATATTTAGGAAAAAAAATGGAAATATAAAAAAATAATTTGAAGGCTGACTTGGATAGAAGAGTCCCGTTAGCTCGGTCTGCGTTCGGAAGGTCACAAACTACATTTTAATTGGAAATCCCAATTACAATAAAAGCTAGAGTATTTGATCAATATGTACTGCCGATATTAACATATGACACTGAAACGTGGGCTTTAAATAAAAGTATAATAAATAAACTCCAGGTAACCCAAAGAGCAATGGAGATGCTAAATATTAGACTCTATGATCGTATTCCTAACATCGAGATACGAAGAAGATCAAAAGTGACAAATGTAATACAACGTATATGTATATTAAGGTGGAATTGGGCGGGGCATATCTCAGGGCTGAATGATAACAGATAGACAGGCAGTATCGTTGAATGGAGGCCTAGAGAACCCAAAAGATGCAGAGGTAGACTACAGACGAGATGGACGGACGACATAAAAAGATTAGCAGGACACGATTGGATGCAAGAAGCAAACAACAAAGCTCATTCGAGACAACTTGGGGAGGCTTACATACGACTATGGATGGAATAAGCTAATGATGATGATGATATTCATACACAGAGCAATAATGCGTTCAAGAATTTGATTACCCAGGTAAGAAATGTTTGTTGGCTTCAACTCTGACACTATTTTTATATTTAGGAAGAATACATTGTAGCAAAGTCCTGGATCGGTTTACGGCACTTCATCACTTGCTTATTCGTTCGAGTCGCATATCAATTGATATGCGAATGCCCTCCAATTTTACATTGCGTCTTGAGTAACCCTGCCTGATATTTACTTAAAGTCAAACCAGCTTTTTCAACTCTGCACCTATTTTTTAATGTGTTAAAGATTCCGGGCTTTATTCATGCTGATAAATCATATTGAATGCAGAAATTATTGTATTTGTAATATTTTCGAACACAAAATTCACACTCCATAGCTCTCAAGGACCGAGGGTATGCTTTATGTCCTCATCTTAGTTCTCTTGTCTTTTGCATTTGTATATCAACCTAACTAATTTGAACTTACTTATGGTATCCTTTACTCTATTCCAGTTTGAGCCTACTTTTTTGATATACATTTTTAGATTTATGTGAGTTTTTATAAAAAGATTTTTTTGTGTTGTTGTAACTCTCGTGGATCCTTTCGTTCGTCATTACTAATTATCAGAAATCGTCTTTTCGGAAAAAATATTTTATACCCGAAAATGGATTATTCTAACCAAAGTAGAGATCGTTCAGTGGGGTGTTATAACTTTATTTACCTAATTTTCGTTTTGACAGGAGCATATTACGTCGACCCCGATTATAAAACACCCCAACGCGGACAAGGGTGACGAAAAGAATTCATCGCGTTGATGAAGGTTCACAGTTGACGGCTTGGCTTTAGATTTACTGGCAGTAATTTAATATTGTGACCAAGGCTTAACATAATCTAATTAGTCTGCAGTCGGAATTCTAAAAAGCTACCCCTTGCAGTGAGTGACAATTTTTGTTTGTTTAGGGTCTAACGTAATTGGGGACGGATAGAAGAACAATATTGAAGTTAAAATGCAAGTGCAAAAGAAATGGTAAAGCTATTTACGCAGTTGCTCTTGCAAACAAACAGTTTTAAAACAAATAGGGAGTTTACCTTTGTCACACTACAGAAAAGCCATTCCAAGTAGTACAGTCTGTCAAGTAAGAACGTGTCCGCGATAATTCATTTTTAGTAGATGCGATTCTCGCGATTCAATAAAAAATCGGTGGAAAACTTTTGTCTACGACGCATTTTATTTTTATCAGTCGATTTCGAACTTTCGTCGAAATCACATAAAAGTCAAAGTCACTTGTTTGCGCGTTGGTTCAAGGCAGTCTTTCTTTGTTTCCATCCGAAGGGGCCTAAAATGACACACTCTGCGGAACCTAATTATATTAAAAAGTCGGTATCGTTTGTGAAGAAGTGAGTAAATCATTTTAATGAGAGGAAAAATGTCAACGACGTGCCAAAACGTGACACGGTAGGCAAAGTCACACCGAAAGCGGTAAAATTAAGAAATTCTGGTTTAAATGTGTCCCATGAGACCATTCCTCAATATGCTCATGATGTCAAATTCCGAAGCACTTGGGCCCACGATAAGATCCTAGAGTGCCCCTCATAATCGCCGGATGCCAACCCTATTGAAAACGTTTGGTAACTCGTAAAGAGGAAGCTCATAGGAAAGACTCTGAGGACTTTGCCTCAGTTGTCTTGCAAGATTCGAAAAATTTGTAGAGTATGCAGAAAATTTTGTCGACAGCATGCCTCGAAGATGCCAGGCGATTATTGGTGCAGGAGGTGATTGGACAACTTACTAAGGTAGTTGTGGTGTTGTTAACACACCAAAGAATACACTGATGTTCTCAAAACATGTTTTGTCAAAAATACGAGCGCTCATGTTCGTACTTGATAGACTGTATGTACAGGGTGAATCAACGATAGAATAAAGTTCATTATCTTATTTGTTTCGGAAATGACGAAAAAATGTTAAACACACTAGTTTTAGGGAATGTTAAGGGGCACAGTTTAACATTATTTTTGAGTATGCAGGGAACTTCAAAAATGTGTGGCGGATATAACATACATTTTGTAAATGAAATATTCTATTTTTTAATTTATTTTTAAATTCTGCATAAAACTTTATAACTTTTTTATTGGTAATGTTATATACCTAAACCTAGTAGTTTTTCTAATATTTCATTTTTTTTTTTAAAATATTAGTTTTCAGTTTTGTAAAAAATTGCCAGTAGCGCCATTGTTTCTGAAGGTGGAATATTCATAATTGGTACGAGCGTTCTATAGAGATATATGTAAAGAAAATTAAGTTAGATGCTACAGGGTGTTCAAAATAAATTTATGCATTTCGACTATTTTAAATTGAAAAAATTTTTAAATGGCACACCTTGTATATTATTATTTTTTCTGATAGATTTTTACAAAACCCTCCCACTTTTATTAAGTGAGTCATATACCTATTTCAAACAGTTTTCGATTTATTTTGAATTTTTCAATTTTTACCCTTGTTTTTAATACATTTGCACTATTGTGAAAACATAAACAAATAGTTAATAATAATTTTAATATAGTTTAACTTAACGGCTGAAAGTAAAGAAGTCATTATCTCTATTAAAAATTGGAAAAAAATTCTCAGTTTCAATTAAAACTATGATATTCCACGACCCCCAACGATGTATCAAGCAGACAATCCTACGGAGATGGGAAACTGTATTTTTCGTAAATTATGGCCCCTAAAACGCGAAAAAATTCATAAATGTTGTTAAGGGCGGGCTTTTTTATGTACAAAGTGCAGCAGTAAAAACTATAAAACATATGAATATATATATATATATATATATATATATATATATATATATATATATTATACATATATATATATATATATATATATATATATATATATATATATATATATATATATATATATATATATATATTATATATATATATATATATATATATATATATATATATATATATATATATATATATATATATATATATACATACTTACAGACTTTATTACTCGAGTATTCAAATTTAATTTTTATAATGCAGAAACTGGCGAATTATTTTAAACAATAAAATATTATTTAAAACATGTTGATCATGACCTCAACTGACTGAAATTTTATGTTTTTTGGATATGTATGGTTCCAGCAAGCAGATAACCTAAAAGCAATTGACTGAGATCTCGACAATAATCTGATCTGTGTTGCCATGCTTAGAATTAAAACTTTGTTATTTTGTGCCTTAATACAGGAACTAAAATAATTTTTTTTTATGGGTCTAGCACACGTGCTACAGGGAAGTCCCTAAAGCGCTACAGAAGCGACACGTGTGCGGAGAAAGCGATTCACGTTTTTCTTGAATTGCTGTAGATTGTACTCGGTGGGAAACACAGTCCTGGGTAAATTATTCCAAATGGATGATGTTCTCCATATAAAAGACTGCTTGAAAAGCGTTGTACGAGGAGTAACAAGCTGAACCTCATACGGATATGAAGAATTAGCGCGACGTGTACTTCTAACATGCACCTCTCTGGGAGGAATTAAGCGGGCCACGTCCTTCTAACACTTTCCATGACAGTACTTGTAGAATAGGCTCAGGTCGCCAACCGTTCTCCGATGTTCCAGCGAATCAAGGCAGTTGGTCAGTTCCGGGTCTCCAATCAGACGAACAGCTCTTCTCTGAATAGAATCCAACAAATGTAGTGTATGTTTGAGAGTGGAGCTCCAAAGATGGGAGCAGTATTCCATAGTTGGTCGAATTTGAGCTTTGTAAAGAATTAACAGTTGTTGTAGAGTGTAAAGCTTTCTGGTTCGAAATAATATTCCCAACTTTTGAGAAGCTCTCCTTACTATGCCTGCAACATGTTCATGTCAGGACATATTTGCTCCCAAATTAACGCCCAACAAATTGAGTGATGATGTTAGACGGATGGAGTGCCCCGTGCTATGTCGGGTTCAGCAACGTTAACTTTTTTAGAGAAAACTGCCGCCTGGGTTTTTGTAGCGTTAAATTCCACTTGGTTACGGTCACCCCGAGATAGAATTTCTTCCAGGTCTTTATTAAGTTGAATGACTTCCTGCTGTCTGCGGATATTCGTCTGAGTAGCCGATGTCCGAGCGTTCAAAGTGAATGAAGAGATAAGCGTACTGTCATCTGCAAAGCTGTAGACTGGATTCTCGGTCTTTTCCAGCAGATCGTTAATGTAAATGAGAAAGAGAGTAGGAGACAGTATGGAGCCTTGGGGTACACCGGCGTTGATAGTGAAGGTGTTAGAAAGAAATCCGTCGACTGCCACTCGTAAAGAACGCTTTTTGAGGAAACATGAGAGCCACAAACAGAACCCTTCAGACATACCATAAGAACGCAGCTTAACCAACAGCCCATCGTGCCTAACACGGTCGAATGCCCTGGATATGTCAGGAGCAACCGCTCGAGATTCTCCAAAGTGTTCAATTGCGCTGCTCCAGACAGGTGTTACATAAGTCAGAAGATCTTCTGTTGATCTATTTTTACGAAAGTCATATTGGTGATCGCTAATAATGTTGAATCCTTCAAGATATTTTAGAAGATGCCGATTGATAGCCTTTTCCATGACTTTCGATATTATTGAAAGCAGTGCGATTGGTCGGTAGTTATTTGGCAAGGTCTTCTTGCCTTTTTAGGTATCGGCTGAACTGTAGCACATTTCCAGCAGGAAGGAACTATTCCCTTTCTGTAGGATAGGTTGAAAAGTCTACAGAAAACTGGTGTTAGTTCCCTCGCACAGTTCCTAAGAACTATGGCAGGTACTCCGTCAGGGCCAGAAGCCTTTCTGATGTCTAGCTTCATCAGTATACGCTTTATGATATGCTGTCTGAAGACAACATCGGGCATCCTTGACTGCACTATGGGAATAGTAGGTGGTGCTTTTCCTTGGAAATCGACAGTAGAATGCGAAGCAAAGAGTTCAGCCAACAAGTTCGCCTTCTCAACAGGTGTCGCTACATCAGAATTATCTGGCCGTATGCGTGGTGGCATGGTAGATTTGGTGAAATTTTGACTAACTGCCTTAGCGACCGACCAAAAGGACCTGGAATTTTCGGGACAAGCGAGAAGTTTGTTTCTAATCCGTTGATTGTGTACCTCCTTAGTGTCGTCGATAACCTCTTTGCATCTGTTCCTGGCACGAACAAATGTTTTACGATTTATGGTGTTAGGACTTTCATGCCATTGTCGGTATGCAAGGTGTTTAGAAGCAACAGATTCTTTGCATTTTTGGTCAAACCAAGGCTTGCCGTTGGGAGGGCATTTCTTCGAAAAAGGGATGTAAGATTATACAAGCAATTTTCTATCCAAAGCCAATAGTCACTACTTTTCCGCTAAATCTTAACTGCTACAAACGTGAATAAAAACTGTGAAAAATACTTGGCAGAATACAGAAGCAATCTAAACACTAAATAGCTAGTAAATAAAAATACGGAATAAGTTCGATATTATCGTTAAGTTTGAAAAATAGAAAAATTTGTTACTATTTAAGTCGATATATAAATATACTCGTAGGGACATAGATGAACATTTTTTTTCTCATACTGGTTAGTTCAGGTTACCCTATATTTTGGATCCTATTATAATTGTTTCGGTACCTTCGCCTAACAAATCAAATGTATAGACAAGTCATATATACCTTCTGCCAGTTTGGCCAGTATAAACTTTTTATGCATGAGCCGCATTTAAGTACGTAGACTTTTTTTGGTTTTTATTAGTTTTACATTTATTATTCTTAATTAGTTTACTTAACGTATTACTAGTTATTTTTAAACCTTTATTTTACAATTATTTGGAAACGTAAAAGTTTTGAATTTGTGCTGAGCATTATCTTTTATAACTGGATATGCTAAATTAAGCTATTAATTTAACATACTCAATTGTAAAAGATAATCATCATCACCATCATCATTGATTTGTTTGCATCCATAGTCGGATGTAAGCCTCCCCAAGTCTCCAGTGAGCTCTCTTGTTTGTTTTTGTATCCAATCGTGTTCCCCTAATTCTTTTATGTCGTCTGTCTATCTTGTCTGTGGTCTACCTCTGCATCTTTTATGTTCTCTAGGCCTCCATTCAACTATACACCATGTCCATCTGTTATCGTTTAGCCTTGCGATATGCCCCGCCCAATTCCACCTTAATATACATATTCGTTAAATGACATCTGTCCCTTTTGATCCTCTTCGTATCTCGATGTTAGGGATACGATCTTGGAATCTAGTATTTAGCATTCTCCTCTCCATTGCTCTTTGGGTTAGCTGGAGTTTATTTATTACACTTTTATTTAAAGCCCACGTTTCAGTGCCGTATGTTAATACCGGAGGTACATTATTGATCGAACACTCTGGCTTTTATTGAATTTGAGATGTCCAATTTAAATGTAGTTTGTGACCTTCCGAACCCAGACCAAGCTAACGAGATTCTTCTGTCTAAGTAACCCATTAAATTATTTTTTAATATTTCGTTTTTTTGTCCTAAATATATGAATGTTTGTACCTTTCCGATTTTTTCACCTTCTATTATTCAAATATTTGGTTTTGGAAAAGTTTATTTTTAGACTTATTCCTCCAGACTTGTTATTTACTTCCATCAACATTTCTTGTAATTCTTCTTCTGTGTTGACGATCAGTGACATCATCTCCGAACCTTAAATGATTTAACCGTTCATTGTCCATTAGTATTTCTTTATTTTCCCACTTTAACGATTTGAATATGTTCTGTAGAGTCAACGTGACCAGCTTTGGGGATATTGTCTAATTTGCTTTTTAAATTTTGATTTTATTTGTTTTTTCTTCAAGCATTATTTGCGATGTGGCGTTTTTATATATGTAATCAAGAAGAGTTGTGTATCTTTCGTCGACTCTGCTGTTACTTAAAGCGTTAAGGACTGCCAAATCTCTACCGAATCAAAAACTTTTTCATAGTCAACCATTGCTATCCGCAAGGACACTTTATATTCATTTACTTTTTCCACTAGTAATCTAATTGTTTGAAGATGGTCCAAAGTGCTGTATCTCCCTCTAAATCCCGCTTGTCCACTTGGTGGACAACTGTCTAATTTATTCGTTAATCTGTATGTTATGATTCTAGTGAGGATTTTGTATAGTAGCGGCACTATGGGCACTATAAAACATAATACTAAGCACAAATTCAAAACTTTTATATATACAAATAATATCACAAAAAAAGAGTTTCCAAAAAAGTGTCGAATTAAGTTTTAAAAATATTCTTTAAAACTAATAATGCGTTAAGTAAACCAATTAAGAATAACAATACTAAAACTAATAAAAACCAAAAATCGGGGGTCTACAAATTTAAATGCGGCTCATGTCCAAAAATTTATGTTGGCCAAACTGGCAGAAATTTTGAGAAACGTATTAAAGATCATAAAAGGTGTTACCTTAAAGGCAAATTTGATCTGAATAGTGATTCTAAATGAAAATGATATTTTAGAAAATAAATCTCATAAATTAAATCTTTTAGAAAGAGTGGAAATAAACAAATATAAAAACATATTTGATTTACTAAGTCAACAAATTAGTCTAAACATTTGTCCATTGTTAAACTTAAATTAATTTATGGTATCAATTATAGTTGAGGCACCATATTGGTAGGGGTAAATTAGGGTTTAATTATGTAATACTTAAGGTATATATCACTTCTTTATACATTTGATTTGCTAATTACCGATTATCTGACGAAGATACTGGGTACATACACAAACATAAGTGTCTATTTTAATTATTATAAATTTAATCGAACATATATTAGAGCATTATTTTTACTTAAATATAGCTTTAATTAAATAGAGTCGTTTAGTTAAACAGAGCCTACAGCTTTTAAGAAAATACGTGTTACTTTAAGAAAAAAGTCATTTGGCAACAGTGTTGTAAACTAATAACACGCGCCATAAATGAGAAATAAACAAAATTTTAAATGTGCCTGTACTGAGAAAAAAGTAGTTACTTGACCCAAAGAATCACTCATTTCAATATATTAAACTATTTTTATAACATCCTGTATATGATGAGTTTGAAGAAACATCTTGCAGGCATAGCAAGGAGAGCTTCTCAAAAGTTGGGAATATTATTTCGAACCAGAAAGCTTTACACTCCACAACAACTGTTAATTCTTTACAAAGCTCAAATTCGACCAACTATGGAATACTGCTCCCATGTTTGGGGCTCCGCTCCCAAACATACACTGCATTTGTTGGATTCTATTCAGAGAAGAGCTGCTCGTTTGATTGGAGTCCCGGAACTGACCGGCGGGCTTGATTCGCTGGAACATCGAAGAACGGTTGGCGACTTGAGCCTATTCTACAAGTATTTTCATGGAAAGTGTTCGAAGGATGTGGCCCGCTTAATTCCTCCCAGAGCGGTGCATGTTAGAAGTACACGTCGCGCTAATACTTCACATCCGTATAAGGTTCAGCTTGTTACTCCTCGTACAACGCTTTTCAAGCAGTCTTTTATATGGAGAACATCATCCCTTTGGAATAATTTGCCCAGGACTGTGTTTTCCACCGAGTACAATTTACAGCGATTCAGGAACAACGTGAATCGCTTTTTTTCCGCACACGTGTCGCTCCTGTAGCGCTTTAGGGACTTCTTCCCTGCAGCACGAGTGCTAGACCCATAAAAAAAAGGATAACCCTAGAGATTAGTTAAAATAATATATAATGTGCCTGGCTTGTTTCTTACACTTTTAGCTAACACATGTAAGGGAATTATATTTTGTTTAATGGAAACACCCTTTTTATAATTAATAAGTTTCACAGCAATTAATTTCCGAAAATTTGGAGAGTTTAAACAAAATTTACTGAATGGTCCATTAAATATGTTTCTAGTTAGCAAAACACCAGCAATATTTAACGCAGACACAGTTTGTACGCAACAACCAACCAAAGAGCAAACCGAAAATACCGCAGATTAATTATTTCGCCGACACAACTAATAACACGGCTATAATTTACCACGGGTTTAAAGCGGCAATTGATTAAGTTGCTACATAGTATGGCACTCTAATTGACAATTTTAACATAATATACTGTTTTATTCTTTAAACTCAAAAATCTGTGTTAATTGTCGTTCATGTTTCTTCAGTTTCAATTTAAAATTAAATAGTAAGACAATAAAATTACTTATTTATTTGAAAAGTTTCAATATATCTTTTCGAATTTTGCAGCATCGGAAACTATTTCCAATTCAATAATCAAGCAAAGAGACGGTCTTGCCACGAGTTCTTCACTTAGTCCTTTGCTAGCAGAAATTTTTATGTCAGAACTGGAAAAAAAATTTCTAAAAACTCAACATGCAATAAATATTCTCTTTTGGTTTAGATATGTGGACGATATCTTAGTATGTTTGCAGGGAAATGATATTAAACTAAATTCTGCTTTAAATCATCTGAATGGAGGAAAAAAAAGGAAACAGATATTAAAATAAATTTCTTAGATACTACAATTTCAAAGAATAGAAATAGATTAGATATTTCCCGTAAACCAACCTTTTCTGATGTCACCATCCCTGCAGACTGAATACAGCCTAACTTCCATAAACTGTGTCCCTCTTAGTAAAAATAATTAAAAAAAAAACTCGACACAATCAAAAATATAGCACCCAATAACGGCTTCCAACCTACAATAATTAATACCCTAATAAGCCATAAACAAAAATTTATCCCATAAAAGAATCCCAAGAAAGAAAAAATTATACTTCTGACATATTTTGGTCCCATCTCAGATAAAATATCTCAATTTCTCACAGCCGATAAAACAAGAATAGCTTTAAAACTCGCTCAAAAATTATCCAATATATTTTTCAATGCTAAAGATAAAACTAATAAACATAAATCAGGAGTTTATAAACTTAAATATCAAGAGTACAATAGCTGTTACGTAGGCCAAACAGGACGGAACTTCAAAACAAGATTCGCAGAACATAATGCTTCTTATAGGTTAAAAAATGAAAAATTACGCTTTGCTAAGCATTTTTTAGAAACTGACTACCCATTTCCTATTATTAATTATTTATCAACACTCCATACGGCACCTAAAGGGGCAAAACTTAATTGCTTAGAATCAATAGAAATTTACAGACATTCAAAGAACCATAATATACATTTACTAAATATTGAGATAGACTTCGGAAATTCCGTCCTTTACCAACTTTTATAGCACCTAAGACACCCACATCTTTTCATTATATAAAAATAAACTACAAGAAATCTTTTTTAGTCTTAGTTAAGTGTTTGAAAATGTAGTTGCACTACAAAATCGCGATTACGCATTTGTAAATCTTTACAAAAATATATTTAGTGTCAGTTAACTAAGTAAATAAGCAATTTTATTGTTAAAATGTACTATCGTAAAATAACGGACCAATTAACCAACTCTTTAAATATTAAAAGTCAGTCAGACCTGAATTGAATTGAAACTAAAAAAATTATTGAAATTTAGTTCACCCAGGCATTGATAATTATTAATTAGTTGAAGAAAAAAGTATATTAATAGTCTATAAATGTGATAACGGTCTTCATAAGAGTAAGGTAAAGGAGCAGGAACTCCCCTCAGGAATGATTTGAATGAGTATCTTATAGAAGTATAAGATATAGAAAAACCACCAAAAATGGACATTATCTCAGAACTGGACTCTTTTTGGTCAAAATGACTATCAAATTAGTAATCAGCAATCTAGAAAACATACAAATTCCGTACATTATATCAATATAAATATTTTTTATTCCAGATAAATCCAGAAAAACCAACAAAAATTACCGAAATGGCCGAAAATGGACATTATCTCAAAACTGCACCGCTTTTAGCCAAAATGAAATTCGTAATCAGTGACCCAAAAAACATACATTTACATTATAGAATTCCAGGCTAGACCCCCCTCTAGACAACAGACTGGGAATATTTCATAATGAAAAAATAACCTTTCAAATAAATTTCCTTTTTTAAATAGGTCGTGAAAGATTGGTTCGTATTTGCAAAGATCATTTTAAAAAATAAATCTCTGAAATGGGTTGAGACATGAAGGCTCTAGAGGGTTTTGAGACTACACAGTGCGAAAAGTCCCAGTGTGAGGCGCTCCTGTTCGAAATATTTTAGTTCTTTGGTATTTCGAGTAACAGAAGTATTTTGCAGTGCAACTCAGGGGACATTAGATGGGCTCTCTGTAACATTTAAGATCAGTCTAATCACCTAAATGATCCTTTCGGTGATCTAAGAAAGTCGTTTTCTGAAAAATTGATTGTGATTCGTTTTTGGGACTGCCACGGAATTTTATTTATTGAATATATAAAAAAAGTTCCACAATTAATGAAGAAGATTACAGAAGGACGATCCGAAACCAAATTTTTTTGTGTACAACTACAGGATCCACAATTACCCAAACCTCTGAATTTACAGAGTTATAACATCAACCCTATAGCCCTGATTTATTGTCCTGGGACTTCTTTTTGTTCAAGCATTGAAGAAAGACCTGGCCGAAAATTTTCCTGAGGTGATGTTTTTTTTTTATGGGTCTAGCACACGTGCTGCAGGGAAGTCCCAGAAGCGATTCACGTTGTTCTTGAATAGCTGTAAATTGTACTCGGTGGGAAACACAGTCCTGGGTAAGCCATTCCAAAGGGATGATGTTCTCCATATAAAAGACTGCTTGAAAAGCGTTGTACGAGGAGTAACAAACTGAACCTCATACGGATGTGAAGTATCAGCACGACGCGACGTGTACTTCTAACATGCACCGCTCTGGGAGGAATTAAGCGGGCTGCATCCTTCGAACAGTCTCCATGAAAATACTTGTAGAATAGACTCAAGTCGCCGATGTTCCAGCGAATCAATGTTTGAAAACTGTTGTCTCGTTTTTTGAGGCAAGACAATTTTTTTCCGGATAGAACGAAGCAACTTACTATTAAGTGTACTAATGTAGACGATGATTATATAGGAAAATAATTTTGTTTAAATTTTTTTCTTTATAGCATGGTCGCCCTAGTATCATCATTAGTCCAGAAAGAGCAAATTATTAAGCTTGCAATAGTATGTACTTAATTTTGTCGTATCTTTCTTCGATGGCAAAATAAGGAACGTTAGTTTTATGTCTTTTAAGAGCTTGAGAAAAATACTAAGGAATTAACTGTAACGTTTCTTTTGATAAAAGTAATTAATTAGTAGTTTGTACTTTGACTCATTATTTTAGTTATTTTTGGCTTAGTGCGAATCTTTTGAGTTACTCTTCTTTTTACTAAATCTTATTTTAACTTCACTGCAAACATATCAAAAAAAATATAACGAGTACGAGAGAAAACGTTATAACAATACCCACTCATTTCTCAATGTAAACAAAATTTAATAAATATCAAATGGACAAAGCTCTATTGTAATTTAATTTTAAACATAAAACTAAGAGCAAGGTATCATTATCAGCCTAGATTTAAGGGACGCCCAGGAAGGGTATATTATTAAGCTGTTGAAGGATATACTAAGAGGTAGTTGGTAATTTTGTTTTACCTCCCTTCGATATGAAAATAAGGAACATTTATTTTCAGTCTATTATGAATAGGAAGATATTTTAATAATTATTTTGGATGGAAATTGGAGTAGAAAGCTTTTTTTATTATTTAGTATTACTCGAATAAAGGCTGGAACAAGAAATTTGAATCTTGTAACATTATATATAAATATATATATATATATATATATATATATATATATATATATATATATATATATATATATATATATATATATATATATATATATATATATATATATATATATATATATATATATATATATATATATATATATCAGGTCTGGGAAAAAGTTCGTGGCGGTTTTTTAGTAAAATTCAACTGGTTTTCTTATAGTGTGAAAATGAATTTATTTAAACCAAATATACTCCATTATTATCGACAATGTTTCGCCATTTTTCGGGTAGAGCCATGATGCCATCGGTGAAGAACTTCTGTGGTTTCTGGTTGAAAAACTGAATCAAGTGGTTTTCACAGGCTTCTTTTGAAAGCAGTTGAATTCCATTGAGAGACTTCTGTAGAGATCGAAACAAGTGATAGTCAGAGGGTGCTATGTCTAGACTATACGGTAGATGCATCAAAACTTCCCAACCAAGCTCTCGTGGTCGGGCGTTGTCACGATGGAAGACAACACCTCTCCTATTAATCAATTCGGGCCGTTTTCTTTCAATTGCCTGGCGTAATTTCTCTAGTTGTCCACAGTAGAGTTGAGAATCAATCCTCTGACTAACTGGAAGTAAATCATGGTGGACGATTTCCTTCCAGTCCCACCACACACACACGGCATCACCTTTTTCGGCGTTAATCCTGGCTTCGCGAACACTTGTGTCGGCTCACTATCCCTTGTCCACTATCTTTTACGCTGCGATTGTCGTACGTGGTCCATTTTTCATCACCGGTTATGACACGTTGCAGAAATAGCTCGATTTCGTTGCGTTTTAGCAGAGTATCGCAGATGTTAATTCGGTCTATTAGGTTTTTCGCGCTCAACTTATGAGGAACCCATATATCGAGCTTCTTTTTGTAGCCAGCTTTGTGTAAATGGTTCAGAACCGTTTTATGGTCAATGCCTAGCAACCAATATCGACACTGCTGATATGCTTATCTTGCTGGTCTTTTTCAAGAATTTCATCAGCTTTTTCAGTCATTGGACGACCAGAGCGTGACTCATTTTTCACATCAAAATTACCAGAACGAAAGCGAGCGAACCATTTCCGCGCAGCAGATTTTGATAAAGTGCCTTCACCGTACACAGCACAAATTTTTTCACAAGCCTGCGCAGCGTTCTTCCCTTTGTCGTAATAATATTGTAAAATATAGCGCAATTTTTCATTACTTTTCTCCACTTTCAAACGCAAACAACTTTCCAACCACTGCACCAATTTCGATGTTTATATACTCAAAGTAACGCCCGAAGTGTCACCTGTCCAACGAGCGTTTAGTGGTGTCGCTGCGATCTATGTTTCTTGAGTTATTTACAATTGACGCCATCTATCGGGAAAAACGCCACGAACTTTTTCCCAGACCTAATATATATATATATATATATATATATATATATATATATATATATATATATATATATATATATATATATGTTGTAACATTCATTTTTTCCTAGAGTTTAAGATCATGTTACGACACTGTTTTTCTCCCTATAATTTATATTTTATTACATTTTATATTTATTACAGTGATTTCAATTTTTGAGCAGTGTAGCTTAAAACAGTGTTTTAAATTTTTGAGCAGTTTAATTTAAACCGGCAGTGTGTAACGCGTGTTGCCGTAGTTTGTATTAATTTTTCGCCCGGAAGTGAGCCATTTTAAAGACGTCACTTTAAGAAAGGGACAAAGATATTTAAGTGGCCAGATGGAATTTTTGAAGGGCTTTTTTCCACCATGAAGCAGTAGTGGCTTTTTAGACTGTGAAGCTGTAGTGGCTTTCTTCTCCAGCACCCCAGAGAGTGTTTTTTTTTCTCAGTAATGTAGTAGTGCAGTAACGGTTTCTAACTCTCAAGTTTAAGGCCTTTTTCCTTTCTTGAAATATCCTGCTCATCCTCAGGCATTTCGGGTCAAAAAGTGTTTAGCAACCCAAATGAAACTAGGATGGTAATGGCTGAGACAATATTTTTATGAGGATCTCACCACGAGAGGCCGAGTAACTTATGGAAAACCCACGAGGAAAAACCACAATTCGTAAGTCATAAGCACAGTCTAAAAATCTCACTTCCTGTCTACAAGTGCGTTTCTATCGACTACTGTACATGTGTAATTCGCGAAGTTAATTTCAAAAACTTTTAATATCGAGTTTTATCAAGCCTTTTATTAGAAACCCTACTCTAAGGACTCTATGCCATAGTGTACACTCTTTTAGCTTAAGGGGTTTTTATTCAGTAGAAGTAATTTTTAAGAGTGTAATAATGTTAGAAATTTTTATTTTGTTGATAATATATCATTCTATATTTAAATTTAGTGTTTCACTAAACTCTTTCTTTTAGGACGCAACGGTTGTACGTAAATTAATTTTATTTCAACAACTAACTAACTCTTAAGTATTTTTTCATTTTTTGAGCTGAACTTTGATTCTTTTATTCTAAAATGAATGGTGCCCAAACAGTAAAATCAAATTTTAAACAATTATAGAGATTATTTTCAAAAGGCGTACAAAAATTACCTCGATCTCCATGTACTCTACCAGAAAAAAAACGAGCTAGCTTATATCTAGTTTTTCATCAGTATCATCAGTATTAATATCCACTCAATTCATTCTCAAAAATTAAGATATACATAAGGGGCAAATAACGGCTTCTATTTAATAAATAAAATATTTATTAAAACTAAAAAAAGTCAAGACGTTTCAATGTGTATATATATATATATATATATATATATATATATATATATATATATATATATATATATATATATATATATATATATATATATACATATAGAACATTGTAATAAAGATAGCACACGGAACAAGTGGAACTTCTCTTTAAAGAACAACATAACATATCTTTACAAACTTTTAGAATATTGTTTGTGAAAGTATAAAATGGTAATTCATTTCACGTTCGTATTAGAAAGATTTTTCAAAAATTCTAAAAATGTTGAGTTTATATAAAGCTTTAACTGAAAAAAAAAACAAACCAAAATTGTTTGACCAAAAATATAGAAATTAGTCAAAATATATTTCTGTTTAGTTCCAGATCACTCAACTTACAAATCAGATGAATTTAACATATGATACTATTTTGTAGACAGACTAGTACACACTCTGTGTATAATATAGAAAACTCAAAAAGGGCTGTAAAGTTATATTTGTGAAGTTACACAAAACATACAGTTTTAGTACCGATCTAGGTGAAACACATACAGAATAAACCCTAGCTTTACAAAATTTTGGTCCATTCTTTATGAAAATTAATTGATTATAAATTAATATACATTTACTACGTAAAAGTCCAGAATATTCTCTCTATATACTCTGCTATTCTGCTCCCATATTACATAGAGTATTATTATAGAGTATTCTATGTAAACCTCAACCAAATCGTATAATCTGCACAAAGTTTTTAAATATTCTTTTCTAGTCGCAAATCAAGTAAAATAACCAGACTTTATGAAGTTTTGGAGAATTTATACTAATAAATCAGGCGATATCAATATAAATCAGGCGATATCAATTTCTGTACCATTACATGGGTCAATCAGTAATTCTTAAAAGGAATATTATTACTCAGTAATCAGAGTCAATGAAGTGAAGATTTCTCGACTTCAGCATACTTGTATACAAGAAAAATAAGATTATATTTTCACCTAATCAGTCTTTACAAATACAGGTTAACCAAAATAATCCACAAGGAAGACCGAAACGACCGCAACTTTTTTTTTCTATTTTCCTCGACACAGCTAATATCAAAGGCCTAAAGCTTCAAATCCTCCGCAGGCTAAAGGGGCGCCCAAAAAAGTGGTTCGTTAGGTTTCTTTACAACATGGTCTTGTAATCGGTAATTTTGCTATTCCACGCACTGATGTGAATTTAGATTTTTTTTCCCTAAATCATTAATAAAAGGACGAAAGTTACTGGCTTTAAATGGATTATCGATTCTTCCAAAAAAACGAGTGGAATTTAAATGAGTAAATCGTCGTTGCTTGATAATTTTAAAGAGAAAATTGCTTTTATATATTTAGTCATTAATTTTATTTAAGAATTATTTTTTACTTGGCTGCGTATGCAAGAAAATTAATGTTTTTCACCCTTACGCCAAAAATAAAGTATTGTTTAATCTATCATGGAGTTTAAAGCATAGGAAAGGTCTGGTTGTGAACAGCAGGCATTTTTTAAGACACATAAAAAAAAAAAACGGCCCAGTCGGACTTACGCAAGTAGTGTTCCATACCGTGATTGCTTTAAAAATAAAAATTTTTGTTACGGAGCAATAAAAAGTTCTATGACTTCACAAAACACAACCTAAATGAGTTTTCAAAAATCAATATCTGCGATTCGGAAACAAACTTTTATATGATGGCTAAAAATCTTTCTATGACTTGAACTTCTATATCATTAGAAAAATTGCAAAACACATCTAGTATCTTATATCATTTGTATACGAGGGCCGCCTTTTAAGATTTTACAAACGATCCCTAGATGGCGCTACTGAAATGAGATATTACCATTACTGTAGCTTATATACAGTGAGCGTTTAGAAAAAACAGTTTTGGGAACAAATGGAAATTTCACCTGAAGGTTTTCGTTGGATGATTTTAGTAAAGGCCTAACTCAACAATTGGTAATGAATCCCCATCAGAAAAGACTGTGTACAATTGATTTGCAGAATTTCGTCATGATCGTGCTTAGGTCAACGATGAATTTCGTGAAGGTCGACCAAAATCGGTTGTTGGTCCAAAATACATCGATACTGTGCGCAACGTGAATGAAGAGGATCGGCATGTGACTTACTGTGAGACAGAGGCATCTTTAGGCATATTGAATACTGGAGTACATTCGATTTGACTTGAACATTTGGCTGTGTAAAAGACCTGTTCCCGTCGAATTCCGCATAATTTGACCGAAACTCAAAAATAGGCTCGTGTCAATTGGTGTAAGGAAATTCTCAAAAAGTTCGACCAAGGACATGCAAAATCCGTATGTTCTTCTTCTTCACGGGCCTTGTCTGTTGAGAATGTTGGCTATTAACATGGCTAATCTGATTTTATTTGTGGCAGATCTGACCAGCAGGGTAGATGACACCCCGTACCAATGGCGCAAGTTCTGGAACCAAGATTGTCTTCTTTTCCCGGGTCCCCTCCTGCTGTCTATCTTCCCTTGAATTATTAAGAAGTATCCGATGTTTACTGTGCCATAAGAGGTATTCCAGCTTTCTTCTCTTAATAGTTATTCTTACCTCTCTTTCCTTACCGATCTGACGCAGTACCTCCTCGTTAGTGATGTGGTTCGTCTAAGAGATTCGTAGGATGTGTCTGTACGCTCACATTTTAAAGGCCTCAACCTTTTTTATGAGCGTTTCAATTTCGGTCATTGTCCACGCTTCTACTCCGTACAACAGTACTGGAAATATATAATATTGGAGCAGTTTGATTTTAAGAAGTAGGGTTATACTGTTGGAGATAAAAATGCTCTTCATATTATTAAACGATACTCTCGCTCTTTCTATTCTCACACGTATTTCTGTTGCCTGGTCCTGCCATTCTGAGTTAATTCTTGTTCCCAAATAGGTGTAAGATACTACGTGTTCAATTCTCTGGTCGTCTAGTATTAATTGCCTTGCTGGTTGTTGGTTTTTACTTATAAGCATCCATTTGGTTTTCGCGAGGTTTAGGCTTAGCCCATAATTTTCACTTGTTCTTTGTAACCATTCCACCAGGCTATTTAGCTCATCTATGCTGCTAGCGAGTACTACAGTATCTTTAGCATATCTTATGTTATTAAGTGTTTCTCCATTTACCTTTATGCTTTCAGTACTTTCTTCCAGCGCTATCTTGAGTACCTCCTCGGAGTAGATGTTAAAGAGGAGGGAGACAAAATGCAACTCTGGCACATACTTTTCTTGATATCAATATTCTTTGTTAACGCAGACCCTACTTTCACTCTAGCCGACTGTCTCTAGTAGAGTTTTGCTATAGTCCAGATGTTTCTGGAATCGCTTTCGGTCTGTTGGAGTATTTCTAGTAGTTGATTGTGCTTAACGGTATCCGAAGCTTTAGTGTAATCTATGAAACATAGATATACATCCTTATTCATGTCTCTATAGCGCTGAATAAGAACCTGTAAGCTGAAGAGCGCTTCTCTTATGCCAAGGGCATTTCGAAATCCGAATAGTGTATCCCCGATGTTTTCTTCATATTTTTTGCAAATTCTATTGTATATAATCTTGGTCAGTGCCTTGGTGATGTAGTTAATCAGGCTTATCATTCGGGGTTTATCACAATATTTTGCGTTCATATACAACATCGTGACAGGAGACGAAACTTGGGTATATTCGTATGAGCCGGAAATTACGCAACAATCAACTGTTTGGGTGTTTCAAGATGAACCGAATTCAACAAAAGTGGTTTGTTTGCGAAGCACTTCCAGGAAAATAATCGCTTGTTTTTTTGGTTATACTGAACATGTTGCCACTATTGCTTTAAAGGATCGAAGAATAGTTAATGTTGAATGGTATACAACAATTTGTTTGCCAGAAGTCATCGATGAAATCAGAAAAAAGAACCGAAAACGTAGCATCGTTCTTCATCAGGACAAAGTCAGCTCTCACACAGCACGTGAAACAATTGATTATTTGGCGGATAAAAACATTGAATTAATGTCCGAGTGCCCGTATTCACCTGATTTGTCGCCTAACGACTTGTTTTTGTTTCCGAATGTCAAAAAAAAAAAAATGAGTGGACAGCGATTTTCATCACCTAAAGAAGCTGTTAAATCCTTCCAAAATCATGTTTTTGAGGTACCAATTAGTGGCAAAAATGTTTCGAGAATTGGTTCAAACAGATGCAAAAGTTTATAAATCTTAAAAGCCAATATTGTGAGAGACAATAAAACTATTTGTACTAAAAAAGTTTTTTTCTTTCATTGTTTTTATAAAAACTTAACAGGTAGCCCTTGTAAACCTAATGCTAGTCAAATAGATGGACAGACTAGTATTAACACATTCCAAAAATTTTATGTTAAAACCTCCCACAATAATTATCTTATATCCTTGCTATGCATGTGTGTTTATACTTTTATCGATATGGAGACTTGTATACAAATACGAAACATACCAGGTGTACAAGTATGAAATGCAGATTTCAGATGGTACACCAATGCAGTTTGTACTATAAAGATTTGACACTGCGCCATTTTGTTGTGTTATCAACAAGTGTCAGACGCGCACGAGTGATCAATTGGAAAAGTGTGTGCATAGTGTTGTGTTCAATATGTCGAAATTTATACCGAACAAAGAGCATTCGCGGACAGCATTAATTTTTTCATTTGAAGAAAACTGCTTTTGAATCATACCGATTACTTCGAGAAGCTTATGGTGAACATGCTCCATCGCAAGATACGTGTAAACGATGATTTCGGCGTTTCAAAAGTGGTGACATCGATGTTGCAGACAAGGAACGTGGAAAACCGCCAAAAAAATACGAAGATGTGGAGTTGCAAGCATTTTTGGACGAAGATGATTCGCAAACACAAAAACAACTCGCCGAGCAATTGGGCGTTAGTCAACAAGCTGTTTCCAATCGGCTACGAGAGATGAGAAAGATTCAGAAGACCGGTAGATGGGTACCATATGAGTTGAACGACAGGCAAATGGAAAAGTGCAAAAACACGTGTGACATTTTGCTCTTTCGGTACAAAAGAAAGTCGTTTTTGCATCGTATAGTTACAGGGGATAAAAAGTGGATTTATTTTGAGAATCCTGGGTAGACCCAGGCGCACCATTCACATCGACAGCAAGACCGAATCGCTTTGGCAGGAAGACGATGCTGGGGAAACGGTTAATACTAAACGTTACCAACAACAGTTGACTGACCTGAACAGTTCACTGCTTGAAAAAAGGCCAGAATACCGAAAGAGGCAACACAAAGTCATTTTTCTTCATGACAATGCTCTATCACATACGGTAAAACCAGTTTGCGACACGTTGGAAGCACTCAGCTGGGAAGTTCTACCCCATGCGGCTTACTCACCAGACTTGGCTCCTTCCGATTACCACTTGTTTGGATCGATGGGTCACGCACTTGCTGAGCGGCGCTTTTGTTCGTACGAAGATGTGAAAAAATGGCTCGTTGAATGATTCGCAGCAAAAGGGGAAGATTTTTACACATATTCACGTATTGCCCGAAAGATGAGAGAACGCGTCCAGGTTCTTCGAATGAGTTGTATGTCCATCAAGCAGAAGTAACACTTTATTTTCATAGGTTGTTTTTACGACGCTTATAAAATGTTTCATTCATTTTACAAGTTCTACCTTTTACAGTTTGTGTTAATATAGCCAGTGCCTGGAATGGTGACAACACTCTCAGAAGGTGTGCCACTCCCCAATTCAAGATTTTATCACATTCTTTTGAATATTTAATCTTAAAACTTTTTGCGTTTTTTTCTAAATGGTGGAAAATCCACTTTCATCACCGTTAAATATAGTAAACGAAACTTTATTCTTCTGCGATTTTTTTAAAGTGCCCTACTCTCCCTACTTGAAAACAACGGGAAGGGATATATTTACTCTCGCGCCTTACGAAGGCCAAGGTCTATCTTTCACGGGCAATTTTACAAATATTTGGTAAAAAGGAGTTTTGCCCCTTTTTTAATTTTTCAAAATTTTCGAAAAAAAAAAATTATTGAATGTGGTTCTACATGGCCCTACTAGTCACCCATTTCATATATGTAATGAATTTCATAACAGCCTATATATATATATATATATATATATATATATATATATATATATATATATGTATATATATATATATATATATATATATATATATATATATACATATATATATATATATATATATATATATATATATATATATATATATATATATATATATATAGGCTGTTATGAAATTCATTACATATATGAAATGGGTGACTAGTAGGGCCATGTAGAACCACATTCAATAATTTTTTTTTTTCGAAAATTTTTGAAAAATTAAAAAAGGGGGCAAAACTCCTTTTTACCAAATATTTGTAAAATTGCCCGTGAAAGATAGACCTTGGCCTTCGTAAGGCGCGAGAGTAAATATATCCCTTCCCGTTGTTTTCAAGAATTTATATATATATATATATATATATATATATATATATATATGTATATATATATATATATATATATATATATATATATATATATATATATATATATATATATATATATATATATATATATATATATATATATATATATATATATATATATATGTATATAGATATATATATATATATATATATATATATATATATATATATATATATATATATATATATATATTAATATTAATATATGGTTGCATGAACCCAATTCATATTGGATTCACAATTCATGCTTATTCCATTACACCATTTATAATAAATTATTGATACTATACTACTTTAATGATAACACAGGACCACAAAAAAAATTTTGTAGTTGAAAGGTGAGATACCGTACCATATGTTTTTTGGTGTACTAAAAACCAATCCGAGGTTAAAATTGACTCATCGCCCAAGGGTTTTGAAATAACCTCAAAAAATACCTCGAAAAGAATCGAAAATACTTTTACGAATAAATTAAAAATGTAAATGAGCCAACCACCATATCTATACGTATTTTGGGTTGCTGAAACTGAATCCAAGGTCAGAATTCACCCATTACGTTAGCATTTTGATATAACCTCAAAAGCAGCTCAAAAATGGTCAACAATATGTCTGTATATAAATTAAAAAATTAAATGAACAAACCACCATATCAATAGATATTTTGGGATGCTTAAACAGAATATGCCAAAAGAATTGACGTATTAGGTCAAGATATTTCATTCACAGGTTGCTGAATTAAGATGAGTCCTCTCGCTTTTCACCCATTGGCTTTATTAAAGTGATTTTCCGATGGTGGAAGGCGCGAGGACTCATTTGAATAAAGTACCCCGATGATAATAGGCGAGGAGACTCACTTTAATGAAGCACCCCGAGGGTGAGAGGTGATGGGAATTACCTTAATAAAGTATATCGTGGGTGAGAGGCGATGGGACTCACTTTAATGAAGCACCTTGAGGGTGAGCGATGAAACAATAATCCATCATCCTGTGAATGAAAGGACTGGACTAATAGGTCGATTCTGTTGACATATTTGTTTTCAGCGACCCAAAATACGTAAAGATCTGCTCGTTTTTTTTTTTTTTATTAAATTATGTTATAGTTATAGTTTAACGTTCTTGATGTAAATTTCTTCTGTTAGGTTATGCTAGGTTTAGAGTTCTTGGTGTAACATTCTTAGTGTAAGATTCTTACATTAACTTATGTTAGGTTTAGAGTTCTTGGTGTAAGTTTCTTGCATTAGCCTATGTTAGGTTTAAATTTCTTGGTGTAAGTTTTTTGCATTATGCTATGTTAGGTTTAGACTTTTTGGTGTACAGTTCTTGCATTAGGTTATGTTGAGATTAGAATTCTGGTTGTTAAGTCTTTCCATTAGGGAGAGAGGCGAAGGGACTCACTTTTACCCAGCATCGCGAGGATGATGTGCGAGGGGAATCACTTTAATAAAGCGTCCAGTGGGCGAGAAGCTAGGGGACGCACCTTAATCCAACGACCTGTGAATGTAATGACTGGACTTAATGAGGTTATGTCAAGATTTTAACTTAAGGTAATTTCTTTTAGCATATTCGGTTTAAGCACCCCATACGTTTGCAAATAAATTAAAAAAGTAAATGAACGGACCACCATATATATATATATATATATATATATATATATATATATATATATATATATATATATATATATATATATATATATATATATATATATATATATATATATATATATATATATATATATATATATGTATTTTAATTTATTTACAAACGTATTTTGACCACTTTTGAGATGTTTTTTGAGGTTATGTCAAAATGCTGACATGATGGGTGAATTCTGACCTTAGATTCGATTTTAGCCCCCAAATAACTTATAAATATGGTGGATGGTCCTTTTACAATTTCCGTTTATTTGTAAAAGTAATTTTGTGCATTTCCGAGGTGTTTCTTGAGGTTATTTCAAAATCTTGGGGTGATGAGTCAATTCTGACCTCGGATTCGTATCCACTACATCAGAAAACATGTGGTGTGGTGTCTCACCTTTCAGCTATTCCTGGAACTGAAGTTACGTTCTGCTCTAAGCAAATTTGAACTTATTTATGGGACGTAACGAAAAATTTTTTTACACCAAACAAACTTACACAGATTGAATGAACTGGATTTATTGTAATTTCAAATGTTATAAACCGAATTAGAAATTTTCTATAGGCATTATACTTCCCTATCCAATATTTTCATTGTGTTCGAACGAAAACTGCTAAACAATTTTAACGATTTCGTGTAACAAATGTCGAACAAGGGTCACAGCAAATGATAAAATAGTGCTAGTTGCTTTGGTCTCGGATTCCGGCTCACGTTCGGCTATTTTGGCCACGTACTCGCTTTATATAATATGTCGTGCGCAGATTTCATAACTGACTCCTTTAAGTAATTTATTTTCTTCAAGAGAAAATACAAAAGTGGAGGTTTTCAGCTCCTGTTTCTGAAAAAGAATTGTTTTTTGTAGTTCATATTAAACTTTTTTTGGTTAAAGCAGCTTGTAAGGTATACTATAATGTGAAAATATTCTTATTTAAAAACATTCTTATTTAAATTACTGCAGCTGCAGTAGCCGCACTGTATAACTAGCAATAAAAACACAAATATCCCTGTAGATGATGATTATTTATACATAGCTACATTGTGCTGAATAATGAGGTGGTTCAAAAAGGCTTCAGAAAAATATAAACGATTGAATATTTCAAAAAAAATCTTTATTATTTTTCAACGTGATATCCGACTTCTATTTGAATAAAATCTTGTTTCATAAGCAATTGTGCTGCTACCATTTCAGAGGAGTGACTTGTGAATTGTTGTGTTGAAAAATGGCTCTTTTGTAGGCCCATCGTAGGGGTTTGATTTCGTAGCTAAGTACAATAACGATAAATAAGGCACCTGTAATAATTTTATCCTTTTCCATTTAGTCTCTTGCAGACAGCATTGATCATTTACAGAATAACTATCTAAGTGTCGAAATTACCCTCCTAGGCGACTTTAGCGTCTATAACATTAACTGGCTTAAATATTTAAATACCATTAACTCAATTTATCGATGAACCAACACGGACTCCTGATCATGGCCGAAAGTTCGCCAGTCTTCTTGGAGTGTTAACCACTAAATCAGAGGTTTACACCGTAAATCGGCCATTAGGTTCTTTCGACTATAAGCTTTCGACCTCGAGTATTCTACCAATAGATGACAGACAGGCGAATAAACCGCCCAAGCCTGTAGCGCTTTAACGATTTTCCTACAACGCATGTGCTGTGACCAAAAAGAATCACATAGTTACTTATTTAGTACTACCCGATTGCTTCTATACCAAAATCCAAAAAATAAACACTTATGGAATTATTTCGGTGTGTGTATGTTACAGCCGATTTTCTCTAGAACTATTTGACACGAAAGGTTGAAATGTCTCATAAATATAGGAATTGTGGACTTCGAAAAGGCTTTTGATTCTGTAAATCAGCAGAGACTTTTGGAAGCGCTTGCTGAGTGTCGTATTGACCATCGATATTCCAATGCCAACGCTCATGTTAAAACACAAACTAATTAATCCACCAGCAAATTTCGAATCGAAAGAGAAGTGTGGCAGGGTGATACGCTCTCACCCAAGCTTTTCGTAACACTTCTAGAAAGTATTCTCAAATCAATAAACTGGGAAAGAACGGGACTTAACATTGACGGTGAAAAGTTAAATCACCTGTGTTTCCCCGATGACATTGTCTTAATAACAGACAAAATACAAGAACCACAGACTATGCTACACATGCTTCAGGAAAGGTTGGTCCAAAAATCAATCTATCCAAGACCCAGTTTATGATAAATGTTGTATTAAGCGCCACTGTAAAACCGAATAACGTAGAGGTAGAGCAACTGCACCAATATAAATACCTCTCTCCTGGGCTGCATATGGCAAACTGGCTTATGTATTCAAATCTAACCTTCCTATGTGTTTAAGAAGAAAAGTATTTGACAGATGCATACTCCCCGTTCTTACGTATGAAGCCGATATTCTTACAATGACGAAGAAAAACATCAATATAATATGCGCCATGCAACGAATGTTAGACGTTACTCTTAGAGATTACATCCCAAATCACATTATCAAGAAGAGAACGGGGTACAAGACGCAGTCAAATTCATCTTAAATTGAACTGGCCTGGACATGTTGCTAGATTTAAGGATCGGCGATGGAAAAAGAGAATCATAGAAAGGCGACCAAGAGTCGAAGCCTATGGGAGTAGAGGTAGACCACCAAGTCGGTTGACTGATGATTTGAAAAGAGTGGCTTGAAATTGGTTACAAGCTGCCCAGAACAGAAAAAAGTGGCAAGACTTGAGGGAGGTTTTCGTCCAGCAGTGGACAGAATAAACTAATGATGATGATGATAATGAGAGAAATTGATGGCCCAATCGCAGCCGTGTAGTTTTAAAAGTTATATTTTGATTTTAGGGGTTAGTTTTGGGGGGTAAAATAGGAAGTGAAGAAAGTATATATTTTTAAAGTCATCGAGTGGGATGTCAAATGAAAGCTTGTGAAATCGAAAATATATATGATGTAATACTCACGCAAACTTTTTTTTGTATTACCAGGTGTACAAGTATGAAATGCGGATTTTTTTTCTAAAAAACATATTAAATTCGGAAGAATGATAAAAAGTGCTTTACTCAAAGTATGCTCCATCGCTAATGTTACAACTGCCAGGCCTTACTACTCACCGGCTTCAGCCACCTGGCGTCTTTTTCTTTTTAAACCTATGAACTGAATGAAAGTAACAAAACAATGATTGAGGACAAATCCAGATCGTCAAGTAACGCAATACCAAGTTGCAAGTTTATTTACAGAATCTTACCGAAGACCTGCATCATTGACATTATTGTGTCCGGATTTCAAGCTGCTGAAGTTTGGCCCATGGACAAAAACGTCTTTGCCGAACTTTTGTTTAAAGCAGTTGAAAATATAAATGCTCTGTCTCTCAAACAAACTCAAGTAATGAAAGCACATCGATCTTTTATTTATCAATTTTGAAAAGCCACATTTAAATAGTGAACCGTCTTGAGAGCAAGGAATAAAAAGAGTAGAAAATTATAAATATTTAGGAATTATGTTTAATTATAACATGAAATGGAATATATATATATATATATATATATATATATATATATATATATATATATATATATATATATATATATCTAATTAAGAAAACAAAATATCTACTATTTATTTTTTCAAAGTGATGTAACATTATGGAAATAAACACACTGCTGATGACATATCATGCACTTTTCCATAGCTACATCATGTATGGTATAATTGCTAGGGGTGGTGCTTACAGAAACTTAATAAATTTGTTACATAAATTGCAAAATAGAATACTGAAAATAATGTTAAAAAATAATTATAATACTTTCAAGCATCCACTAAGTTTGAACCAATCATTTGTTCTGGGATCTCTTGTGTATCACTGCAGTGCACTTAGAAGTACAAACATGACATCTCAGAGTGCCACTCGAAATAAAAATTGGCAATTACCTAAAATAAATAAGTCAGTTGGCCATAAAAATAGCTACATAATTGCTATCCAAACGTAAAATAATCTGCCTAAAAATCTGAAAAATATAACCAGTCATGGGAAAACTTTTAAAAAAATTAAATAAATGAACTATATTAAATAGCTCTTGTTAAATCAAGTAGATGTATCATCATGTAGAATATTATATGTAATTAAATTAATGTCTCGGGTGATTTAAGTGTTATAAAATTGGTAATTATATACTAACTAGCCGGGCCCGCGGCTCCGCTCGCGTGGACTTGATTCACCACTATCGTCACTGCTTATTCCTTATGTTACCCAACGTAATAAAATATCTCCCATTATTTCTCCTTATCTCCCAATATTTCTCCTTATATCCCATTATCTCTACATAATTTCCATTATCTAGGCTTGTCTCTGCTCATCTCCCATTATTTCTCCTTATCTCCCATTATTTCTCCTTATCTCCCATTATCTCACCTTATTTCCCACTATCTGGGCTTATCTCGACTTATCTCCCATTATTTCTTCTTATCTCCCATTATTTCTTCTTATCTCACCATAACTCCCATTATCTAGACTTATCTCTGCTTATCTCCCATTATCTATTCTTACCTCCCGTTATTTATACTTATCTCCCATTATCTCACCTTATCTCCCATTATCTAGGCTTATATCGAATTATATAGAACATATGTATAAATTTATAAAAACACGTAAATCGAATAAGTGGTTCTCGAGTGATAACCGCACTAACGGACAGATAGACAGACAGAGAGACGTTGTATTTTATATATATTGTATTCTTTGCTACATGATATTGTTCCATATTTAATGCTTTAGGGAGTGTATTGCAAGAGAACGCGCTAGCGGCAAACTTTTCTCCGACTTGATTCATTATTATCGTCACTGCTTATTCCTTATGTCACCTAATAAAATATATCCTATAACCTGACCAGAGAACATACGTATGTTTAAAAAAAAGCACGTAAATCGGATAAGTGGTTCTCCAGTGATAAGCACACTAACGGACGGACAGAGAGACATTGCATTTTATATATATTATAGATATTCTCTGCTACATAATATTGTTCCATATTTAATGGTTTGAACTGTGTATTGCAAGAGAACGCGCTAGCGGCAAACTTTGTCTGACTTCATTTACTATTATTGTCATTGCTCATCCCTTATGCTACCTATCGTAATAAAATATAGCCTATAACCTGGCGGGAGTATGTTTTTTAAAAAAAAAAGTACGAAAATCGGATAAGTGGTTCTCCAGTGATAAGCGCACTAACGGACAGACAGACAGACAGACAGAGATACGTTGCATTTTATATATATATATATATATATATATATATATATATATATATATATATATATATATATATATACATATATATATATATATATATATATATATATATATATATATATATATATATATATATATATACATATATATATATATATATATATATATATATATATATATATATTATAGATGTAATAAAATATATACCTATAACCTGGTCAGAGCACATATGTATGAATTTAAAAAATCACGTAAATCGGATAAGTGGTTCTCGAGGGATAAGCGCATTAGCGAACAGACAGATAGACAGACAAACATTGCATTTTATATATATTATAGATATAGATTATTATTATTATATAACCTGGCCAAAGAATATATGTATGAATTTAAAAAAAGACAGGTAAATCGGATAAGTGGTTCCCGTGTAATAAACGCACTAATGGACAGACAAACAGACAGCGAGACATTGCATTTTATATATATTATAGACTATACATTACAGATATTCTTTGCTACATAATATTGTTCCATATTTAATGGTTTAGGCTATGTATTGCAAAGGCACGCGCTAGCGGCAAACTTATTACCGACATCATTCACTATTTTACGTCACTGCTCATTCCTTATGCTACCTATCGTAATAAAATATAGCCTATAACCTGGCCAGAGAACATATGATGTTTTAAAAAAAAAGTACATAAATCGGATAAGTGGTTCTTCAGTGATAGGCGCACTAACAGACGGACAGACAGACAGACAGACAGACAGACAGACAGATTAGACAGACAGACAGAGAGACGTTGCATTTTATATATATTATAGAGTAGTTTTAAGTTTTAGATGATATTAAAATACTTTTTTAGTCCTTGTTTTCCAGCCCTACGAGCAAGTAACTTGTTTACCTTTGTAGGTGTTGCAGTTATGTGGTATATAATTGTAATTATGTATATATATATATATATATATATATATATATATATATATATATATATATATATATATATATATATATATATATATATATATATATGTATATATATAAGGTCTGGGAAAAAGTTCGTGGCGTTTTTCTGGATAGATGGCGTCAATTGCAAATAACTCAAGAAACACAGATCGCAGCGACACCACTAAACGCTCGTTAGAAAGGTGACACTTCGAGCGTTACTTTGACTGTAAACATCGAAATTGGTGCAGTGGTTGGAAAGTTGTTTGCTTTTGAAAATGTAGAAAAGTAATGAAAAATTGCGCTATATTTTGCAATATTATTACGAAAAAGGGAAGAACGCTGCGCAGGCTTGTGAAAAAATTTGAGCTGTGTACGGTGAAGGTACTTTATCAAAATCTGCTGCACGGAAATGGTTCGCTCGCTTTCGTTCTGGTAATTTTGATATGAAAGATGAGTCACGCTCTGGTCGTCCAATCACTGAAAATGCTGATGAAATTCTTAAAAAAGTCCAGCAAGATAAGCATATCAGCAATGTCGATATTGGTATGGAGCTAAGCATTAACCACAAAACGGTTTTGAACCGTTTACACAACGCTGGCTACAAAAAGAAGCTCGATGTATAGGTTTCTCATGAGTTCAGCACGAAAAACATAATAGACCGAATTAACATCTGCGATGCGCTACTGAAACGTAATGAAATCGAGCCATTTCTGAAACGTGTCATAACCGGTGATGAAAAATGGATCACGTACGACAATCAGAAACGTAAAAAATCGTGGACAAGGGATGGTGAGCCGTCACAAGCTTTCGCGAAGCCAGCATTGACGTCGAAAAAGGTGATGCTGTGTGTGTGGTGGGACTGGAAGAGAATCGTCCACCATGAGATACTTCCAGTTGGTCAGACGATTGATTCCCAACTCTATAGTGGACAACTAGACAGATTACGTCAGGCAATTGAAAGAAAATGGCCCGAATTGATTAATAGGAAAGGTGTGTGTGACAACGCCCGACCACACACTTCTTTGATGACCCGTCAAAAATTGCGAGTGCTTGGTTGGGAAGTTTTGAGGCATCCACCGTATAGTCCAGACATAGCACCCTCTGACTATCACTTGTTCCGATCTCTGCAGAATTCTCTCAATGGAATTAAGCTGCTTTCAAAAGAAGCCTGTGAAAACGACTTGATTCAGTTTTTTAACCAGAAACCACAGAAGTTCTTCACCGATGGCATCATGGCTCTACCCGAAAAATAGCGAAACATTGTATATATATATATATATATATATATATATATATATATACATATATATATATATATATATATACATATATATATATATATATATATATATATATATATATATATATATATATACTTTAATAATTATTATAGACACTGAAGTTAACCATAAAAAAAAACAGTTTTTTTATATTTTTCTGATCATGCAAAAAAGCAATTTTTAGTTAAAATAAGAGCTCTTAATCGGGAGCAACGTGGAATACAGGACACAAACTTCATCTCTGAATTCTTTTCTTCTCCTAAGAGCTTTTCTTTGCCCCGAACGTGCCCTTAGCACAGAATTAATTATCAGGCTTTGTTGAGCGCAATGCTACCTAGTTCTATGAGTTTTAGGTCTGTGCGGAATTTAATGTAGGGGTTAAGGGCTTTAAAGAAGATTCTGTTCATAAAAATTACTTTATTATAAGTTTACTTCGGCTATTCTGGAGACATGATTTAAACAATACGAGTGAACTTGAGGGGTTCACAGACGTTTCTTCAAGAGCTTTAATATCGTCGAGTTTAAGGGATAAGATGGAAACCTTTTAAAATAAATGTAGCAAATTTAAGTTTGAATATGTTCGGAAAACTAGTTTTAGATTAGGAACATCTTCAATTGAATTTGATGTTTCTATGAGCTTCATATTAGATTTGGCTTCCAATTTCTTAAAATGTAACTAAAATAATTTACCCAATACTTCCTCTGCAACACGTAGTTAAATATAAATACTGAATTTAAATTTCTCCCACTAAAACATAACTTAATCCAAACACTACTAGCTGATATTTTAAATGACAGGTGCTTTTGAGAAAGTTATTACTCACAAAGAAAATTTGAGCTTCATCTATACAACCTGAAATTTCTTTTACATCGTTTATTAAAACTAACAATAATAAAAAAAACACACTATTTTTAAATTCCTGGACTTAATAAACCCTGAAAGGTCATATAATACAATATATACGAAGTAACCTTTATAACCTTTCCTACCTGATTAACATTCTACAAGTTTAACCAATTAAAAATAACGAAAAAATTACACAATTTTCAGATACTACGACGCTTAGAACCCTAAGAAAACCATATACAAGTATCTAGTTTAACAACCTGTCCTACTTATCCGTCCTTACATATCAGTCTAATTGAAAATAATGAAAAAATAAATCTTGAATTAGATTCGATATATCCCCCGCCTATATTATTTATACCTTACATATTTGGTCTATTGAAAATAATGAGAAATGAGCACAATATTTAGGAACTCACTTATAACACTAGATGTATGAGGTAACCCCTCGAACTCCTTTCCCTACCTCCTGAATCTTTTTGTCTGAGTAATTACTCAGATACATAATACAAAAATAACATATCTTTCAGACATCTTGGCTACAAGGACGTTAAAAAGAACGTATAATACGATGTAAATGAAACAACCTCTCTAATCCCCTCCGCCCACCTTATTAACTTCTTATCTGTTTGACATTAGTAATGGAAAATTATCACGAACCCAAGGACATAATATATAAAACAATATATATGGAACCTCTTACATTTTTCGACTCCTATAATCCTGATGTAGACTTATAATACGATAGATACGACGTACTCTCTCTTAACGACCATGAAGTTTTACAGGTTAAATATTATAGATTCTTTAATTACGTCCAGAATTATATTGACATTTGAAATTAGTTTGTCATTTCGCTCTCAAGTTATCCTACCAACCGTCCGATAGAATTACGAAACGTGAAGAATTGCAAAAATCCTTGCGAGCGATTTTCTCATTCATTTCTCTTTAGGATGCGAAATAAAAGGAATGTCGTTGCTTACAAACTTGCCGCGTTTAGAGACCACAGTTTAAAATTTTTTTGATATTATTATATTAAAAATGGATATGCCATTCAAGAACATACACTAGTGAGCAAAAAATCGACTCAAACTATTTGGCTTCATTTATCACTGATCCTAGAATTTAGTATTTACACATTTTTACGAATTTTCGTATCATTTAAAAGCGCATTATATTCTCTTCTATAATATATATAAAATGCAACGTCTCTCTGTCTGTCTGTCTGTCCGTTAGTGCGCCTATCACTGAAAAACCACTTATCCGATTTACGTACTTTTTTTTTAAAACATACATATGTTCTCTGGCCAGGTTATAGGCTATATTTTATTACGATAGGTAGCATAAGGAATGAGCAGTGACGTAAAATAGTGAATGATGTCGGAAATAAGTTTGCCGCTAGCGCGTGCCTTTGCAATACACAGCCTAAACCATTAAATATGGAACAATATTATGTAGCAAAGAATATCTGTAATGTATAATCTATAATATATATAAAATTCAATGTCTCTCTGTCTGTCTGTCCATTAGTGCTTTTATCACGCGGGAATCACTTATCCGATTTACCTGTCTTTTTTTAAATTCATGCATGTATTCTTTGGCCAGGTTATATAATAATAATAATAATCTATATCTATAATATATATAAAATGCAATGTTTGTCTGTCTGTCTGTCTGTCCGTTAATGCGCTTATCCCTCGAGAACCACTTATCCGATTTACGTGATTTTTTTAAATTCATACATATGTTCTCTGACCAGGTTATAGGTATATATTTTATTACATCTATAATATATATAAAATACAACGTATTCTGTCTGTCTGTCTGTCCGTTAGTGCGCTTATCACTGGAGAACCACTTATCCGATTTTCGTACTTTTTTTTTTTAAACATACATATGTTCTCCGGCCAGATTATAGGCTATATTTTATTATGATAGGTGGCATAAGGAATGAGCAGTGACGATAATAGTAAATGAAGTCGGACAAAGTTTACCGCTAACGCGTTCTCTTGCAATACACAGTCCAAACCATTAAATAGGGAACAATATTATGTAGCAGAGAATATCTATAATATATATAAAATGCAATGTCTCTCTGTCCGTCTGTCTGTCTGTCTGTCTGTCCGTCCGTTAGTGTGCTTATCGCTGGAGAACTACTTATCCGATTTAGGTGCTTTTTTTTTAAACATACGTATGTTCTCTGGCCAGGTTATAGGATATATTTTATTAGGTGACATAAGGAATAAGCAGTGAATTAGGTAGGAGAAAAGTTTGCCGCTAGCGCGTTCTCTTGCAATACACTCGCTAAAGCATTAAATATGGAACAATATCATGTAGCAAAGAATACAATATATATAAAATGCAACGTCTTTCTGTCTGTCTGTCTGTCTGTTAGTGCGCTTATCACTCGAGAACCACTTATCTGATTTACGTGTTTTTTATAAATTTATACATATGTTCTATATAATTCGATATAAGCCTAGATAATGGGAGATAAGGTGAGATAATGGGAGATAAGGAGAAAATAATGGGAGATAAGTCGAGATAAGCCTCGATAATAGGAGATAAAGTGAGATAATGGGAGATAAGTATAAATAATGGGAGATAAGGAGAGATAATGGGAGATGAGCAGAGATAAGTCTAGATAATGGGAGTTATGGTGAGATAATGGAGATAAGGAGAAATAATGGGAGATAAGTCGAGATAAGCCTAGATAATGGGAAATAAGGTGAGATAATGGGAGATAAGGAGAAATAATGGTAGATAAGGAGAAATAATGGGAGATGAGCAGAGATAAGCTTAGATAATGGAAATTATGTAGAGATAATTGGAAGTAAGGAGAAATATTGGGAGATAAGGAGAAATAATGGGAGATATTTTATTACGTTGGATAACATAAGAAATAAGTAGTGACGATAGTAGTGAATCAAGTCCACGCGAGCGGAGCCGCGGGCCCGGCTAGTTCTAATGATATAAAATTCCATAGCATACCTCATGCTTTTTAATGATTAAAATGATTGAAAGGGAAAACAAGGAGAACAAAGATTGAAAATAGGGTTAAGAGAAAGGAATTAAACAAATATTAAGTTTAACATTTAAATTTATTGATAAAAACCAAAATCATATTTTGTTTTACACCTCCTAGCAACACCTTCTTACCGCTTCCAGCCGGTTTTTTTCTTTGAGCGGGTAAGCTTTTTCACCACTGTCTGTGGGATTCTTTCCCACTCTTCCACCATCCTAACCTTTAAGTCTCTCAGCGATACAGGGGCTGAATTCTGGCCCGAACACTTCTTTTGAGCTCTTCCCGCATGTGCTCGATTGGATTGAGGTCAGGTCTCCGCACAGGCAAGTCGCATGTGGCCCCGCGTTGTCGTGCATTAGACCGAAGTTATTGCCAATAAACTGACTGTCCAATGACTGATAGCCAGACCACGAACTTGTCCTCCTGCTGGACCTCAACGCCGGTCAAGTGAGGATTTCTTAGAGTTGTGTTAACAATGAAACGGACGTCTCGCTCCGAGGTACACCTTCTTCTTCCTGATTCTAGTTTTCGTGTAAAAGCACCTGTCTCTTGGTAAAGTCTGCAGACTCTGGAGACAGCTGACTGAATCAGGTGCAGTAGCGCAGCAACTATACGTTGGCTATGCCTTTCTTGCAATAGGGCAATGATTTGTGCTGTTCCTTCCGGGCTGATATTCATTTTCCGATACCGTAATTATTGAGTAGGTATAGCAGAGATGTTGACGGTTCAAGTTCCGATAAAGGAATGATAGGAAAATGCTGTTGCATGTGTTTTTATAGGGATGAATAGTGCTTAACGAGTACGTTGCTGAGCGAGCCAAAAGGTTCTATTGAGTAAAACCGTTTTAATCAGTAAAACTTTTTGGAAATCCAAATGTTTTTGGTATTATTGGAAAGAGTAGAAAATCGTCATTCTAATTATACCAGAAATAATACGACTGTTTGAAAATTAAATTCAAGGATCGGTGTTAAATGAAGCAAAATCAATTGAATCGATTTTTTTGCTTTCCAGTGCAGGTTTACTTTAGCCAATTTTTTTAAGAGTTCCTATAATTCTTAAGGTATGTCTTTATTACTTATACCCCTTTCTGCAAATAATCGTATCCCTTTTTTTTGAAGGTATGTAAATAAATATTGGTAAAAATTGGATTCACTCTGTATATTGCAACATCCAAGACAGCTTTGCAGATGACAGTACGCTTATCTCTTCATTCACTTTGAACGCTCGGACATCGGCTACTTAGGCGAGTGTCCGCAGACAGCGGGAAGTTGTTCAACTTAAAAAAGACCTGGAAGAAATTTTATCTTGGGTGACAGTAACCAAGTGGAATTTAACGCTACAAAAACCCAGGCGGCAGTTTTTTCTAAAAAAAATTTATGTTGCTGAACCCGACATAGTTATGACGGGGCACTCCATTCCTCTAACATCGTCACTCAATTTGTTGGGCGTTAATTTGGGAGCAAATATGTCCTAGCATGAGCATCTGGTAGGCATAGCAAGGAGAGCTTCTCATAAGTTGGGAATATTATTTCGAACCAGAAAGCTTTACACTCCACAAAAACTGTTAAATCTTTATAAAGTTCAAATTCGACCAACTATGGAATACTGCTCCCATGTTTGCGGCTCCGCTCCCAAACATATACTGCATTTGTTGGATTCTATTCAAAGAAGAGCTGTTCGTCTGATTGGAGACCCGGACCTAACCCCAGACTTTGATTCGCTGGAACATCGAAGAACGGTTGGCGACTTGAGCCTATTCTACAAGTATTTCCATGGAAAGTGTTCGAAGGATGTGGCCCGTTTAATTCCTCCCAGAGCGGTGCATGTTAGAAATACACGTCGCGCTGATACTTCACTTACGTATGAGGTTCAGCTTGTTACTCCTCGTACAACGCTTTTCAAGCAGTCTTTTATATGGAGAACATCATCCCTTTGGAATAATTTACCCAGGACAGTGTTTCCCACCGAGTACAATTTACAGCAATTCAAGAGCAACTTGAATCGCTTTTTTCTGCATACGTGCCACTCCTGTAGCACTTTAAGGACCTCCCTGCAGCACGTGTGCTAGACCTACAAAAAAAAGATATTTCTATTATTCATTATTATGTATTTCCATCTTTAATTCACTTCATGTTCATAGCTAGGATTAGTATTTAACGTTTTTATTTTGATGTATAAAAACAGTGGATAACGAAATCACTTTTACTTTTTTACTAACACACCGTAGCAGTCTACAGGGATTTTTCTGCTCTAACCACATACACTATAGTTTAAAAAATTAGCGGTTAGCTGTTTTCGTGGAAACTAACGACGCCACAGGTTAGAGAAGTTTGACAAACCCGTTAACCATTCTCAAAAGGATGGCTAGCGATGTGGTTATTATTTCAGTCTTTCTTTTATCCAATTTTTTATTTACAAAGAAAGAAGAAATGTCTTATGTTTGTTTTCTTTTTGTATAAAATTAGTTTTTAATTGCTTTGCCACCTAAGAAGTGTGAAGTTAACTAGTTTAAATTTAGTTCCATGGTTGTTTACACCATAGACATACAGATATTAGATCGAGTGCGAAGCGTGATGTATACTATCCAACATATGAAGACAAGAAGATATAGTGAATTGTATCATTCTCTCTCCCACAATGAATATGATTGGTCGTAATTTTGAAGTCGTTCAACATTTACAACAAAGCAGATTATAGTTTAAATGATTAAATGAAGAATTGCTCTTGCTATTGTAGATTAAAATCATTTTTTGATGGTAAATTAAAAGTAGTTTAATATTTTCTTTAATAATAAACTTGGCTTATTTAACAATTTTTTTTTATTTATAATAATTGTAATTATTGTATAATTGATTAATTGTGATTATTATAAATAAAAAAAAAATATTGTTAAATAATTATTTCAAGTTTATTATTAAAAGAAATATAAAACTACTTTTATTTTATCAACAAAAGGTAATTTTAACCTACAATAGCGAAAGAAACTTTTATCATTTAAATCATAACCTGCTTTTAGAGCATTGACTTAATGGAAATTTCACTTTTGTAGACATGGTTGACTAATAATAGATACAAGAACCCGTGGTTGTCCAACTCCTATCCTGATGCAAATGTCGTGAGAAAGTGGTCCCACCCCTGACTGAGACTGTACTATGACCCATGTAGGTAATGAAAAAACTATGCTTATCTTATCGCATTTAAGTCGTGTTACGACGATATAAAAATGGTCGTCCGAATGATAGTTTGGTGGGTGGCGCGGACCGGCCAAAAAGGCTGGTAAACTCCGCGGGGTACTTTAATCTATCGATTTAATGGATTACTCAAACGACAAATTAAGGGTAAAATATTCTACTTTTTAATTTTTATAATCGTCGAGGTCTCAGTCTAGTAGTATTTTGTGACCAACCAAATTTATCCGCGAAAGTTAGATCGAGCGTTACTCATCATGACATGATTCTAATGAATTCTAGCCATGTAGTATGTGCATAAATAATGTTGTAGTTTTTTAAAAATTATTGATTTTCATTACTACAGTGATTTTTTTAAGTATATTTAGAGCTTAAATCAATGAAATCTGCTTGTAAATTAATCTGATTTCAATATATTTATATAATAATGACGCTTAAAGTGATTTATTGATTAATATCATTATAAAATAACAATGTTAAGAATAGTTTTAAATTTTCATATGTAACGTTAGGAACGTTTTTTTGACGCAATAAAAAGTAGCTAGGTGCACATAAGTCTATACACCCACCAAGCTATCAAGCGGACGACCGATTTTTATTTCATAATACGACTTAAATGCGAAAAGATAATCATAGTTTTTTCATTAATTATATAAATCATAGGGTAGTCTCAGAGAGGGGTGGAATCACTCTCTCATGCCATTCGCATCAGGATAGGGGTTGGACAACAGCAACAGCCAATTATGCCTGCATATTATTTTTTGATATTTCGTTTTTTTTTCGAATCGAAATAAAAAATAATTTAAAATCTACATTTAAATTGGACATCCCAAATACAATAAAAGCCAGAGTAGTCGATCAATATGTACTGCCGCTATTAAGATATGGCACTGAAACGTGGGCCTTAAATAAAAGTATAATAAATATACTCCAGGTAATCCAAAGAGCAATGCAGAGGAGAATGCTCAATATTAGACTCCAAGATCATATTTCTAACATCAAGAATCGAAGAAGATCAAAAGTGACAACGAATATGTACATTAGGATGAAAGTGGGCGGGACATATCGCAAGGATGAATGATTACAGATGGATACGCCGTATAGTTAAATGGAGGCCTAGAAAACACAAAAGATGCAGAGGTAGACCACAAACGAGATGGACGTACGACATAAAAAGTTTAGCAGAACCCGACTGGACGCAAAAAGCAAACAACAAAGCTCGTTGGAAACGACTTGAGAAGGCCTACATCAGACTATGGATGGAATAAGCTAATGATGATGATAATGATGCCTACAAAAGTGAAATTTCCATTAAATCGATGGGGTAACACTTTGGTGTCACTGCCACTCTAACTATTTGTTGTAAGTGTTGAACGACTCCAATTTTACGACCAATCATATTCATTGTGGGAGAGAGAGGGATGCAATTCACTATATCTTCTGTCCTTAGTATATTGGACAGTAAATAGATAGAAGTCTATGGTTTACACCATAACTGATGTTATTACACAAGTTAGGTAGTTTGTATTCTTGGTACCCTAAAAAACTCCCTTAGGGTAACGCATACATGCTAGTTTTTGCAGCAGGATTTTCCGATTGGGGAGCTTGGATATTGTAAAAGTAGCGTAAGCCAACTGAAAGGCTCGATTGTTGTATAACGAACATGCGATTGTCAACAACACTACGCGCTCTTACTTGTAGGATGTGATTTTGCAATTGACCAACATTGTCACCGACATTGTCAGCGATAAATTTCGATAAAGCTGCAAACTTTTAACGTTAGCGACTCTACGAGTCTAGAGGTCATTTTAAAACAAGCACTTATTTTACGAGGCTGGTTTGAAAAGTCCGTGTAAAAATAAAAACTACTTATGTGTTTGGGGTAAACCTTTTTTATTTTTCGACATAGTCTCCTTTTAGGCTTATACACTTCGTCCAACGATGTTCTAATTTGTTGATCCCTTCCGAATAATAGGATTTGTCCAAGTCGGCAAAATATCCATTAGTGTCTGCAATCACCTCCTCGTTTGAATAAAATCTTTGTCCCGCCAGCCATTTCTTCAAATTGGGGAACAAATAGTAGTCCGAGGGAGCCAAGTCTGGAGAATAGGGGGGATGTGAAACGAGTTGGAATCCTATTTCCATTAATTTTGCGACCACAACTGCTGAGGTGTGTGCTGGTGCGTTGTCGTGATGGAAAAGGACTTTCTTGTGGGCCAATCGCGGGCGTTTTTCTTGCAGCTCGGTTTTCACACGGTCCAATAACGATGAATAATATTCACCTGTAATAGTTTTACCCTTTTCCAGATAGTCGATGAGGATTATCCCTTGCGAATCCCAAAAGACAGTCGCCATAACCTTTCCGGTCGAAGGAACGGTCTTCGCCCTTTTTGGTGCAGATTCCCCATTGTTTAGATTGTTGTTTGGTCTCAGGAGTATAGTAATGTATCCATGTTTCATCCACAGTGACGAAACGACGCTTAAAGTCCTCCGGATTCTTCTGGAACAGCTGCAAACCATCCTTGCAACACTTCACACGATTCCGTTTTTGGTCAAGCGTGAGCAATCGCGGCACCCATCTTGCGGATAGCTTTCTCATGACCAAATGTTTATGCAAAATATTATGTACCCGTTCAGTCGAGATGCCCACAGCACTAGCAATCTCACGCACCTTAACTCTTCTGTCATCCATCACCATATCATGGATTTGATCAATGATTTCTGGAGTCGTAACCTCCACAGGCCGTCCAGAATGTTCAGCGTCACTTGTGCCCATATGGCCAGTCCGAAAATGTTGATATTCCACCGTCCCTGGTACCGTTTCTCCATCTCCTTTATGTCCTGATGGAACCGTTCCCCCTGCTCTTCACTCACATCGCCTAAGTTTTTAGGAAAAAAGTCAAGATGGTTATGCAAGAAGTGCATAAGGCTCATCAGACAACCCAGATTTTTGAACTTGTCTGTCATATTAGCTACCATAAGTTCATAGTTAGGGTCTTTCACATTGCCCAAAAACTTAGTCACAACTTCTTTAAATGATATCCAAGCATACTATTCCTTTGTAATCATCCTTGCTTCAAAGTTGGAATCGAACATCATTTTACGAATATCAGGCCCAACGAAAACCCCTTCTTTCAGTTTGGCTTCTGATAAATGAGGAAATCTTTTACACAAATATTTAAAACATTCACCATCTTTAGGCAAGGCTTTCACAAATGTTTCATTAAGTCTAACTTGATGTGTAGTGGTGGTAGAAGAATTTTTTTTGGATCTACTAAAGTTTTATGGAAAATGTTCATCTGTTTTAATCGAAGGTGCAGAGTCACCATAATGTTTATCAAGCTTCTCTTTAGTCTCCTGAGGCGTTTTGCCTTTCATAAAGTAATGTTTAATCACCACACGAAATTCTTTTTCGTCCATTTCTTGAAAATCACTCGACTTCCTTGATTCACACGAATGCCAAACACAAAGAAATAGACCAATATGACTGAAACTTGGTGTGCGTTCATTCAAGAGATGCTACTAACTAAACATGACCTCAATACGCGTCGGTGGTGCCATCTCTCGGACTTTGCACGGACTTTTCAAACCAGCCTCGTAATGTCATTTTAGTTGTATAGATTACCCTTAAGACAAGATAAAGAGTACTTGAACTCTGTTTAATAAAATAATGATCATACACGATCCAGATCGCAAAGGTAAAGGATTTTAATTTTATAAAATCCGTTTAGCGATTCTGGCTAACATACATGTAGGCCTAGGAATAACATAAACGTTTCTACCGCTGATTCAGCCTAAATTATGATTGGCAGATTGAGGCAGTTACGAAATAGCGCGACGACACAAAATCTTAAGCTGCAGAGTAATTGTGGAATCATGATGTAATATCGATATAATCGCTAAAGTGCAAGTTTTTAATTTAAAAAGTAGCATGTGTACGTTGGCTCTTATGTAGTTAAATTACTGTCAGTCTGAATTTAATTGTACTTAGAGCTATATAGATAAAAATGTGGCACACAATAATTATTTTAACGAGAATTATTTAATTACGTAAATTTTTATAACAAGAAAATTTTACAATTCCCTGCTAGTTTTTTTTCGAAAATAGAAGAAGGTAGTTGTACTAGCTATTACATGTTATTGTTAGCGAAAGCAGCAACCTTAATTAGTATTGTATAAACTGTTTTATGATATTGTATATATATATATATATATATATATATATATATATATATATATATATATATATATATATACATTTGCTGAATACGACTTTTAAAGGAAGGACTACAATGGACTTTTGTATTAAACTTATTTACCGAAACAGCAAAATAAATAAGTCTTGCGATAGCTATTTTCCTAAGTGCATCAGGGGCACCAAAAATTGTAAGGCGATGAATGCCTATTCCGTACTGAAGTATACGAGTTGCTTAAGTTACTTTAAGTGGTCTTATGATGCTTAAAGGCAACGAGAATTCGGGCAGTCTAAAAACTGCATTTAGCGTAGATGCATATAGCTACCCCACTAATGGAGATTTATAAAGTAACGCCTCCTTAACATAAACATGTTAATTTTCCAGTCATCGATTTTTAAAGGGGTTGAGTTTACAAGGTTTTAGTTTAGTAGTTAGTCTTTTTTATCGAGGGGTTTCGCTTTCGGTTGATGCCTTCCTGTTTGTCGATTCACACACTCTCCCCCTCTAGAAGCAGAGCCGCCTATAGTGTTATTTTAATCTTCTTAAAAAAATAACCTTTGTTTATAAATATATATATATATATATATATATATATATATATATATATATATATAAATATATATATATATATATATATATATATATATATATATATATATATATATATATATATATATATATATATATATGGAATTCTGCAGATGTTTCGCCAAAATCTCATTTGGCATTGTCAATGCTTTCTAGTTGCAGGTTGGCTTTGACTGGCATTAATAATGCCAAATGAGATTTTGGCGAAACGTCTGCAGAATTCCATTCGGAATGGAACAAACGAACGGATATATATATATATATAATATTTATATGTATCCTTAACATAAACATGTTAATTTTCCAGTCATCGATTTTTAAAGGGGTTGAGTTTACAAGGTTTTAGTTTAGTAGTTAGTCTTTTTTATCGAGGGGTTTCGCGTTCGGTTGATGCCTTCCTGTTTGTCGATTCACACACTCTCCCCCTCTAGAAGCAGAGCCGCCTATAGTGTTATTTTAATCTTCTTAAAAAAATAACCTTTGTTTATAAATATATATATATATATATATATATATATATATATATATATAATTCTGCAGACGTTTCGCCAAAATCTCATTTGGCATTGTCAATGCTTTTTAGTTGCAGGTTGGCTTTGACTGGCATTAATAATGCCAAATGAGATTTTGGCGAAACGTCTGCAGAATTCCATTCGGAATGGAACAAACGAACGGATATATATATATATATATATATATATATATATATATATATATATATATATATATATATATATAATATTTATATGTATATATATATATATGTATATATATATATATATATATATATATATATATATATATATATATATATATATATATCCACTGCTGTCATTATTCTCTATCGTGTCCTCTCCTCATGCAGTCATGTCCAATTAATCTTTTTATCTCATCTGACCACCAACTTTGTGGTCTTCCTCTGCTTCTTTTATTTGCTCTATAACCTTTCGTATCCAGTGATTGTCCTTCATCCATCCAATATGCTTTGCCCAGTTCCACTTTGATGTACATACCCTTTCTTTTACATCTTTTACCATGGATGGTCTTTGTCTTATTTTTGTATTTGGTATGTGATCATTAAGTTTAATGTTTAGAATTCTTCCCTCCATGGTTCGTTGGGTTACTTATAGTATACGGATTATACTTTTATTCGGTGCTCATATCTCTGTTCCATACGTATATAAATATATATATATATATATATATATATATATATATATATATATATATATATATATATACACACATGTATGTACAATATGTTTCAGAATAAACAAGACCTTTTCAAAATAGCCAATATTGATGGCGCCCCCTATTGGACATGCGTTATATCTTTCGCTGACATTGCCTTTAACTTTCATGACAATCGGATGAATAGAAGCCCCGATATTGGTCTTAAAGTGACAGTGTGTTTTACCTATCGGCCCAAAATTAACATTGAACAAACAGCGATTATTAAGTTTTGTGAAAAACTTGATAAAACATTTACCGAAATACATATATCAATTCATGAAACAAGTTTATAGTGATGATTGGCCATCCCATAGTGAAGTATATGAGTGGTAGAAACTCCCTGATTAGTTCTTTATACATTTGACCATAAGTAATTAAGATAATGACAAAATATCACAATTCTCAGTTTTCAAGACTTCAAAAATCCCCAGAAGGACATATTACACTATACTATACTACGAAACGACACCTCTCGCTCTTTCCACAACTCCTTATATATTTAGTCATTAACACTATAATAAATAAGTCCAAAAATAATGAAAAAGACGTATAATATAATATATACGGAGCAACTACTAGACTACTCTTCGAAAATAAAAAAAAAAAACATATAAACCTCCACGTCTTTTATTGCCTTCCTCTAATTCAACATAGTGTAAAAATTCTAAGATCCATCCGTCCTAAGAATTATATGTTTACTACCTTTAAAACTGATATATCGTTTCCGTAGAAAGTTTTTATCTTAATCGACGCAAAAGGGAAACTATATTTTTTGTAACATGAGAAGCCCGAAATATTAAGAAAGGCAAAATTCTCGAAGCGTAATTTTTTCACGAAAACACTATCTCTCGAAGGCAAGGGAGCACTGAAAATACAAGAAAAAAAAGTTATTTTCCTCATCCAAAAAAGATGTTAATAATAAATCAATAAAATACAGGTCAGTAAAAAGTTTTGAAAGCGGAAATGAAACAAGATGAATTAATGAGTCGAAATACATCTATCCTTCAGTATAATCTCAAGCTCAAGCTCAATACATTTTTTCCAGCGATTTTCCACTTCTTTTACCACATCTCTGAAGTGGTTTTCCGGAAGACCTTCAAAACCCATCTACGAGTGCTATCAGATCATTATTTGTTGAAACACGCTTCCCACGTACAAATCCTTTAAGGTTTGGGAACAGATGGAAGTTAGACGGAGCTAGATCTGATAAATAGGCTGGATTTGAAACATCCACCACATTCGTAGTTCAATCCGACCAGTTTTGCCGTTGTCAAAGCACCTTTGTGGTCAGGTATATTGTCATCATGAAAGATGACTTTTTTCTTCTGCAAACCGAGCCTTTTCTCACATATTTTCTCACCCAGCTGATTCAAAAAGTTGCAATAATACTCCTGTGATTGTTTTACTGGTTTGAAGGTAATTAATTAACAAAATTCCTTTTACATCCCAGAGAACTAAAGCCATAATTTTTTTATACAAATTTGACCACTTCGGCTGCTTTGGAGCTCAACAACCGGGCTTAGTCCACTGTGCGATTTGTTGTCGCAGTTCATGATCCTACTGGTAAGCCCAAGTCTCATCCATAGTTACAAATGGAAGCATAAAATCAGTTTTATTCTTTGTGAAACGAGGCAATTGTTATTTAGAACATTTCTCTCTAGTGCATTTTTGTTCCGATGTTAGCAAATGCGGCACCCATCTTGTGAGTAGCTTTCTCATACCCAAAATATTAGTTAAGATTTCATGGACCGTATGAGATGCCTATGGCCTCAGCTAAATTATCCAAGGTTAATTGACGGTCTTCCATTACCATATATTGTACTTGCACAACAGTTTCTTCAGTTATTGCAGTTTTTGGATGTCCTGAACGTAGATCATTATTGACGCTTGTACCACCACGTTTAAACTGTAAAGTCCATCTATGAACAGTTGAAAATGAAGAAGCAGACTCCTTTTACTAACTTTGCACGGATTTTAGGTACCTATAGACCTTCCAAAACAAAGAATTTTATCACTGCACGATATTCAGTTTTCCCATTTTTAAAAAATACTCGTCTACTTTAACCAGCTGATAAATAATCATGTTTATATGACAGATGAAGCTTCAAAATGGTTTTCAGTATTTGCTTCAACTGATGCTCCATAAGTGTTGCTTTCAAAACTTATTGACGGCTTATTTAAAAAGATAAAGATCGCTCTGGCGCCCAGTTAAAGTAGCTATGATAAATTTCATTCAAATAGTCCACAATATCGTTATGAAAGATCTCCTAAAAAAGTACACATTATTGTGCAGACTATAGGCATCTTATCTAAATGAAAATACTTTATATGCGTCGAATGAAGAGGTTGTTGATCCAAAATTGTGTCCAAAAAAATTCGTGTTCTTTTTTATTTCACTTTAATGTTTAAAAATGTTTAACTACAAACTAAGTATTACTTGCCGGGATTCGCTATCGAAGACGAAACATAGATATGTTATTAAAAACGTCCGTGACAAAGTAACTGTCAAAAACGAGCGGTAATGGTTTGTTAAAGAAGGCAAGAACCCTTCTGTCGGTTGTGTATGTAATGGCCACTGTTTTTTAGGAACTTACGTACTTGAAAGAGGAACTGAACCAAACTCAAAAGATTAGCGCACACAGGAGGGTTGTTTACTCAAACATTTTTTTTTTGTTCACAAGCTTGAAAACTGCGTTCTGTGGAAAGAAACTCTAATGGAGCTGTGATCACCGATGGAAGTGAGTTTCTACAGTCATTAAAAAAGCTATTTTTCGAATGAGTGAGGTATGTTGTACTCAATGGAGACTATGTTGAAAAATAAACCTGAATTTTTTCCAAAAAACGTATTTCACTTTTTGTTTATCTTTATTAACAGCAATTAATTTTTATAAATATAGACCTTTTAATTATTTGTCCCAATGCCCTTCTTCAATTTATCCCCCTAATTTGTGATATTTTTAGGTAGATTATTTCATAAATAGTAGATTTTTTATATATCATGGTGTCAAAGTTATCTTCTAAGTACTTGTACCCATATTATGTGATACAGATAATATTAGTTGTAGACTATTTAACGAGGTGTTCTGCTTTTATTGTTTTTAACTATGTTTTTAAACAACCTTAACAAAGATCTAACTGCATGACTGTTATTTTTCGCAAATCAAGACAATTAGGTCTTAATTTGTTGAAAAAAGGTGATTTTTGCTACACCTGGTACATAGAGAAAATATTCTGACTCGCTTTATTATGCAAAAGATCACTTTAATACGTTTTTGCTTAAATTAATACTTTAAAAAGGACAGCGAACATTAATATCAACCAACAAGAAATCGAGGACACAAATTTTATCTCTCAGTTCTTTGTGTAACCTAAGGGCCTTTCTTTGCCCCGAATGAGCCCTTTACATAAAATTAATTATCTGGGCTGTCGGAAGTGATTTTACCTACTTTAGTTCGGGAACTTTTAGGTCGGCACAGAATTTATTTAGAAGTTAAGGAGTTTATAGTAGACATAACTTGCGAAAAGTGCCTAGATAATAATAATTTTAAATTTTAGTCTTTATACGGGGTCGCAAAAAGAAATTATCACAGCTGAATAAATTCTGGTTTTTATTAAAATTTGGTGCACTTTTAAGCTTTTTTTAAATTCCGTTACTATGAGGAAGTGACAAAAAAACTCTCCTAAACTTTTGCATTTTTTCCGACAAATAGTTTTCCATATACAGTGTGACAATTTAAGTCCGCATCATATGGGATTTTTTTTAAATAATCACTTTAGCCCAGATCTGGTTATGGCATCCATTTGTGCTTCAAATAATATCAGAAATAAAGTATAGTAAGTCATTTTTATGCATGACGTCACCTGTCAAAAATGACTTTTTTTGTAAAAATTTTTGAAAAAAACGTATAAGTGATGAAGCATATGAAGCGGACTTAAATTGTCACACTGTATGTGTAGTACTTAATAAGTGAGCCAATCCTCTTAAATGGCATGTTACATTTTTAATCTGTTTTTGGTTTTAAAAAGGGATGATTATAGTCGAATTAGCTGGTTAGTTAGTGGTTTAAGTCTTTGTCTCTGTAACTTTCAAAAACTGGGTCTTTTCTCCAAAATTTTCTACTTAACTATTCAGGATGTAATTTCAATGTTTTTTTTGTTTTATCATCATGATCATCCATAGTCGGATGTAAGCCTCCCCAAGTTGTCTCCAATGAGTTTTGTTGTTTGCTTTGTGCATCCAATCGTGTCCTGTTAATCTTTTTATGTCGTCCGTCCATCTTGTCTGTAGTCTACCTCTGCATCTTTTGTGTTCTATAGGCCTCCATTCAACTATACGGCGTGTCCATCTGTTATCGTTCATCGTTGTGACATGCCCCGCCCAATTCCACCTTAATATGCATATTCGTTGAATTATATCTGTCACTTTTGATCTTCTTCGTATCTCGATGTTAAGAATAGGAACTTGGAATATAATATTTGCTCCTTGGGCTACCTGGAATTTATTTATTATACTTTTATTTAAAGTCTACGTTGCAGTGCCATATATTAATACCGGTAGTACATATTGATCGAACGCTCTATATTTTCCTATTCTTTCTCCTTCTATCAACAGTTCCTTGCTTTTATCTTCATTTTCGTTATTCAAATATTTAGTTTTGGTGAAGTTTAATTTTAGACCTATTTCTCGAGATTTGTTATTTAATTACATCAGCATTTCTGCGAACCTTAAGTTGTCAACTATTGCTATCCACAAGGTGACCTTATATTCATTTGTTTGTTCTACTAGTAATCTAATTGTTTAAAGACGATCCAAAGTTCGTTTAAATACCGTTTGTTCACGGTTGATAACTGTCTAATTTGTTGGTTATTCTATACGTTATAATTCTATTGAGGATTTTGTATAGTATCGATGACAGGCTGATGAGTCTGTAATTCTCCAATTTAAATTTGTTCCCGTTTTTAAAAATAAGAGGGAGAGAGGGTGAGAGGGAGACAGGGAGAGAGAGACGGAGAGAGAGGGAGGGAGAGAGAGAGAGCGGGAGGGAGAGAGGGAGAGAGAGGGGGGGAGAGAGGAAGAGAGAGATATTTTAATTACATCTTTGTAAGAAGGCAGAGTTACTTTCTTTTTAATGAAACACTAGGTATATTTAAATTCTTTAACGTTTACGATGCATTACCGTTAGCAAACAACGGAAGCCATCTTCAGAGGTTAAATTACCAATAAAAAAAACCTGTTAAGTGTAAGTTGGACTTGCGCAAGTAGTGTTCCGTACTGTGATTGCCTTTAAAATAAAGACTTTTGTTACGGAGGTATACAATAATCAATGACTTCACAAAACACACCCCAAAATGAGTTTTCAGTAAAAGAATTAAGAGCCCAGATTACAACCATGTCTAGTCAAATACTAACTCAACAGGCTAATCAAACCAACCCGATTACAACAAAAAGTTCCTGACATGTATGTATATATCTTAAGATCCAATATGTATTTTTATGCTTTTTTTAGTAAATAATATATAATAGTTACCTAATAGTCAATAAATCAATTTAATTCAATTTAAAATCTAGTGGTAAAAGTTTAAAACACATATTTACTACCTAAATCTTTGTTTAATTATAAACAAACAAAATAAAATTATTTTGACTCGGTAACTAATACTTAAAGCATTAGCTGCTAGTCCTAGTTCAATTCGTAACTTTCGACGAAATAAACTTTCACCATTTTGTCGGTCAAATCGTTTTTTTTATACCAGATAAATTATCAAACGTAATGCATTCCTGATAATTTTCGCTCAATCTACACTTTATGGAGACTATTCCAGAGTTTTTTCAAAATTTTTTTTATCAATACTTTTCGAGATAGGGTGGTTTTTGGCGCTTTTTTTTAATAAAAAAAGTGTGCGCAAGTATTACATCATATACTCTTTTGAACTCGTATTTTCACAAGCTTTCATTTGACTTCCCACTCGATGACCTGGTGGTTTTTTTTTTTCACTTCCGATTTCATCTCCTAAAACTAACTCTTACTTACTTAATTACTTTCTCTTTTGAGTAGGTCACAGGCCTGTCCTACTTCGTTATTAAGCCTCCGATGATTCGGATGTCCAACTGTCTCTCCATCTCTTTGGTGGTCGTCCTTTTGGTCTTATTTTATGTGTTTTTTTTTTCATACATATTTTTATCATTCTCGTTTCTTCCAACCTTTGTACATGTTCACGCCACTCTCTTCTTCTCTTTCTTCCCGATCTGACTATATCTTCTACCTTTCATTGTTCTCTTATGGTGTTATTACTCACTCTGTCTAATAAACTTTTTCCTGTTATTGCTCTCAGTATTTTCATTTCATTTGTTCTTAACAGCTGTTTGGTTTTTTTTTATCTGCCCGTGTTTCTATGCTATACGCCAGTACGGGTCTAACGCAAGTTCTGTATATTCTTGTTATTGCGTCTACACTTAGATCTTTGTTTTTACCAAACTACGTCTCTGAGGGCCCCTGATATTGCTGCTGCTTTATTTGTTTGTTGTCTCACTTCTTCTGTTTTATGTCGGTAGCTAGTAATTAGTACTACAAGATGTGGGAATTTTTTTACTTGCTCTATTAATTTTCCATTTATTTCTAATTTACGCCTTACTGGTTTTTTAGCTATTGTAATGCATTTTGTTTTGTCGGTATTGACTTCCATGTTGTATATTTCAGCTACTTGTTTGAATTTATAGAGCAGTCTTTGTAGGCCGTGGTCCGATTGTGATATTAGAAAAATATCATCTGCATATCCCAGTATCTTTATTTATTTATCTCCTAGTTCGTATCCATCGTTGACTAGTTTTACTTCCTCAATGATTTTTTCCATTATTATGCAGAATAGTAACGGATTTAAGCTCTCTCCCTGTCTTACTCCTACTTTTATATTTATTTCCTTTGTTAATTCGTTGTTACTTCTTACTTTTGTTGTGTTACTGTGATTGAGTTTTTGGATTATTTGTGGTATGGGGTATGGAATTACATCAATTATTAATTCTAATATATCTTTCAACCTGGCTCTCTCGAATACTTTCCTTAAGTCGATGAAACCAATAAATGCTGTTTTCTGGTTTTCTATAGCTTTTTCTCTTGTTTGCCTTATTGCAAAGATGGCTTCTGTGGTTGATCTGTTTTAGCGAAACCCTTGTTTCTCGTCGCTTTTGTGTATATTGTTTTCTATTTTACTTTTCAGAATATTTCTGAACACTTTCATAATACTTGCTAGCAGTGTTATTCCTCTATAGTTGCTCAGATCTTTTTTGGTGACATTTTTCAATATCGGTATCGTGATGCTTTTTGTCCCATCCCATCTTCTCCTGGTGCTTTTCCATTTTTAACTTTCGTAGTTGCCATCGATATTTCTTTTCTTCCTATTTTGTAAAAATTAACTCCTTAAGTCAAAATTTAAATTTCAACCTACACGGCTTTGATTCGGCCATCAATTTCTATATTTGTGCCATATTTCGACTTTTTATGTCGAATACTTTGGAGAAAATCGGGTATGATAGACGGACAGATACCAAAGTGATCCCATAAGTGTTTCATACAAAACACTAAAAACAGCCGAAAAATTTCAGAACAACATCCAGAAATGCTTATGACATGTGAGTTGCCGTTGACGAAACCATTTTACAAGAAATAAAGTTTGAAGATCTCGGCATAGATGTTTCAAGTTTTGATAATATCGACACAGAAGTCAGGATCTATTCACGTAAATAAATAAACCTATTTTTCTCTTAGATAAACATAAACTGCCATAATGACGTAAAATATATAATTTTCTTTACAAATATTGCACCCGTTACACTTGTTTTTTCCGTAGGTCACTTAAATGCAAAAATATTATGTGATAATAGGATTTTAAAAAAGTTGCTAATTGTAGCAGTAAATCCATTTAAACACTTAAAGGATTAAACGTATAATTACGTAAATTATGGCGAAAATAATAAACGTCAATAGATTTATCCAGATAAAATAAATTAATGTACTTCATATCAATAAAATGAAAGCATCTGTTTCAACTATTATAATTAATTCTTAATTTTTTTCAAATTAAAATAGATTTAAAATTTGAATTTGGGAACGCCTAACGTTGCCAGTCACTCCCAGGCGACAGACTATAAGTTTAATTTGTTGCTAAGTCGTTATAAATTACGGTGTAATCTTACACTGTAAAAAAAGTAAGCGACATCGTAGAAAGTTAATTATTATCAATAATATGAAAAATTAGTATAAATAATTTGTTGGAAAACAGTTTTCTGTCTTTAGAAAGTAATAATAATTTAGTTCATGTTAACTCAGGTTCTGGTTGGCTGCTACGCAGTATGGCTTAATAGTAATGATCACTCCTTACGTTTGCTCGGTTACTGACTGACGACCAAACTCATCTGTCTCAACAATCTAAGACAGGGGTGCTCAAACGGTCGATCGCGATCGACAAGTCGATCGCGAGTGCTTTTTGAGTCGATCTCGAGAAAAAAATTCCGATATAGAACTATTCACAGATTTTGTTTTAGGTAACTAAAACAAAATGTAATGAATAAACTACTAAAATTTATTCGAGCCACAATTAGGCCAGAATAACCCCCTCACCACTTTCCTTTATCGTAATAATCCCCTTCTAGCGGCAAAAGGCGGCTTTATCAAAGGAACGCGCGGTACTTGTCAAAGAAAAGCCGCGTTTTTGATTCCCGCCGATTTTTCTAGAAACTTCGGGCGGCGTGTTTTGACGGGATCATTCGAGACTTCGTTCGCGCCGATATAAATGTTGCGCCTGCAGGAATAGGAGTCAGTCTGAGTTGTAACTTGAAGGCGATACATCGATACAAAGTTTATTAATAAATAGTCCAAAATGTGTGCGGCGAAGAAAAGGAAAACTTATCATTTTAATAACGATTGGGAGGAAGAATTTTCCTTTTGTATGGTAAAGGATAAGTGCATTTGTCTCATTTGCCGTGCGTCAGTTGCAATACCTAAGCGCGGGAACTTAGAGAGGCATCATAAAACGGTTCATAAAAACTATGAAAAGGATTTTCTTCACAGAGTGAATTAAGAAAATGAAAAGTACGTGATTTGATAACTTGTTTGGAAAAAGAACAAACCATGTTCACAAGACCAGCCAAACAATCAAAAGCTGCAACGATCGCGTCATTTAATATATCTCATATATTGGCGAAACACAAGAAACCATTTGATCATGGATTGGTTGTGAAGGAAGCATTTATTGAAACGGGTGAGACTTTATTTGGAGATTTTAAAAATAAAACAGAGATTATGTCTGCTATTAGAGAACTTCAGTTATCTCGTCCGACTGTCAGAAAGCGTGTTGAAGTCATGAGTCAGGACATGGCAGATAAACTAAAACATGATATCATGGAATGTACATACTTTTCTTTACAGTTCGACGAATCCACCGTTATGACAGACACTGCCCAGTTGTGTATTTTTATTCGAATGGTATTCAATGACATGTCGGCTAAGGAAGAGTTTTTGACAATGATTCCTCTGAAAGGAAAGACCCGTGGCGAAGATATATATGACGTTTTCTTCAATTTTGTAACAAACTACAAGCTACCAATATATTAACTAGTGTGCATTACAACCGATGGAGCACCAGCAATGACTGGAAACGAAAACGGTTTTGTGGCATTGTGTCGAGCTAATGATGATTTCCCTTCATTTTCTCCTTCCATTGCATTATACATCAACAAGTTTTGTGTTCAAAAGTTCTAAACATGGAGGAGATTATGGGCATTGCAATAAAAATTGTGAATTATATCCGTGCACGTAGCTTGCAACGACGGCTCTTTAAATTGCAGTTTGAAGATAGTGAGTCAGCTGAACACACTGATTTACTTCTTCACACGGACGTCAGGTTGTTGAGTCGCGGAAAATTCCTAGAAAGGTTTCAAGAATTATTGCCCGAAATAACAGCTTTTCTGGACGAAAGAGGTGATGACACTCAGATGCTGAAAAACGGAAAATGGCTGACTGATTTGGTTTTTGGCAGACATCACAATGCATTTAAAACACCATTAATTTGGAGCTTCAAGGTAAAGGAAAAACTATTATTGAGATGATTAGCGCAATAAACGCATTCAAAAGTAAATTTCAACTTATGATAGATCAACTGAAAAGGAAGGATCTGAAAAATTTTCCGTCTTTGAAAGCAAGGATTCCTCAGTTGAATTATGATATTTATGAGGCAGAATTATCAAATATTTTGGGCCAATTCGAAATACGTTTTTTATGATTTCAGTAAATTGGCAAATATCGCATCATTTATGAGTTATCCTTTTTCGTGTAAAAACATTGAGGAATTAGCTACTGAAATAGCAAGTCAGTTTAACATGGACTCATGTTCTGTTGAAAATAAGTTAGTGCAGATTATATCAGATATACATCTCAAAGCCACAGCATCTGATACAAAATTCTGGTGTTTTATATATCTGAAGATAAATATCCGAATCTAAGGCAAATCGCCCTTCAACTGACGGCAATGTTTGGGTCAACTTACTTGTGCGAGTCTGCATTTTCTGAAATGAAGATAATTAAGTAAAAATATCGCAATCGACTAACTGACGAACATATGTCATCATGCTTGCGATTAGCACTCGGTAATTACGTACCATCTTATGAAAAGTATGCTGAGGACATGCAGTGCCACGCTTCAACATCCAAAGTCACTCTTTAGTTAAGTTTAGACACTATAACTCGTTTGTTTTGTAAGAACCAATTAACTCGCAATTTTGAATAATTATGAATTTTTTCATTGACATTTTAGAGCAGACCTACACTTACCTTGACTAAAAAAATGCATATTGTGTGGAAAACTAATATCTATGCCACGAACACCCTACCTAGACGACAATCCTGCATCACACTTACTTGCAGCCTCTCAGAGTCGATCGATAGTAGTCTAACAATATTGAGGTAGATCGCCAGCAGTTCAAGTTTGCACACCCCTGATCTAAGAGAATCAGAAATAACCGCTTTCCATTTCAATTATAAGTTACTCAGCTGAGATATAGTCTGCGTACCCCTTCTAAAATTCTATTGATTAGAGCCACCATGGTTATTGAATGTCGTGGACATAGGGCACGAAGATCTTTGTACTTAAAAACATTTTTCTTCTCTTGCTATATTTGTTCGAGCAGGTATCAAACAATAAATTACAATAACTTTTTTTAAATATATAATAAAAGACTACGAGTATTTTTAGTCAATTTCCACAGGTTTATTTATAATTGTGATGATGCGTTTCGCTGTCGATGCAGCTTCTTCGGACCTACACTTTACACTGTCAAGTTAGGTTTAATGTTTACAATTTTATATAATTTCTTAATTATAATATTACACCTATCTAAGTTATATTGATAGTATTGGAAAAGCCACACAGACATGGAATTAGGAGAATAAATTCAATAATGGTGAATTGTTTAAATCTACTTGGTCGTTGAGCAAAGTACCTGTAGTCCTTAATCGATTTATTTGCATTGTCTATAAAAGGTTTAGTTTTAAACCTTTTTGTTGGGCATGTAAAATTTTGCAATTCTTATTAAACGTGGGATTCTCTGTTAAAAGATGATTAGCATATGTTGAATTAGACTTCGATGGATGAAACTCTTTTGGTGTTCTGTAATTCTTTGTATAAAATGTACGTCCAGTTTGTCCTATCTATGTTTTAGGACATGACCCACATGTTAATTGATATACCCCTGATTTATTATCTTTATTGATTTGCGGCTTGTAGTTTTTGAGATATTTCTCTATCAGAAGACAATTTAACTAAAGAATTAAACTACATAAAACAAGTAGCCGTTAACAACGGTTATTCAGTTACCTTAAGCGTTAGAAAAAAACTTAGAAAAAAGGGAATCTCAGAAATATACGCATGTTTTAAAGACAGAAAAACCACATTTAAATGCTTAACCTATCTCGGCAAACCAACAGAAAAACTGGGAAAATTTTTTCATCAAAAAAATATCAACATAGCTTACAAGACAAACAGTACTATAGGGAAATATCTCAAAAACTACAAACCGCAAATCAATAAAGATAATAAATCAGGGGTACATCAATTAACATGTGGGTTATGTCCTAAAACATACATAGGACAAACTGGACGTACATTTATACAAAGAATTACAGAACACGAAAAAAGTTTCATCCATAGAAAGTCTAATTCAACATATGCTAATCATCTTTTAACAAAGAATCACACGTTTAATAAGAATTTCAAAATTTTACATACCCAACAAAAAGGTTTAAAACTAAACCTTTTAGAGACAACGCAAAAAAAATCTATTAGGGACTACAAGTACTTTGCTCAACGGCCAGGTAGATTTAAACAATTCACCATTATTGAATTTATTCTCCTAATTCCATGTCTGTGTGGGTTTCCCAATATTATCAATATAATTTAAATATGTGTAATATTGTAATTAAGAAATTATATAAAATTGTAGACATTAAACCTAACTTGACAGTGTAAAATGTAGATCCGAAGAAGCTGCATAGACAGCGAAACGCGTCATCACAATTATAAATAAACCTGTGGGAATTGACTAAAAACAGTATTTTATTATATATTTATAATAAATTTCCATCAAGTAGAAGCTACAACCATACGAAATTTAATAACTTTTTTTGTTTTTTATCAAGAAAGCTAGTTGAGGTTAGTGTATTCTTCAACTACGGGTGACTAATTTAAATGTAGGTTTGAAGCAGCACAAAGTTTAAGTTCATCTATATAAATCAGGTGAGTGACCTTATGTCTGTGATTTTTTGATAATCCAGATTTATACTGACGGGTTTGGAGCTGAGCAATTAAAAGAGGAAGCAGAGCAATACTGAAAAAAAGCTCAAAAACTCATTTCTCAAAAGTCATCGGCCCTGTTTCTACTTTTTCAATACCTGAGGTAATAGTAAATTTATTTGCCTAGAGAGGAGTCAAACACTGTAGGCAGTTTGTTAAAGGAGACGTCACGTTGAATCTTATATATTATATTAAGTATGTTACAATAGAGGTTTTTACGGATGGTGGAATATAATGTAATACATTAAAATTTCAGGATTCAATCCGTTCGTCTAACAATGTTACCAGAGTTATCGTCGAGCCGTGGCAGCAGCAAGATCGCAATATCGAGTAGCAACAGCAGCAAGAGTACTTGAAAATGCCAAATGAGATTTTGGCGAAACATCGTGCAAATTCATTGTTAGACGAACGGATCGAAACTAGGAATTTTAATGTATTATATATATATATATATATATATATATATATATATATATATATATATATATATATATATACGTATATATATATATATATATATATTTATATATAATATATATATATATATATATATATACATACATATATACATATATATATATATATATATATATATATATATATATATATATATATACGTATATATATATATATATATATATATAATATATATATATACATATATATATATATATATATATATATATATATATATATATGTATATATATATATATGTATATATATACGTATATATATATATATATATATATATATATATATATATATATATATATATATATATATATATACATATATATATATATATATATATATATATATATATATATATAATATATTTATATATATATATATATATATGGGGTGTTATGAATCCATTGCATATATTGGAACTGACGCCTTCTCGTAGCAAGATCAATTGGAGAATCATTTCAATAATAAAGGAAAAAAAACAACCCAAAAAGATATGACGTCATGAATACTTTTTTCAAGCCGCCACTGGTGTACCATATAACTGCTCAATATTACCGAGCCTTAACCCCAATATCAAATTCAAATAAGCTTTAGTAATATTCAAAAAAATTTACAATGTTGGTTTACAGTTTTTGAGTTCAGTGGATACAGTGTGCTTTTTAGCACATTCATCCACCGTAAGACCTTGCGGCTTGCTGATATTCTGCATAATTGGAATACCAATCGTTATGTACCCCGATAATTTTTCTATGGGTGACGATATTTGTCTTTATTATCGAACATTTTCTGTATTTTATATCTGCGTCATTATGTTGTTGGGTGGTATTAATTCTGAGGAAAAGGTATTTAATAAGGTAGGTTTCACCTTCGCCTATAAGTCAACAGACAATCTGAGGTATACCTTAGGAAATCCCAAAGATAAGTTCCTAACTCTGAGAAAAGTGAAATTTATGAAATTAGTTGTGATGATTGCGACAGAAAGTATGTTGGACAAACACTTAGCACATTCAAAATACAGTAGAACAGAAAAGTGTAGCATTGTCGAACATGGCCTTGAAGCTGATGTCATTGTAACATTAGATATTCTAAGATTAATTAAAAATGTATCTGATGGGAGATTGTTGAACGCATACGAAAGTAGGGAAATTATAAAATGTAAAAATAGTTTAAATAAAGACAGAGGGCCTATTCCTTATAGCTCCCTCTACTGGTTACTTGACCTGAACTGATGGCCACGCCTATGCCATTAGTTCCGCCAAGAATTAGGCTAAGTACAAATAGGATAGATTTGTAGTTTAGCTTTAGTTAATCATCGCTCTTGATGATGCTTACATGGTTAGCGAAACCCGCGTCGAGTGCAACATCAAAGTCTTTGGTGTAGTGGTGATATATACTGAGTAGTGTCATTGTGCCAAAGATTCCACATTCCCCAACATAGTACGAAGATGTTGTCGAATAGTCTTATGGGATACATTCAAACCCGATTTTCTTAATTTTGATGCTCCTTGACGCAGCATCAATTTCGGATACCGTGAAAACAAAGACACGATTCGCTTTTCGACTTCGGAGTGGCTTTGTCTATCTAGCCATGTTTTGACAAGTCGACGACATTTTTCGTCTCGTTGAAATGGTTTACTCACGTCTTCGCAAACGATACCAACTTTTTAATATATTTAGCGGCCGCCTGTCATTTTAGGCCCCTTTGGATGGGAATAAAGAAAAACTGCCGCGAACCGACGCGCAAACAAGTGACTCATTTTGAATTTTACGTGATTTCAACGAAAGTTTGGAATCGACTGATACATTTTCTAAAATGCATGGGAGACAAAGGTTCCCTTTACCGATTTTTTGTTGAATCGCTAGAATTGCATCTAACAAAAATGAATTATCGCGGACACGTTCTTACTTGACAGACTGTAATATTTCTTTAGTCTCAGAAATTTATTTCCGAAATGTAGTTACCTGTTTTATAGGTGACCACGTTTTAACTTTAGGTGTCACTTTCTTGAGTTAGTGAGATAATTGAGTTAGGAAAACTTTATTATCAAACATTTTCTGGATTATCATTCGTTGCTGATCAATATATTTTGTGGAAATTTACTTATGCTATGTTTATTAGCAAGTGTTAGGTCTCGTAGCTGCCTATAAACTCTTACAGTCTACCGATAATGAAGTCTTACATCATTGCTTAGGGCAATTACTTCCTTTGAGTCATTCACTTGCTGGGCCACTATTTAAGGTTGTTCACGAGGCCCTCGAATATACCCGGATTAGCAAAGATATGTCACGTAATCTTATAATCTTTGGTTTGAAACGTTTCGTTACTCTGGATGTTTCTTACACAATAACGTACGCGTAACAGTCATATATCCTTTTTATATTGCTTGAAACTCTTAGTAATAGTGATACAAATCATTCTTGAGACTATCAGTTTACTTGAAGTGTCTTTGTCTATTGCCAAGATCATTATTTAAGAATATGTGTCCTTTGACTTCTCCACTTTGCTCATCGTCTTTATCCAGTCGAGGCGGTTTATTAGGAGCACCTATCTCGTTGCTCCTCCCAACAACAGGTTTTTCTAGGGTGGGGTGTTAACCCATTGACACTCAACGTTTGTAATACTGAAAGGACTATTGGAACGATCTTGGCCCGTCCTGTCTTTTCTGTTTTATCGAAAAGCCAAAAAATAATTAAACGCGTTAAATACTATCGTTTCATTAAGCACAGGCCGCTGCATGGTCATTTTACGTCACATAATGATGACGTGAAATTTCCATGATCGGTCAAACTCATCTAACTAAGCAATCTGAGAGAACAAGGAAAACTGCCCTCCTCATCACTATAACAATGGAATCCACGGAGATACGACAAGCCAGTATCTTCTTCTCTTTCTATTTGGTTCAGTAGGTAACATTGCTAAAAACTTTTTGCTTATTTTATTTAGAAGTACTATTTCAGCTTTGTTTTCTTATAGACGTGTTAAGGATAAAAAGAGAAAATTTTAGCGAACGCGGCACATATCGTTTTTTAAAAGTGATTGGATGTTTCCTGGAACGTATGATATCTCATCTCATCAATGTCTAAGATAGTACCGCAATACTGCATTGTGGTTAGAGATGTGCGATGATACAGTGTGGACGAAGTAGGTAAAAATTAAAGAATCTAGCCGTGCAATAAGACATAATAAGTTGTATCTTTGAATAATGTCTACTCAGTAATAAAAAGCATACCAGCCCTCTACCAAAGACTGTTTATAAATGGATTTTTTGTAAAAGCGCATATCGTAATCTCAATTAACCGTTAGGCCACGTCAACTCTATGAGACATATTAATCCTCCACTACAAAACTAAATAATTAAGAAATTTCAAAATTGATAAAATATCCATATTTGAAGTTTATTCACGTTTGGTAGTTAGTAATTATTTAGTAATAGGTTAAATGTTTATTTAATTGAAATTCCTTTCTAATCCTTCTACATAATTGGGATTAAACAAGTATCTGGAATTTTCTACAAGAGGCTATTTAAAAATTTCGTAGATAAATGATTGAATATTGGATTTCGGGTAAAGTTCAATACTGTTTATATTTAATGTTGTATATACCAGATAGTAAAATGTATTCTTTTTACTTATTTGCTTACTTTTAAATATGGTGTGGAATTTCTATGGATGTTCTGGCAAAATTATTAGTGGAGTCATTTTCTTTGTAGTGCAGTAAAAAAAGGTCAAAATAATGATGGGTATAGTTTAGATACAGTAATATTATGATTTTATCTTCTCTGGTGTATTACCAAGGAGTATTGTCCTGAGTTTTAAAACCTCGAAAAACTTGTGCTTCTTTATAAAGGATTGAAGTTTTCAAAACGCGTTTTTTTAGCTTAAAATATGAACAACTCCAGTTATATTAGTCGGATCGGGTCGAAAAAAAAAATAAACTCTTCGTAATAAAATTTCAACAAATCCTCGTTACTTTTAAATCGCTCAAATATGTACATAACCTGCAAAATTGGAAAAACAAGAAAAAATCTGCTTTTTTTTTTTTCATTTTATTGTACAGGTCGACTAAGTGAACCAAACGGCTTGAAACTTTTAAAAAATATTCCTTTTGTTATAGCAAAAATACCCCGAAATTTTAGTACAAAAATATTGAACCCAGTGGACACAATTGAATTTGTTATTTTAAATTTGAATTGCCCACCACTTTATGCCATTTAGTTCAAAATTTAGGTCACTACGTCAGCTTTCCGATGCCATTTTAAAAAAAAAAATTTTTGAGTCATTTTAACCGTTTTTTTTTTAATTATTTATTAAATCAAGTAACAATTGGCATTTTGAAAAAAAAATTGTTAACGAAAATATTTTTTTTTAATAATGGCCTCGCGATACTCAACTAGTTGTGATAAAAAATTTTTAATTTTTTTTCAAAATGACCGAAAAACGCATTTGTTTTTATTTGATTAATAAACAAATGTAAAAAAGAATGGTTCAAATGACTCCACAATTTTTTTTTAATGACATCGGAAAACTGTCGCCAAGGCCTAAATTTTGAAAAAAAAGATCCATTTTGAGCCAAACGCATAAAAAGAGGCGGGCAATTCAAATTTTAAATAAAAAATTCAATTGTGCCCACTGGGTTCAATATTTTTAAAGAAAATTTCAGGGTATTTTTCCTATAACAAGAGGCATATTTTCAGAAAGTTTCAAGCCGATTCGTTCACTTAGTCGGTCTGTACAACAAAATGAAAAAAAAAAGTTGTCGGTTTTTTCCGATTTTGTAGATTATGTACACTAGGGTGACCGCAAAAAATCGATGTCGGAATTTTGTTCGTCTGGACCCCACAAAACGATTCCCCTTTCCAGATATTGAGATAGCCGAAATTTGAGCTCGATTAAACGACGTTAACCCGTGTCGCTCGTCGCTCAAAGTTTGAAAAAATCCAAATTTTTGGCCAAAAAGCTGACATATGGAGCCATAACTCCAGAACGGTAAATAATAGAAACACGCTTAATATCTCAAAAGAAAGCTAATGTAGTTCTTCAAAATTTATATTCTATACATAATTGTTGTTATTTTAAGTCAAACCGAGTTACAACAGCCTTTAGCCCCAAAAAACGTGACCTGGTACCAGTAGGAGCCAGTTTGGGAGTATTCTAAGAATTTTACGGGTTTTTACATAATGTGTCTCGGAATTAACATTTTTTTTGTTAAAAAGTATTTTGGAACTGGAATGAGCCTTTTGTTCAAATTTAATCTTTTATTATATGGGGATTACCTGACTAGTTTACCAAAGAAAAACCCGTTTGACAGGTAAAAAGGAGGGTGAATCTAATTTCTATTTTAGGGATGGTGATTTTACTTCAGCGTACAACCGACCTTTTATTTATTCAGTTTAGTTTCTAAAGTGCCTTTGAGCTGGTTAGATCGAACAATTATCTAGTAAAGATATTTTAACGTTTTCTTTTTTTAATTTTCCAAGTGTGTGTGTTATTGTTTTTATAACTATTATAGTATTATTTTAAAAGACATTTGAAAACATTTTATTAAAATTAAAGTTTGCAATATATTTTGTTTCATTTTTCAAGTTAACTGTTATTTACCTATTGGCCTCTGAAATGGCATCCACATCAGGTGTACAAAGCCGGACCAAGGATAAATATTTCTTGTGGGCTATCCCATTCACCAGATCACCGGTTGTAAACTACCCTCAAATCGTCAAGTTTTGTGTGCTTTATTTTATAATTTACGTACTGTGAAATTAAGAGAATCAGCAAAACTTACAATACGGAGAAGTGTTCATTTTTTGGGAGAGAAAGCTCGAATCCCGACTAAACATGAGCAAGATGCAATTACTAAGCTGGAAAAACTTCACGCCGAGTGGAGAACTCTTCAAAAAGACCGGAAGAAAACATCGAAAACGGCCAAGAACAAATTTAAACAGTTTGTTGAAAAGTTGGATGATCTCTTTGATATTGCTCAACAAGATGCCTTGGCTCTGATGAAATCGGAAGAAGATAAGGCGTTTCTCGTGAAACAGAGGCAGAAGGGCTGCCCAGGTTCCATGACTGGAGTGGATCTGAAGTTGTCTCGAGCTGAAGAAATCAAGGTGCAAAAGGAACTTGCAAAAATGAACCGACAAATCCAAGAAGCAACTTTTGATATTTGTGAGTTTTTTTTATTATTAGTATTCTAAAAAATAGATAAACAAATAAGTAAATAGTTTTCATTATAATTGAAAGAAAATTGTACATGAGACCATGATTTGGCATCTTTATGATTGAGTTTATATTTTTTAAATAATACCTTTTGATAATTAGAAGTAGGTAATTTAGTATCTATGTATTATTACTATTCTGCTAAAATGACAAGTTTTTATAGTCTTTTTTTTTTTCTCTTTCTTTTGTTGCTTCTTAGAGACGGATGATGAAGACAAGTTCAAAGAAGGAGAAGAAGACACTGAAGAGGACAGCATCTACCAGGAACTTGAGAGCTTGGAGGAAATGGACATCCCTGAAGAAGCTGCAGAAGATCCAGGACCATCTGAGAGCCAAAGGATGAAAGTTTCATTTGCAAGGGGCGTTAAAGAGATTTTAAACATGAAATTGTCCATTTTATTAGATCGATGTAAGGTATCCGACAGAAATGCCACGAGAATTTTAATAGCTACTCTAGACGCACTAAACCTTGACCCTCTTGAGTACAAAGTCTCGAAAACTTTATTACATGATAGAAGGCAAATGTTCAGAGAACAATATAATAAAAAAATTTTTGATAAAGTAAACATTCCTGAAAAAGAGCCCGTGGTTGTCCATTGGGGACGGTAAACTTTTTACCGGGGTGTTTTAAAAAATGAACAATGTGAGCGAATAGCTATAGCTACTTCATATGGCGAAAAGGAACAGCTGCTGGGAGTTCCTGTAACAGCAAACAGCTCTGGAGAGGAGCAAGCCGTAGCCGTATATGAATGCCTACATGAATGGGGTCTTCTCAACACCGTCAAGGCGATGTGCTTCTACACTAGAGCATCCAACACGGGAAGACTCAAAGGAGCATGCGTCATATTGGAGCAAATGTTAGGAAGAGAATTGTTATACCTAGCTTCACCGTATCTTGGAAATTCTGTTAAGAGGCGTATTCGACACAAAAATGGGATCAACCACTGGACCTCATCCAGACATTTTCAAGAGATTCCTTACTGCGTGGCCCAAGATAGACAAAGGAAAATACGACACAGGTATCAGTGACAATCTAATACAAAAGCAGCTAACTCCAGAAGTAATTGCAAATGTTACTGCTGAATTCGAGACCAAATTAACTGAGAGCCACCCCAGAGATGACTACAAGGAGCTATTGCAGTTGGTTCTCGTATTTGTTGGATCATTAGACGGCAATGTTGTGGGTTTTAGAACTCCAGGAGCCATTCATCACGCTAGGTGGATGGCAAAGGCTATTTACTGCTTAAAAATGTTCATTTTTCGTCGTCAATTTAAGATGTCTAAAGAAGAAGAAAGTTCTGTGCGTGCCATTTCTGTTTTTCTAGTTAAAATTTATTGTAAAGCTTGGTTCAATGCTCCAAAAGCTCATCTTGCACCAAAGCAAGATTTAGGCATTTTGCATAGTCTGTTAGACTATAAAGTATGTGACAACGACATTGCAGAAATAGCCCTGACCAAATTTTCGAACCATTTGTGGTATTTGAATGCAAAGTTGGTGGGATTATCGTTTTTTTGATCCCACCATTACAGACGATGAAAAGTTGTTAATTTCTAATAAATTGCTCAGTAGCACAGATGAACCATCACAGCACGCTAGGGTTGTAAATCCAAAAGTTAGGAAAGAAAACTTAAAAGAGGTAGTTGATGGAGGATTCTTAAATTTACTTACCAAAGAAACGTTTACATTCTTTGACCAATTTAATATAAAAACAGATTTCTTAAGACAACATCCAAACACCTGGCCTCAAAATAATGACTTCCAAGAAGGATTGAAAATTGTCAAAACATTAAAAGTAGTTAATGATATGGCTGAGCGTGGTGTTAAATTAATAACCGACTTTAACGACCTTCTGACAAAAAAAGAAGACCAAAAGCAATATGTCCTGCAAGTTGTAAGTAAATGCCGAGCATTATATCCTGACGTTTCAAAAACTACTTTAATAAAAGCTCTAGAATAGATTAGATAACTATGTAAAATTATCAACTCATGTAGGTACTACGTCTGTATCTTTTCTGTGTCTGTTTTGTATGTATTATATACCTAATTTTTATATTTTAAAATAAAAAATGTCATTAGACTTATCAGTATTACTTGTTTTTTTATTATATTTCTACTTTAAACTCAAAAATATACCAAAAAAAAGCAAAATTTATCATTTAATAACAAAATATACGAAGTATGCTCCTCCTAGTGGTACCAGGTCACGTTTTTGGGGCTAAAGGCTGTTGTAACTCGGTTTGACTTAAAATAACAACAATTATGTATAGAATATAAATTTTGAAGAACAACATTAGCTTTCTTTTGAGATATTAAGCGTGTTTCTATTATTTACCGTTCTGGAGTTATGGCTCCATATGTCAGCTTCTTGGCCAAAGATTTGGATTTTTTCAAACTTTGAGCGACGAGCGGTTAACGTCGTTCAATCGAGCTGAAATTTCGGCTATCTCAATATCTAGAAAGGGGAATCGTTTTGTGGGGTCCAGACGAAGAAGATTCCGACATTTTTTTTCCCCCTCTATGAGATCCGGTCACTCTAATGTACACATTTGAGCAACGAGGATTTATTGGAAATTTCTTTGCGAAGATTTTGGTTTTTTTTGTCTCGATCTGAACTATATAACCGGAGTTATTCGCATTTTAAGCTCAAAAAATGCGTTTTGAAACCTTCAGTTGTTTATAAACAAAAGAGCACAAGTTTTTCAGGGCCAAAACTCAGGACAATACTCTTGGTGATACCTCAGAGAGAAAAAAAAATCACAATATTGCTGTATCTAAACCGTGCAACTTCAAATGCTTTTTTTACAGCTCTATTGTGGCAGACGAGTAAAAAAGTATCTAACGTCCCATTACTGACGTATCAAGCATATGTTATGCTGCCAACTGAGCCATGCATGGTGCATTTATGGTATACGTGGGATACTGGGAATATAGGTGCAACTTCCTGGAATGATCTATGTTAAACTACTAAAGTACTTACAATCTTAAAAGTTTAATTTACAATAGACAAAGTAAAGACTAATGTGATTTATTTCCATTTTGGCAGCTCATTCTTGGACGCGTTTCACGATATGCAGAACAAAACTCAAGTACTTAAAAATACACTGGAGAAATGCATAATAAGACATTAAGGAGTAGTTCTATCTCGGCCAGACATAATCAACCAATAGCGTACTGGACCTACCTACTGAGATTACTAAAGTTACAGAAGTTTTTAACGTTTCCCTTGATGGTGGGGTGATGAGGGTGATGAAAATGTATTGTATGTGTGCATTTTTGTGACTTATTTAAGTATTCCAGATTTTACTATTTAAAATCTTATTTATCAATCAGTTAATACAGCCTCAACTGTGGAGTTGCCTGAAAGCCAGAGGATTTATATCCTCTCGCCGCACGCGTCAGGTACTAATTCAGATTTTAATCAGTTATATAAAGAATTGATCTATTACTGTTAACCAATAAAATAAGCACCCTTTAGTCCAGGCTAGTTAAATTTGAAAATGTCACAATGAAAAATATTGAACACGGTGTTCCACAAGGGACTATACTGGGACTATACAAAATCTCATCTTTGATAGGATATACATATTACATATGTCATAAAAATCAATTAAATTAGGCAACAGTGCATGCACTGCCGTTCTCTAGTCGAAACTCGCTTACTCTACGGCAGGGGTGCTCAAACTTGAACTGCTGGCGATCTACCTCAATATTGTTAGACTACGATCGATCGAATCTGAGAGGCTGCAAGTAAGGGTGATGCAGGATTGTCGTCTAGGTAGGGTGTATCGTGGCATAGATATTAGTTTTCCGCACAATATGCATTTTTTTTATTCAAGGTAAGTGTAGGTCTGCTCTAAAATATCAATGAAGAAACTCTTGATTATTCAAAATTGCGAGGTTATTGGTTCTTACAAAACAAACGAGTTCTAGTGTCCAAACTTAACTAAAGAGTGACTTTGGATGTTGAAGCGTGGCACTGCATGTCCTCAGCATACTTTTCATAAGATGGTACGTAATTACCGAGTGCTAATTGCAAGCATGATGACATATGTTCGTCAGTTAGTCTACTGCGATATTTTGACTTAATTATCTTCATTTCAGAAAATGCAGACTCGCACAAGTAAGTTGACCCAAACATTGCCGTCAGTTGAAGGGCGATTTGCCTTAGATTCGGATATTTATCTTCAGATATAAAACACCAGAATTTTGTATCAGATGCTGTGGCTTTGAGATGTATATCTGAAATAATCTGCACTAACTCATTTTCAACAGAACATGAGTCCATGTTAAACTGACTTGCTATTTCAGTAGCTAATTCCTCAATGTTTTTACACGAAAAAGGATAACTCATAAATGATGCGATATTTGCCAATTTACTGAAATCATAAAAACGTATTTCGAATTGGCCCAAAATATTTGATAATTCTGCCTCATAAATATCATAATTCAACTGAGGAATCCTTGCTTTCAAAGACGGAAAATTTTTCAGATCCTTTCTTTTCAGTTGATCTATCATAAGATGCAATTTACTTTTGAATACATTTATTGCGCTAATCATCTCAATAATAGTTTTTCCTTTACCTTGAAGCTCCAAATTAATGGTGTTTAAATGCATCGTGATGTCTGTCAAAAATGCCAAATCAGTCAGCCATTTTCCGTTTTTCAGCATCTGAGTGTCATCACTTCTTTCGTCCAAAAAAGCTGTTATTTCGGGCAATAATTCTTGAAACCTTTCTAGGAATTTTCCGCGACTCAACCACCTGACGTCCGTGTGAAGAAATAAATCAGTGTGTTCAGCTGACTCACTATCTTCCAAAGAGCCGTTGTTGGAAGCTACGTGCACGGATAGAATTCACAATTTTTATTGCATTGCCCATAATCTCCTCCATGTTTAAAACTTTTGAATACAAACTTGTTGATATATAATGCAATGGACGGAGAAAAATGAAGGGAAATCATCATTAGCTCGATACAATGCCACAAAATCGTTTTTGTTTCCAGTCATTGCTGGTGCTCCATCGGTTGTAATGCACACTAGTTTATATATTGGTAACGTCATATATATCTTCATTGTCATCATTGTCAAAAACTCTTCCTTAGCCGACATGTCATTGAATACCATTCAAATAAAAATACACAGCTGGGCAGTGTCTGTCATATTGGTGGATTCGTCGAACTGTAAAGAAAAGTATGTACATTCCATGATATCATGTTTTAGTTTATCTGCCATGTCCTGACTCATGACTTCAACACGCCTTGTGACAGTCGGACGAGATAACTGAAGTTTTCTAATAGTAGACATAATCTCTGTTTTATTTTTAAAATCTCCAAATAAATTCTGACCCGCTTCAATAAATGCTTCCTTCACAACCAATCCATCATCAAATGGTTTCTTGTGTTTCGCCAATATATGAGATATTTTAAATGACGCGATCGTTGCAGCTTTTGATTGTTTGGCTGGTCTTGTGAACATGGTTTGTTCTTTTTTCAAACGAGTTATCAAATCACGTACTTTTCGTTTTCTTAATTCTCTCTGTGACGGAAAATCCTTTTCACAGTTTTTATGAACCGTTTTATGATGCCTCTCTAAGTTCCCACGCTTAGGTATTGCAACTGACGCACGGCAAATGAGACAAATGCACTTATCCTTTACCATACAAAAGAAAAATTCTTCTTCCCAATCGTTATTAAAATGATAAATTTTACTTTTCTTCGCCGCACTCATTTTGGACTATTTATTAATAAACTTTGTATCGATGTATCGCCTTCAAGTTACAACTCAGACTGACTCCTATTCCTGCAGGCGCAACATTTTATATCGGCGCCAACGAAGTCTCGAATGTTCCCGTCAAACACGCCGCCCGAAGTTTCTAGAAAAATCGGCGGGAATCAAAAATGCGGCTTTTCTTTGACAAGTACCTCGCGTTCCTTTGATAAAGCCGCCTTTTGCCGCTAGCAGGGGGTTATTACGATAAAAGAAAATGATGAGGGGGTTATTCTGGCCTAATTGTGGATCGAATAAATTTTAGTAGTTTATTCATTACATTTTGATTTAGTTACCTAAAACAAAATCTGTGAATAGTTCTATATTGGAATTTTTTTCTCGAGATCGACTCAAAAAGCAATCGCGATCGACTTGTCGATCGCGATCGACCGTTTGAGCACCCCTGCTCTACAGCACTGTTACATGGAATGGAAAGGCAAAAAACTACTTTAATTTCTTAGAAAAGTACATAAACCTAACCTGCGGACACCTTAAGTAATAAAAAAAAAACAGTTTAATATGTAGCAACTTTTTTACCTAGAAATAACACTTAGTACTCCAGTAAAGGGTCAATTGAGAACATAAACCGTAACTACCAAACCAGAAATCGGGAACAACTGTGAGTCCAAAACATAAACTCTGTAACCAAACTTTTATGAATAACTGACCAAACTACGTTAGTTTAATGCAGTGATAGTTTCTAACTTATTTTAATTCATTATTGAGTTTTTTCTAATTTATTGGTCTCATGAATTTGGCACATTAACTACAAGCCTATACACATAATTTTAGCCCCGGATGCGAACTAGCGACCTTCGGATCATTTGGCAGGTCTCAACCCACCGTGCTACCGACGATATTATTGACTATGGCAATACTCATTATTGCTGTAAATATAAGTATTTTTTTTTTCCTATTATAACTTTTTTAATATCGTTTTCGTTCCAATGTTCTTATTATTAATCTCTTGGTACTGGTACGAATAATAATTGTCAATAACCCTCATACATACGAATGGAGGTGGTAGAGCGGGTATTCTTGGTGTATTGTCACTTATTGGAATGCATATATATATATATATATATATATATATATATATATATATATATATATATATATATATACAGGGTAGCCCAAAATTACCGAAGGGGTTTGAGTTCATTATAACTTTTTATTTAAGACATAATTATAATTTTTTTTTTTTAATACAGTATATTAATGGAGAATACTTTTAATTTAATTATGAAAAATTATATCTCGCAAGTGGTGGCCATTTTCTGCTTCGCATATTCGTGCTCTTTCCAAAACATTTTCCATAACCTTTCACAAAACTTCAGGTGTTATGTTGTTGATTTCGTCGCGTATATTGTTTTTTAATTGTTGGATGGTTCTAGGCTTATTAATATAGACTTTTCCTTTCAAATAACCCCGAAGGAGGTTAAATCCGGTGAACGCAGAGGCCAATTAAAATCGCTTGTACGCGAAATAATTCGTTCACCAAAGATGTCGCGTAAAAAGAGCCATTGTTTCCCTCGCAGTGTGCGCTGTGGCTCCATCCTGTTGGAACCATACTTGCGGATGGTTTTTTTCACGGCTGGCCTTAAAAAATTTTCCAACATTGTGCGATATCGAACACCAGTGATGGAAACGGCGACACCGTGTTCATTTTCAAAAAAATATGGTCCAATTATCCTTTCCGATGAAACACCGCACCAAACAGTACACTTAAGTGGGTGTAATTGTCGCTGTTGAACTACTCTTGGATTTTCCGTAGCCCATATCCTGCAGTTTTGCCTATTAACGAACCCATTTAATTGGAAATGGGCTTCGTCGCTCATAATTAAATTATGAATAAAATCATAATTTTCTTTTCCTTTTTGCCGGAAATAAATTGCATAATCAAGTCGTTGGTGGTAATCTGTCGGTTTCAATTCTTGGACAAGCTGAATTTTGTATGGAAACATTCTTATTGTATGCAAAATTCTCTGCAGCGACCCTCATGAGAGGCCAAGTTGTGTCGAACGTCTCCTGGTTGATGTTTCTCTCCATCTTCCCGAACACTCTCCTGTACCCGTTCAATATGTGTCATCCGTGTGCACCGTTCGTCGTCTGCCGGCACCAGGAAGGTTCCTTACTGCTCCTTGTTGTCGAAAATTTGCAACCAGACGGTTTACTGTTGACTCTGAGGGCCCAACCCTCACATTAAAATAACGACGATATGCACGCTGAGTCAAAACAATGGACCGTTGATTTGAGAAATAAAGTTCAGCGATTTGGGCACGTTGTTCAATTGTGTACTGTGCCATTTTAAATTCCCCAAGTCTTTTTTACAAAATACTGAAAAGAAATAAAAAACAAAATTATAATAAAAAAGTTATAAGGAATTCAAACCCCTTCGGTAATTTTGGGCCACCCTATATATATATATATATATATATATATATATATATATATATATATATATATATATATATATATATATATATATTTATATAGTACAAATTTCTCACAAAACAAGCCAAACTAATAACAGCGTAAAGTTCCATTATATGAAAGGGATTATTTCGGTGAAAAAACTTCTTTTCCCACCTGGAAAACAATTTTTAAATTAGGTGTAATATTTAATAGTTTCAGTATATAAAAGAGATATTTTTTCTCTCTTCACGGCCATAGAATTTGAATTGTTTCTTTAAGTGTTTCTGGCCTTATTTTTTTTTTAATTAGTAATAAGTCCATCCGAAATATAACAATGTAAAAAATAATGTCTAATAGAATACGAAATTTCAAACAGACAAGGAACTGTTCTTCCTTTTCTTTTTCTTATTTTTTCTGATTTTTGTCACAGAACACCAGCCTAGGACTGGGATTCTGATACAAACCACAGAAAAGATATCCTTTTTTTTTCGTAATGAATGTCAAATTTGCCATTTTGTAAGTGTTCGATTACCATCGGCTTAATCGAATGACTTTCGAAATTAAAAGGAAAAAGCAATAATACTCTGATATTTATCTTGGTTTTTCACATGCTGAAATAGCATTTACTTTTTAAGGTAAGAACATAAATCTGATTTTTTTGGTGTATCGTAATCTGGTTGGCTTTAGTTAATCATCGCTCCTGATGAAGCTAACATGGTTAGCGAAACGCGCGTCGAGTACAAAATCAAAGTGTTTGGTGTAGTGGTGATATATACTGAGTAGTGTCATAGTGCCAAAGATTCCACATTCCCAACATAGTACGAAGATGTTGTCGAATACTCTCATGGGATACATTCAAACCCGATTTTCTTAATTTTGATGCTCCTTGACGCAGCATCAATTTCGGATACCGTGAAAATAAAGACACGATTCGCTTTTCGACTTCAGAGTGACTTTATCTATCGAGCCATGTTTTGCCAAGTCGACGACATTTTTTGTCTCGTTGAAATGGTTTACTCACGTCTTTGCAAACGATATCGACTTTTTAATATATTTAGCGGCCGCGAAATGTGTCATTTTAGGCCCCTTTGGATGGGAATAAAGAAAAACTGCCACGAACCAACGCGCAAACAAGTGACTCATTTTGGATTTTACGTGTTTTCGACGAAAGTTCGGAATCGACTAATACTTTTTCTAAAATGCGTGGTAGACAAAGGTTCCCTCTATCGATTTTTAGTTGAATCACTAGAATCGCATCTACCAAAAAAGAATTATCGCGGATATGTTCTTACTTGACAGACTGTAGTATTTCTATAGTCTCAGAAATTTATTTCCAAAATGTAGTTACCTGTTCTATAGGAGACCACATTTTAACTTTAAGTGTCTCTTCCTTGAGTTAGTGAGATAATTGAGTTAGGAAAACTTTATTATCAAAAATTTTCTATATTATCATATTATTATTTCATATTACTATGTTGTTGACGTGGTATCAGTTCTGAGGCAAAACGGTAGGAAGCGTTGTTTGTTGCTGATCAATATATTTGGTGGAAATTTACTTATGTTATGTTAATTAGCAAGTGTCAGGTCTCGTAGCTGCCTATAAACTCTTACAGTCTTCCGATAATGAAGTCTTACATCATTGCTTAGGGCAATTACTTCCTCTGAGTTATTCACTTGCTGGGCTACTATTTAAGGTTGTTCACGAGGCGTCCGGATTAGCAAAGATATGTCACGTTTCGTTGCTCTGGATGTTTTTTACATAATAACGTACGCGTCATACACATATTGCTTGAAACTCTTAGTAATAGTCATACAAATCATTCTTGAGACTATCAGTTTACTTGAAGTGTTTTTGTCTATTGCCAAGGTCATTATTTAAGAATATGTGTCCTTCGACTCCTACACTTTGCTCATCGTGTTTATCCAGTCGAGACGGTTTATTAGGAGCATTTATCTCATTGCTGCTCCCGACAACGTGTTTTTCCACGGTGAGGTGTTAACCCATCGACACTCAACGTTTTTGATACCAAAAAATAACTCAACGCGTTAAATCCTATGAATCGAGTTTCATTAAGCTTCACGTCACATAATTATAACGTGAAGTTTCCATGATCGGTCAAACTCATCTACCTAAGCAATCTGAGAGAACAAGGAAAACTGCCCTCCTCATCATTATAGCAATGGAATCTACGGAGATAAGACAAGCCAGTATCTTCTTCTCTTTCCATTTGATTCAGTAGGTAACATTGCTAAAAACTTTTTGCTTATTTTATTTAGAAGTACTATTTCAGCTTTGTTTTCTTGTAGACGTGTTAAGGTTAAAAAGAGAAAATTCTAGCGATCGCGGCACATATCGTTTTTTAAAAGTGATTAGATGTCTCCTGGAAGGTATGATATGTCATCTCATCAATGTCTAAGATAGTACCGCAATACTGCATTGCGATCAGAGATGTGCGATGATATAGTGTGAACGAAGTAGGTAAAAATTAGAGAATCTAACCGAGTAATAAGACACAATAAGTTGTATCTCTGACTAATGTGAACTCAGTAATAAAAAGCATACCAGCCCTCTACCAAAGACTGTTTATAAATGAATTTTTCGTAAAAACGCATATCGTAATCTCAATTAACCGTTAGGCCACGTCAACTCTATGAGACATATTAATCCTCCACTACAAAACTAAATAATTAAGAACTTTCAAAATTGATAAAATATCCATATTTGAAATTTATTCACGTTTGGTAGTTAGTAATTATTTAATAATAGGTTACATGTTTATTTAATTGAAATTCCTTTCTAATCCTTCTACATAATTGGGATTAAACAAGTATCTGGAATTTTTTACGAAAAGAGGCCATTTAAAAGTTGAAATTCCTTTCTAATCGTTTTATGTAATTAGAATTAAACAAGTATCTGGAATTTTCTACAAGAAGCTATTTAAAAATTTCGTAGATAAATGATTGAATATTGGATTACGGGGTAAAGTTCAATACTGTTTATATTTAATATTGTATATACCAAATAATAAAATGTATTCTTTTTACTTATTTGCTTACTTTTAAATATGGAGTGGAATTTCTATGGATGTTCTGGGAAAATTATTAGTGGAGTCATTTTCTTTGTAGTGCAGTAAAAAAAGGTCAAAATAATGATAGGCATAGTTTAGATACCGTAATATTATGATTTTATTTTCTCTGGGGTATTACCAAGGAGTATTGTCCTGAGTTTTGAACCTCGAAAAACTTGTACTTGTTTATAAAGAATTGAAGTTTTCAAAACGCATTTTTTGAGCTTAAAATATAAATAACTTCGGTTATATTAGTCGGATCGAGTAAAAAAAAAACTAAACTCTTCGTAATAAAATTTCCAATAAATCCTCGTTACTTATAAATCGCTCAAATGTGTACATAACCTACAAAATTTGAAAAACAGTCAAAAATCTGCTTTTTTTTTCATTTTATTGTACAGGTCGACTAAGTGACCCGATCGACTTTCAAACTTTAAAAAAATATTCCTTTTGTTATAGCAAAAATTTTAGTAGAAAAATATTGAACCCAGTATTTTTTATTTAAAATTTGCATTGCCCACCACTTTATGCCATTTAGTCCAAAGAGGATCTTTTTTTTCTTTTTTTTTCAAAATTTGGGTCACGATGTCAACTTTCCGATCCCATTTTAAAAAAAAAAAAATTTGGAGTCATTTTAACCGTTTTTTTTTTAATTGTTTATTAATCAAATAACAATTGGCATTTTGAAAAAAAAAATTGTTAACAAAAATGATTTTTTTTTTAATAAAGGTCTCGCGATTCTCTACCAGTTGTGATAAAAAATATTCAATTTTTTTCTTAAAATGACCGAAAAACGCAATTGTTTTTATTCGATTAATAAACAAATGTAAAAAAAGAATGGTTCAACTGGCGCCACAATTTTTTTTTTAATGGCATCGGAAAACCATCGTCAAGGCCTAAATTTTGAAAAAAAAGATCGATTTTGGACCGAATAGCATAAAATGACCGGCAATTCAAATTTTAAATAACGAATTTAATTGTGCCCACTGGGTTCAATATTTTTAAACGAAAATTTAAGGGTGTTTTTCCTATAACAAGAGGCATATTTTCTGAAAGTTTCAAGCCGATCGGTTCACTTAATCGACCTGTACAATAAAATGGAAAAAAAAAAACAGTTTTTTGTCGGTTTTTTCCAATTTTGTATATTATGTATACATTTGAGCAACTTAAAACTAACAATGGTTTATTGGAAATTTCTTTGCGAAGAGTTTGGTTTTTTTTTGTCTCGATCCGACATATACGAGGCTGGTTTGAAGAGTCCGTGCAAAAATAAAAACTACTTATGTGTTTGGAGTAAACCTTTTTTATTTTTCGACATAGTCTCCTTTTAGGCTTATACACTTCGTCCAACGATGTTCTAGTTTGTTGATCCCTTCCGAATAATAGGATTTGTCCAAGTCTGCAAAATATCCATTAGTGTCTGCAATCATCTCTTCATTTGAATAAAATCTTCTCCCGCCAGCCCATTTCTTCAAATTGGGGAACAAATAGTAGTCCGAGGGAGCCAAGTTTGGAGAATAGGGGGGATGTGAAACGAGTTGGAATCCTATTTCCATTAATTTTGCGACCACAACTGCTGAGGTGTGTGCTGGTGCGTTGTCGTGATGGAAAAGGACTTTCTTGTGGGCCAATCGCGGGCGTTTTTCTTGCAGCTCGGTTTTCAAACGGTCCAATAACGATGAATAATATTCACCTGTAATAGTTTTACCCTTTTCCAGATAGTCGATGAGGATTATCCCTTGCGAATCCCAAAAGACAGTCGCCATAACCTTTCCGGCCGAAGGAACGGTCTTCGCCTTTTTTGGTGCAGATTCCCCCTTGGTAACCCATTGTTTAGATTGTTGTTTGGTCTCAGGAGTATAGTAATGTATCCATGTTTCATCCACAGTGACGAAACGACGCTTAAAGTCCTCCGGATTCTTCTGGAACAGCTGCAAACCATCCTTGCAACACTTCACACGATTCCGTTTTTGGTCAAGCGTGAGCAATCGCGGCACCCATCTTGCGGATAGCTTTCTCATGTCCAAATGTTTATGCAAAATATTATGTACCCATTCAGTCGAGACGCCCACAGCACTAGCAATCTCACGCACCTTAACTCTTCTGTCATCCATCACCATATCATGGATTTGATCAATGATTTCTGGAGTCGTAACCTCCACAGGACGTTCAGCGTCACTTATGTCCATATGGCCAGTCCGAAAATTTTGAAACCACTTATAAACTGTTCTAATCGAACGTGCAGAGTCACCATAATGTTTATCAAGCTTCTCTTTAGTCTCCTGAGGCGTTTTGCCTTTCATAAAGTAATGTTTAATCACCACACGAAATTCTTTTTCGTCCATTTCTTGAAAATCACTCTACTTCCTTGATTCACACGAATGCCAAACACAAAGAAATAGACCAATATGGCTGAAACTTGGTGTGCGTTCATTCAAGAGATGCTACTAACTAAACATGACCTCGATACGCGCCGGTGGTGCCATCTCTCGGACTTTGCACGGACTTTTCAAACCAGCCTCGTATATATATATACATATATATATATATATATATATATATATATATATATATATATATATATATATATATATATAATTTATAATACTAGATTTTAAAAATAATTTCAACCATAACATATTGCATGTTCCTGTTTTATTTTTCGTCCTATATTAAAAAATAAAAAAGTTTCAATCAATGAACTATTATTTTCAGTTAAACTAAATTAACCATTTTAGATGAAGCATAAAAAACTAAAATAAAAACCAATTTGCACGATTTGGTCTAAAATGAATATCAAAAAATTCGATTTCAGTACTAAATATTTTCTGAGTCTTTTTTATGCTATATGTTAAACCAAATATCGAGAGATAAGACTAAGATCAAGTAATTCTGTAGGGTGAAAAAAAATAAAGTCAATACTTTACATTCTTAACAGAGTACTAAGAGAGATTTATATTTTTAACATGTTTACATTATTATATTTTTTATTAAATATAATATCAGTATTTTGTTTATATTATATAAACGTCTAGATGAGGGATAGCAATTCCTCTATCAACCGTTTAAAAATTTTTATGAAACAGGTTCTTTAGTTATATTATAATAGCCTGAAAACTTATTTTAAATTGCTAAATATTTAAATTTAAAATTTTAAATAATATTTTTCCTAATGAAACCATGAAGTGATGTCCAATTTTAAAACAAAATTACCCCAAGTGAATAGTGCCCAAAGCTCAGAATCTCACACTGAGTCAACAGTCAGCCTCACGGATTATAGGGAAGGCAAAAGTTCGGTAACAACCTTAAATAAGGTAATAACCATTATACATTGCCACATATAATAACAAAAGATTAAGGACCGAAGAACACCGGTCGGAACTAGAACAAGTACTAAAAGATGTCAAGTGGCATATCGTCGGATTGTGTAAAACACGTCCACCTGACGAAAAGGTAACTACCCTGAAATCTGGACACATCCTGTACCAAAACAACTCTGATATAAACCAGCACCTTGGTGGCCTCGCTTTTATTATAAACAAAAACGTGAAACACTTAGTTACAAAGTACCAAGCTGTATCAAACCGCATTATATACATTACCATCAAATTGAACAAAAGATATTTTCTACAAATAATACAAATATACGCACCAACCAGCCAAGCAGAAGAAACAGAATAAATGTATGATGACGACATATCAAGAGCAATAAAACTTGAAAAAACGAAATATGTTAAAATCACTGGCGATTTTAACGTAAAGGTTGGACAATGGACACAAGACGACACACAAAATATCGGCCGGTTTGGATTGGGAAATAGAAACAACAAATGTTAATAAACTTTTTGGAAAAGGAAAATTTATTTTGTTTAAATACCTTTTACCAAAACCAACACAATAGAAATGGACATGGAGAAGTCCGGACGGCCGCACAAAGAACGAAATAGACTATATCATCTCAAACCCTAAATTTTTGTGTAGAGATGCATCTGTATTGAACAAATTTCATACAGAAAGCGACCACAGACCCGTAAGAGCACACTTTACATTGAACATACAAAGAGAATGAAATAAACTTATGAATAAGTACCCTTTCCCGATTGCATAAGAACTTGAGACAAACATAGACAAATACCAGAGAGAACTGGAAAGTATGGATGAATTGAATGGATTGAACATCGATAAACTGACTCAACACATAACAACAAGTGTTCAGACAAGTCAAAAAGTATGTACCACAAGGAATATCTCAAGAAACAAAAAATTGACTCCTAGCACGCTGAAACTTGTAGAACAAAGAAAAGACACCCAAAGATATACAGGGGAGTATAAAAACCTAAATAAAACTCTCAAAAAGGAAATACACAACACAATACAAAACTGATATAAGACACTATCGACCAGAACAGGAATATGGGAGTATTAAAATCTAAATTATCAAGGGGAAAAACACACACTGAGTAAAATAAAGAACGTAAACGGCGTAATGATAACCAATAAAAAAGAAATCGCTAAAGTAATAGAGAAATTCTATACGACTCTTTACTTATTAATAACCCTGAATCCGGGAGTAAGAACTAAGGTAATGAATTCTGGATCATAAGATATCCCGACCTAACATCAGGAGAATTACAGAAAGCCCTAAAACACATGAAAAATGTATCTGTATGCTCTTTAATAAATGCTGTTTAAGAAAAGAGACTTAGTAAACATAGAAATCTACAGATCGATAAGTTTATTGTCCCACTTGTACGAACTATTTACAAATTTATTACTAATCGTCTAACATCAAAATTTGACACATACCAACCTGAGAAACAGGCTGGTTTCCGAAGAGGGTTCAGCACAAGTGACAATTTGCAAATCATAAGATCCCTTATAGAGAAAACAACTGAATATAATGTACAAATACCCCTAACCTTTATTGACTTCCAGAAAGCTTTTGATATAGTCGAAATTGAATACATATTCGTGGACCGAGCATGGATTGACACTCGGTATACTACACTGATCGAAAATATCTACAAAAATGCTTCGCTTCATATAAAGATAGATGAAGAGACGAAAACCAATAACATTAAAGTCAAAAGGGGCGTTCGTCGGGGAGACACTATATCACCAAAATTATTTACACTTGTACTCGAGAATGTCTTTAAGAAACTACCATGGGAAGAAGAAATCAAAATTGACGGAGTATATCTGAACTATCTCCGATTTGCGAATGACGTGTTGATATCAAGTGACTCGAATGAATTAGAATCAATTGTTAAACAACTGAGTTATGAGTCGAAACAGGTTGACCTTAAAATTAATTACTCGAAAACAAAAATAATTAGCCTAGAAGACCCACATATATCGATTAAAAACCAGGACATAGAGAATATTAGTGAATACAACTATTTGGGATATTCAATCACTCTAAGTAAGGAGAATCAGTACAGGGAGGTCACCAGGTGAATACAACTCTCCTGGACAGCATTTGCGAGACTCTCCTTCGTGCTTAGAGATAGTAGTATCCCGATTAATCTAAAAAGGGAAGTTTGTGATACCTGTATTCTACCGGTAAAAACATACGGAATGCAAACAATATGTCTAACGCAGAAGAACGCCAATAGACTGAAAGTAATGCAGAGGGCAATGGAAAGGTCAATGTTCGGGTTGTCTCTGACTGACAGAATACGAAATGAAGAGATCCGTCGAAGAATAAGGGCTACGGATGTTATAGAGAAGATTGCCGAACTGAAGTGTCAATGGACCGGACATGTCGTAAGACAGCAAGATGAAAAATTGCCACTGAAAATCATACAGTGGCGATCTAGGGAGACAAAACGAAGTAGAGGAAGTCCCCTATTGAGATGGCTAGATGATATCAAGAGGATAGCTGGTAGAGACTGGTAACAAAAAGCACAAGACAGGGCAAAATAGAAAATATTAGGAAAGGCCTATGTCCAGGAGTGGACGAGTTAAAGGCTGAAGAAGAAGGAGAAGAAATATTTTTAGTGTTTCGTACGGAACACTTATAGGATTATTTCAGTGTCTCTCTGTCACACCCGATTTTCATCGAAACTATTTGACATATAAAGTTGAAATTTGGCATTAATATATCATAGCGGCTTAGTTATGAAAATTAAATTTTGACTAAAGAGATTAGTTTTGGAGGGTGAAATTGGAAGTGAAAAAAATTTACAAGGTCACCGAGTGGGATGTAAGATGAAAGCTTGTGAAAATACGAGTTCAAATATGTACATGCATTTTAAAAAAATCGCTATCATTGTCTCTAAGAATACTGTTCAAAAGAACTCGCAAAAATTCTAGAATAATCCTCCATAAAGTGTAGATTGAGCGAAAATTGTGACAAGTGCGTTAGGTTTAATAATTAGTCTGGTATAAAAAAAAATATTTGACTTGACAATATGATGAGGACTAAGAGCCCCGAAATATCAATACGTATTTGGTGCAAGCAGTAACATACTCATATACTTTTCAGTACTACCTTAAGCATGATGACTGGTGACCAACGGATAACGAGACAAAATAATTTTATTCTATTTATTTATAATTAAACAAATATTTAGGTATTCGTTTTAAATTTTTACTACACAGATGTCTTACTTTTTATATATTCTTCGTAATTCTTATATTCAAGTTGAATTTTTAACTGAATTTCATAGAATACCTCAACAATCATGGTACGGAACACTAATTGTGCAAGTACGACTTACACTTGGCTATTTTTTTTATCTAACTAGTATAAAATTGATGTTTTAAAAACATTTTCTCAGTATTATTTTTTTAATTTTGGATTAAATTAGGAATATTCTTATTAAAAACTGTTAAGCATTTAATAGTTAATAAAGTTGGCTGTCATTTGTTTTAATTTTTTTTTTTTTAATGAAAGCTAAATTTTTTTACTTTTCTTGCTTAAAGGAAGTACTGTAATCGTAAAAAAATTACTTCCTAAGTTTTCTTCACGATTCAGGGTCCCTAAAGCAGGAGGAACCGTTTGATTTTTTTATTGGTCTGTGGGTCTGTCGCACTATTGGCAAGGTAGCTCTCGAACAAAATGAAAAGAGGTCCTTATAGTTTCTAAGCATTATTACTTTAAGAAAATAAGGTAAACAAGTTGGGAGTCTGAAAATCCTCCATAGTTTCAACAATATAAGAATTTCCTCGGGTTTTTGGTTCGGATATTACATAAATTATGAGCAAAATTGTTTATAGACGGATTTAAGGGCAAGGGGGAGTTTTAGACCGATTGCTTCAAATATATCTTGTAAGAGGAGTTTCTGGAGTCGGGGGATCCGAAAACTATTTTATTTTTTCATTATTTCTAATCTTAAGAAAAATGTTGTGTAAATGTATGTGATTATAGAGTGACCTGAATTCAAGAAACCGTTTTTGCACGGGAAGTACTAAATAAACAGCTCTAACAATTATTGATATTACCTTCAGTAGCGGCCAGTTTTTTTAGTTGCTTTACTGTCGCCCGGTACATTGTCGCTTAAGTGATTATATATGGCGCAGTTAATTAAACAATCTGTTAAACCAGGAAATCCCATGAAATATTATGAGAATTATTTAATGAAGGCATCGTATATTTGTCAAAGTCGAACATTACATTATCTGATCCGATCTATCAATAGTTTTGGATTACGGATATTTTTGTTTTGCCTTTTTTTTAAACAGGAAAAAATATACTTAATTAATATTTGTTATTTTGTGATAACAAAAAATTAGGCTAAACAATAAAAATCAATTTGTTGTGCATCTCTTTCCTCGTTTTAAATAAACTTGCTCATTTTGGATTCCTTTGAATACAAATAACCGGCCAAGGGCAAGTCGGACTTGCGCAGTTAGTGTTCTGTCCATTAATTGCTTTTAAAATTAAAATTTTGGTTGCAGAGGTATAAAATGAACAATGACTTCACAAAACACATCCCAAATGAGTTTTTAATAAAATTTGTTTCCGATCTTCATTGAAAACTGATGAGCTTAATTTATATATATATATATATATATATATATATATATATATATATATATATATATATATATATATATATATATATATATATATATATGTATATATATACCATATAAAAATTATTAAAAGTAATGCACTTGTGATCATTTTCGTTCAATCTACGCCCTGTGGAGTATATTCCAGAATTCTTTCAAAATTTTATGATCAGTACTATTTTGAGATAAGGAGGGACAGCGAATTTTGGCAATTTTTTAAAAATAATACAAAGAAAAGTGTGTGCATGTATTACACTATATATTTTTAACTCGTGTTTTTACAACTTCATTTGACACCGCACTCGATGACTTGGTATTTTTTTTTCTGTTCACTTCCGATTTCACTCCCGAGAAGAGTCAAAATTTAACTTTCAAAACTACACGGCCTTGAAGGGGCCATCAATTCCTATATTAGCGCCAAATTTCAACTTTCTATGTCAAATAGTTTCGGAGAAAATCGAGTGTGACAGACTGACAAACAAACTGACAGACGGACACCGAAGTGATCTTGTAAGTGTCTTGTGCAGAACACTAAAAACAAATTTTGATTTGCATCGGTTTGTCGATCTTTAGTTCTCATAAGTGCACACAGGGTACTTAAAGAAGGGAACAAACCTTTAGTGATATAGCATAAGGAACTAAGGAATTTTCAGGAGTATTTCCTGATTCTTGAATAAGATAGGGAACAAATTTTAAACCTAATTATTTACGGAGGGGGGAGTTAAGGGCTGAAAAAGAAGATTGGTTCAAATATACCATGTTAGAGGTTCTGTTTAGGTATTTTAAAGTCGAAGAATGAGAAAATTATATTATGCAATATGCAAGCGGGATTGTGATCTGATTACAGTGTATACTCAAATAATATACCTTATAACTTATTTTGGAAGAAAATTCAAGATATATGACATTATCGATTTTTCATTATTGAAAACCTTACAGAATGTTATGTTTTTTTGCAAAATTGATACAAGACATATATGTTATTAAGTAACATGCGAATAATTTGCGTTTCTGGCTGATTTAAGCCTTGTTTTGAAGGTGTACCTGCTCTCTGTAGGGGGCGATTCAAGGCCACAGACCAACCACAGAAGAATTGTTCAGCAAGTGGCTAACAATTGCCGCTTGACAAAGCTCTCTGAGGTTCTACCATCAAAAATTAGTATAAACTACTACAAATGGAAAAAGTCTATTTTTAGGAGATTTTGGCTGTTCTTTCATATGTCAACCCATCACAAGATGCATTCCGCCGTATCACAGCTCAGGAACTGAGCTCGAATTGATGGAAAAAGAGAACAAAACCTGTTGTATTTATCACAATAAAGAATCACAAGTAAAGATTATCTAAGTAAGATACAAATAATTTGCTAATATAAGCCAATTTTTGAAGGCCTATCTGCCTTTTGTGGCCTTGAATAACTCCCGATAGAGGGCAAATGCGCTTTTAAAACCAGACTTACATCAGTTAGAGGTACAAATTATTTTTTACACTAGTATTACGATCAATACTTTAAGTGCTTTTTCTTTTTCGGTCAATCCTAGCTCAGCTGAAGAGCCGTGATACGGCAAAACGCATCATGTGATGGATTGACGGATGAGAAAACAGTCAAAAATTGCTGAAAGATAGACTTTCTCCAATTTTAGTCCTATATATTGATGTTTGTTATTAGACAGTTAAACCAATGTCAAACTTAGAGACGTAGCCAAACAATTTGTTCATGCATATTAGCAATTTTTTCTGACATTGCGAATAGATTTAACGTAAATTGCAGCTTCTATATGTATAGGTAGAAGTATCGAGCCATACCTGAGGAAACACTTGAGAGTGCGTTCGATTCTTGCTTTACCTAATATTCTGGAAAACATAAACCCATGCGTACACCTCTACCCTCTATTGTAGATGAGTATGAAAATCCCCAAAAGCCGTTTAACGATAAACCTTTTAAGATTCTGATAACAAAGAGAGAAGATTAGACCAGTGTAACCGACTTACCAAAAAGAATACTCACCAGGCATGCAGATGGATCTAAAAGGTAAAGGGCACTGGAACAGGCGCATAGTGTCCATAGACAGAGACAAAATTATCAATTTCTTTGGGTAGACATTCAATGGCTTAGAAATATACATACATTTTCATTGGAAAATGGACAAATTTTAGGCATAATTATTTTTAAGCTTTAAGAGCTAATTATATATTATAAAAAAAACTGGATCCTAAAAAGTATTTCAGGTATTTACAAGAAAGGAAGAACGGATGACTGTGCAAATTATAGTTAATTTCGGTCTCTATCACCATGGGAAAATCCCAACACAATTGGTAGAAAAATATTATGGCCCGTATGAAATTAACACAAACATGTTTCGGAAGCGGTCGTTCGTGCGTTAATCATATTATCACCTTAATACATCCAACCGAAAAAAAGCGGCGACAAATAAAGAGGTACAGCCATTATTTGTAGACCTTATGAAAGTTTAGGAATTATTTTATTTTCACAATTTCCGCCGCGCACAGGACTCTAAATTACTTTTACAGAAAAATATCAAACCAATCTGGACATCATTAAACATCAGGAAATCTTCATACCTGGCGGTTTCGGCCGAGATTGAACTGAGATATTCACGAACTTCCTCTCGGGACTTTGGCAACTTTGGATAGCACTGTAGTCTGGCCCGGTTCAAATTCTTCCCTATTCTTGTAATATCGGAGTCGGTGAAAGTGTTCAGCGCATTCGGATCTGCAGCCACCTCCCGTCGAATCATCTTTCTTGGTCTTTCGTTGTAATACCCCTCGTTGGCTTTCTTCTTCACTGCGTTGTTAATTTTTTGGCGATTCAGTACTTGTTCATTATCGTGTTGATGTTGATGATTACCAGTTTGTCGTCAAAATATGTCCTCTGGTCCAATGGTATAAACTTTGGCAGTGCAGTTCTTGTTTGTGCAGACCCAGCACATCTCTTTTTTCTATTTTAAACGGCGATATTGTCGAAATTTGTAATTTTCCAATAGGATCAAAGTTTTGCCTTTCTCGCTCAACATCCTCTGTAATAAGACCATGTTGACGTCAAAAAGTTTAAAAGTAAACTAGTAAATTTCAAAAATGCCCTTACTTTTTATACTTTTATCTAATTTAGGTTAACACTAATTTAATATAATAATATTTAAGAATTAATAATATTTGATAATTTAACCCTACCTACCTGCCCATTTGTCGATTACCGCATCTCGGATAAAAGGCAGGTTAAAATATTTACAACCTTCTAAAGACCATTAGGCGGACGGCAACTCGGTATCTACGAAATTTTCAGTTACCAACGCAATAATAACAGCAATAAAACAAAAAAAAATATAAAACAATTATGTGAGCCATAAGTCAAAGTCAAGAATTAACTTAAAAATAATTTATCAGAGAGCTGTACGGTAACAAAGGATCTCAGACAGGAACATTGCCTCTCATTAATACTATCCAGAACCTACCTCACCGAAGTTCTGAGAAAATGGAGACGAGCCTGTGGTACCATGAAAATAAACCGAACGGTGCCACCATACTATGTATCATTTTGCGGACGACCAGGTAGGCACTGTCTGAGACAAAGCAGTCTTAATGTATCTAAACTCCATCCCGTAGTCAAAAAAACTTAAACACCTCATATATAAAAATACCACATTTAAAAGTATTGTACTCAACGGGTGTGAGGTACGGCAAATTAAAAAAGCACATGAAAAGAAACTCCTTGTACTTGAAATTGATTTGCCCCGAAAATCAAAAATAGAAAAGATATCAACAAAAGTATCCGTCAAATCATAAAAGTAAGCACAACTATAGTTCACGAAATTCGAAGACAACTAATGTGGTACGGCCACGTGGAACTGAAGAACTATAAACGCTTTCCTAAACTTATAATAAACTGGTAACACTGGCTACAAACATAGATAATTGTTTATAATCAAATATAGTAGGGTGGGGTAAGCCTTAAAGTTGGTTGGGTCATAATCAATCCGGTTTTTTATAGCGTTCTTTGCCTTTCGGTTCCTAGTTTCTACCCTCCTCGATCTTCCCAATCTCTAGGTCTTAGATTTCTCTATGACCTTGCCTTCTGAAAACCTCCAAACCATGTCGCTCTTGGTCTCCCTCTTCGTCTCTTTTTGCTCACTTTACAACCATCTTTGCTACCATTATTCGGTGTTTATCCATTCTTTCCACGTATCTGTACCATACAAGTTGCGATTGTTGAATTTCCTCAATAATCGTGGTTTTTACTTTCATTACATGTCTTATTCCTTCATTTCTAACTTTATCCATTCTTGATACTCCAGCCGATCTTCACCAGTATTCTATTTCGAGTGCCATTAGTTTCTATTCCAATCGTTTCGTCAATTGCCAAGTTTTACAACCGTATAACACGATGTTCTTAAGTACTGCATTATAAATGAAGTACTTTCTCTGTCATGTTATATTCTTTCACCACAGAACAGAGTTTAGGTGTCTTATGACCGTCTTTCCTTTACTTATTCTACTCTCCACTTCTTTTCAATCATCATGAGATTAATTTTAATCGCCCATATACAAAATGGAAAATTTTAGAATTTTACTTAAAATAAGCTGATAATCCAGTGCCTAATACATAAAAAAACAATATTTATTTATTATGGAAAAACCAATCTTTACGGAGCAAATCTAAATTTTTCATTTATCCCGTCTCAATTGAATAAGAAATCATCGAGAGAGAGAGAGAGAAAAATAAACTGTTAGTGATGGAGACTGAAGGAGAATGAATAGTTTCGTATCGCCTATATTTCCGGTCATCAATATAATAATATCTAATCGCACGTAAAAATATAAATTGATATTGGCAAAACTTAAACCTAGTCATGTTCGGTTTTGCATAAAAGTCAAGTTAAATTTTAACACTATCAGTTTTTATTGTTTTTTAAAGAAACTCTTTAAAGGTAAAAATATCAGTACTGGCTAAGTCTATCTACACCGTTATAGGTTCTCTTAGGGAAGTAGTCCTTACTCCTTACATTAATTCACCTATCGCTTATAGTGTGTGTATCGGTTTTGAGACTGTGTGTCGGTCAGGCTAATTGTCACCTCATATACGAACACTCGAATATTAAACTAGTGCCTGAACGTCTCTACTGCAAAATTAAAGTCAGATTTTCGACCATCCCAATAAACATTCTAGATCCTGGATACAACTTTTATTATCGTCTCAGGTGTCACTTTAGAATTTGTCTTTTTATTAGACTGTAAAATTTTCACATACCACAGGTTCAACTGTTGCTTTCATCACCAACGGTATATTTTCGCGCCTAAGACATATATGTTTTACAGTAAAATTGTACAAGTGATTGCAGTTGGTTGTGGCTATGCTTAACTTATCGTTCGTTAGTTTTTCTCATCTCTTTTTGAGCGTCAATTCAGTGATGTGCACTATGCGTAATCATCAGTTATGCTGTTATAACCAACTATCGCCAAAATTAGGTACCTTTTTGCTTTTTCAATGGGGCAATAAACGACCCTATTAAGGTTTTGTTCCTAATTGCCAGGTATTACGATAAACGTATTATTTTACCTGCTTTGTATACCGCTCTCACTTGCACCTGCAATCATATTGGATCTATCTTTACCTATATATTTACTACCTACAAACTCGGTTTGGAGCCCTTTAAGTATTTGATAATATAGGCCTAATGACCACAGGTTCCCCTTAAGATTCGAAAGATACTTTTTATTATTTTTATTTTTAGTTTTACTTACAACTTACAACGTAACGGTTCTATTTTAATTATGTGGCGTCCATGGAAAAATTGCAATAGTGGCTATCGCAAGAGAAAACATTTATCAGTTGACGCTAAACAAATAGTGAAAAATGTTTACGACAGTTTGGTAAAAAGAAATTTGAATAAATAAAGTGCTTTACAAGAAACCAGTGAACTAACAAAAACCTCAAAACGGAAAGATTCTCAAATGTATCATGTAGACGATTGTGAAAAAGACGTCATCAGGAGAAAAATATATTCTATGTATGAAGAGCAGTTGGTGTCGAGACTAGACAAAAACAAAAATTACACACAATATACATTGTGGCCGATCAACCCTTTACAGAAATCTCTTAAGAATGGGATTCTCGTTCCGAAAAATCAACAAAAGGTAAGTAGTGATGGAGTTACAAAGATTACGAATCTTGCGACATCCTTATTTACAAGAAATTAAAAATTATCGAATTGGCCAATAATTTACCTTGAGGAAACATGATTCGATACCCATGACACTGTGCAAAAAGGGTGGGTTGACAGCAGTACAAAATGTCAGACTAACGCACTTTCAAATAAAGGTAAACGAATAACTATTTTGCATGCTGGATCTGAAAAGGGCTGAGTTTCAAATTGTTTACTATTATCTGCAAAAAACATAAAAGATTCAAGTTTGGATTATCACGAAGACACGACCGCACGACTTTTGGCAAATGTGTTTCAAAATTCTCTTTTGCCAAATGTTCCTGAACAGAGTGTTATAGTTATGGATAATGCAAGTTACCATAGTCGCCTACTAAATAAGGTTCCTAATGCAGCCAACACCAAATCGGAAATACAGGAATATATGTTATAAAATGATATTTATTTTCACTTTAGTTATAAAAAGTGATCTTTTGGAAGTTTTGAAAGGCTATAAATTGAAAAAGAAATGTTTATGATAGTATTTGGCATCAAGTTAAATCAAAAATA
>CM032454.1:144232684-144235184 GCA_019049505.1 Pachyrhynchus sulphureomaculatus | reverse complement strand
TTTTACAGAGGTATAAAATGATCAACGACTTTACAAAACACACCCCAAAGGAGTTTTCAACAAAGTTTGTTTCCGATTTAAGGTTATCACTCGTGATAATTTTCATTCAGTCTACACCCTGTGGAGAATATTACAGAATTTTTTCAAAATTTTTTGATCATTACTTTTCGAGATAAGGGGGCGATAGCGATTTTTGGCTATTTTTTAAAAATAATACAAAGAAAAATGTACACAAGAGTTAAATTATATATATTTTTGAACTCGTGTTTTCACAAGTTTTCATTTGACACCTCACTTGATGACCTGGTAATTCTTTTCCCTTCCGATTTCACCCCCGAAAACTAACGTTTTAAGTCAATATTAAACTTTCAAAACTACACGTCTCTGATCCATCAGTTCCTATATTAATGCTAAATTTCCACTTTCGGAGCCAATTGGGTGTGACAGACGGACAGATACCGAAGTGATCTTATAACTGTTCCACATAAAACACTAGAAAGTACTGCTAGTTATGTTCAGTTTTAAATATCTTGAGACATATTACATGCTACAATTATTTTATAGTTGTAAATTTAATTACGTGAAACTGTTATATACTATGTCTATTATTTTTTTTAGAAATGAGAATGATATCGAATCAATGTTTGAAAATGCTCTGAAACAAGGGTGAACGGTCAAGGTATCTTTAAAAATTAACTTGCGAACCTAAAGTCTAAGGAAGATTTTCTGCCGTTTACCAAACGCTGACCAAGCTAACGATATTCTCCTTGATAGATCCTCTTTCAAGTTTTCTTGAAATATTACTATTTTTTGTCCGAGATGTAAGTATGAAACCATTCTTGTGAATTTCACGTTTTCAATGTTCGGTGTTGCTTCTTCCTGGCAGTTGTCATTTGTCATGAACATGGTTTTGGTGATGTTTATCTTCATACCAATCTCTCTGGATTTGTTGTTAAGTTCGTTCAGCATTTCTTCCAATTCTTCTTTGCTCAATATAAGTTTTGAATCGCACATGATACAGTTGCTCTCCTCCTTTATTTATACCCTTACTTGTCCAAGGGAGTTGTTTGAATAGATCTTCTAGCGCTAACGTAAACAATTTCGGCGAGATGGTATCCTCTTGACGTACACTTCTTTTTATTTCTATCTTGTTGGTGTCAATTTCAATACAATCTGAAATGTTGCATTTTTATATATAATTTGTATAATCTGCTAGTATCTGCTGTTAATCCTACAGTTACTTAAAGCATCTAATATTGCTTAGATTTCGTTTTTTTAGAGTTCTTATTACCTGAAGGTGGTCCAATTGCATTACAACATAATTATAACATTGTTTATAACATACCTTGTAGAGAATGTAATCTGAGCTATATAGGACAAACTTCGCGTCTTTTTAAAAACCGCATTACTTCACATAAAAGTGATGCCAAATTGCAGAAAGGCTCGTGTGCATTGGCTCAACATATCAAAGAATTTGATCATCAAATAGATTACAATAATGCTACCATTTTATATAAAGAACCACAATATTATAAAAGAAAGTTTTTAGAAAGGGTGGCAATCAATGACAATACACATACAATGAACAAAAGATCAGACATAGAGGATCTTAGTTCAGTATATTTGTATATACTGAAACTCAATAAAGATATTACAACAAAAATAATCTAGTACAAGAATCCTCCCTGTCTACCAATTAGAATTCATAATTAACAATTAAATTCTCTGGACATTGGCTCCACTTGTCTACACTATATTTATTATTTTTTACATGTTTTATAACCTTTACACCCCATTTTACAATTTTATATATTATTTTTTCTAGTAATTTTTTTTCCTTTCGGTCACGTTTGAGACACACTTTGTCATAATTTTTTAACAAATAAATAATGTTCCTAAAAAATTTTAAATATAAACTCTTCTTCATTTCTCAAACACGCTGTATATACCTGATGCCACTTTAGGCAACACATAATGCATATTTTTTTCGATTTACTTTTTTGACTGTCTATCGACTTTCCACGACACATGCGTAGATGACTATAATTTGCCCGCAAATTCTTAGTTCACCTGTCAAACACCGACTAACATGTGGTACAGACAGTTTTTCATTTTCTATTACAAAAGAAATAATTATATGTTTCGTAACTTAATATTTTTACAGTGACGTATAATTTAAATAAGGAATTTCTACTCCAGTTTGTAAGTTCACTTTTGAATTTTTTATGAGATCTACAATTAATTCGTATGATCAATTTTTAGATGCCTTGACAAAGAAATAAAAGTATTTCGAAAGCTTGGTAATAAGCAAAAGAGTTTTAATTGGCCCATAAACCTGACTCCAACCCTACTAGTTCTGAAATTTGTTTCCTCACTAGCGAATCGCTACTCCTCTTACTCTATGTAAATATATATATATATATATATATATATATATATATATATATATATATATATATATATATATATATATATATATATATATATACATATATATTAT
>CM032454.1:144127684-144230184 GCA_019049505.1 Pachyrhynchus sulphureomaculatus | reverse complement strand
TGTCTATATTATTTTATTTTACTTAATTTTGTGGTTGCATAATGTGTTCAAATACGAGGTTTGGTAAAAAAATGCGTAGAATTTTCGTTTTTCCCAAAACTGTTTATTTATTCACGTATATTAATTTTGTTCGCTTCAAAGTAGTCCCCACCAGATACAATACATTTAGACACTATAGAACTTTCAGTTAATACACATTATTGATAGTACTATCTGGTGGCAAGCACTCATGATACACTATGCACTTGAAGTCTAATAAAATAGTGAGCAAAACCTTGACATTCGATCGAAGTTGACGAATTTTTTTTCGATCTTGGCTCTCCAGGAATCTTCCAATAGGACGACTGGATCATAGTTTCGACGTCACATCCATACATTCATGTTTCGTTACTAGTTATAACCCACTTGAGCAGTTTTGAATCGACGTCGACTTCATGTAGCTACTTGTGAGCAATGTCCATTCGGTATTACTTTTGGTAAAAATTCATCAATTTTGAAACACATTCTGTGCCGTATGTTTCATGCCCAAAATATCGGAAATAATTGCTTGACATGAACCATATCATATGCCAATATCATCAGCAACCTTTCTTTTGGCAATTGTACATGATCTTTTTTTTACTGTTTCGACGTTGTGACCGGTTTTTAATGTGTCCTGTTGAAAAAGTTTGTACCACTTCTAAACGTTTGTTTAACTCAGAGATGGCCCGCCAAAGTAATATTTAAAGTAAATTCTCTGCTTTATTTTTTTCCACAAATAAAATATCTCAAAGCATACGAAAACAATAGTCACCGTAAGCAATAAATTAAGCTTCCAATACGGTGGCCAGTGTCATGAGACATCAAGGACAAGTATACCAACAGAACAAAAAAACATGACAGTTGGACTTTACAGCACGGAAGTTTCAAAATTCTGCATATTTTTTAATCAAACTTCATATAAGTGTCTGACATAAAATGGACTAATTATAAACGGTAAATTTTACCGCGCATCTAATAAAAAAAAAACCGGTCAAGTGCAAGTTGAACTTGCACAATTAGTGTTCCGTACGTTGATTGTTTTTAAAATAAAAATTTTTGTTAGGGTGGTATAAAATGATCAGTGACTTCACAAAACACACCCCAAAAGAGTTTTCAACAAAGTTTGTTTCCAATCTTTACTGAAAACTAGTGACCTTGAAATTTGTTTTTTTTTTATATATACCAAATAAATTATTAAAAGTAATGCACTTGTGATAATTTTCTTTCAATCTATACCCCGTGGAGAATATTCCAGAATTTTTAAAAGTAATACGAAGAAAAGTGTGCGCAAGTATTACATTATATATATATATTTTTTACTCGTGTTTTCACAAGCTTTCATTTGACACCACACTCGATGACCTAGTAAAAAAAATTTTTTTTCACTTCCGATTTCACCCCTCAAAACGAAACCCTTAAGTCAAAATTTATGTAACGGTGGTATAAAATGATCAGACTTCACAAAACACATCCCAAATGAGTTTTCAACAACAAAGTTTGTTTCCAATCTTTACTGAAATCTGATGACCTTGAAATTTTTGTTTTTTTTATATACCATATAAATTATTAAAGGTAATGCACTCGTGATAATTTTCGTTCAATCTACACCCCGTGGAGAATATTCCAGAATTTTTTTTCAAAATTTTTTGATAAGTACTTTTCGAGATAAGGCCCGGGACAGCGATTTTTCGCGAATTTTCAAAAATAATACAAAGAAAAGTGCGCGTAAGTATAATATTATATATATATTTTTTACTCGTGTTTTCACAAGCTTTCATTTGACATCACACTCGATGACCTAGTAAAAAAATTTTTTTTTCACTTCCGACTTCACCCCCCAAAACTAACCCCTTAAGTCAAAATTTAATTCACAAAACTACATGGCTCTGATGAGGCCATCAATTCCTATATTATTACCAAATTTCATCTTTCTACGTCAAATAGTTTCTGAGAAAATCGGGTGTGACAGACAGACAGACAGACAGACAGACAGACAGACAGACAGACAGACAGACAGACAGACAGACAGACAGACAGACAGACAGACAGACAGACACCGAAGTGATCTTATAAGTGTTCCGTACGGAACACTAAAAAGGTGGTCTACCAGGTGTACAAGTATGAAATGCGGATTTTAGACAACAGATGGTGCACCAATACAGTTTGTGCTATAAAGATTTGACACCGCGCCATTTTGTTGTGTCATCAACAAGTGTCAGACGCGCATGAGTGATAAATTGAAAAAGTGTGTGCATAGTGTTGTGTTGTTAGGTTCAATATGTCGAAATTTATACCGAACAAAGCGCATTCGCGGACAGCATTCATTTCTTGTATTCATTTGAAGAAAACTGCTGTTGAATCACACCGATTACTTCGAGAAGCTTATGGTGAACATGCTCCATCACAAGATACATGTGAACGATGGTTTCGATGTTTCAAAAGTGGTGACTTCGATGTTGCAGACAACGAACATGCAAAAAAATACAAAGATGTGGAATTGCAAGCATTGTTGGACGAAGATGATTCACAAACACAAAAAAAAACAACTCGCCGAGCAATTGATTCAGAAGACCGGTAGATGGGTACCACATGAGTTGAACGACAAGCAAATGGAAAAGCGCAAAAACACGTGTGACATTTTGCTCGCTAGGTACAAAAGGAAGTCGTTTTTGCATCGTATAGTTAGAAGGGATAAAAAGTGGATTTATTTTCAGAATCCCAAGCGCAAAAAATCATTGGTAGACCCAGGCGCACCATCCACATCGACTGCAAGACCGAATCGCTTTGGCAGAAAGACGATGCTCTGTGTTTGGTGGGAGCAGAGGGCGTGGTCTATTATGAGCTGTTAAAACCTGGGGAAACGGTTAATACTAAACTTTACCAACAACAATTGACCGATTTGAACCGTTCGCTGCTTAAAAAAAGGCCAGAATACCGAAAGAGGCAACACAAAGTCATTTTTCTTCATGACAATTCTCCATCACATACGGCAAAACCAGTTCGCGACACGTTGGAAGCACTCAGCTGGGATGTCTTCTACTCCATGCAGCTTACTCACCAGACTTGGCTCCTTGCGATTACCACTTGTTTGCATTGATGGGTCACGCATTTGCTGAGCAGCGCTTTTTGTACGAAGATGTGAAAAAATGGCTCGACGAATGGTTCGCAGCAAAAGGGGAAGATTTTTACTGATGTGGTATTCACAAATTGCCCGAAATATGGAAAAAATGTATAACAAGCGATGGAGCATACTTTGAATAAAGCACTTTATATCATTCTTCCGAATTTAACATGTTTTTTTTAGAAAAATAATCCGTATTTCATATTTGTACACCTGGTATATTCGACAAAAGCTTTGTCCTACGTAAACGTCTCCAATAAATCAATGAATATGAAGGTTTCCTATGTAGAAACGTCACGTCACGTGTCAATTACGCCATAAGCGATTTTTGAGGCAACCATATCGGCCACAAATTTTCACGCATATCAGCTGCTAGTTGAATTTAGCAAAAGTTATAACCTAAGCAAAAAAAATGGAGTTTAGTTATACAGAAAGAATAACTAGCGGAGTAAAAAATTGTAGAATTTGGTCGTATTTGCTGAATAGATTTTAGAAAAGCAAGTAAAATTTCAGATTATTACAAATTTTTCCATAATAATATTATCTGTATGATCATTTCAAAGCATTTTATTGTAATTTCACCCATTTTGTGTTACACTCTAGAGTTGCAGCTGGCACACACAGATATTTGAAGCTAATTCATCCTCAGATGGTCTTAATCTGGATTAAAAAATTGAAAAATATATTTCTTTTCATTTTCGCATTTTCATTACGCATATTCAAAGATTAGACCTACCTAGACACAGCATTTATAGATCATTAATATATTACTTCTGTATTGTTTGCACATATTTTCTAGGAAATATATTCAACAACAATCAAAGAGACGTATTTCTTTAAGTTAAAAAAATTGCCGTCGAGACTCGTTATTTTTCTTTATACCCTTGGACATATAGATTAAAATCTTAACTTTCTCATAGCTGGTATAACCAAAATATTCTACATTTAGTAAAGATCAACTTAATTTAATGGAATGCAGTATTATTGAATTCTTTGTAAAGTTTTAATTGTAAAATTTATAATATCTAAGAATTTTAATTTAAATTTGGAAATTTTGATATTTGAAAAAAAAAATACACTTGGAATATCCATCTTATCTTGTGTATTTTATTTTTAAAATAAATTTACCGCATTCTTTACTTTAAGAGTACATCTCTTCATTTGAATAAATGAATACCTTGATTAAAAATTAGTAAATTTCATTTCATAAATTATCTTCTTGTTTTATTTAAAGCATTGCTTAATTCTAAATTCAAATGTACTACGATACAATTTATAAGATTAAACTACTATTACATGAGCTGATCTAACATGAGTATATTAGTAATCAAATTAACCTGACTAACTTAGCCTAGGCAGAGGTTCTATATATATTAGATAAAAACTTAAGATATCTGACACTTAAGATAGTTCATGAATTATTACTAACTTAATACTAATCCTGGGGACGGTGTCTGAAGTTCTTGGGTAGCGAGTCCTGTTGTTTGGCGTAGGTTCGTAAGCATTTCTGACTGTGATGTTGGAGTGGTGGGTGACTTTGCCTGGAATCTGGGCTGCGTGTTGCCCATCTATCATGTTGTCATCTGGAGGTCACGGTGAATTTGGGTGTTGCGGACGAACTATGAGGCGTTGATGATGATGCGGAGAGCTACATTAGATATTCGCGTTTCTTTTTATATCATGTACTCGACCTGCAACTTCACCAACAGAATCAACGATATTAACGCTGTCTCTAATGATTCAGGAAAACCTTAGATCACACAATTTTTTACCAAAGATTTCCAAGCCTGTTAATCTTGCAGTTATACCTGGCTCTCCCTCGAATCGCCCATGCCGCTCGAGTCGCGTGTACATCTCGAGTCGAGTGTACATCTCGAGTTGCCTGCGGCAATATCCTCACGATCACCACAGTGGTAGAATTATATTTCGCATTAACAAAATTTTTATTGCATACGAACAAAATAATTTGTTATTGAATATCTGGTTTTAGGACGTTTTGATGGGACTGAACCCTTATGGAGTTAAATGTTGTCCTCGGTGTATATATGTGCCTGGACGTGGTTGTGTTGACCCAAATGATCCAGGAGTTCGTCCAACTGACTACGATCCTCACGATCCTCATTATCCCTACGATCCTCACGATCACCACCATGAACATGATCATAACCACCACGAACAACCTCATATATAAAAATGTTAAGAACTTCTGTTTGCGTTTACTAGGGATGAAGAATAGTCTGGATTTTCAAAATAATAATAAATAATAATAATATTGAATATTGCCTGTAAAGATTTAGCATAAATCTAGAACACGTAGTACTTAACATAACTATAATTAACTATTAACATTCCAATTGGAATTTTAATTGTAGTTAGAAATATAATAGGTTAATAATGCAATTTAGATGTAGTTTAAAGTAAAGATCTGAGAATTGCTAATCCTAAAAATAATGTTTTATTTGTAGCCCTCTCCGTAGATTCGAAGTTAATTGTTTAAAAGTTGTGTAAGTATGTGTGAATATAGTAGAATTTCTGAGATTTGGAAATATGTAGAGGCCTGTTTACAGCCAAAAAAAAAATATATAGTAGCTCAAATACGCTTTTAAGTGTTCAGATCAAATTTTCTTCTTACCTTAATAGAACAAAAGCTACGAGAAAAAAAGTGGCGTGGGCAGTAGCAACCCCTTTGACAGGTTCATCTGGAACAGAAACTCTTCACCTTTCAGATACTGGCTCATTTTCCAATAAGGCCCAATTCAAATATGCCATTTTTGGCGTGAACGGTAACACCGTAGGCGTGGTACAGTATCATTAGCCAGTTCGGTAGAACTTGCGCTCAAAGACTGGCAGGAGTCGATGTTCGCCCATTTTTCTTAACTTCTGGTCATTTTTTGCCCGTAAAAGAGCAGATTTCAGAGAAAACGCCCACGGGCGACTCCTGGCAACCTGATTTCTACTATATTCTTGCCAAAACGAAATAAATGAAACAAAATTTGAGCTGCTACCATTCACGTAATTTTTGGAGTCAAGAGAGAAGGACCCCCGGGCGAACATCAACTCCTGCCAATCATTGAGCGCAAGTCCTTCTGAACTGGCTAATGATGTTCCACCACGCCTACAGTGCTGCGCCAAAAATGGTATATTCAAATTGGGCCTTATTGGCTAATGCGCCAGTAGTGACGCCTGAAAGGTGAACAGTTTCTGGGAGAGATGAACCTGTTAATGGGGTAAGTGGCTACTGCCCACGCCAAATTTTCTCCCCTAGCTTTTGGTCTATAATAATTATTTTACAGACATCAGATGGTTATTTTGCTAAAATACTAGGGACAATATAAATTAATATTGTGATATTGTTAAATAGTTTCTTTGAATCGCTAATATAGGAATTGATGACCTCATCAGAGCCGTGTAATTTTGAAAGTTAAATTTTGACTTTAGGGGTTAGTTTTGGGGATGAAATCGAAAGTGAAATTTTTTTTTTACCAGGTCATAAAGCGGGGTGTCAAATGAAAGCTTGTAAAAACGCGAGCTCAAAAATATCTACAATGTAATATTTGCGCACACTTTTCTTTCTATTATTTTTAAAAAATTACGAAAAATCTCTATCCCTATCTCGAAAAGTGTAGATTGAATGGAAATTATCACGAGTGTATAAGTTTTAAAAATTTATCTAGTACATAAAAAAAATTTCAAGGTTATCAGTTTTCAGTAAAAATCGGAAAAAAAAAAGCTTTGTTGAGCTGTCTTTATGAAGTTGGGATGTGTTTTATGAAGTCACTGATCATTTTATAACTCCGTAACAAAAAATTTTATTTTAAAAGCAATCAACGTACACACACTAACTGCGCAAGTCCAACTTGCACTTGATTGGTTATTTGAAACTACTTTGATACAAACAGAATATTGTAGATAGAGTTAAGCTAGAGTTAGTAGTAAGTAGGTAGCTAATGGGACTTCTATAACTTTTTTAAGTTCTTGCTAAAATTGTTGTAAATCGTGCATTGCATTCGTCAAGCGTTACTCTTCCGTACATAGACTCATGACTGTAAAACGGCTTAAATTATAAGTGTTTAGCTCTACGTACGAACTAAATGACTACAAGCTCTTTTGCGGCAAATGTAATATCCGTCCAAGAACCAGCTAATAATTAAATTTATCATTACTACACTCTTGTAGCATATGCAAAGAAGATAATATAATATTAAATATCTTATTTTAGGACAATTTGATACCACTAAGCTACCTTGGAGCTAGATGTTGTCCTTGGTGCATATATGTACCTGGACGTGGTTGTTTTGATCCAAAAGATCCTGGATTTCGTCCAAGGCATCCCGATATTTATGATAACCCCCACGAGAATGAAAAGTTTTAATGTACTTAGTGTAAATGTACATATATTTAAATTAAATTACTTATTTTTTTTTAATAATATCTTTTTTAAAATTTTGACTATGTAATGCTTAAAAAAATAAAAAAAATTTACAAATTTTTAAATATATATTTTTTGAGAATGATTTCAATATTATTGATAAATAAAAGAAACTAATTTCTTAAGTAACTATATTCTATGTTAAGAATATAAAAATTGGGGCGGCAAAATAATTATTAAGCATTTTTTTATTAGGCACGATATACAAACTCAGCAGGTAACATTTTTATTGTTTCGTACCAAAATTGAAAAACAGAACGCTTATGGTATCCCTTTGGTGTCTGTTTATCTGTCCAGCCGCTTTTTCCCGAAACCATTCGACGTAGAAAGTTGAAATAAATTTGTCGGAAGTATTGGAACTGATGGCCTAATCACAGCCAAGTAGATTCGAAAGTTAAATTTTGACTTAAAGGGTTATTTTTGGGGATGAAATCGAAAGGGAAATTTTTTTTAAAGTCATCGAGTCAAATGAAAGCGTGTGAAAATACGAGTTCAAAAATACATATAATTTTGCGCAAACTTTTCTTTATATTAGGTTTAAAAAATTGGCAAAAATCGCTGTCTCCCCTCTCTATCTACTAATTTCGAGAAAACTCTGAAATATTTTCCATAAGATCTGGTTGAATCAAAATTATAACTTTAATAATTTATCAGGTATATGAAAATAAAGATCGGAAACAATATTTGTTTGATATATGTTACATATATATATATATATATATATATATATATATATATATATATATATATATATATACATATATATATATATATATATATATATATATATATATATACATATATATATATATATATATATATATATATATATATATATATATATATATACATATATATATATATATATATATATATATATATATATATATATATATATATATATATATATATACATATATATATATACATATATATATATATATATATATATATATATATATATATATATATATATATATATATATATATATTATATATATATATATATATATATATATATACATATATTTATATATATATATATATATATATATATATATATATTATATATATATATATATATATATATATATATATATATATATATATATATATATATATATATATATATATATATATATATATATATATATATATATATATATATATATATATATATATATATATATATATATATATATATATATATATATATATATATATATATATATATATATATATATATATATATATATATATATATATATATATATATATATATATATATATATATTAGCTGTGCCCGCGGCTCCGCTCGCGTGGACTTGATTCACCTTTATTCGTTATGTTTATATTATTATATTTTTGTCTCGTGTTAACTTTTACCATTGCGGGATTCCCATCAACTCCGAATCTTACTTTACTGCCTGAATGCATGTATGTCGAGGCCTATCCTTGCCTCTTCTTCCAACCACTCCTCACTCCTCTTATTAGGACTTGCTTTGCCTGTCTTTCTTCCTTCATCCTTGCCACGTGTCCCAACCATCTTAATCGCTGGCTTCTTATGATTTGGCTTATAAGGGGTTTCGTATATAGGCATTTTAATTCGTAGTTTGTTCTTCTTCTCCACAGTCCCTCTTCTTTCCTTTTTCCGTAGATACTCCCCAAAGCTTTCCTTTCCCACACCTCCAACGTCTCTTGCATTCAGTTTCCACGTTTCGCATCCATATGTCACCGTGGGTCTGACAACTGTCGTATATATTCTTTTGCTTTTCTTGATACATTCTTTGATTTCAATATTGGATTCATTGCCCCCAAACATCGCTGTCCTTGCGCTATTCTTTCTCGTATCTCCGTCCTTTCTTGTCCACTCTTTGTTATTGTTACTCCCAGATAATTAAATTTGTCTACTTTTTCAAACATATATCTTTGTCCTAAGTTGTTTATTATATCTAAACTCTAATTGTTTTTATTATCCTTCTTCTTTGTAATTTCCATGTATTTTGTATTTTTCCTCATTTATCTTTAGTCCTCTCATCCTTCCCCTTTCTTCTATCCTACTTATGGCTTTTTTGAAGTTCTCTTTTGCTCTTCCGATCACTGCTACATCATCCGCATAGGTCAAGCATTAGCAGGTTTGTTGGTATATCGTTTCATTCGTTTTTATTTCTGACTCCCAGATTATCTTCTCTAGTACCAAATTAAATGGACATGTCGACACTGGATCCCCCTGTCTTAATCCACTCTTCACCTAAAACTTATCTGATACTTTGCCCTCAACCAACACTCTATTTTCTGTGTCATTCAGGGTCATTCTCACCATGCGAATCAATTTACTTGGAATTTTTAGTCTTTCCATTATCTTGTAGAGGCCTTCTCTATTTACAGAGTCATATGCTTCTCTGAAATCCACGAAGACCAAGTGTAGTGCCAAATTTTGTTCTAAGCTATTATCTTGGATTTGCTTAATCGAAAATATCTGGTCTGTAACCGTTCTATTTTTCCTGAATCTACACTGGTACTCTCCCAGAATAGACTCGGCTTTCTGTTCTAGTCTGTTTTTGATAGTCACCACTACTATCTTGTACACGACATCCAGTAGGGCTATTGGTCTATAATTAGCACATATAGTTTTTTCCACTTTTGTGTATATTGGACAAATGAGCCACTCTCTCCAGTTCACTGGCATCTTTTCTGTTTCCCAGATTTCTTGCACCAACCGGCATATTTCATTTTCCAGATCTACTCCTCCAGGTTTTATCATTTCTGCTGTTATACAATTTCCACCCCGGGTCCTTATTTTTTTTGGATTCTGAGTATTCCTCTTATTTTTTCTTTGCAGGGTTTGTTTGTCCTTTCCTGCCCTTCAGTTAATTTTGCTTCCTATTTCTCTTTCAACTCATCATTTTCATCTCAATTTAATGTTTCTTTAAAGTATTCAGTCTTTTTGCCAAGCTTACTACTAAATTTTCATCTTTTTTCCCACATATTAGCATTTTGTCTCTGTTTATTCCCTTTGCATTTTATAAAAAAAACACGTAAATCGCATAAGTGGTTCTTGAGTGCTAGGCGCACTAATGGACAGACAGAGAGACAGAGAGACGTTACGTTTTATATATATTATAGATTTTTTTTGACATATATCAAATTAAGAATTTAAAAAAAAAACACGTAAACCGAATGATTGGTTCTCGAATGATAAGCACACTAACGGACAGACAGAGAGACGTTACGTTTTATATATATTATATAGATTATTATTATTATTATTATTACTATATAACCTGGCCAGAGAACATATGTATGAATTAAAAAAAAAAAACACATAAATCGGATAAGTGATAAACGCACTAACGGACAGACAGACAGAGACGTTGCATTTTTTATATATATTATAGAAGATTATAGATAACCTGGCCAGAGATCAAAGGAATGAATTTAAAAAAAATACACGTAAATTTGATAAGTGGTTCTCGAGAGATAAGCGCGCTAACGGAGAGACGTTGCATTTTATAGATATTCTTTGCTACATGATATTGTTCCATATTTAATGGTTTAGGCATTGTCACTGCTTATTCCTTATGTTATCTAACGTAATAAAATATAGCCTATAACCTGGCCAGAGAACATATGTATGTTAAAAAAAACATGTAAATCGGATAAGTGGTTCTCCAGTGATAAGCGCACTAACGGACAGACAGACAGCCAGACAGACAGACAGAGAGACGTTGCATTTTATACATAATATATATATATATATATATATATATATATATATATATATATATATATATATATATATTTTTTCGTTACAAAAAAAAAAGCATTAAATTAGGAGGAGGTATAATAAAATACAAAAAAGATTATTAAAATGAAAAAACAAACATCGATGAACCTTATTTTGGATTATTTTTTTATTGGTAAATTTCTTATTTTCGAAACATTGAAGAGGGAAAGTAAAAAACATCTCCTTAGATAAAAAAGTTCAAAAGTATCTAAAGTTTAGGCGGTATTTATTATTCACATACAAAATCAGAAGTTATAAAAAGAACGGAAACTTCGGAAAAGACTTATTACGTATAAAATTTTTACGAAAGTATTACAATAATAACAAAAAAGTTGAGGGATAGAGGAAAAAGAATGACAGAAAAGAATCTTATTGATATCGGAACCTTAAAAGTTTGAACAACAAACAAGAAAGTATTGTAGAGTCAATGCATACTTTAAACTTTTACAGATATTCTTTGAATTTTATATTAATGAAATTATCATTAATAATTATGAAAATGATTGAAAAACAACTATTTAAAAAATTGAATATTGATGACCTAATATCATTTTACTTTTAGTTCTTGGATATCTCTTTAGGTCGATGACTCATAAGCCAGTGACCCAAGAAATCTTCGAAATTTTGAAAGTTTGAGAACACTATGCATTTGACCGATTCGCTAATAGTTAACGATGTCGACCAATTTTGGGGAAAGTGAAAGCTTTGTTACAGCCATCAAACTTTTGTAACGTGACTGCGAAGAAATTTTCAATCGTCTCTACAGGGTGGTAAAAATTGGACACTTTTAAAGGTAAACCCCTTTATCTAAAGGTGATAGACAAAGACTGATGTCGGTGTCTGAGGATCAATTTTTATGATAAACTCAATGATGAAAATCGCATATCGATATCTAGTACCGTTTCGGATATACAGGGTGTTTTTAAAAAATCTGCATTTTGGAAAAATGTTTGTAATTCTTTTCCTACTGAAAATTTTTGATTTCTGTGAAAACATTCTCACAGCACTTTTTCACGTGAATTGCAACACTGTAAGTTACATTTTTTTACAACTAACATTTTAATAGTTATTAACGCATACGTATACCTCACATTAGGAAATGAGTACAGTTTGTTCATACACAATTGAAAATTGAAATATTCAAAGTATATCAACCCAGAAAATTACAAACTTGACAGAATAACACGTAGGCTAGAAAGGTTTTGATCTAGCTATTTAAAACACATTTCTTTTTTGCAAAATTCCACTTTATTCATCAATATAGTCTCCTTCAAGAGCGATACAATTAGTCCAACGCTTTTCTATACCTTTCTTGTAGAAGGATTTGCCTTTGCGTTCAAAATAGGCCTCAGTTTCGGCGATAACTTCTTCAATGCAGCCAAATCTCTTTCTCGCGAGCATTTTTTGAGGTCTGCGAATAGATAGTAGTCGCTGGGGGCCAAATCTCGAGAATATGGTGCCATTATAACAATTGAGTTGTGACACGGTGCATTGTCTTGATGAAAGAGCACTTTTTTCTTGTTAAGTTGGGGCCATATGGTTTAATTCAATTGTTTACTCGTAGTTGTCAAATTTTACTTCAGGATCAGTTATTGAATTGTCAAAAAAATTGCAATGAAGTTTGAAAATTACGAAAAATGGAATATGATAGTGTGTTTCATACAAACCGGAGAAAATTTGGAAGCGGATAGTAATTTGTACCACAAACGGTATCGAGAAAGGCGTCAACCCTTCAAAGATATATTCGCTCGATTGCGACATAACCTAGTTAATAGTGGTCAGTTTGAAAAGAAACTACTCAAAAATTATGCATCAAACAGGGATAAGGACTTAGAAGTTTTAGGAACTATCGGATATAATTCCAACACTTCAACCCGACATTTTACTGCCTTAAAATATCTAAATATCTCTGAGAGGTGAATGTTCCTTCATAAATAAATGAACTTATAACCCTGCCTCTAAAAATTCCTGCCCACACATTAAATTCAAATCTGCCTTGATTTCTTTGCTCCACAACTAAATTAGGATTTTCTTGTGCCCACGTATAAGAATTGTAACTCTTAAAAATACCTGCATTGCTTACATAAGCTTCGTCTGTCCAAATGCAATTAAATGAAAAATTCGGAACATGGTTACAAATCTCCAGAAACCATTGGCAAGAATCCATACGCAGTTGAAAATCTCCGTCTCTAAGGTGATGAACTTTTCTTGTCCTATATGGCCTGAATTTATGCTTCTTCAAAATACGATTACGTTAGTTCTTGGTAGACCACTGGATTCTTTTAACTGTCGCGTTGGGATTATCTCCGATAGTTCCTAAAACTACTATTTCTACTAACTGCTTATCCCTGTTTGATGCATAATTTTTGGGTAGTTTCTTTTCAAACTGGCCACTATTACCTAGGTTATATCGCAATCTAGCGAATATATCCTTGAAGGATTGACGTCTCGCTGGATACTGTTCGTGGTACAAATTACTTGCCGCTTCCGAATTTTCTCCAGTTTGTATGAAACACACTATCATATCCCATTTTTCGTAATTTTCAAACTTCATTGCGATTTATTCGACAATTCAATAACTGATCCTGAAGTAAAATTTGACAACTACGAGTAAACAATTGAATTAAACCATTTGGCCGCTCCATCCAAAGCCTGCTTCACAAAATGTGCATTTAAAACTCCCGTAAAAACTGGAAACCTTTATATTTTGAAGTAGATTTAAGCAAAATATAAAGGGTGCTATATTTTTACAATGGTAATTTAAAGCTCTATTCGAATAAGGAAAAATATATGGTATTGGTAAGTATTAACAAAGCGCTTCAATATTTGATTTACGAAATGAGATTTATTAGAATTAAAACGTGATAAGTTTCACTTATAATTACAAGAGATCAGCGATCTTTAATTTTAAAGATTAGAACACGGAATAGCTACTTTAAATAATCAGTACCTAATCTCAAGAGCCACGATTACTCATTTTACCAAAACCGTTAACACTTCCATTCCATAATAGCAAATGTTTCTGTAATATTGGGTTGTCAAAAAAGTATTGAACTTTTTTCTCGTTAGATATGAATTGTATTGGAAAGTCCAATCCTATATATAAACACATGTAAAATTTTATTTCGATCTGTCAATTTATTCGAGTAGTACCAGCTATTTAATATTGACGTGACATTGATTTTTTGAAAATGGAAAAATTGAATATCGTGCAGTCATTACATTCTTTGGTTTAGATAGTTTAACACCAACAGAAATTCACCCCAAATTTTTTAAAGTGTATAAGGGTGCATCACCTCCACATTCCACTGTGAAAAAATGGGCTACTCTTTTTAAATCTGGTGGTACAAGCCTCAAAGATAATCCACGCGAAGGTTGTTCATGATATGGTGTTAGATAATCGACGAGTGAAAGTACGTGAAATAGCTGAGACCATAGGCATCTCAAAAGAACGAATTGGAAATATTTTGCATGAAGAATCACATATGAAAAAGCTTTGTGCAAGATAGATGCCGCATTTGCTGACAATTGACCAAAAACGCATTCGAATGCGTATTTCTCAAGCGTGTTTGGATCGTTTTAAGCCAAATAAAATAGATTTATAGCATCGTTTCATAACTATTGTTGAAACTTGTATCCACCACTATACACTAGAGCAAAAAGAACAGTTGAAACAATTGATTATGGTCGGCGGAAATGCACCAAAGAAGGCAAAGAAGGTTCCATCAACAGGAAAGGTTATGGCAACTGTTTTTTGGGATTACAAAGGTGTTTGGTTAATCGATTATCTTCAGAAAGGTAAAACAATTAACTCTGAATATTATTGTAATCTTTTGGATCAGTTGGATGCAAAAATTCGTGAGAAAAGATCTGCTTTAAAGCAGAAAAGAACCATTTTTCATCAAGACAATGCACATGGTCACACAACTGTTTTGACGATGACAAAATTCAACGAATTAAGGTACGAATTGCTTGAACATCCAGCATATTCACCAGATTTGGCTTCCTCTGACTATTATCTGTTTCCAAACCTGAAAAAAATCCTGGCTGGAAAGCGTTTTACAACAAATCACGAAGCTATTGCAGCCGTGGATGTATATTCACATATATATTCGGGAATCACACTTTAATGATGGTATTGAATTATTGGAAAAATGTTGGAATTAATGTATTGAGGTTTCAGGGAATTATATAGAAAAATAAAACATATTTCAAGTAAAAAAAAAAGTTCTTTTATTGTTAGCCCGAGAACGTTTTAGACAGCCCTCGTAGCTTTAGCGTCACATATATTAGGTAACATATGTCGCATTGGGCCATATTTGACGTTAGTAGAAAGTGCAAAAATTGTTGGGATTCGTTTATTCAGATTTAATTTAGAGCACCCTCAAGATGAGTAACATTTCTGCAAAAGTTCGCTACAATTTTAATTCGATCAAGTCATAAATACTGTGCAGACCTATAAGAAATTTGTGCTATTTATAGTCAAGATACGTTACCAAAAGCAATAGTCAAAAGACGGTTCGTTCAGTCGCTTTCGTTCTGAAAATTTCGATGTCAAAGAAGCTTCTCTCACTGGTTGTCCACTGCTGATAGAATATTGGTAAAAGTTGAGCAAGTATGGTATGTAAGTAGCTATGATCACGTATGTTATAGTATTGTAGAATTCCTTCAATAATAAGCGATTTGTGTTAAGGGGTATTAGTACTGTGAGTATGGTTTCTATCTATATCGGGATCGTTCCAATAATTACACACAGAAAATGCAAATTTCAAGAGCTTTCCATTTATTTTTCTACACAGTCACCTTGTAAATCAGTACATTGAGTCCAACGACTTTCTAATTTTTTAATACCTTTAGCATAACAGGATTTATCTAACTCTGCAAAATAGGAATTCATCTAAGCATTAACTTCTTCATTCGAAGTAAATCTTCATTCTGCCAGTCATTTTTCAGGTGAAATCAAGAAGTAATCTCTGGGAGACAAATCTGTCGAATGCGGTGGATGTAGAAGCACTTCGAAGCGAAAGTGACGCAATTTTGATGCAACAATCCGAGACGCATTATCATGATGGAAATGCACTTTTTTAGCGAGATGTGGCAGTTTCGCCTGAATAGCACCTTTTAAGGGGTCCAGTAGTGAAGCATAATACTTTCCTGTGATGGTTTAGCCTTCCCCTAGGTAGTCTATGAGAACAACACCATAAGAATCCCAAAAAATCGTAGCCAAGAATTTTCCTGCACATAGAACCATTTGTGCTTTCTTGGGCGTACGGTCACCTGTTCCTCCTACTATTTCGAGTGCTCCTTTATCTCTGGCGTATAATGATGAATTCATGTTTCATCTACTATTATGAAATGTTGAAGAAATTCACTAAAATTATGTTTAAACAAGTCTAAACACTCTTAGGAAATGTTCATTCGAATGCACTTATGGTCAATTATTAACAAACTTGGCACCATCGAGGGGAAAGCTTTCTTATCCAGAAAACCTCGTGTAACATGTGGTACTTTCAGTCGGTGATCATTGTGAATCGTCAACCCGACCCCTCTATTAGTCCATAAATTGACGCAATTTTTGAGGACGCAATCTGATCCAGATTAAAGCTTATCATATGTAGTTTTAAATTTTGAGTGGCATATTAAGAAATTGTGCTCATTTGGGCTCAATACCAACCTAAATCTGAAAATGGATTTCAGAAATACTAAAGTAAATTTATTTCCTAACATAACCAAAAGTCTCCTCTGATAATCTTTTTCTACCTCAAAAAAACTGAAAACTTTTGTAAGAAAAGTTTTTTTTATGACCTCAATTTTCGGAGATATATTATTTATCACAGTGTGTTTGCGATATTTTGGATATTCAACAATTTTTTTACTCGAAAACTAAAACTTTTAGAGAAATTATGTAAGAAACAAAAAAATACATGCTTTTATTTGTAGAATCACCGTGAATTTTTTCAGAATTCTTGGAGCAATTTTCAACAATTCGTTATTTCTACCTATATTTTTTACTATTTTTTCGTTCTAAAACAATTTACCGGTGCAAAAACCTTATTATTAGGACAAAAATTTCTTTCATGTACCCGTAAATATGATCCCATCATAAAATTTTCAAAATTTTTAATACTACTGTCAAAATTTATTAATATGAAGGGTTGTCCAAAAAGTATTGAGCCTTATAAGGTCTAAATGGAGACAATTGTTTTTTATATTTTGAAACAATTTTATTAAATCAAATATGTGCAATTTTGTTCGATGAACTAATGCCATTTTTCTGCCAATACCATCCCTGTAGAACTTCTGTGGTTTTTGGAAAAAACTTAGAGGCCTTTTTCCAAACTAACTTAACACCATTCAGTGAGTTATGTAGAGACTGAAACAAACAGTAGTCTGACGCCGTATGATCCGGGCTACATGGTAAATGCACTGAAACTTCGCAACTAAGCTCTCTCAATTTTTGTCGAGTGATCAAAGGTGTGTGTGGTCTGGCGTTGTCATGGTAGAAGACGACATCCTTTCTGTTGTCTAGTCCCGGCCAATTTTTTTCAATCGTTTGTTTCAATCTTATCAATTAGTGATAGTAGAGTACAGAGTCAACCGTTTGGCTAAGCTGCAGCAGCTCATGATGCACGATTCCCTTTCAATCCGGCCAAACACACAAATTTTTTTTTTGGTTTCAAACCGGGCTATGTTACCGTTTCTGTGGTTTTATCCTTTTTCGATCACGATCTTTTTCGCACAATGTTGTCATACGTAATCCAGTTTTTATTAATGATTAACCACGTCAGAAATGGCTCTATTTCTTTATGTTTCTGTAGAGATTCATAGATGGAAATTAGATCGAGTAAATTTATTAGCGTCAAATCATCGAGCTTCTTTTTGTAGCTATCTTTCTCTAAACTGTTTAGTGATAGATGCCTAGTTCCTTGGCGATATCATAGCTACTTACAAGCAGGTCTTGCTCAACTTTTGCCAAAATTCTTTTTCTGACTGTAGTCGTCCTGTTGGAGGAGTATTTTTGACATCGAAATTTCCAGAACGGCTGAACCATCTTTCAGTTGTTGCCTTTAATTCTTCATAGGCATGCGCATCATTTGTGCCTTTATTGCAATAAATTTGTAAAATGTAGCTTTTGCAGAAATTTCACTCATATTCAATACGCTCTAAATTAAATCTGAATAAACGAATTCCTAGAGTTCTTGCACGTCTACTACTGTCAAATGTCAACTTTTAGTTGTGACTTATATTACCTGTGATATGTGACACTAAAGTTATCTAACGAGAAAAAGTTTGAATGCTTTGTCGATAACCCAATAGTTCTCAAGCCGTATTGTTTTAGTAAACAGTTCTTTACTTTGACTGCATAAGGTGGAACGTTAATAATATACAGGCTATAATTGGCGTAGTGGCTTGCGGGTATTACATGTAGTAGCACAATAACAGATAGATATATTCCTAATGATTCATTTCATTGCAAACAACATAAATTAGCCTCATTACATTTTTTAGTTCATCGTTTGGTCACTTTCCCTCTGAATAGAGTAAACTTTAATAAAGAAAGGAATCGTATTAGAAATATAACTAGAGTTAATGGTTATGACGATGACTTAGTAAATAAGCTAATAAATAGACATAAATTTAGGTTTAATATTCAGAATTCCACCTTTTTTATACGCGAAGAAAATAACACCAAGTATGTCTCCATACCATATAATCCGAAATATAGCAAGGGACTCAATAAGGTATTTAATAAGGCAGGCCTCACCTTAGTCTATAAGTCATCAGACAATCTGAGGAATATCTTAGGAAATCCCAAAGATAAAATTCCTAATTGTGAGAAAAGTGGAATTTATGAAATTAGTTGTAATGATTGTGACAAAAAGTATGTTGGGCATACTAAAAGGTCAATTAAAGTACGATGTAAAGAACATTTAGCACACTTAAGATACAATAGAACAGAAAAGTCTAGCATTGCCGAACATGCCCTTGAAGCTGATCATACTGTAACATTAGATAATCTAAGATTAATAGAAAATGTATCTGATAGGAGATTGTTGAACGCATACGAAAGTATGGAAATCATAAAATGTAAAAGTAGTTTTAAATAAAGACAGAGGGCCTATTCCTTATAGTCCCCTCTACTGGTTACTTGACCGGAACTGATGGCCTTGCCTATGTCATTAGTTCCGCTTGAGTAATTCAAGGGTTAGGCTAAGTATAAATAGGGTTGATTTGTAGTTTAGCTTTAGTCAATCATCGCTCCTGATGAAGCTAACATGGTTAGCGAAACGCGCGTCGAGTGCAAAAATAAAGTGTTTGGTGTAGTGGTGATATATACTGAGTAGTATCATTGTGCCAAAGATTCCACATTCCCAACTTAGTTACATGTAGTGTTAAAAAAGATGAACCAACTTAAATGGGACACCGTATAGAGTAACTTACCACAAGTATGAAATGCGGATTTTTTTTCTAAAAAAAACATGTTAAATTCGGAAGAATGATAAAAAGTGCTTTATTTAAAGTATGCTCCATCGCTTGTTATACATTTTTCCCATCTTTCGGGCAATTTGTGAATACCACGCCAGTAAAAATCTTCCCGTTTTGCTGCGAACCATTCATCGAGCCAGTTTTTCACATCTTCATACGAACTAAAGCGCTGCTCAGCAAGTGCCTGACCCATCGATGCAAACAAGTGGTAATCGGAAGGAGCCAAGTCTAGTGGATAAGCCGCATGGGGTAGAACTTCCCAGCTGAGTGCTTCCAACGTATCGCGAACTGGTATTGCCGTATGTGATGGAGCATTGTCATGAATAAAAATGACTTTGTGTTGCCTCTCTCGGTATTCTGGCCTTTTTTCAAGCAGCGAACGGTTCAAATCGGTCAATTGTTGTTGGTAACGTTTAATATTAACCATTTCCCCAGGTTTTAACAGCTCATAATAGACCACGCCCCTCTGGTCCCACCAAACACAGAGCATCGTCTTTCTGCCAAAGCGATTCGGTCTTGAGGTCGATATGAATGGTGCGCCTGGATCTACCCATGATTTTTTGCGCTTGGGATTCTCAAAATAAATCCACTTTTCATCCCCTGTAACTATACGATGCAAAAACGACTTCCTTTTGTACCGAACGAGCAAAATGTCACAAGTGTTTTCACGCTTTTTTTTCCATTTGCCTGTCGTTCAACTCATGTGGTACCAATCTACCGGTTTCTGAATCTTTCCCATCTCTCGTAGCCGATTGGAAACAGCTTGTTGACTAACGCCCAATTGCTCGGCGAGTCATCTTCGTCCAACCATGCTTGCAATTCCACATCTTCGTATTTTTTTGGCGGTTTTCCACCTTCATTGCTTGCAACATCGCCACTTTTGAAACGCCGAAACCATCGTTCACACTTATCTTGCGATGGAACATGTTCACCATAAGCTTCTCGAAGTACTCGATATGATTCAACGGCAGTTTTCTTCAAATGAAAACAAAAAATTAATGCTGCCCGCGAATGCTCTTTGTTCGGTATAAATTTCGACATTTTGAACACAACACTATGCATACACTTTTCCAATTTATCACTTGCGTCTGACACTTGTTGATGACACAACAAAATGGCGCAGGGTCAAATCATTATAGCACAAACTGCATTGGTGCACCATCTGTTGTCTGAAATCCTCATTTCATACTTGTACACCTGGTAAGCTTAATTTTTCTATGTTGTGGTTTAATGTAGATATAATTAGCGCAGTGTCAAATCTTTATAGCACAAACTGCATTGGTGCACCATCTGTTGTTTGAAATCCTCATTTCATACTTGTACGCCTGGTAAGCCTAATTTTTCTATGTTGTGGTTTAATGTAGATATAATTAGCTTCTAAAAAAGATACACTTTAATAAAATTAGAAAAAAAAATTAACCAAGAAGTTTTCTGGAAAACAATTTGTTAAACACCTAATATCATTTTTTCATTTATTCTCCGTCATAATTTATGCCATGGAAAAGAACTTTAAAGAAGGGCTTATTATGTTAAAAACTTTGGTAAAGAATTACGACGTCATTAGCAAACTTCAGGATGAAAAATACTGATACCACTGAAAAAGAAACTTATTGATGTTTTTAATAGAACTTTGAAAGCTTGCAAACTATTATGCTGAGTATTAGGTGAGGATAAAAAAGTCAATAAATACACTGATGAGCAAAAAAAAATCGACTGAAACGATTTTGCTTCTTTTAACACCGATCCTAGCATTTAATTTTCAAATAGTGGTATTATTTTTGGTATCATTAGAATGCTGATTTTCTACTTTCTAATAATGCCAAAAATATTTGGATTTCCAAAAAGTTTTACTGATTAAAACGGTTTTACTCAATAGAATAGGGTTTGCTCGCTCAGCAACGTACTCGTTGAGCGCTAATTGTCCCTAAAAAAACACATGCAACTACATTCTCGTATCATTTCTTTATCGGAACTTGAACCGTCAACATATCTGCTTACTAATTAAATTAACTAATTACGTCAACAGAAAATGGATATCACCCGGGAAGAAACAGCAAAAGTCAGTGCACCTGAGCCAGTCAGCTGTCTCCAGAGTCTAAAGACGTTACGAAGAGATAGGCGCCTTTACACGGAGACGACCGGTTCATTGTCAACACAACTCGTCATAAATCGTCATTTGACCGGCGTTGAGGTCCAGCAGGAGCTCCCACAAGTTCGTGGTCGGGCTGTCCGTCATTGAAGAGTCAAAAGAAGACTTAAAGAAGCTAACCTAATCCAGCTAACGGACTTAAATTGACAGCAGCCCATCGACAAGCGCGACTCAGATTTGCCCCAGAACATGTCGACTGAACCTTAGAGTAATGGCGCTTCGTTTTATTCTCTGACGAGTACCGAATGTGCCTACATGGCAACGATAGAAGAAAACAAGTCTATAGGAACCCAGGGGAGCGTTATGCGCAGTGCTGCTTTACTGAAACGGTCTCCTACGGAGGAGGTTCTGTCATCTCATTAGATGCAAAAACCAACCGATTTGATTTTCGTGACTGATGAGACTCGTAGCGGTGGACTAACTGTTCACCGGTACATCGAGGAGATTCTTGCAGGAACACGTCGTTCCTTACGCTGGGTTTGTTGCAGCTGCATTGGTTCGGCAATACCTGGAGGAAGTGGGAACACTCACATTAGACTGGCCAGCGCGGAGTCCTGACGTTAATACAAAATATTGATTTTGGTTTTTGTCAATAAATTTAATCGTTTTCAATCTTTGTTCTCCTTGTTTCCCCTTCAATCGTTTTCACTAGTAAAAAGCATGAGATATGCTATGGAATTTGGTACCGTTAGAAAGAGAATAGAATGGGCTTTCAAATGACACTAAAATTCGTAAAAATATATGAACACTAAATTTTAGTATCGGTGTGAAATGAAGCCAAATAGTTTGTGTCCATATTTTTGCTCACCAGTGTACTATCTAACTTATAGTAGAAAAAAAATAAATTGCTTTCCAAAAAAAAAAAGAAATTACTTCGTTTAACATAATATAAATAACACAGGTTCACAAAAAAAAGTGTTGTTCTTGGAAAAGACCATATGGACGACATGTATTTTGATGTTCTGAAACCTATCTTATCACCAGAATGCTCATATGCCTTTAATTTTTTTTTTTCGTGAGGTTTTAGTATCTTACCAATGTCGTAGATAAAAGTAACGTTCAAATTCGGTTTCAGAGTATCAAAATCCATAGAGATATATTAATTTGATCAGAAAATATTTATTCTGTCTTGGTTTTTGTAAAAAAGAGTAAATTATTTTTATATATTTATTTTCTTAAGGTGTTTTCAGACACTCAAATCTCACGGAAAAAGAAATTGAGGACATTTGAGCATTCTAGTGCTAAGGTAGGTTTTAGAACATCAGAATACATGTCCTCTATATGTTCTTTGTCCAAGAACAACCCGTGTAATTATTGCCCTTTTTGTTGATATATACCGGAACCAGGGATTTGTTAGCCATTTCATTATATTTTAATGTTTTGGAATCTATTTATAGTATTACATGAGGATAAAAAAAAGTCAATAAATACTCGTACACTGATGAGCAAAATGATCGACTGAAACGATTTTGCTTCATTTAACACCGATCCTTGCATTTAATTTTCAAACAGTGGTATTATTTTTGGTATCATTAGAATGCTGATTTTCTACTCCTTCCAATAATATCAAAAATATTTGGATTTCCAAAAAGTTTTACTGATTAAAACGGTTTTACTCAATTGAATGCCCGCTCAGCAATGTACTCGTTGAGTGCTAATTATCCCTAAAAAACACATGCAACTGCATTCTCCTGTCATTTCTTTATCGGAACTTGAACCGTCAACATCTCTGCTATACTTGCTCACTAATTACGTCATCAGAAAATAGTTATCACCCCGGAAAAAGAGGCACAAGTCATTGTCCTATTGCAGGAAAGGCATAGCCAACGTATAGTCTCTGCGCAACTGCACCTGAGCCAGTCAGCTATCTCCAGAGTCTATAGACGTTACGAAGACACAGGGGCCTTTACACGGAGATCAGGATCACAAAGAAGAAGGTGTACATTGGAGCGAGACGACCGCTTCATTGTCAGCACAACTCGTCAGAAATCGTCATTTGACCGGCGTTGAGGCCCAGCAGGAGCTCCCACAAGTTCATAGTCGGGTTGTCAGTCATTGGATAATCAAAAGAAGACTTAACGAAGCTAACCATCTAACAGACTCAAATTGGCAGCAGCCCATCGACAAGCGTGACTCAGATTTGCTAGAGAACTTGTCGACTGGACCTTAGAGTATGACGTTCCGTTTTATTCTCCGACAAGTACCGAATGTGCCTACATGGCAATGATGGACACCAGGGTCGCTTACGGTTGAGTTCTGTCATGGCGTGCGGAGGCATCTCACCAGATGTTTAATGTTTCCTTTCTCTTACCCCTGTTTTCAATCCTTGTTCTCCTTGTTTCCTCTTTCAATCATTTTCATCAGTAAAAAGCATGAGGTATGCTATGGAATTTGGTATCATTAGAAAGAGAATAGAATGGGCTTTCAAATGATACTAAAATCCGTAAAAATATATGAACATTAAATTCTAGGATCGGTGTTAAATGAAGCCAAATAGTTTGTGTCGATATTTTTGCTCACCTGTGTACTACCTAACTTAAAGTAGAAAATATAAATTGCTTTCCAAAAGAAAAGAAATTACTTTTTTTAACATAATATAAATAACGCAGGTCCACAAAAAAAAAGGTTTGTTCTTGGAAAAGACCATATGGAAGACATTTATTTTGATGTTCTGAAACCTACCTTATCAACATGAATGCTCATATGCCTTCATTTTTTTTTGTGAGGTTGTAGTAACTTACCGATGTGCTAGGTAAAAGTAACGTTCAAATTCGGTTTTAGAGCATCAAAATATATAGAGATATATTAATTTGATCAGAAAATACTTACTCTGTCTTGGTTTTTGTAAAAAAGAGTAAATTATTTTCATATATTTATTTTCTTAAGGTATTTTCCGACACTCAAATCTCACGAGAAAAAAAAATTGAGGACATTTGAGCATTCTAGTGGTAAGGTAGATTTCAGAACATCAGAATACATGTCTTCCATATGTTCTTTGTCCAAGAACAACCTGTGTAATTATTGCTCTATTTCGTTGATATATACCGGAAACCAGGGCTTTGTTAGCCATTTCATTATATTTTAATGTTTTGCAATCTATTTATAGTATTACATGAGGATAAAAAAAGTCAATAAATACGCTGATGAGCAAGAAAATAATACCGATCCTTGCATTTAATTTTCAAACAGTGGTATTATTTTTGGTATTATTAGAATGCTGATTTTGTACTCGTTCCAATAATACCAAAAACATTTGGATTTCCAAAAAGTTTTACTGATTAAAACGGTTTTCCTCAATAGAACAGGGTTTGCTCGCTCAGCAACGTACTCGTTGAGCGCTAGTCATCCCTATAAAAACACATGCAACTGCATTTTCCTATCATTTCTTTACCGGAACTTGAACCGTCAACATCTCTGCTATACCTGCTCATTAATTACGTCATCAGAAATAGATATCACCCCGGAAGAAACGGCACAAGTCATTGCCCTATTGCGGGAACAGCATAGCCAACGTGTAGTCCCTGCGCAACTGCACCTGAGTCAGTCAGCTGTCTCTAGAGTCTATAGACGTTACGAAGAGATAGGGGCCTTTGCACGGAGATCAGGATCAGGAAGAAGAAGATGTACATTGGAGCGAGACGACCGCTTCATTGTCAGTACAACTCGTCAAAAATCGTCATTTGACCGACGTTGAGGCCCAGCAGGAGCTCCCACAAGTTCGTAGTCGGGTTGACAGTCATTGGACAATCAAAAGAAGACTTAACGAAGTTCCGAAGAGACCATCTAACAGACTTAAATTGACAGCAGCCCATCGACAAGCGTGACTCAGATTTGCTCGAGAACTTGTCGACTGGACCTTAGAGTATGACGTTCCGTTTTATTCTCCGACAAGTACCGAATGTGCCTACATGGCAATGATGGACGCCAGGGTCGCCTACGGTTGAAGTTCTGTCATGGTGTGGGGAGGCATCTTACCAGATGTTTAATGTTTCCTTTCTCTTACCCCGTTTTCAATCCTTGTTCTCCTTGATTCCTCTTTCAATCATTTTCATCAGTAAAAAGCATGAGGTATGGTATGGAATTTGGTATCATTAGAATGGGCTTTCAAATGATACTAAAATCCGTAAAAATATATGAACACTAAATTCTAGGATCGGTGTTAAATGAAGCCAAATAGTTTGTGTCGATATTTATGCTCACCTGTGTACTACCTAACTTCAAGTAGAAAATATAAATTGCTTTCCAAAAGAAAAGAAATTACTTTGTTTAACATAATATAAATAACGCAGGTCCACAAAAAAAAAGGTTTGTTCTTGGAAAAGACCATATGGAGGACATTTATTTTGATGTTCTGAAACCTACCTTATCAACATGAATGCTCATATGCCTTCATTTTTTTTTGTGAGGTTGTAGTAACTTACCGATGTGCTAGGTAAAAGTAACGTTCAAATTCGGTTTTAGAGCATCAAAATATATAGAGATATATTAATTTGATCAGAAAATACTTACTCTGTCTTGGTTTTTGTAAAAAAGAGTAAATTATTTTCATATATTTATTTTCTTAAGGTATTTTCCGACACTCAAATCTCACGAGAAAAAAAATTGAGGACATTTGAGCATTCTAGTGGTAAGGTAGATTTCAGAACATCAGAATACATGTCTTCCATATGTTCTTTGTCCAAGAACAACCTGTGTAATTATTGCTCTATTTCGTTGATATATACCGGAACCAGGGCTTTGTTAGCCATTTCATTATATTTTAATGTTTTGCAATCTATTTATAGTATTACATGAGGATAAAAAAAAGTCAATAAATACGCTGATGAGCAAGAAAATAATATCGATCCTTGCATTTAATTTTCAAACAGTGGTATTATTTTTGGTATTATTAGAATGCTGATTTTGTACTCTTTCCAATAATACCAAAAACATTTAGATTTCTAAAAAGTTTTACTGATTAAAACGGTTTTCCTCAATAGAACAGGATTTGCTCGCTCAGCAACGTACTCGTTGAGCGCTAGTCATCCCTATAAAAACACATGCAACTGCATTTTCCTATCATTTCTTTACCGGAACTTGAACCGTCAACATCTCTGCTATACCTGCTCATTAATTACGTCATCAGAAAATAGATATCACCCCGGAAGAAACGGCACAAGTCATTGCCCTATTGCGGGAACGGCATAGTCAACGTGTAGTCCCTGCGCAACTGCACCTGAGTCAGTCAGCTGTCTCTAGAGTCTATAGACGTTACGAAGAGACAGGGGCCTTTACATGGAGATCAGGATCAGGAAGAAGAAGATGTACATTGAAGCGAGACGACCGCTTCATTGTCAGCACAACTCGTCAAAAATCGTCATTTGACCGGCGTTGAGGTCCAGCAGGAGCTCCCACAAGTTCGTAGTCGGGTTGACAGTCATTGGACAATCAAAAGAAGACTTAACGAAGTTCCGAAGAGACCATCTAACATACTTAAATTGACAGCAGCCCATCGACAAGCGTGACTCAGATTTGCTCGAGAACTTCTCGACTGGACCTTAGAGTATGGCGCTTCGTTTTATTCTCCGACGAGTACCAAATGTGCCTACATGGCAATGATGGAAGCCAGGGTCGCCTACGGATGAGGTTCTGTCTTGGTGTGCGGAGGCATCGCACCAGATGTTTAATGTTTCCTTTCTCTTACCCCTGTTTTCAATCCTTGTTCTCCTTGTTTCCTCTTTCAGTAATTTTCATCAGTAAAAAGCATGAGGTATGCTATGAAATTTGGTATCATTAGAAAGAGAATAGAATGGGCTTTCAAATGACACTAAAATCCGTAAAAATGTATGAACACTAAATTCTAGGATCCGTGTCAAATGAAGCCAAATAGTTTGTGTCGATATTTTTCCTCACCGGTGTAAAAAATTGCTTTCCATAAGAAAAGAAATTTCTTCGTTTAACATATATATATATATATATATATATATATATATATATATATATATATATATATATATATATATATATATATATAATATAATTATATAATATAATATAAATAACACAGGTCCACAAAAAAAAAGTTGTTCTTGGAAAAGACCTACCTTATCACCAGAATGCTCGTATGCCTTCATTTTTTTTTTTTTTTTCGTGAGGTTGTAGTAACTTACCGATGTCGTAGGTAAAAGTAAATTCAGTTTCAGAGCATCAAAATACATAGAGATATATTAATTTGATGAGAAAATATTTACTCTGTCTTGGTTTTTGTAAAAATGAGTAAATTATTTTCATATATTTATTTTCTTAAGTTATTTTCACACACTCAAGTCTCACGGAAAAAAAATTTAGGACATTTGAGCATTCTAGTATTAAGGTAGGTTTCAGAACATCAAAATACATGTCTTTCATATGTTCTTTGTCCAAAAACAACCTGTGTAATTATTGCCCCATTTCGTTGATGTATACCGGAAACCAGGGATTTGTTAGCCATTTCATTATATTTTTAATGTTTTGGAATCTATTTATTGTCACAGCACATGCAAACAAGCGTGTTCTAATCAGCTAATCTATATATTGTGATTGTGATGTGTGTGTGTGTGTTTTTTTTTTTTATCTTTTCCAGGTCATCGTTAATATAAATAAGAGATTAACAGTGGTTGTCAGCAAAGGTGTCGAAAAAATATAAATCAATTACGATTTGAAAAAAATAATCTCCAAAGAAAATCAAGAGCCATAGAAACAATTTCCAGACATACCATCAGAACGTAGCTTAGCCAACAATCGGTTATGTCAAATATTATCGAATGGCGTGGATATTTAAAGCGTAACTGCTCGAAACCCTACCCTTTAATTGACCCGATCGTGATCTGTGGCATGGGTTAGAGTCTCGCTTACGAAAGCTATATTGGTGGTCGCTAATAATATAAAATCATTCAAGGTAGTTTAAAGATACTGAGTGATAACCCTTTTCATAACTTTTGATATCTCTGAAACAAATTTGTCTGGTTGATAGTTCTTTGATGTGGCCATTTTGGATTATTTTATGTATCATCTAAACCCAATTGCAATTCCTATAGTAATGAAATATTATTTCAAAAGTCTGCAAAAAAACTAGAGTTAGTTTGCTGACGTTTTTTTTTTGAGTAATGTGGTAGGTATTTCATCAGTATCATACTCGTGCACATTTTGTTTGGTGCAATAATTTAAATTTCATAAACATCAAAAGCGTTTGGTAGCTAGATTCATTAGGATAAGTTTAATGACTCGCTGCCTAAAAATAAAATCGGTCATTTTTGATTGCGTATTAGGAATACCGGGTGTGATTTTTCATGCAGTTTATCAAACAAGTCTGACGTAAAAAATTCAAATAACAAATTGGCCCTATAAATAGAATTTATCGCCTTGTAAGTGGTGGTATAGTTGGTCTGCTGAAATTTTGTCTTTCGTGGTAAAAATAAAAACTATATATAACATTTTTTGGAAAGTTAAGCCAATTTTTCTGATGATTTTCCATATAATTTCACCAACAATTTTATAGTGTGGAAGAATTAAAAGAAACTATCCGGCAGTGGTCCTGGAACAACAGGCCTAGCAATAATAAAAAACAGCCATCATGCACGCAGGGTTGTCCAAACCACAACCTGCGGGCCACATGCGGCCCGCGACCCATATTTATGCGGCCGGCCCGCGAAGCGACTTTTAGTCTTTAGTTTTGTAGATTAATGACCGATCAAGTGCAAGTTGGACTTGCGCAATTAGTGTTCCGTACGTTGATTGCTTTTAAAATAAAAATTTTCGTTACGGAAGTACAAAAATGATCAGTGACTTCACAAAACACATCCCAAATAAGTTTTCCGATCTTTACTGAAAATTTTGTTTTTTTTTTTATACACCAGATAAATTATTAAAGGTAATGCACTGAATTTTCATTCAATCTACACCCTGTAGAGAATATTCCAGAATTTTTTCAAAATTTTTAGATCGGTACTTTTTGAAATAAGGTGGAGGGACAGCGATTTTTCGCACTACTATAAAAATAATACGAAGATAATTGTGCGCAAGTATTACATTATATATATATATATATATATATATATATATATATATATATATATATATATATATATGTATATATATATATACGAGGCTGGTTTGAAAAGTCCGTGCAAAAATAAAAACTACTTATGTGTTTGGGGTAAACCTTTTTTATTTTTCGACATAGTCTCCTTTTAGGCTTATACACTTCGTTCAACGATGTTCTAGTTTGTTGATCCCTTCCGAATAATAGGATTTGTCCAAGTCTGCAAAATATCCATTAGTGTCTGCAATCACCTCCTCGTTTGAATAAAATCTTTGTCCCGCCAGCCATTTCTTCAAATTGAGGAACAAATAGTAGTCCGAGGGAGCCAAGTCTGGAGAATAGGGGGGATGTGAAACGAGTTGGAATCCTATTTCCATTAATTTTGCGACCACAACTGCTGAGGTGTGTGCTGGTGCGTTGTCGTGATGGAAAAGGACTTTCTTGTGGGCCAATCGCGGGCGTTTTTCTTGCAGCTCGGTTTTCAAACGGTCCAATAACGATGAATAATATTCACCTGTAATAGTTTTAATTTGACCCTTTTCCAGATAATCGATGAGGATTATCCCTTGCGAATCCCAAAAGACAGTCGCCATAACCTTTCCGGCCGAAGGGACGGTCTTCGCCTTTTTTGGTGCAGATTCCCCCTTGGTAACCCATTGTTTAGATTGTTGTTTGGTCCCAGGAGTATAGTAATGTATCCATGTTTCATCCACAGTGACGAAACGACGCTTAAAGTTCTCCGGATTCTTCTGGAACAGCTGCAAACCATCCTTGCAACACTTCACACGATTCCGTTTTTGGTCAAGCGTGAGCATCTTGCGGATAGCATTCTCATGTCCAAATGTTTATGCAAAATATTATGTACCCGTTCAGTCGAGATGCCCACAGCACTAGCAATCTCACGCACCTTAACTCTTCTGTCATCCATCACCATACTATGGATTTAATCAATGATTTCTGGAGTCGTAACCTCCACACGCCGTCCAGAACGTTCAGCGTCACTTGTGCCCATATGGCCAGTCCGACAATTTTGAAACCACTTATAAACTGTTCTAATCGAAGGTGCAGAGTCACCATAATGTTTATCAAGCTTCTCTTTAGTCTCCTGAGGCGTTTTGCCTTTCATAAAGTGATGTTTAATCACCACACGAAATTCTTTTTCGTCCATTTCTTGAAAATCACTCGATTTCCTTGATTCACACGAATGCCAAACACAAAGAAATAGACCAATATGGCTGAAACTTGGTGTGCGTTCATTCAAGAGATGCTACTAACTAAACATGACCTCGATACGCGCCGGTGGTGCCATCTCTCGGACTTTGCACGGACTTTTCAAACCAGCCTCGTATATATATATATATATATATATATATATATATATATATATATCTTTGAACTCGTCTTTTCACAAGATTTCATTTGATACCCCACTCGATGACCCCCAAAACTAACCCCTTATGTTCTGATGAGGCCATCAATCGCTATATTAGTACCAAAATTTCAAATTTCAGCTTCCTGTATCAAATAGTTTCAAAGAAAATCGGGTGTGACAGGCAGACGGATAACAAAGTGATCTTATAAGTGTTCCGTACGGAACACTAAAAAATCACGTCGGAATAAAAAAAGAAACTCAAATTCACAAAATATTTGGTATACTTTTGTTCATTTTTCTGGCAACCTAAATAATGAATGAAATATCTATTCGTAGGTATAACATGGGTCTTTCTCTTATTGTTAGGAGAATTCTCGAATTAACAAAAGTGTGTGTATAGGCGAATAAGTACAGATGCGTATTTGTGGGCGTTTTTGTCGTAACTCGTTTGTTTCTACTTGTAATGCCACTTTGTGTCTCATATTCACTTATGTTAATAATTAATGTCGATAATCCTCGTGAGAAATAACAAACGATATTATGTGTACGAAAAAGCGAACATGTGATGAAAACCGTGCATCTATTGAGAAATGGGAATTAGACTGGTTTATCTGCAACAACAATAAAATTCAGTGTATAATTTATATGCCAGTATTGACGGTGTATAAAGAATACAATATTAAACGACATTAAATCACTTTATACAAAGGTAGTGCTATTAATAAAAGTGTTATGGATTACGGAGGGTTTCACAAATGTTCTTGCATTGTGATCGATGACGATTACGGGACTTTTTAAACACCTACTCCACGCATGTACACCTATTAAAGAGAGATCCCCCTCCACTCTGTCCTAAATGTGACTCCCCTTATCAGTGTTACATCTAATCGAATCCATTCAACATTAAAACTTGAGAGACACTCACGGCATCCCATCCAACATCACCATCCTCATAAAATCTTTTTGTCCTATTTAAAGAAAAGAAAACCAATTACTTAAAAGAATTCAACTTCATAGTCTAATCTATTTATACCAAACCAACTCTAGTGGGCGCTAAATGATCTTAGCTGTCGATGCGCCCTGCCCAACAGAAACAACAACAAACTTTTTAAACAAAATGGTATTGTTGGATATTAATACACTGCATTATACACCAAGAAGCTTTATGCGGAAAATCCTTGCGCCAGATATATGCCAGGAAGATGGCTGTTAAAATTACAAATCTTATTTGAGGCTGGATAAACACAGTTCGGCTTTAGGAACGGACTAGGAACGAGAGATGCACTATTCTCCATCCACCTTCTGATTGAAAAATGTAGGGATGTCAATTCTGATGTTTATTTATGCTTCATAGATTTCCATAAAGCCTTTGATATCGTAAATCATCAGAAAATGATGGAAATACTACAATCGTTTTAACATTGATGGCAAAGACTTACAAATAATACCAAGTTTATACAGGAAACAGAGTGCCAAAATAAAAGTTGAGAATGGCATGTCCAAAGAAATAAAAATAAATAATTGTTGGGTTGTATTTTGTCACCCCTGTTATTTAATGTCTATTCGGAGGAATGCTTCAATAAAGCACTTTCTGATAAAAAAAAGATGGAATTACAATTAATGGTGTGTGTGTAAATAACCCCGCTACGTTGATGAGACTGTCATTCTAGCGGGCACTGAAGAACGCCTACAAAGACTTATGAATGGAATTATTGATGCGTGTGAGCAATATGGAATGAAATTCAATACGAACAAAACAAAAACAATGGTGGTCAGTAAGAATCCTAATACAAACTTGAATACTTGAAAGGGTAACAAAAATAACGTAGGAAGCGTAATTAGTGAAGACTGGGACCACTCTATTGAAATACGCTCAAGAATTGAGAAAGCACGAAGCTCCTTTAATAAAATGCGCAGCATACTTTGTAACTGCCAACTAAACTTAAAAACAAGAACAAGAGTGCTAAGATGCTACGTGTTCTCCGTCATGTTATACAGTATGGAAGCTACAACAATCATAGAGGCAACACAATAAAGAATGGAGTCATTCGAGACGTGGTGCTTTCGCCGAATAATGTGTGTTCCTTGGACAGCCCATACCAAAAACGTGGAAATACTTGATCGGATGGGAAAGGAACGAGAGTTTATTCCAGCTGTTAAAGAAAGAAAAAGCCCTTACTTTGGCCATATTATGAGCCAAAAGTATGAGCTCTTACAACTTATAATTGAAGGAAAAATAATCGGTAAGCCACGACCAGGAATGCGTCGCAACTTCTGGTTGAAAAACTTACAACAGTGGAGAAACATGATATCTACTGAACTGTTTAGAGCGGCAATAGATAAAATCAGATGGGCAAATGTGATCGTCAATGTCCTTAGAAGATAAGGCACACTAGGAAGAAGAAGATTAGAGGAGGAAATAAAGCTTTGATTCCTCGTAAATTTCGCGATTTTTTAACGAAAATTGACGCCGCGTATGGAGATTTGCTTTTAGGCTCAGAAATCAGATGGTTAAGTGCTGGTTACCGTTTACAGCGTTTTTTTTCTTTACGAAAAGAAATATTTGTATTCCTGAAAAATGAAATAATATCTGATATGACCATACTAGGAAACAAAATGTAAGATACTGAATTCCTCGCTAATCTCGCGTTTTTAACAGATAAGATACAGTACTTGAACGAATTGAATTTAAAGTTACAAGGCAAACAACATAACATAGCGAACTTATGTGGAAATGTGAATGGGTTTAAATTAAACTGAAATTGTTCAAAATGTCACGAGAGAAGAAAGATATTTCCTTTTTTCCAAGTTGCAAAGAACATTAAGTTGAGATGGGAAATTACAGAGGATCCAATTTTTAAGTTTGAGCAGCGATTTGTGGGTTTCAAAGAATTAAAGAATCAATTGCACACTTTTTACTCATCCATTAATGATTTCTATTAAAAGCGTAACGACCGACTATCAATTGGAGTTCTGTGATCTACAATCCGACCCCTTTCACAAGGTCAGAACTGAAACAGGGTTAGATTTTTTTAAGCTCCTCGGTGATGGTTTTCCCAAATTTACCAATTTTGGCTTAAAAATGGGTTCGATAATGGGTAGTGCTTACCTATATGAAAGTGCTTACTCCACAAGGAATTTTATAAAATCTAAATGCAGGTCGTCACTATCGGATAAGTAACTCGTTCACACACTGCGTTTGGCAAGGAGTTTTTTTTTTTTTTTTTTTTTATTGGTTTAGCACACGTGCTGCAGGGAAGTCCCTAAAGCGCTCCAGGAGCGGCACGAGTGCGGAAAAAGCGATTCACGTTGTTCTTGAATCGCTGTAAATTGTACTCGGTGGGAAACACAGCGCTGGGCAAATTATTCCAAAGGGATGACGTTCTCCATATAAAAGATTGCTTGAAAAGCGTTGTACGCGGAGTAACAAGCTGAACCTCATACGGATGCGAAGCACCAGCGCGACGTGTATTTCTAACATGCACCGCTTTGGGAGGAATTAAGCGGGCTACATCCTTCGAATACTTTCCATGAAAATACTTGTAGAACAGACTCAAGTCGCCAACCGTTCTTCGATGTTCCAGCGAATCAAGGCCGCCGGTCAATTCCGGGTCCCCAATCAGACGGACCGCTCTTCTCTGAACAGAATCCAACAAATGCAGTGTATGTTTGGGAGGGGAGCCCCAAACGTGGGAGTAGTATTCCATAGTTGGTCGAATTTGGGCTTTGTAAAGAATTAGCAGTTGTTGTGGGGTGTAAAGCTTTCTGGTTCTAAATAATATTCCCAACTTTTGAGAAGCTCTCCTTGCTATGCCTGCAACATGTTCATGCCAAGACATATTTGCTCCTAAACTAACGCCCAACAAATTGAGCGACGATGCTAGGGGAATGGAGTGCCCCGACATAACTATGTCGGGTTCAGCAACGTTAACTTTTTTAGAATAATCTGCCGCTTGGGTTTTTGTAGCGTTAAATTCCACTTGGTTACTGTCACCCCAAGATAGAATTTCTTCCAGGTCTTTGTTAAGTTGAACGACCTCCTGCTGTCTGCGGATATTCGCCTGAGCAGCCGATGTCCGAGCGTTCAAGGTGAATGAAGAGACAAGCGTACTGTCATCTGCAAAGCTATAGATTGGATTCCCGGTCTTTTCCAGCAAATCGTTAATGTAAATGAGAAAGAGAGTAGGAGACAGTATGGAGCCTTGGGGCACACCAGCGTTGATAGTGAGGGTGTTAGAAAGAAATCCGTCGACCGCCACTCGTAAAGAACGCTCTCGGAGGAAACATGAGAGCCACACATAGAACCTTTCAGACATACCATAAGAGCGCAACTTAGCCAACAGTCCATCGTGCCAAACACGGTCGAATGCCTTGGATATGTCAAGAGCAACCGCTCGAGATTCTCCAAAGTGTTCAATTGGGTTGTTCCAAACATGTGTTACATAAGTGAGAAGATCTCCTGTTGATCTATGTTTACGAAAACCATATTGGTGATCGCTAATAATATTGAATCGTTCAAGATATTTTAGAAGATGCTCATTGATAACCTTTTCCATGACTTTCGATATTATTGAAAGCAGTGCAACTGGTCGGTAGTTATTTGGCAAGGTCTTCTTACCCTTTTTACATTTGCAGTAGGACGGAAATATTCCCTTTCTGTAGGATAGGTTAAAAAGTCTACAGAAAATTGGTTTTAGTTCCCTTGCACAGTTTTTGAGAACTATGGCAGGTATTCCGTCAGCGCCAGAAGCCTTCTTGGTGTCTAGCTTCATTAAAATACGCTTTATGATGCGCTGTCTGAAGACAACATCGGGCATCTTTGACTGCAATATGGGAATAGTAGGTGGTGTTTTTTCCTTGGAAATCGACAGTAGAATGTGAAGCAAAGAGTTCAGCCAACAAGTTCGCTCTCTCAACAGGTGTGGTTTGCAATGGAATTATCTGGCCGTGTGAGTGGTGGTATGGTGGATTTGGTAAAATTTTGACTAACTGCCTTAGCGACTGCCCAAAAGGACCTGGAATTGTTGGGACAAGCGAGAAGTTTGTTTCTAATTCGTTGATTGTGTGCCTCCTTGGTTTCGTCGATAATTCCCTTGCATCTGTTCCGGGCATGAACAAAGATGTTTCGATTTACGGTGTTAGGATTTTCACGCCATTGTCGGTAGGCAATATGTTTAGAAGCAACAGCTTCTTTGCATTTTCGGTCGAACCAAGGCTTGCCGTTGGAGGAGCATTTCTTCGAAAAAGGGATGTAAGCTTCCATATCAGCCAAAATAACATCGGAGACCTCCCTGGCGCAGTCAGATGGGTTGTCGGATCGAAAACAAACGTCCATCCAAGGGAAAGTTCCAAAGTATTCCATGAGGTCTTCCCATTTAGCAGATTTGTAGTGCCAAATCTTGCGCGGCCTAGGCGCCTCTCTGTCACTGATTGGCAGGATACTCGATGTCGAAAGCAGTTTATGGTCGGAAGAACCTAACGGCGGATTTACGGTGACCGTGTAAATCTCCGGATTGGTGGTTAAAAACAGATCAAGAAGACTGGCGAACTCCCCGTCTCGATCAGGGATCCGTGTTGGTTCGTCAATAAGCTGAGTTAAGCCACAAACTGATTGAGAATGATTCAGCTTCACGACCTTGTTCGTCGGTAGTATTTGAATATTTGAGCCAGTTGATATTGTGGACATTAAAGTCACCCAGGATGGCAATTTCGGCACTTGGATAGTTACTTTGTGAATGATCGATGGTGTCTGCAAGAGAAGCGAAAAGTGTTCGGAAATTGGTATCACTTGGTGGTCGATACAGGATACAGATAAACCTTGTGGTTTGTTGAGTCGTTATTTTTAACCACATAACATCAAAGTTTGGGGGCTCCAGAGCTTCTTCTCGTTGCAAGAGAGGTCGCTTTTGACAAAAAGACAGATTCCAAAGTTACGCCTAAATCGGGAATAGAAGTCGTATCCAGGATAAAGATAGTTGACCGTGCTGGTCGACGGACTGACCTTGGTTTCACATAGAGCGAGTACATGAGGTTTATCTGATTGCAGGTGTTGATGCACTGAATTTATGTTCGAGTTTATACCTCGTATGTTGCAAAAATCTATCTTAAAATTATGATGTCTGCAAGTCGACGCCTCCGAACCAGCCCCAACCCGGAGATCCGAACGGGGGGCCATTCTACCTCCGGAACTTCTTGCATCCAGGCGCCTCATCATGCTCTTTGGTCCCACAGTAGTTAATGTGGAATTTTCTTGTTCTGTCACATGTTTATCTTTGCCTTCTTTGGCTTTGATCCAGGGGGTGTTATTATTGGGTAGTTTGGGTTCTGACCAGATACTTTTCCAATGATCTGTGAGTTCTTGTTTGTTTGGTGGTTCGGTCACTGCTGTCTGTTTGCTGTGCATAATTTTCCGGTAGAACTGTGTTTTGGCTTCTTCGGAAGAGGTTGTTGGTATCTTTCCTCTCGTTTGGTTCTTTGTATCTACGAAGTCTTGCGGCATATACGGATAATTTTTGTTTCAGAGTATCCAGGATTTCTGGTAGTGTTCTGTTGGGAGACTCGGACTTGATCTTGTTTATACTCTGTGTGACTCGTTTGGACACGTTCCCGTTGATAAACTGGGTAAGGTGTCCTAGATATCTCCTGATGTTGATTTGGTTTTCTATTCTTATTTGCCGTTTGAATTTTGGTTTTGTGCTGTTGGGATTTCTTTGTCGTTGCGGGAGTTTTTGATTAAATACTTCGTCGGTTACGTTTGGGATTGATGATGGTGGGTCTAGGCGGCGAGTGATTCTCTTCTCAGTGGTTTCTTTGTCAGGACTTGTGCTTTTATCAAAGCAACGCATGGTGTGTTCGTTTGTTCCTGTAGTATAACTCATGCGTTGCCTTGATTTTCCCGCCTTGGTGGGTGTCGGCTTACTCGCCGGCACAATACTTTTGGCAGGTCCATTGTCAGTTGCCCGATTTTCATCGTTTTTGGTCGAGCTGCCATTTCCCGCGACATCCTCGACCGTTACGTCGCTAGCCCGATGCTTCTTTTATTGGTCTACTGTTGTTTGGGATGTTTTTAGTGTTTTGTGGTGTCAGAAGCTCAAAGTGTCCCGACATTGAGTTGCCTGTTAGTAGAAGGTAAATAGTTTCGGTGTGTTTTCTTGTGCTTATTATTGTTGGCTTGTCCCTAAAAGTTATTTTTGTATCTCTTGTTCTTCGTTGTTTTGAGAAGATATGAAAGTTGCTATTCTGGGTTTCCGAGAGGGCAAGTATCTCTAGGCTCGTTCCATAGGTGCCATTTTTCCTCATATAGTTATAGTAGTTATTGAAGTCTTTCATATCGTCGTCCCCAATTAATGAAAATGTGTTAAGTTCCGACCAGTTTTGTTGTATATATCTTAGAGCAGCCTCTCGGAGTCTTTCATGATGGTTTTGGTGGCCATATAAGTGTAAGCTAACTGCTGCACGGAAAAGCAATTTCCATCACCTACAATGTCGGATCTGGTAAAACTATCGGGAGTAGTTTCAGTTGAGGCGGTTGGTTGGATCGTTTGTCGTTGTTGTTGTTGTTGTGGTGGTGCTGTAACTGTTTGTACGACAGGAGTCCGCCTCCTCAGCACCCTGCCATTATCACTAGTATAATTATTATTATTTGACATAGTGTTCCCACGAGTATCCTAGGAAAGAATGGTCGACTGCGGCAGAGCCTGGATGCCTGGATGGAGTGATATTATAGTTGATATTGACAAAATTGTAAAAGAGAAATTAATGAAAAAACAATAAAAAATTGTATAATATCCCTGTATTTTTTTATTTGCCTTTAATTGAAGATTTCTATGGTCCGCCATGTCGTAATTTGTATTGGGTCTCTGGCCTGGACAGCCCTGATCTAACGTATTGTTTACAATTGGCATAAAATTATTTTTAAAAAATAACTTTTGGCTGGACCATTGGCGCAATGGGCTAGGAAGTCTGTTGTGAATCTAATACTCGGCGGTTCGAGTCCGCCAATCTGCTTGGATGTTGTGTTCGTCGTTTGCTTATGTATATAATAGGACTGGATAGTCGCATGACTGCGAGTCAGATAGTCGACTACCAGTCAGAATACGACTGGCTAATGGTCTAACTTGAACCGAGCCAATAAACAAACAAAAAAAAATTAAAAAAAAAAATTCCTAAGAATTTACTCTGATATAGAACAGGTGTATTTTAAAATTAATTTTTTTATGGGACGCTCTGTATTTTGAAAATTACATCCCTTGTTCAAAAAAAACCACGCTTACGAAGTAAAAAAGCTTGAAGTTCAATGTATATCGGGTAAATTTCATTTCAGTATTGACCTCAATTGAAATTGAATAGGGCAGATGACGGGAGCCAGTATCGCATTTTGCTTGGCGTTTTGCTTTATGTCAGAAAGATAACTAAAAATTTATCTGATTTATAGGTACAGTGTATGTGTCCAAAGTTTTTTATGTTGCGGAAAGCTCGTAAATTACGAATGTTTTATTATCGCCGCGATACTTTTTTATATATTTTGGTTGCTATACTCTGTTTAAATATAAGAGCCTAAAGACACACAGAACATTCCAAAAATGTATGGTCCATTTATTAGTGTTCCGTACGGAATACTTATAAGATCACTATTTTCTCTGAAATGACATAGAAAGTTGAAATTTGGCACTAATATAGGAATTGATGACCTCATCAGAGCCGTGTAGTTTTTAAATTTAAATTTTGAGTTAAGGAGTTACTTTTGGGGGATGAAACCGGAAGTGAAAAAAAAAAAAATTACCAGGTCATCGAGTGGGTGTCAAATGAAAGTTTGTAAAAACACAAGTTCAAAAATATATATAATGTTATACTTGCGCACATTTTTCTTTGTATTATTTTGAAAAAATTTCAAAAAATCGCTGTTCCCGACGTTATCTCGAAAAGTACTGAATAAAAAATTTTGAAAAAATCCTGGAATATTCTCAATCACAGTACGAAACACTACTTGCGCAAGTCCGACTTGCACTTGGCCGGTTTTTATTTTTGTTTAAAATTACCTTACACTGAATAAGGTTTACAAAAGCTGCAGTATTATTAATTGAGCGTTTGTTTCTAATATAATTCCACTGCCAGCTATATTTAACTTTTTTTTAACATATTCATAGTTATTAATAATCATCGACAGATAAATTCAAGAGATAATTATTCAGTTACGAGGGTGGGTTGAAAAGTCTTGTAAGAAACGAGTTAAATGTTTTTTTTTCCAAACCAAAAAATTCATTTCTCAACATTGAGCTTTATACATTTGGTCAAGTGCAATTTTTTTATTCCTTTAAAAAAAAAAAACTGTGCGGAAAGCTAATTTTTAAGGTTAGGAAAAAAAAGACATTTGGGGCCAAATCTGGGGAATAAGGTGTTTGGAGAACCATTTCGAATACCACTTTTTCCATTACATCGGCCGATGTGTGAGCAAGCTCATTTTCCTGGTGATGGGCACTTTCTTGCGTGTTAAGCCTGCACTTTCTTGCGAGTACCTTCTTGGATAAGTACCCGTAAATAATGTTCTCTTATTTGTCAATCCTAGCCCGAGTAACGAGGCATGATACGTCGAAACGCATCTCGGGATGGGCCGTATCCATTTTTAGTTATTTTACGTATGCTTGAGGAGTATCCCTCAAAAAGCACTGCCTGCTTTTAAGTGTTGACCATGTCAACCGCTCTGTCGGCTTGAAAGCTGCTGTGTCAACTTTTGATGGAGTATTAGATATGAGTACTTAGTACAATTCGTTGTATCCTACCTTCTTGTCCCGTGTTTTCGCTTTTTTTTTTGGTTTATATCTGGACCACAGCCCACTTTTTTAAAATAAAAATGTTTTATCTCAGCACGACACTCGGCTCCAGCTATTTCTACGAAATGAGCAACACCGATCACTTACGATAGCTTTCAATATACAACTGCGGGTTGCATTTGTTTACAGTTATTTCGTAGAAATTTACCAGACTTATCAATCCACCCTCGTATAATTAATTGTGAAGGAGTTATTGACATATCTTTAGATGAATGATATATAAATATTTTGTAATTTACTTATCGTTGTTTTGTTAATCGAGGAAATAATTTTGGTCCATAACACTTTAGTAAAATACATTTTCGTTAAACTGACGGCATCATATATTTCAAGTAGAGCCACTTGCCAGTAGTTTCTGGGGATATTAACAGTGGTAAATTGATGAATGGACTGAAAGACACAGGAGTCATTGGAGTGTCCCATTTTGCGGAAGTTGTCAAAAGTGCTTAGGGTGGTTTTCGACGCCAATTTAAGGAAACAGTTACATAATATATATCTGAGATAATTTAAAATACTAAAATTTCTCCAAATATGATGCGGTAAAAACTATTAAGATTTTCAGGTAATTATCTTTTTACAAATTTAGCGTTTTTATTCTAGAAGAGCAGAATTCCTGAAGATGCTTGGCGAAACATCGAAAAGTTACTCAAATTTTACAGGGGTCTAATCCTAGGCACAACGATTTTTCATCTTACCTAGACCGTGAAAGTTTCCATTCTTTGATTCCTAGGGTTCATTATTATTTATAACTTTGAGAAATATAAAATACTAGCCGTGCCCGCGGCTCCCATTATCTCACCTTATCTCCCATTATCTAGGCTTATCTCGACTTATCTCGCAATATTTCTCTTTATCTCCCATTATTTCTCCTGATCTCCCATTTATCTCACCATAATTCCCATTATCTAGTCTTATCTCTACTTATCTCTCCCATTATTTTCTCCTTATCTCCCATTATTTATACTTATCTCCCATTATCTAGGCTTATATTGAATTATACAGAACATATGTATAAATTTATAAAAACATGTAAATCGGATTCCGATTTGATTCACTATTATCGTCACTGCTTATTCCTCATGTTACCTAACGTAATAAAATATAGTCTATGACCTGGCCAGAGAACATATGTATGTTTTAAAAAAAAAGCACGTAAACCGGATAAGTGGTTCTCCAGTGATAAGCGCACTAACGAACGGACAGACAGACAGACAGACAGAGATACGTTGCATTTTATATATATTATAGATGTAATAAAATATATATCTATAACCTGGTCAGAGAACATAGGTATGAATTTAAAAAATCACGTAAATCGGATAAGTGGTTCTCGAGGGATGAGCTCATTAACGGACAGACAGAGAGACGTTGAATTTTATATAACATATATTATAGATATAGATTATTATTATTATTATTATTATTATATAACCTGTCCAAAGAATATATGTATGAATTTAAAAAAAGACACGTAAATCGGATAAGTGGTTCTCGCGCGTGATAAACGCACTAATGGACAGACAGAGAGATATTGCATTTTATATATATTTTATATTGTAGATTTTCTCTGCTACATAATATTGTTCCATATTTAATGGTTTAGGCTGTATATTGCAAGGGAACGCGCTAGCGGCAAACTTTTTTCCGACTTCATTCACTATTATCGTCACTGCTCATTTCCTTATGCTACCTATCGTAATAAAATATAGCCTATAACCTGGCCAGAGAACATATGTATGTTTTAAAAAAAAGTACGTAAATCGGATAAGTGGTTCTCCAGTGATAAGCGCACTAACGGACAGACAGACAGACAGACAGAGAGACATTGCATTTTATATATATTATAGAATATAGAAGATATAATTATAATACAGATATATAGAATAAAATTCTATGTATCCACAGAAGCCACAATAACAATCTACGTGAAACTTTACCCAACGAGAATTACACAGGCGAATATCTTTCAAACCCTGAGTCCAGACTATATTTTTTCGAAGGTTTTTGGTGCTATGAATCCAAATCCGACCTCAGAATTACGCCATCATATCAGGTTTTCGAGATATCCTAACCTAAAATGCAAAAAAACACGATTTTTCACTATACTCGGGATTATGTCATACCGCGAATTATTTTTTTTCTCCACAAAACTCGTTGCGGCATCTCAAAATACTACTCTTTCCCTTCAAAATGCATTTTGAATTTTTCAGATATTTTACTTCTTCTTGGAGAAATCGGCCGTTGAAATTAATTAGTTTGGCGTTTTCGTTACCACCATACTAAAAAAAAAAGTTGGTCCGAGAACGTTTTCATAAGAAAAGGAACTAATTTCATTCTAATTAGTTCTAAAGAGTAAGAGAAAATTCATAGAAAAAAATCATAAAAAAATGAAAAATGGAGTCAACACTGCTAGGTACTCGTTTCGTGACTCTAAATTCAGCTGATAGCAGTAATATGCGATCGTTTATACAAAGAAACTTGTCAAAGTTACTTTATTTGAGGGAAAAAATATAACAAATATCGAGTTTTATAGTAATTTAAACTCTTCAGAATTCCGACCCGTCATATCGGATCCCACCATTTTGAATTTCTCAAGGTTAGGGACAAACCCATGACTCGACGGGGTTAAACCGACAACGAATTCGAATTCGGCGTCCCAAAAATCATTTAATTACACTACTCTCGCCTACCGGAATAACTTTTTTTTTGGTATGATTGTAGCGAAAACGCCAAACTAATGAATCTCAATGGACGATTTCTCCAAGAAAAAATAAATTATCTAAAAAATTTAAAATATATTTTGAAGGGGAAGATAAGTACTTTCAGATGCCGTAACGAGTTTTGTGGAGAAAAATTAATCCGCGGTGTAATATAATCCCGAATATAGCGAGAAACCGTGTTTTTTGCATTTTTAGGTTAGGATATCTCAAAAACCTGATGTGGTCAGATTCGGATTGAGCGCACTAAAAATTTTTGGAAAAGTATACTCTAGTCTCAGGGTCTGGAGCTTGGTCCAATTTTGTCGGCCTGTGTTATTAATTGAATCAAAAAGATAACGACATCTATAATAATAGAATCGGAATAATATTATCGAGGATGTTGTCAACCGAAGTGGCATCTCCGATAATTTTATTAGCGTTGTATTAGTATAATTGTCGTTGTCTTTTCTATCAAATTAATAAGTTTCAAGTAAAATCTCACGCAAATTGCTTTTGTAGCCTCCGTGGATATGTCGGTTGATACCAACAAAATAGTTGGTCTTCTGATGTAAATCACAAATTTGTTTACAGAACATGATCTGCGAACTTTTGGTGTTTTCTACCTTATTATTGCATTATTATAGTTGTCATTTATTATTCTATATATATTAGACTGACTACAATAAAAAAATTTACATTTGGCGGTGCCACCAGCTAAAAACCTTCTGTTAGATGTAAATAAAGATCTCTGAAATTTTGGCCCAAAAACATTGAGGTTTAGAGAGTGCTAAAGTTAATTTTATTGGTAACATCCGTGTATTGTATATTTTACAGGATTAAAACATAATTTTACGTAGAAAATATTCCTTTTTTTTGAGGTTTCAATTGCATAGATACGTACACGTAGCACTGATAATTATGTATAAACTTGAACCACGTGCGACCACTGGAGACCAAGTAAACTCAAGTTATGAGCAATTAAAAAACGGTTCAAATGCACAAAGAGGCCAAATGTCGAACTTAATGGTTACTTTACGTCGCACGCGTTATTTTTTTCAGGTATAAATTGCGTAGATATTCTGGACTAATAATTATGAACAAATTTAGACCACATGTAACCATGGATTACCAAGTAAAGTCAAGTTATGAGCAATTAAAAGACGTATAAAATTAAAAAATAGGCCAAATTTTGTATTTAATGGTTACTTTTTATTGTGCACCTTATTTTTTTGGCGTATAAATTTCATAGATATTCAGGACTAACAAGTTTGAACAATCTTAGACCATATAAGACCATGCCTTAAGTTAAGTTAGGTTAGTTTTTCTGTCTGCTATTTTAGTAGCCTATATAAATAAATAAACATAAATAGTAGCCTATGTTTAAATTTTATACGTATTTTAATTGATCATAACTTGACTTTACTTGGTCACTCATGGCTGCACATGGTCTTGTTCTGTTCATAATTGTCAGTCCTCAAAAAAATAAGATGCGAAATAAAAAGTAATCATTCAATACGAAATTTGGCCTATTCGTGCATTTTAAACGTCTTTTAATTGCTTATAACTTGAGTTCACTTGTTCGTTGCACGTTATTTGAAATTGTCAGTCTTGAATATCTATACAATTTATTCCTCAAAAATAATGTGTGCAACTTAAAGTAACCATTAAGTTTGAAATTTGGCTTATTTGTCCATTTTGAACGTCTTTTAATTGCTCATAACTTGGATTTACTTGGTGGTACGTGGTCTGAATTAGTACGTAATTGTCAGTTCTACATAGCTATGCAATTGAGGCCACAAAAAAAGTAATATTTTCAATGTACGATTATGTTTTTATCTTGCAAAATGGCCAATACACTGATGTTATAAATACAGTCGACTTTAGCACCTTCTAAACCTTCATATTTTTGGACCAAAATTTCAGAGATCTCTATTTACACATAACAGAAGATTTTTAGCTGGTAGCACTGCCAAATATAAAAAACTTTTTTTATGGTCAGCCTAATATATGTAACATATATATATATATATATATATATATATATATATATATATATATATATATATATATATATATATATATATATATATATATATATATATATACGTTCCAATAGAGGTTTTCACGGATGGTGGAATGTAATACATTAAAATTCCGGGTTTCAATCTGTTTGTCTAATAATGAATTTTACACGACGCCAAAATCTCACATGGCTACGAATCCAACCACGATATGGTTTATATATTGTAAAATGAATATAAACCCTAGAGAGTTTAATTTTACCATAAACAAAACTATAAACTTCGTAACGACAATTTGTGGCTAATTAGACCAAGAATCGTAAATTTTATATAACGTTATTAATTGGACGATATAAAAATAATGTTTTCTTGATTGATAGATGCAGTTGCAAGCCGTATTTTTCTAACCTACTCATATAACCAAAACTATCTCCTCATTATATAAATGATTACGAACATCTTATTCTAAAATTTTTCACAATTAATTGAAGTATGATAGAAAAATGAGAGAATGAATGTCGATCGAAACCAGTTACAACTAATTGTAATTAACAACATTTTATGGAAAAGAAATGTTTACAATTAAAGCCTCGCTGCCACTGCTACTCGATACTGTGATCTTGCTGCTGCTGCCGCTCGAAGCTATATATATATATATATATATATATATATATATATATATATATATATATATATATATATATATATATATATATATATTATATATATATATATATATATATATATATATATACAGGATGCTCCATATATATATATATATGATGCTCCATAGTATGGATAATGATTCCACAGCATTTATTAATCCGTACATCAAAAAAATGTTTAAATGAAAGTTATAGGGTGTTATACGGCACACATGCTTACATTGACAATAAAATGTTTTGAACTGTCAGTTCGAAGAAATTACGCCATCTTGACTTTTTTTAAAATAGAAAGCCTTGTATATTATTTTATTTTTGAGTCGTACTAAAAATTCTAGATATTATTTGTCTAACATACCATATATCTAAATTGGACTGTTTTGGAATTATTGTCATATGAAATTTACAATAAAAAAAAAGACAAAAAAAACTATTCATAAATACTCTAGGTTTATTTTTAAGGTAAGAATTGCTCAAAATGGCTACCGTTAACAGCGAAGCAATGATCAAATCTGTCATAAACAGCCTGAACAGAGTTTTGCAGAGAATCCGAGGTGATCTGTGCTACTTCATATTGAATTCTTTGTTGTAAATCTTCTACAGTTTCAGGCCGACTTAGGTATATGTTATTTTTCAAGTGACTCCATAAAAAAAGTCGAGTGGGTAAGGTCGGGACTCCTTGCAGGCCATTCTACAGTACCTTTTCTGCCTATTCATCGATTAGGAAAAATCTCATCCAAATATCTACGAACACTGATTTCATAGTGAGGAGGTGCTCCGTTCTGTTGATACCACAGATTCCTGTTAGGGGTATCCAAATTAATTTAAAAAAAAAAATTAAAAAAGGCCTGCACAAGTTAGAATAACTTGCTCTTGGAGTAACTGTAAATACCGCTGTTCTGTAAGACATCCAAGATTTCCATCGATAAAAAAAGGACCAATGATATGACGTCCACAAATCCCTGCCCACACGTTTATCATTTGTGGTCTTTGAGAATGGCTGTCGATTATCCAGTGGGGATTCTCAGTATATTAGTACCGGCAGTTAGGCCTGTTAACTCTTCCGTTAAGACAAAATGTGGCCTCGTCAGAAAAAACAATATTGTAAATTAGGTTAGGATCATGATTGATTCGTTCCATCATCTTAAAATTCAACGCGTCTATCGTAGTCATCTTCAGATAATTCTTGCAATAGAATGGGTTTGTATGGATGCAATTTTTCTTCATTCAGTATACGACTTAAGGTACCTTTACTTATGTTGTGGTCTAGGCAAAGCTGACGAGTGGCTGTATGGAAATTTTCTGTAATTTCTAATAAAACATCTAACTTTTTATCATCGCTTGTTTCAACTTTTGGAGGTCCAGATTTAGAACGATCCTTAACATGACCTGATTGTCTAAATCGTTTTAATGTTTTGCTAACTACGGATCGGGTAATAGGTTCTCGATTCGGATATTCTGCGTTAAAAAAATCATTACCCCCCTGTGTTCTCCTACGGTCTCCGTAACCAACCAGCATTAAGAAAGATATCCTTTCAGTATCTGTTAAATATACCATTATGATATTACGCTCAAATTGCAGTTTCACAATAAACGTCTTCGTCAATAAATCATTTTTTGACGCGTTAAGTCGTTACCTGATAGTAAATGTCACAAAATGACACAAGCCAGCTTAAAAAAAAATTAGTTTGATCTCCTTAATTTTAAATATCAATAATTCCAAAACAGTTCAATTTAGACGTATGGTATATTAGACAAATAATATCTAGAGTTTTTTGTATATATATATATATATATATATATATATATATATATATATATATATAAATTATATATATATATATATATATTATATATATATATATATATATATATATAATATATATATAAATATATATATATATATATATATATCTATATATATATATATATATATATATATATATAATATATATATATATATATATATATATATATATATATATATATATATAATATATAATATATATATATATATATATATATATATATATATATATATATATATATATATATATATATATATAATATATATATATATATATATATATATATATATATATATATATATATATATATATATATATACATATATATGCACGACACTCTATCTAGAGTCGTTTTATATATATATATATATAGAGGAAGGACAGTAACAGGGCACTGGCAACAAACAATCCTAAGTTTAACCACTGGGAAACGCCCTTATAAGGAGAAGAGATGAGCAATCAAAGATCTAAAGGCTCTGGTATCTGCTTTTTATTTTTATTATCGAGCTTTCGCTGCCTAATGGTAGCTTCTTCTGGATTCTAAAAATGCAAACCCGGTACAGAAAACAAATCAAAACGTTCGTTTTTTAAAATGTGATTAAATGAATTGTACGACTTTATGTGAAAATCACTTACAAAAAATGTCAGCAGTTAGTTCATCTCTGGTGAAGACAATGAAATTTGCATTTTTGTTGGCCAGGTAGTATGAATGATTACACAAACATGATTAAAAGACATTTAGAGAGTTACACCAATATTAAAAATAAAACTTTGTCAATAAACATTAGTTAAAAAACACTTTTTGAAGACCGAAATGTAATTGCAAGAAACACCATGATGTTGAAATGGTACTCCATTTTAAAATTTTTGACGTCGAGTTTAGTAACTATTTAGTGATATTTAAGTCCGACCCGGATATTGTTGGTAGTCTATGTCGTCATCAGGTCGACAAAAAACCATAAAAAGCATTGAAGTTAGGGATGTGGTAAATTTTTTAGGTGGATGCTAATTTTAGATAAATTATTAATTATTAATGATATCTATTTTTTAGTTTTAATTTTATAAAAAAGGGGGGGACTTAAATTTGATGAATATTACTCTTCGACGAGTTATTTATTATTAATTATATTAATTCTTTAATTTTATAATTAAGAGATTCATAGACTAATTTAAAAATTTGAAAGAGAAAATTAATACTGGACATTATTTATTATTTGTCATATTTAATTTTTTAATTATTTAATTTTAACAAGAAGACATAGAAAAGTAACTGATAATAAATAGCAAAAATGACAGAAAGAGAAAAAAAAAAGAAACGTCAACTTTACTAGAAACTAATTTTTTCATAAAGATCGTTCTTTTTTTATTGGTTTGGTATAGTTTTATGTTAGTAAATAAGTATACATGGAGCTCAATTCTTCTATGTCTTTTTTGTGATTGAGATTATTTTTACAGGTTTTTATGTAACACATTTCCAAGAAACTTCTTCTGAAATAATTAGTCTCAACATCCAGAATGAAGCTGTTGTTATATTGTACTCTGTGATCTGTATTATTTACGTGTAAGCTCAAGCTACTTGCGTTAGGTTTGTGTTTACTATCACTTTTGTGTAGCGCTAATCTTTTAGAGAGCTTTTGTGAAGTTTGTCCAACGTAGACCAAACCACATTGACAGGGAATGCCATAGATTATATTAGATCTTTGTAAAGTATCGGTTTTATCTTTTAAATTGGTATAAAAAACAATTCATTCTTTTTATGTTGTAATTAGCAATTTTAATGTTTATATTTTTAAAAAGAGAAGACAAGGACTGGGAAAAGGCCTTCAATGTATTGTAACTTTCCTACTTTAATATCGACATTAGTGTTGACAGTTGGATTAATTTGAAGGGGGGTCTTTGAAAATTCTTTTTAATTAGAGCTTTAGGATAGTAATTGTCCAACAAAATGTTTTCTAACAGTTTTACATTTTTTTCTTTAAATGAGGGGTGGCAAATCTTATCTATTCTGTTCTTTAGTCCTCTGATGATGTTCAGTTTCTGTTTCATAGGGTGATAAGAATGGAATGGGATATATCTACCAGAACTTGATTTTTTCCTATACCAGTCCAGTTTGACTGTATTATTTTCTAAAGCTCTAATTAAAAAGAATTTTCAAAGACCCCCCCCCCTTCAAATTAATCCAACTGTCAACACTAATGTCGATATTAAAGTAGGACAGTTACAATACATTGAAGGCCTTTCCCAGTCCTTATCTTCTCTTTTTTAAAAATACAAACATTAAAATTGCTAATTACAACATAAAAAGAATGAATTGTTTTTATACCAATTTAAAAGATAAAACCGATATTTTACAAAGATCTAATATAATCTATGGCATTCCCTGTCAATGTGGTTTGGTCTACGTTGGACAAACTTCACAAAAGCTCTCTAAAAGATTAGCGCTACACAAAAGTGATAGTAAACACAAACCTAACGCAACTAGCTTGAGCTTACACGTAAATAATACAGATCACAGAGTACAATATAACAACAGCTTCATTCTGGATGTTGAGACTAATTATTTCAGAAGAAGTTTCTTGGAAATGTGTTACATAAAAACCTGTAAAAATAATCTCAATCACAAAAAAGACATAGAAGGATTGAGCTCCATGTATACTTATTTACTAACATAAAACTATACCAAACCAATAAAAAAGAACGATCTTTATGAAAAAATTAGTTTTCTAGTAAAGTTGACGTTTCTTTTTTTTTTCTCTTTCTGTCATTTTTGCTATTTATTATCAGTTACTTTTCTATGTCTTCTTGTTAAAATTAAATAATTAAAAAATTAAATATGACAAATAATAAATAATGTCCAGTATTAATTTTCTCTTTCAAATTTTTAAATTAATCTATGAATCTCTTGATTATAAAATTAAAGAATTAATATAATTAATAATAAATAACTCGTCGAAGAGTAACATTCATCAAATTTAAGTCCCCCCCTTTTTTATAAAATTAAAACTAAAAAATAGATATCATTAATAATTAATAATTTATCTAAAATTAGCATCCACCTAAAAAATTTACCACATCTCTAACTTCAATGCTCTTTATGGTTTTTTGTCGACCTGATGACGACATAGACTACCAACAATATCCGGGTCGGACTTAAATACCACTAAATAGTTACTAAACTCGACGTCAAAAATTTTAAAATGGAGTACCATTTCAACATCATGGTGTTTCTTGCAGTTATATTTCGGTCTTCAAAAAGTGTTTTTAACTAATGTTTATTGACAAAGTTTTATTTTTAATATTTGTGTAACTCTTTAAATGTCTTTTAATCATGTTTGTGTAATCATTCATACTACCTGGCCAACAAAAATGCAAATTTCATTGTCTTCACCAGAGATGAACTAACTGCTGACATTTTTGTAAGTGATTTTCACATAAAGTCGTACAATTCATTTAATCACATTTTAAAAAACGAACGTTTTGGTTTATTTTCTGTAGCGAGTTTGCATTTTTAGAATCCAGAAGAAGCTACCATTAGGCAGCGAAAGCTCGATAATAAAAATAAAAAGCAGATACCAGAGCCTTTAGATCTTTGATTGCCATCTCTTCTCCTTATAAGGGCGTTTCCCAGTGGTTAAACTTAGTTAAACTATATATATTATATATTATATATATATATATATATATATATATATATATATATATATATATATATTATATATCTATATATATATATATATATATATATATATATATATATATATATATATATATATTATAATATATATATGATGATAAACGATAAAACAAATTAGCATGGAATTAAGGTGTGTTAAAATATTTACCGCTTATTCATACCCTGCAATGAAACTCAATATTTTAGGTAAATTTTAAGTCGTTTGGAGTTAACAATATCTAATTTTATCTGACTATGTCTTAAAATAAGAGGTGACATTCCTCGTTGGCATAATTTTTAAGTACATTCTTACCTATTTTATCAGCGCAAGAAGCTTTTATATTTCATTTAAATCTCTCTCGTTGTCTGAAAACCATATCGGACATTTCTGACTACACATTGTGAATGGTGGATTGGAGTTTTCCTATGAAAATTGACGGTAGATAGTGAAACCAGAAGTTCAGCTTACAAGATAAAATTTTCAATAAGTGTGGCTGCAATAGTATTCTCTGACCCTGCAAGTAGTTACGTTAGTAAAAATTTAACTAGTTTAGTAACAGTCAAAAATTTTTAACTGTTAAGAGAGGCAAACCTTTATTTAATACTTTGATTATGTGCCTTTCTTGCTCTGTCGATTATTTGTTCACATCTCGTTTAAGCACTAACAAACATGTTTTGTTTGTAGAAGATTTGAAGAAAAAAGCTCCTTCACATCTTCGATCGAACCAGTGCTTGACGTTAGAATGACACTTCTTCAGAATATGGATGTAAGCTTCCATATTTATCAAAATAATGTCAGAAAACTCCTTGCTTCAACCAGATGTGTCTTCAAAAAGAAAATAAAAATAGTTTGAAAATATTCCTTAAATTCTTTCCATTTAGCTGATTTGCGATATCAAATTTTGTGCCGTTTAGGCGCTTTATTACCATCTAGTAGAAACCCCGATGTTGAAACGGGTTTCCGGTTGAAACGAGCCAACAAAATATTTACGATGTCTCTGGTTGGTGGCCAAAAAGAAATCGAAATGACTAGCAAACTCTCCACCATAAATAGGAATCTCTATTGGATCATTGCTAAGCTTTGTACGGTTGCACTAAACTGTGGCAATTAAAAGCTTAAACATGTTGTAGATTTTAAATTTGCTTAGAGTGAAAATTTCGGCACTTTCTGAAAAAATGTTAGGTTAGCAAGAAAAGAGTTTTACTCAGTGGCCCCCTCAAAATGTTGGTCCTCTGGTCCGAACATTGGAGAATACAAATAAACTCAGCCAAGACCCAAGCTATCATATTCAGCAAATCTTCCAGAACCATGCTGGTAAGCCTAACCCCCCAAGGCATCAGACTCCAATGGACCAGCAGCATCAAGTACCTGGGCTTACACTAGGACATGCGGCTAGTATGGGAGGACCAGATTTTCACCTTCCCTACCAAAGCAAATCAGCTCCCCTGCAAATTACACCCTCTTTTAAATAAGTCCAGTAAATTATCAACACGCAACAAGTTGACTTTTTACTTATCATCAGATACATACTCACGTATTTCAGTCCAGTATGGTGTCAAATGTCACGTACGAGGCTGGTTTGAAAAGTCCGTGCAAAAATAAAAAACTACTTATGTGTTTGGGGTAAACCTTTTTTATTTTTCGACATAGTCTCCTTTTAGGCTTATACCCTTCGTCCAACGATGTTCTAGTTTGTTGATCCCTTCCGAATAATAGGATTTGTCCAAGTCTGCAAAATATCCATTAGTGTCTGCAATCACCTCCTCGTTTCAATAAAATCTTTGTCCCTCCAGCCATTTCTTCAAATTGGGGAACAAATAGTAGTCCGAGGGAGCCAAGTCTGGAGAATAGGGGGGATGTGAAACGAGTTGGAATCCTATTTCCATTAATTTTGCAACCACAACTGCTGAGGTGTGTGCTGGTGCGTTGTCGTGATGGAAAAGGACTTTCTTGTGGGCCAATCGCGGGCGTTTTTCTTGCAGCTCGGTTTTCAAACGGTCCAATAACGATGAATAATATTCACCTGTAATAGTTTTGCCCTTTTCCAGATAGTCGATGAGGATTATCCCTTGCGAATCCCAAAAGACAGTCGCCATAACCTTTCCGGCCGAAGGAACGGTCTTCGCCTTTTTTGGTGCAGATTCCCCCTTGGTAACCCATTGTTTAGATTGTTGTTTGGTCTCAGGAGTATAGTAATGTATGCATGTTTCATTCACAGTGACGAAACGACGCTTAAAGTCCTCCGGATTCTTCTGGAACAGCTGCAAACCATCCTTGCAACACTTCACACGATTCCGTTTTTGGTCAAGCGTGATCAATCGCGGCACCCATCTGGCGGATAGCTTTCTCATGTCCAAATGTTTATGCAAAATATTATGTACCCGTTCAGTCGAGATGCCCACAGCACTAGCAATCTCACGCACCTTAACTCTTCTGTCATTCATCACCATATCATGGATTTGATCAATGATTTCTGGAGTCGTAACCTCCACAGGCCGTCCAGAACGTTCAGCGTCACTTGTGCCCATATGGCCAGTCCGAAAATTTTGAAACCACTTATAAACTGTTCTAATGGAAGGTGCAGAGTCACCATAATGTTTATAAAGCTTCTCTTTAGTCTCCTGAGGCGTTTTGCCTTTCATGAAGTAATGTTTAATCACCACACGAAATTCTTTTTCGTCCATTTCTTGAAAATCACTCGACTTCTTTGATTCACACGAATGCCAAACACAAAGAAATAGACCAATATGGCTGAAACTTGGTGTGCGTTCATTCAAGAGATGCTACTAACTAAACATGACCTCGATACGCGCCGGTGGTGCCATCTCTCGGACTTTGCACGGACTTTTCAAACCAGCCTCGTACATACAGATCCACCCTTTAGACTGTTCAAAACAAGGCCCGCTGAATCATCGTAAATAGTTTGTCTGAAATATTCAGATTCATCGAGACCTCCAAATGTCCACAATCCGGGAATTCATGAGCAATCCTCAGCTCAAATTTTTGGATAAAGCTACTCACCATTCCAATCTCACAGTCAGAAACGCCTAAGGCCCTCCTCCGAATGCCAGAGGTCACTACCCAAGACCCTTTGACACCCGGTCGCAGGACTAACGTTAAGTTAATCTTAAATTTACTTTAATTTTAAGTTTATACTCATGAAATATCTTAAATTCCAATATCTTAAGTTTTCTCTCATCACATTTATGTAAAACCCATTTAGTTTACGGACATGTAAATATCTTAAAACACAAATTTATATTCATGTTTAGACCATACCTATTTAGTCAATAAACTATTTTAGATTCTAACAGATAAAACTTGTAATTTGATGAGTTGTTAATTTTCACCACATTTACCATTAAAATCGCTGGGCTTTAGTGCCTCCTCTTGTCAACAGGAGAAGTCGCTTTTGACAGAAAGACAATTTTCACAAGATTCATTTGCATTAAAATATTTACTTAGTTTAGAATTCTACCTCCCAGAAATATAAAAGCCATTTACTTTTTTTCATATACAACTTGTCCAATCACCTGTTAAATACAATATACATAAAATCAAATATCTACATACTTTAAAAGAATTTCTTAAACTTACTTAAAACTGTAAATTGCTGTGTCATCCTTAGTTATTTCTTATTAGATCTTCAATTAATTCTTGAAGGTGCACTTTCAGGGGAGACAATAGCTCTAATTGCTTTGTCATTAAATTATTGGTTAAAATAATACAAACACCAATGTAACACGTAGGTTGAAAAGTTTTTGGTCTAGCTACTTAAAACACATTTTTTTGCAATATTTGACGTTATTCATCAATATAGTCAAATCTCTTTCCCGTAAAAATTTTTTTGAGGTCTGCGAACCGCTGGTGACCAAATCTGGAGAACACGGGAATGAGGAACCAATTCGAACTTTAATTCATGCAATTTTGCTATCGTTGACACGGTGCATTGTCTTGATGAAAAAGCACTTTTTTCTTTTTCATTTGTGGCCGATAATTCGTTCTTTTGATGTCTTTAAGGTGTCAGCTATCTCAAGCAATTTCATTTTACGGTCATCCAAAACAATTTTTTGGATTTTTTTTTATTGTTTTCTGGTGTAGTCACCTCATTTGGACGTCCAGAGCGTTCAGCATCATTTGTGTCTATAGGACCGCGTTTAAATTCAGCATATCGGTAAATGATGAATAATTTTCCAGGGGCAGAGTCACTGTAACACTTATCAAGCCATTGCTTTGTTTGAATGGTATTTTTTTTCCCATCAAAAAACGGTGTTTAATCAACACACGAATTTCGATTTTTTCCATTATTTCGAAAATATCAAACGCAGCGTCACTTAAACCACTGTAACTGGTAAACTAATTGTCTAAATGTCATGAAATTTTGATAGGTATCGTTTGAAGGTTGGTGCTTCCTAAAAATCATATGCATTTTTTGAAAAGGGCCTCTATGTGTCAGACCAAAAGCTTTTCAGCCTACATATTACATTGCCACTATTTGATTATGGCTAAAATATGTAAGTTTCCAAGCAACAACTACTTTTTAACTACACTGTACTTGTAAAATCCTCAAAATTCTCCTCTATTCACCAAAAATCAAGTTAATATCGTAATTTGAACGATTCTTTTGAAATATTCGAACAAGAAGTTCCACTTTTTCATGAAAAACTTGAAAGATTCTGAAATGCTTTTCTTAAAAGCTGTATTGGCATAGTGACATTATGTTTTTTTACAGTCGGCATTATCAATATTTTAAAAGTTTAGATAGAGTTGTTAATTTCAGTTACAAAACCATGAGAAACTTTTCCAATATACATAATTTTTAAGTTATTTGGAAATTTAAACTTCTATTGACTTTATTCTGATGGGGTGTTTATTCTTCGAACTTTCAAGGTTTTACCAATAATACAAATAAGTTTCCTTTCCACCATTATCCTTTCTTCTTTCCTTTTCTTTAACTTTCTTGATATTATTGTATTGCTTTTGTAAAATTTTCAACAAAGTAAATTTAACAGTTTTTGTCTTATAAATTATAATTTATATTCAGAAAAATGAGAAAAGAGCTTCGATGTTTGACATATTACTTTTCATAGCAATACAGATTCAACCTCCTTCTTTTTAAGTTTTGTATTACGGTAGGTTATACTAATAATTATTTATTCTAATTTGAAACTTTTCATTTGCCATGTGAAAAAAGAATTTAATTGTAACAGCAATACACAGTCAGTTCAATAAGACAGGAACCGGCAGATTTTAAAGTGAAGCAAATGATCTCTCTTTCTGTTTTCTTCTGCGCGATTATATTATCAAGGGGCCGAGACGTCGATATTTATTTAGTTTAACGTCGCTGAAAACGTTGCAATCGTCGGATGTTCACCCAATGAGTGTTACGCACGCAAGTAATTTCAGGCTATTTACCGGTAAATTGAATAAAAAATTGAAGAATATTGTTGCGAAATGGAAAACATAGTACCCATACTTAAAATTACGTCTATGAGCTTCCAGATCGAGGAAAAAGGAGGGCGACGACAAGCACGCAGGACGAATCGATCTTGCGGCTGCTCGAGAATAACCTTACTCTCCTACTGCGTAAAGTCAAAGTTGAAATTGGCTAGAACAGCATTAATATGATCACTCTGCGTTTACAAAAGTGTTATACCGATCTACGAACTCGAAACTCGTGCTCTCAGAAGTTCACATACAAAAATGTTTGGCTTAGCATTTTTAATGTGCTTTAATATAAAAGAGCCGAAATAAATATCTTTTGTATCGACTCTGAAGACAAGAATAATCCATTTTCGAGGATTTATAAAACCTTAAAAAATATTGGAACATGTTAAATGATGAAAGGTATTTTTCTGTAGATTGCGGACTCACGCTGATTAAGTTGTGCGAAGTTGTTGCGAACCTTGTATTGGTAATTAATTTTCAAAACTAAATTTTAATGTCATTCTACCCAACTGGATGGGGAAAACAAACTTTTGATTTATTATTTAGTGTCTTAGAAAATACGTTTCTTATTATTTTTTGTTTAAAATATTAATGATGGTAATGGAGTAAGTGTTATTTTATATTTATTGAGCATATGAAATGTATAGCCTGTCCCAAAATATAAAATCCTGATTTTTCCCGTTTTAACTGGGCAATATAAAAATTCTGACCTTTTGTTTATGATAGGTTGCAGAGATGGACTTAAGAATTTTATTCCTTAATGCTAATAAATAAAATTGTAAGTGTTTTTGGAGATGTTTATTTATAGATGCATGTAAAAACAGATAAGAAGTACAAATATACAGTTTGAATGAATGGGGTTTACATGAGGGGACATATTTAATAAATAAAAATATATTTTAACTTAAGCCTAATTCGGTTTCACTATCAATGTCATCAGCTGAGGTAATTATCAGTGGTTTTATATTATGTACATAAATATATGAATCTTCAACATTAACAACGTACTGAATGGAATTCTTCCAGCTTTCACATTTATAACTTTTTTTACTAATTCAACCAGTGCAGTGGCACGCTTAAAGTAGGAGAAACATTTTGTGCCTATTTTTGATTTAACTTGATGCCAAATACGTTCAATTGGATTAAACACAAAATAATATGGAGGAAGCCGCAAAACAGTGTGTCCAATTTTCTCAGCCATACTATCATAAACATATTTCTTTTTCAATTTATAGTCTTTCAAAACTTCCAAAACTACACTAAAGTGAAAATAAATGTCATTTTCTAACATATATTTCTGTGTTTCCGATTTGGTGTTGGCTGCATTAGGAATCTTATTTAGTAGGCGACTATGGTAACTTGCATTGTCGATAACTATAACACTCTGCTCGGGAACATTTGGCAAAAGGAAATTTTGAAACCAATTTTCAAAAAGTTCTGTGTTCGTGTCTTCGTGATAGTCCAAACTAGAATCTTTTATGTTTTTTGCAGATAATAGTAGACAATTTGAAACCCAGCCCTTTTCAGATCCAGCATGCAAAATGGTTATTCGTTTACCTTTATTTGAAGGTGCGTTAGTCTGACATTTTGTACTGCTGTCAATCCACCCTTTTTGCATAGTGTCATGGGTATCGAACCATGCTTCTTCAAGGTAAATTCTCTGAACAATACTTTTTAATTTCTTGTAAATAAGTATGTCGCAAGATTCGTAATCTTTGTGACTCCATCACTACTTGCCTTTACGTTATAAGTTGTGAGTAAAACTATAAATAAATAATAAAAAGTATCTTTCGTATTTTAATGGGGACCTGTGGTCATATTATCAGATACTTAAAGGGCTCCAAACCTGGTTGCTAGGTAGTAAATATATAGGTAAAAATAGATCCAATATGACTGCAGGTGCAAGTAAGGGCGGTATACAAAGCAAGTAAAATAAAAATACGTTTATCGTAATACCTAGCAACCATGCACAAAACCCTAATAGGGTCGTTTGTTGCCCCATTGAAAAAACAAAAAGGCAGGATCTTATATCTTGGGCTTTACTTTAATAGTTATATATTATCTTCCCCTATCAATAAACTTAATGTAAAATAAAACATATTGTTTAAAGCCGGTGTTTAAATACCATTAGAAATCATAAATGGACAGTAGCATAGCCAATTTTAAGGAGGAAGAATGGTTGTACGAATAGGAAGGTTGTTTTTTAAGGACAAAAGAAAACATCAAAGGTCTGGATACTTACAGAAGGGATGTGCTAATTGACAAACGCGAAACTGATGACATTGGGTGAAAAAAATCTCTTTGGCACTGGATCTCTAAAAGCTTAAGTCTTTCTTCATATACTAAACAAAAAATCGATGACCGGGGACCTAGGAGATCTTCACAAGAAAACAACATTTTCCTACAATGAAACTTTGACAACTAGTGCTGAATTAAAAAAAAAATATGATGGAGCAGGGGGCCGAAGATTTTTCACAGCTACTAACAACTAATAAAAAAAACCGGCCAAGTGCAAGTCGGCTTTTAAAATAATATAAAATCCTTACCTAGGCTAAGTTAATTAGGTCCCTGACATGTATATATTTTAGGATCCAATATGTATTTTCTTATTTTTTCTTAAAGTCCGTTTGTTTGGAGTTGATATCACACAACATGGGTTATAAACATTAACATGTCATAAACCGCAGGCGTCCGAAATTATTTGCATTTTTAGTTTTAATCACCTTTATTTTTTATCTCTTTGCAACAGTGCGACCTTTTTCTAAAAAATATTTTATTACATGCCTTCTAAACTCTACAATAAGCTATACAAATCAACACATTTCAAAGTTTATTTTAATGAGTAAATGATGAAACTAAAAATCTTATTTGTATAATAAAGGCCTAAACAAGTACAATTATCAATTCTTAAGAACTAGAAATCTACAGTGTTATAAAGTTTAATGATAATAGGTTCAATCAAATTATTTGAGATTTTAGCAGTTATTGGAATATAATTAACCAAAGTACGAGGCTGGTTTGAAAAGTCCGTGCAAAAATAAAAACTACTTATGTGTTTGGGGTAAACCTTTTTTATTTTTCGACATAGTCTCCTTTTAGGCAAACACTTCGTCCAACGATGTTCTAGTTTGTTGATCCCTTTCGAATAATAGGATTTGTCCAAGTCTACAAAATATCCATTAGTGTCTGCAATCACCTCCTCGTTTGAATAAAATCTTTGTCCCGCCAGCCATTTCTTCAAATTAGGGAACAAATAGTAGTCCAAGGGAGCCAAGTCTGGAGAATAGGGGGGATGTGAAACGAGTTGGAATCCTATTTCCATTAATTTTGCGACCACAACTGCTGAGGTGTGTGCTGGTGCGTTGTCGTGATGGAAAAGGACTTTCTTGTGGGCCAATCGCGGGCGTTTTTCTTGCAGCTCGGTTTTCAAACGGTCCAATAACGATGAATAATATTCACCTGTAATAGTTTTACCCTTTTCCAGATAGTCGATGAGGATTATCTCTTGCGAATCCCAAAAGACAGTCGCCATAACCTTTCCGGCCGAAGGAACGGTCTTCGCCTTTTTTGGTGCAGATTCCCCCTTGGTAACCCATTGTTTAGATTGTTGTTTGGTCTCAGGAGTATAGTAATGTATCCATGTTTCATCCACAGTGACGAAACGACGCTTAAAGTCCTCCGGATTTTTCTGGAACAGCTGCAAACCATCCTTGCAACACTTCACACGATTCGGTTTTTGGTCAAGCGTGAGCAATCGCGGCACCCATCTTGCGGATAGCTTTCTCATATCCAAATTTTTATGCAAAATATTATGTACCCGTTCAGTCGAGATGCCCACAGCACTAGCAATCTCACGCACCTTAACTCTTCTGTCATCCATCACCATATCATGGATTTGATCAATGATTTCTGGAGTCGTAACCTCCACAGGCCGTCCAGAACGTTCAGCGTCACTTGTGCCCATATGGCCAGTCCGAAAATTTTGAAACCACTTATAAACTGTTCTAATCGAAGGTGCAGAGTCACCATAATGTTTATCAAGCTTCTCTTTAGTCTCCTGAGGCGTTTTGCCTTTCATAAAGTAATGTTTAATCACCACACGAAATTCTTTTTCGTCCATTTCTTGAAAAATCACTCGACTTCCTTGATTCACACGAATGTCAAACACAAAGAAATAGACCAATATGGCTGAAACTTGGTGTGCGTTCATTCAAGAGATGCTACTAACTAAACATGACCTCGATACGCGCCGGTGGTGCCATCTCTCGGACTTTGCACGGACTTTTCAAACCAGTCTCGTACTTATCGATAAGTAAGTACCTAAGTATGCAATAAAAATATTCTGTGTAAGTGTAAAAATGAAGCAAAATGCTATAATATGCTTAGTTCAAAAATCAGAGCAGCGACGGCTTCAACTTTCAGTTTTCCCCGGTCAAACTTCGTGAAGACTGTAAATCTGCATTTTCCCTGAGAGAAAAACAATAATACTTGACGTTCAGGATGCCCTAGTGCATCAACAGTCAACATGCCAAGTCCGTGAAATTGTGGAAACCTGTGCCAACATGACGGGAGTTGGATGAGCAACTATTTACAGATTTCTAAAAGAAAGAAAAACGCGGTCCTTACAACGAACCTCAGAATCATAAAGGAAAGGGGCCCTTAGAGGTCGATGAAGACTTTAAAAACGCAATAAGAAGAAAAGTACACCATTTTTTTTTTTAAGAAAGAAATACCTACACTACATAAAGTTTTGCAAGAAATTAGAGAAGACCAGGACTTACCAGATTTTAAAAAATGGAAACTATGGAATATCCTTCATAACCTGATTTTTGTTGGGAAAAATACAATAGAAAATCTATTCTTATCGATAAAACAGAAATAATTTGTTGAAGAAGAGAATATCTACGAGCAATCAGAAAATTTCAAACCGAAGAAAGAAACATTTTTTATTTAGATGAATTTTGGGTTAATGAGGGATACACAGTCAACTGGATTACAACTCCCTACAGGAAACGGTCTCGGGCTAATTATAGCACATATTGGTAGTGAAAATGGATTTCTCGACGGTGGCTTGTTGGAATTCGAATCAAAGTCAACTAAAGATTACCATGAGGAGATGACGGCCCATGTTTTTGAGGAGTACTTCCAACAACAAATGATTGAATGTAAACCAGCAGAATCAGTTATAGTATTAGACAATGTCCCATATCATTTTCGATTATTAGAACGACTCACGATAAATTCATGGAAGAAAGCGGATAATCTCCAATGGATAAGAGACAAAAATCTCAAACATAAAGATGGTAAGTTAAAAGTGGAACTTCTCAAAATTGCGAAAACAAAATAAGGCACAGTTCAAGAAATACGCAGTCAATGAGATGGTAAACGAACGGAATATCACAATGTTTAGATTACGTCCATATCAATACGAATTGAATTCTATAGAGCCAATTTGTGCACAAACGAGAGGTTTCGTTGCAAGGGAAAACATTAGGTTCAAACTTCAAGATGTAAGGCAATTGTTACTCGCCAGAATAGAGAGGATCAAAGAGGATAATTGGAAAAATGCCATTCGACATGTTATAGAAGAAGAAAATAAAATGTGGAAACTTGACGAATACATCGAAGAAACTGTGGAAATAGAACCCTTAATTATCAATTTACTAGCTGTGCCCGCGGCTCCGCTCGCGTGGGCTTGATTCACTACTATCGTCACTGCTTATTCCTTATGTTACCTAACGTAAAAAAATATCTGCCATAATTTCCCCTTATGTCTCATTATTTCTCTTTATCTCGCATTATCTCTACATAATTTCCATTATCTAAGCTTATCTCTGCTCATCTCCCATTATTTCTCCTTATCTTCCATTATTTCTCCTTATCTCCCATTATCTCACCTTATCTCCCATTATCTACGCTTATCTCGACTTATCTCGCAATATTTCTCCTTATCTCCCATTATTTCTCCTTATCTTCCATTATCTCACCATATTAGCTAGACTTATCTCTGTTTATCTCCCATTATTTCTCATTATCTCAAATTATTTATACCTATCTCCCATTATCTCACCTTATCTCCCATTATCCAGGCTTATCTCGCAATATTTTTCTTTATCTCCCATTATTTCTCCTTATCTCCTATTATATCACTTTATCTCCTATTATCTAGGCTTATCCCAACTTATCTCACAATATTTCTCCTTATCTCCCATTATTTCTCCTTATCTCCCATTATCACACCATAACTCCCATTACCTAGACTTATCTCTGCTTATCTCCCATTATTTATACTCATCTCTCATTATCTCACCTTATTTCCCATTATCTAGGCTTATCTCGACATATCTCGCATAATTTTTCCTTATCTCCCATTATTTCTCCTTATCTCCCATTATCTCACCATAACTCTAATTACTTAGACTTATTTCTGCTTATCTCCCATTATTTCTCCTTATCTCCCATTATTTATATCTATCTCCCATTATTTATATCTATCTCCCGTTATCTCACCTTATCTCCCATTATCTAGGCTTATATCGAATTATATAGAACATATCATATGAGAGACGTTGCATTTTATATATATTATATCCTTTGCAACATGATATTGTTCCATATTTAATGGTTTAGGCAGTATATTGCAAGAGAACGCGCTAACGGTAGCCTTTTTTTCGACTTGATTCACTATTATCGTGACTGCTTATTCTTCATGTTACCTAACGCAATAAAATATATCCTATAACCTGGCCAGAGAACATGTATGTTTTAAAAAAAAAGTACGTAACGCACTAACGGACAGACAGACAGACAGAGAGACGTTGCATTTTGTATATATTATAGAAAGATAACCTGGCCAGAGAACATATGTATGTTTTAAAAAAAAACACGTAAATCGGATAAGTGGTTCTCCAGTGATAAGCGCACTAACGGACAGACAGACAAACAGACAGACAGAGAGACGCTGCATTTTATATATATTATAGATATAGATTATTATTATTATATAACCTGGCCAAAGAATATATGTATGAATTTAAAAAAGACACGTAAATTGGATAAGTGGTTCTTGCGTGATAAACGCACTAATAGACAGACAGACAGACAGAGAGACATTGCATTTTATATATATATAGATTATAGATTATAGATATTCTCTGCTACATAATATTGTTCCATGTTTAATAGTTTAGGTTGTGTATAGCAAGGGAACGCGCTACCGGCAAACTTTTTTCTGACTTCATTTACTATATCGTCACTGCTCATTCTTTATGCGACCTATCGTAATCAAATATAGCCTATAACCTAACCAGAGAACATATCTATGTTTTAAAAAAAAAGTACGTAAATCGGATAAGTGGTTCTCCAGTGATAAGCGCACTAACGGACAGACAGACAGACAGATAGACAGAGAGACGTTGCATTTTATATATATTATAGATAGATTTTTTGCTACATGATATTGTTCCATATTTAATGGTTTAGCATGTTTAAAAAAAAAGCACGTAAATCGAATAAGTGGTTCTCCAGTGATAAGCGCACAAACGGACAAACAGACAGATATACGTTACATTTTATATATATTATAGATGTAATAAAATATATATCTATAACCTGGTCAGAGAACATATGTATGAATTTAAAAAATCACGTACATCGGATAAGTGGATCTCGAGGGATAAGTGCACTAATGGATATACAGACAGACAGAGAGACGTTACATTTTATATATATTATAGATATAGATTATTATTATTATTATGTAACCTGGCCAAAGAATATATGTATGAATTTAAAAAAAAGATACATAAATCGGATAAGTGGTTTTTCGCGTGATAAACGCATTAATGGACAGACAGACAGACAGAGAGACATTGCATTTTGTATATATTATAGATTTATAGATATTCTCTGCTACATAATATTGTTCCATATTTAATGGTTTAGGCTGTGTATTGCAAGGGAATGTGCTAGCGGCAAACTTTTTTCCGACTTCATTCGCTATTTTACGTCGCTACTCATTCCTTATGCTACCTATCGTAATAAAATATAGCCTATAACCTGGCCAGAGAACATATGTATGTTTTAAAAAAAAATTACGTAAATCGGATAAGTGGTTCTCTAGTAATAAGCGCACTAACGGACAGACAGACAGACAGAGAGACGTTGCATTTTATATATATTATAGATATAAATACGAGTAATCATCTTCTAAAATATCTTGAACGATTCAGTATTATTAGCGATCACCAATATGGCTTTCGTAAACACAGACCAACAGGAGATCTTCTGACTTATGTAACACATATTTGGAACAACGCAATTGAACAATTTGGAGCATCTCGAGCGTTTGCTCTTGACAAGGCATTCGATCGTGTTTGGCACGATGGACGATACGAAAACAACAAAGTAATAATTAATTACATCGAGAAGCTAGTAATTTTCATTTGTACGAAAAACTAACAAATACGTTACCTTTTATTGAAATATTTTTAGAGATTTTAATGTGAAAATAATTTAATCATTTTATTGCAAATCAATTTCTGCCCACTGGAGATAAATTAACTAGAAGTATAAATTTAATTATTTTAAAAAAAAAATGCATTTTGCATGTATTATTTTAATTATAAAACCAGAAAATTTAATTCCCCATTGTAAATTAAAATTTAATTCATCTACACTGAATTATTAAATTTCACGGAAAAGCATATGATTTGAAAATAGCTGTAGGTTTTAAAGACACCCTTAATAATTTAAAAAATGAAAAACCGGCCAAGTGCAAGTCGAAGTAGGGCAATTAGTCTTCCGTACTGTGATTGCTTCCAAAATAAAAATTTTTGTTACCGAGGTATAAAATGATCAGTGCCTTCACAAAACACACCCCAAATGAGTTTATAAAAATCAACATCGAGAATTCGGACTCAAATTTGTTCGTGATGGCTCAACTAAATTGAGAAAAATTCATAAGGATTCTGGATGAGCAATCAGGATCATTTAATACTGGATAAATAAATTGACACGTGGCCGTACGAGCACTGCAGATGCGACACGTTCAGGATGCCCGATTAAGGTGTTCTGGTATCGTGGTGGAAGATCGTCGTATTAAGCTTCGTAAGATTGCTGATACCATAGGTATTTTATATGATCGGGTACATAATATGGCATGAAGTTCTGAAAATGAAAAAGCTGAGCGCGCGATGGGTGTCGCGTTTGTTGACTCCAAACCAAAAACGCATAAAGAAGGATAATTCAAAATTGTGTTTGGAAAAGTTGCAAAGTAATCCGAAGGACTTTTACCACCTTTAACCACTGCGTGCCTGCTACTACTCTCATATCATCAACGTCCTATGCCTCTTCTTGTTTGTATGTCTATATATCGTATGTACGATACAAATTTTCACAAACTGTTTTATTCCTTTCAATAATTTTTTATAGTCCACCTCCCTGCCACTATAGAGACTTTTAAACTTTTACTGACTATTTCTCTAATAAGATATAATAACGGGGATGTCATAATATCCGTCAACGTTGCCAAGGTACCGAAATATACACATTTGTATTTTACGACACTTTTAAGACAACGCGGTAGTGTTCCCATGGGCGTTATTGCATTTATACATTAACTGCTACCTCAAAATACAAACACACACACACACACACGCACACCCAGTCGATTGCCGGAATCTAATCAGCGACTATCGGTTTCATATGCAAGCTCTTAACCCTGTACGCTACCCAGACCGACTACTTTATACTATTGCAAGAAAAAACAAAAATGGACACTTCAAGTGAAAAAAGTTTGATATTGTCCTAAAATTTGTTTAATCGTTCTGCAACTTATCACGTAAATAACCAGTTATGTGTCCTAATTAACTGAGTGTTATATATTTTTAGGTTTTAGACACAGAAGCATATTATCTCCACTATTATTTAATATTTACTCCTAACAAATATTCCAACTGGCACTGGCATGGAGATATCGATGTCGGGATTCTGCTGACAGTCTGTAGGACCTACAATTACTAAGCTGCAGCTTGAGATATCATCTTGATATTAACATAAAATAAAACAAAATTAATGGTTATTAGTAAGAACAAGTTGCCTAACTGTCATTTAGAAATCAACCAGAAAAATATTGAACGAGTAACGTGGATCCATCATTACACACGGCGAAGGTGAAAGTGAAGCGAAAACAGTTTTATCGGTGGGAAAATGATGGCACCACTCACAGTGTGTCATTATGATTGACTATGTGAAAAAGGGTAAAACGCCGCGGACTGACTTTTATTACACAACATTATTGAACCTTTTGCAAAGTGAGTACGGCGTGGTAAACCATCTTTATATTGAAGCAGTGCAATGAATAATGCTAAAATCTATTATTTTTCAGAATTTCAAGCAAAACTAATTTTAGCAGTTACTCGTAAGAAATACCTTAAGAAATAATTTTTTCTTTTTGCAAAGAAATATAATTTACCTTGTTTTTTCCAAGACTACTCAATCCGCTCTCGTATGTACAGATATTATTGTTTTCTGTCAGTTATCCTTTATAGCTAGATAAAAAAAAACACTATCTGTTACTCGAACGAATCAGTATTTAAGCTTAAAATGTATTGAAGAATAACCAATCTCTTAATCTATTTATTTTCAATTTTCGGATTGCGAAATACGTTGAAATGGCTTCATTTATGGATTGAATATTGACATACAAATTTTGGTAACATTATCAAATAACCGTTGCGAGAGAAGACTAAACAAAATAACTATCATTTTTTTTATCGTTCACCTCTAAGGCTCGATTAGGATTTACTCTTTTTTACTATATATTTTTACAAATATACCGGCGAAGATGGCAGATTCTCCATAAACATTTCCTTGGCGCCGAAATATACATTTGCGTTTCACAGCACTTTTTTTAGAACACGCGCTAGCATTACCATGGGTATTATTGCATTTCTGCATTAACAACTATTACAATACATACGCAAAGCTTAGTGACTGGTTGGAATCGAACAGACATTATTTATTATGCTTATTAATTACATCAATTTAACTTTAAATAGTGATTAGTTATAACAAAAAAAATATTGTTCCGTTGTTACTTACCTTTATCCCAAACTGCTTACAAAATATTGACATCTCAAAGTTTAAATATTTCCATTATTTTTGAGGTTTTATAGCCTGGTGGCGCCACTTTATAGCGTCTCTTTTGTCCTTTATGTATATTTTAATTTTTGAGAATGGATTGAGTGGATATTAATACTGAGAGATCAAAAATTAGATATGTAAGCATGCTCATCTTGATTGGAGAGATTATGGATAAGAGATAATTTTTATACGTCTTTTGAAAATAGTCTCTATAGTTGTATAAAACTTGGTTGTACTGTTTATTTTTTGGGCACCATTCATTTTAGAATAAAAAGTTTAGCTCTAAAAATGAAAAAATAGTGAAGAATTCAGTTGTTATTTTAAAATTAATTTACGTACAACCCATACGTCCTGAAAGAAAGAGCGGGTAGTTCAGTAAAAAGTTGCATTAACACAGAAAAAAGTATATCGATAAAATAAAAATCTTGCAGATATTACACTCTTAAAATTACATTAACTAAATAAAAACACCCTTAGGCTATGGAGTGTACAGATTTAAACTAGAGTTCTATGAATTATTGATCCTAAATGTAAAAAAAGGCTTAAAAAAAAACGCGATCTAAAAATTTTATAACATTTACTCCGCGGATTACACGTGTTGAATAGTCGTTGGAAACACAGCTGTAGACAGGAAGTAAGATATTTAAATACTGGTGTACTACTGCTTGACCTCTCCTGGTGAGATTCTCATCAAAAATAATGTCTCAGCCACTGCTCTCCTATTCTTTTTTGGGTAGCTAATCACTTTTTGACCCGAGATGCCTGAGGATGAGCAGGATATTTTAAGAACGGAATAAAGCGTTTAACTTGAGAGCTAGAAACGGCACCCACTTGGTGATAAAAAAAAAAACCAACCGTTACTCACTACTGCATCACGGAGAAAAATAAAAAGCCACTACGGCGTGCTGGAGAAAAAAGCCACTACGGCATATGGCCGTTTATATATCTTTTGCCCCTTCTTCAAAGTGACGTCTTTAAAATGGTTCACTTCAAATTCAATGCAAACTAAATAAGTTAGGTCAGCAACACGTTATACACGGTTGAGTTTTTCACCGTTCTAAAAGTTTAAATCAAATATAAAAATATAACAAAAAAATAAATTATAGAGAGAAAAACAGTCTCGTAACATGATCTTAAAATCTAAGAAAAAATAAATGTTACAGTTTAACGAGATTTCATAAAAAATGTTTGCGATATTTTACATATATGCCACCATTTATTAAAATATTTGCACTTAAAATCCTAAAGCACGGACGTTCATGAACATAATTACTTTATTAATGTTAATTAATTATTGAACTAAATAAATTTTGAATAAAATATTATATTTACATTTAGGAAGCTGACGGCAATTTTTGAATTAAAATGTTATACCGATATATTTATTGTGTTAATTAAATTTTACAAATTATATCCAACTAATTTATTCATTTATACGAGTTTAAAACAAGACATATTGGGAGAAGTTTTCCACACAAATGGAATACAACGTTTATAGAGGACAAAAGAAAATCTGTAATGTACTCAGGAGTAGGAAAACCAAGAACTATAAGTAGATTCTATATCACCTAACAAATTTAAAACCCACATGAACAATCTATTCAGTAGCCAGCAAGAAGAGGCTGATGATGACCAGGTGGAATCCGATGGCGAAGAAGAGCTGTCAGATGAAGAAGAGAATATATCTCAAGAAGCAATACATAAAGCATTAAAAAAAAACTAAAGAACAGGAAAGATCCTGTGCCTGATGACATCACCAACGAAATAATCAAGTATGGAGGTATTGGAATGGAAAAAAGTCTTAACAACCTTACTTCAAAAGATACTTAAGCCGGAAAATTCCTGAAGATTGGAGCATCAGTATTACTATTCCAATATTCAAAAGAAGAAAAAAAAATGATCTCGACAATTATAGAACAATTACCCTGCTAAATGGCACTAGTAAATTACTAATCAAGATCATGATCGCAAAAATAACAAAAAAGATCACGATAAGCGAAGAACAGCAAGGATTTAGAGAAAATAGATCGACAGTGGATGCTATGTTGACAATCCGACAATTGATTGATAAATCTGTGGACTTCAGGAAACCTCTATTTCTGTATTTATGTGCTTAGTTGATCTAAAAAAAAGCATTCCATAGGATACGATTGGGAGATGTGTTACAAATTTTATGAGATTTCGACTTCAACAGCAGCTACATTGGAGTGATTGAAGAGCTCAATAAAAACAATAGGGCATCTATAAAGACACAGCAAGGATGAACTGAAGAAGTACCAATATCATCTGGAATTTGGCAAGGCGATAGCATGAGTCAACACTTTTTAATTTCATGATGGACAAAATAATAAATAGTTTCAGTGAGGTCAATAGCGGATACAAAATGGGACGGAAACTCTAAAAATATTGTGTTTTGCTGATGATGCAATATTAACAGTCGTTTCCAAACAACAGCAGAAACTTACAATATGAGAATATTAGTTATAGCTAAAGACCCCATTAGATGTAAATTAGCCGTCTACAACAAAATAATAGCACAGAACATGCACTACACACACCTAGGAGTACACATATCTAGGTTTAAAAATATATATCAAGAGGTACTCTATCAGACAAATAAAGCATCGCTGATAGTTGGCCAAGATGGGTAAAAGATGTAAAACTAGAAACAAGAAGACCTCCTAGTCGACCACAAGAAAGATGGCACGAAAGCTGGATGTCTACGCCATAAGAGGATTAAAACTGGAAGAAGAAGAAGAAGAGGAGTTTAAAACTGCCCTAATTAAAGGGAGTTTATGTTAAAAAATATAATATTTGATCATCAATAGTTTAACTTTAAAAATTGTACGGTAGAACAACAGACAAATTTGATAAAAAAAGAAATTCAATGACTGGATATTTTAATAAAATCCACAACAAATTATTGCTAAAAAATCCAAATATAAATCGTTAAGCTTCCAGCACCCTTCAAATCGAGTTATATCGGATATTTTCTGGGAGGAATTATTGTAAACTTTTCTTTTGAGATACTTTCACAAGAAAAAATCAATTAGGTTAAAATCGGGTCTACGTGGAGGCTAACTTATGTTACCTCTGGTGGATGTCATTTTATTTAGGAAAGTTTCCCGAGTGATTTGCAAAGATATGTTTGAAATGTGTTTGTTTGTCATACATGATCGTAAACACCAAAAAATGAACAGCTAAATTCACAGGTTTAAAATTTAAACTTTATTTAATTTAAACAATACTCTATAACTTCACATATGTTTTCTATTTTTAATAATATTCTCACAGGTTACTATGAAACTTTGAAACTACTGAATATATTTGAACTAATTTTTTTATATAATTCCTCACATTTGTTTAGTGAGTACGGCAGAACTTAAAAAATCATCCCGATATTTCTAAGCAAGCTACAAAAATAATTTTAACTCTCTTCTAAACATTTTCCTTTTTCGACATAATTGTTCTATACGAATGAAGTAATATCCCATGAAAAAACTTTTTTAATAATTTAACTTAATTTAATTTAATAAATGTTTTTTTCGTGAGTCTGAAATTAATAATAAGTCGTATCACCCACCAATTTTTCATATTTTAATATTCAAAATATGAAAAGTTTATTTTTTATCATTCGAATGTTATTAGGTTGGCATAAAATCAGAATTTTATAAGGTTGGCAGTAAACTGAAATGTTATTAGATTGGCAGTTTCGATAAATGTCACAGCTGTTTGTTTTCTTTAGTTAATATAACCTCCCCCTCACCCCCCCCCACCCTCCCCCTCCCCCCCCCCCCCCCCCCCACCTGCATTGCAGTGTTTAACCTATGTGCTTTAATTCACACTCAAAGCACAGTAAACACACTATACAGTAGAGAAACTCCAGGATAATCGCATAGGAAAATCAGGTTCGTTTTCAGAAGGTCACGTGGCAATCCGCCATGTTAAAAGTGGACCAGCGCGAGATTTGAAATACAAATAAAGTTGTGTAAAGCTTTATCATTCAAAATCATAGATATAGAAATGTTTGAAAACTTTTGATTTAATATTTAATACAGCATGAGTAATATAAAAGTTAATGCAGCATGAGTAATATAAAAAAAAAACAAAAAAGAATGGAGCACTTTGTTAGAAAATAAATGAATACAGATGAAAAACTTAGGAAGGTATTTGATGGAATTCTTCATATTCAACTTCAGTTTTTAATAACCTTATCCAAAAATTCAAAAGTCTATCAAAGTTAAACGTCACTGTTTGAGGTTAAAGTTTTATTTACATCATTTTTCAAGTAAATTTGTGATTAAAGATGTTTTTTAAGGACTAAATTAATTTAATTTTAATTGTCATTACTAAGATGTCAACATCTTCTAAAATAAGATCATTTTTTTCTAAGCAGTGTTGTGTGGTTTGGTGTAATAGATCTCTCGTTAATTAAAAAACACTGTATCTACTTTTTTGGTACTTATTTTTTCTTAAACTACAAAACTATATTGTGTAACTTCGAGAAAGGTTAATATAATATTATTAATGAATTATGAACGTATATGTATAGACCTCTATTTTCTATGTGAATGATTCTTAGAAGTTCTATACCATTTTGTGTTCTGTTATCTGTATTGCTTTTTAATAATGTAATTAACGCTTACTTTTGTTTACAATAAATTAATATTTAGATCAAAGAGTCAATACAGTAATTTCGTAATTATAGTTACATACAATACTTAGTTATGACCAAGCTGACTTGTCAATTACAACTATATTGGGAATGTGGAATCTTTGGCATAATGACACTACTCAGTATATATCACCACTACACCAAACACTTTATTTTTGCACTCGACGCGCGTTTCGCTAACCATATTAGCTTCATTAGAAGAAATGATTGCCTCATATATACTGAGTATTATCAATTACAGTTTAAAAGGAAAATAACTATATTTAATTTACAATATAGGTATACAACAATAGAAATAAGTTCTTTTTAGGAGGAAAATTAATAACAGGTAACTAAATCTTCAAAATTTTAATAGTAACCATAATTACCATCAAAATGGACTTTGATTAGGTGTACTGTCCATTTAACGAACTTATTTTCAGAATATTTTACCCTCTGGCACACATCATCTGACAAAATCATATTACAAAAATTTCTTTGGAATCACTTTAAAATTTTTCTTATTTTAATAGCATATTTGTTTCAATAATCCATTTATATCAGTTATTTCAATAATCCCATTCCCCAGTGGTTTTGTGATCTCAACACGACACTTAATATTTAAACTTTCAAACCCAGCTTATAAGAAAATAAAATATACTGTCTAAAATTTGAAAATAATAAATATGTTGTTATAGGTTCTGTATTTCTTACAATATATTCACAGAAACTTTTGAAAGATTGGCATGAAAAAGGAGCATAGTAATTTATAGAGAAAAATAGAAAAAAAAAGTCACTTTCAGAGTATTAATTGTACTTGCAATTAAACAGTGTTGAATTTATCAGGTTTATTATTAGAAAAGGTGTGTCAAACAATTAATTCAGATGAAGTTATTAAAAACTAGAAGCCTCTTGAGAATACACCTTTTAGAAAAAAATAATATGTTTTATTTATAATTTATCAAACATAAATAGTTTTAAATAACTGAATACTAGTTTACACAAAAATAAATCTTTCTAAAAACCAGAATTTGGAGGATTATTTATTAGTCATAAAAAAATTACACAGGCACACAAAAAAAGTTTTTCACTACCGAACAGATCGCTATACCTGTATGTATTTTTAGGCGCTGAAACCGAATTCGAGGTCAGAATTGAGCAATCACGTCAGGATTTTTAAATAACCAGCCGAACTAAGTTTAGAAATAAATTTCAAGCTTTAATGACCAAATCACTCTACCAATACGAACATTTTATTAAATCAATCAAGGTTCCCTGGAAGGCCGTCTCTTGAGCAAATACGCCTAAACAAAATGTACATTAGTAATGATAATATTGTTTCATGCATACTGTATTTTTTCAAAAATGCATTTAAGATAGTGAAAAGTTGTCTTGTGAAAGCAAGCAATAGAGATTTATTAAAATAATCAACAACTCCAATAACTTTAATCGCATACCAGATTTCTATGAAATCATTGTTTCAACTAAAAACAGAGGAACTGCAAAAAAAAAATCATTAATGCAGCAACTTAAACTTTGACGGATAATACTGTTGATGATTACATGTGATGTAAATAAGGCATAATTAAATTTAGTTATGATTTAGAATAATAGTCTTAGCGCGCCCTGATTGAGTTAGAAATTTTAGAGCATAAAAAAGTGTGACTTGAGCAAATAATTTGCAAAAATAATTATATGGAATATTGCAATTCTCAACGGCACAACAATAACCTCCTTTCCCCATGATTATAAAAATTGTTTTTCAACCTTTTCGATTCTCTTCACTTACAAACGTTTTTAATTCTCTTTTTCTACAAACTCTCTTTTCCTTCTGTCTTTATATTCATATAAACTGCAGTCACATCAAGAAACGATGGACAATACATTTCCAAAGACACATTCCGAGATCGGATGTAAACATCGAGCGGCCATTTTGAAAAAGGACCCGTCGACGCACGCGCCGTCAAAATCTGGTCACCAAATTGGAGCTCAGTTTCGCTACTGTAGTATGTTTACTGTGCTCAAAGTATGGCTAATCCTGGTTGTAAAAACTATTCCAACACTTTTTGTTATATATGTGGTGAGTTTGTAGTTAAAAGATAATCAAAGAAACATTACTGACTTTGTAAAAAAAGTATACTTTGCATATTTTGGTGTAGAAATCGGTAAGCAAGAAAATTGTTGGGCTCCTTACAAAGTATGTTATGTTTGTGTGGGGATCTTAGGAAATGGTATAAGAAAGAAAAGAAAGCTTTTAGATTTGCAGTACCCATGGTATGGATAGAGCAAGAAATTGATGATTCTTATTTTTGCAGAGTTTATATTTTTGGATATAATTCCAAAAATAAAAAAGTAATTGTCTATCCTAACTTTACTTCAGCTAATCGGTCGGTAGGACATGGAAAGGGACTTCTTTCCCTGAGCCACCTCAGTCTATTGATGACGTTTTACAGTCCAGTCTCGAATTTAATGAAAGTCGACCGGATGATGATGAGTGTCAATGTTCTCTAGAAAATTTAAAACCACAGTTGTTTACAAAAACTAATTTAAATTATTTAGTGAGAGATTTGGGTTTGACTAAGGAAAAAGTAGAATTGTTTGGTTTTAGGCTAAAAAAAAAACATTTATTGGAATCTGGAACATCTAGTTACCATTATAGAACAAGAGATCAACAGTTTGTGCAATTTTTCAAGCAGGAAGAGGATTTGATTTACCGCCATTTTTTCCTATTTTGAAATTTAATTGATGTCATATTGAGAGAGAACTGTGGGTGATACAAAAAACTGATACCAGATACGGTTTCAGCACCCAAAAATACATAACACTTAGATGTATTAAAAAGTTTTTACAAATGTTTTTTTGTTGGCCTGTCTAATTTAAATTCAAAATTTAAATATTAGATAGCTAAATAACTGTTAATTTAGTCAAATATGGCAGTCTTGTAGTTCCAGTGTTATTTAGAGATATGTACTAACCAAGTTCGTTATGTTGTAGATTGAGACATGTAACTAGTTATTAAAAAATTTCAAAATGATATCTCATTTCAATCGAGAGTTATCGCGCCAGTATACAGACAGATCGACGGACGGATATTGAAACCTTAGGCTTCTTAACCCTGAGACGTAAGGAAATGTGAGAGTCTCGGAGAGTGATTTTTTCACAAATATAATACTTTACCTAAGGAGGAAAGTGAAAATTCAGAAGCAAAATTAAATATTAATTTGAATTATCACAATTATAACTAAAAAATCATTATTAACGTATAGTAATGTAAAAAATATAAGATATTAAACTCGAAAGCGTCATTGAATCTATAAATATAATACTCTTAATAAATTTTCTCAAGAAAGCTAATATAACTTCAAAGGCAAAAACCCAATTTTATTTAATTCAATTTAATAAAGCTAGATATATATCACTTTTTTACTTTGGAACCGAAAACCAACCTGAAAATGGCATCCTGTTAGACCGTTCCTCGATTCTTTGGGCGAAATGTACCCTTTTTTACTTTATACACATTTATAATTCCGTGCACAGATGTTGCTGGTGGTTAGCCACTCGCTTAGACATATCCCTATGAGAATTTTCGGGAAAAATTACACTAGCGTGGCTTTCAACGAGAAAATATGGAACTGAAGAGATATATTCACATAGACGGATCAATGCCAATTTGGTTTTGTTTTTTCTTTGAGGAAGAAACACGAACCAATTAACTACAGTGTTTAATAGATACTGTTAGTCGCCACCAAGAAAAGACTGATGAAAGTTACATTTTTTTATCAACACAGAAAGGAGGTATAGGAGTTCGAAGCACAATATGTGGCACAGTATATAGTGGAGTAGCTAAAGAGTGGAGTATGCTCCTTAATTTCTATGGATGCCGAAAATACCGCTCCCTTAGAAACAAGCTTTTATTAATGGAGTTGCTTAAAAATTCCAACCCTCTCCTCTATGTATTGATCTCAGTTAATTCTAATTCTAAATTGTATTCGTGTAAAAATCACAATCCGAGATTTTTGCTTTTTTTCACGTTGTAAGGTTCCTATATTACGAAAAACATAGTCACTCATTTTTGTCCGTATGTCGGTCTGCTGGTCTGTTGGCACGAATACTCTTGAACGAAATGATATATCAATTTCAAGCTTGGTACATAGATAACATTTAATGAGGGGATAAAGCTTACAGTTTTTGAACGATGCTGTTTAAGACGAAGGGGGTAAATAGAGTAATGGTCGAAACATTTTGAATGGTTTTAACAGTAATATGGTAATTTTTTCTGTCTTTTTTTTTGTTGAGATAACTAAATAATTTGCATCAATATTTATAACAAAACACAAAAAGGGTCAAAAGGGGCAGTGGAGGAGAGTTGTTGCGGTCGAAAAATTTAAAAAATTAGGTTATGTTTCCATTATTTTCAGATTTAATCCAAGAAAGAGGTAAAAGAAGTGGGGGTGGTTAAATAGTATTTTTAGAATTATTGCAAGTTTTTAGTTTATTTGTTTGAGAAATTTTAAGTATATTAATATATAACGTGTTAATGGGGCGGGGTCAGAGGCTAGAAGAGTTGCTTCATATATATTGTGCTGTAGCCCTTTTCGGGGTTCTTGTGCTGTAGGAATATAAAAATTAAGTTATTCTTTCATTGCTGTCAATTTTAATAAGAGAAGGGGATGAAAGAGATGGGAAAATCTTGTATAGTTTTAATAGTACCATCAGAGTTTTTGTAGGTTTTGGATTGGAGAATGGACAAGTCTTAGACATAAACGTTTATAATAAAACCTATAAAATGCCAAAGAGATGGAGAAGAGAGGTAGAAAAGTGATTTCCTAATTTTTTGTTATAGATCTTTTTCGGAGTTTTTTCAGTTAGGGTCTTTTTGTTCATTATTTTTATTGTTAAAATAGGAACAGGGTGAAAGGGGTGGTGTATTATTTTAATAGTATTATGACAATTTCTTTCTGGTTTTTGATTGAGATTTTGAATGTTTAATATGAAATAATTTTTCTATAGTAAAAAATATACGGAGTGAAATGGATGATATAGGGGGCTAAAGATGTGATTACGTGTAGGTGGTAATACGAGGCTGGTTTGAAAAGTCCGTGCAAAAATAAAAACTACTTATGTGTTTGGGGTAAACCTTTTTTATATTTTCGACATAGTCTCATTTTAGGGTTATAACACTTCGTCCAACGATGTTCTAGTTTGTTGATCCCTTCCGAATAATAGGATTTGTCCAAGTCTGCAAAATATCCATTGGTGTCTGCAATCACCTCCTCGTTTGAATAAAATCTTTGTCCCGCCAGCCATTTCTTCAAATTGGGGAGCAAATAGTAGTCCGAGGGAGCCAAGTCTGGAGAATAGGGGTTGTGAAACAAGTTGGAATCCTATTTCCATTAATTTTGCGACCACAGCTGCTGAGGTGTGTGCTGGTGCGTTGTCGTGATGGAAAAGGACTTTCTTGTGGGCCAATCGCGGACGTTTTTCTTGCAGCTCGGTTTTCAAACGGTCCAATAACGATGAATAATATTCACCTGTAATAGTTTTACCCTTTTCCAGATAGTCGATGAGGATTGTCCCTTGCGAATCCCAAAAGACAGTCGCCATAACCTTTCCAGCCGAAGGAACGGTCTTCGCCTTTTTTGGTGCAGATTCCCCCTTGGTAACCCATTGTTTAGATTGTTGTTTGGTCTCAGGAGTATAGTAATGTATCCATGTTTCATCCATTCAGTGACGAAATGACGCTTAAAGTCCTCCGGATTCTTCTGGAACAGCTGCAAACCATCCTTGCAACACTTCACACAATTCCGTTTTTGGTCAAGCGTGAGCAATCGCGGCACTCATCTTGCGGATAGCTTTCTCATGTCCAAATGTTTATGCAAAATATTATGTACCCGTTCAGTCGAGATGCCCACAGCACTAGCAATCTCACGCATCTTAACTCTTCTGTCATCCATCACCATATCATGGATTTGATCAATGATTTCTGGAGTCGTAACCTCCACAGGCCGTCCAGAACGTTCAGCGTCACTTGTGCCCATATGGCCAGTCCGAAAATTTGGAAACCACTTATAAACTGTTCTAATCGAAGGTGCAGAGTCACCATAATGTTTATCAAGCTTCTCTTTAGTCTCCTGAGGCGTTTTGCCTTTCATAAACTAATGTTTAATCACCACACGAAATTCTTTTTCGTCCATTTCTTGAAAATCACTCGACTTCCTTGATTCACACGAATGCCAAACACAAAGAAATAGACCAATATGGCTGAAACTTGGTGTGCGTTCATTCAAGAGATGCTACTAACTAAAAATGACCTCGATACGCGCCGGTGGTGCCATCTCTCGGACTTTGCATGGACTTTTCAAACCAGCCTCGTATATTTCTATTTCAGTATTCTTGATTTTCCATTATTTCCATTTTAACAGAAATAATCTAACGAAAGGATAAACCTAAAAAATATGTTGAGCCCAAGATAGAACAAGTTTTAGAAAGACAAACAGTTAAATTTGCGGAAATGTACTTATGGAACAGCAGGTAAATTTTTCCTTTTTCCTGGTCTTAGGATTTTTACATCACAAAACACATATTTTTAACTTCCAAGTTCATAATAAATTATATTAAGTATCGCAAAAATAATAATCTAGATAGACATCACAAAAAAGGTATATTTTTATTTACAAATCAGGAGGTTTTTCTTAGTATAGCTGATAATTTTTGTATCTGTAAAAAGTTGAAATTTACTCTTTAAGGTACGCACGTATTTCGTTGGCAGAGAACATATATTTGTGTTCGATGTGATCTTAAAAGAGAGGATTCTAATTTGTTGATCATTAAATATTTTTTTTGATTATTTCCACAAGCTAAATTTCAATTTTTTTTATTAATACTTTACCATTACAAACTGTTTTAAAATTATCCTTTAGTGTGAGATAGACGAAATTTTTTAAGTATGTAGTCAAGTTTCCAACTATTTTCCAATTTAAAAAAAAAATAGATTTCCCAATTTGATTAGTGACTTATTTAGATATAATTAAAAAAATATATATACTTGTTTTTAAAGTAAGTACCGTTTTGATACTAAAAAAAACAAGGCCATTTTTTTTAACACTTTTACTTTCATGAACGTCCGGACCTCAATTTACTTTTCAACATAACTTCCACCTATCGTATGACCAGCTTTGGCATTCCATTTTCACAGAAATCTGCCGCCTAGTTTGCTAATCTCGGCAGCACGGTCGTGCTGGCGTTGTCGTCGTCTTCGAAGCGCTGACCGCTAAGGTGCTTCTTGAACTTTTTTTTTAATGAGCTTTACACTTTTACTAAACCAGACATATCAATTTTTTATGCTCTTTGCACACGTGCTGCAGAAAAATCCCTAAAGCGTGTGGAAAAAATGCTTTATGTTGATCTTAAATCGCTGCATATGGTACTCGGTGAGAAACGCAGTCCTTGACGATTTATTCCAAAAATATGAATTTCTTTATGTAAAAGGACACTTGACAACAGTAGTATGAAGAGTGACAAACCGAATCACTTACAGACGACATGTTTTAAAACAAAGTACATTTCTAGCATGCACCACTCTGGGAGAAATTAAGCGGGCTAGGTCCTTCGAACACTTTCCATTAAAATACTTAAAAAATTGCCTCAATTTGCCGATCATTCTTCGGTATTCTAAGGAAGCCAGTTTGCTGATGAGGTCTGAATATATTCTAACGTACCAGCATATGTTTGAGAGTAGTGTTCCCAAACACTGTAGTAGTATGCCATCGTTGGACGAATTTAAGGTTTCTTCAGGATGCTATACCTATAAGAATGCAGAACGCAAGAAGGCATGAAACATTTAGCAACTTGCTATAAATACGGTACAACAGTTATCACTACTACACCAAACACTTTATTTTTGCACTCGAAGCGCGTTTCGCTAACCTTATTATCATCATCAAGAATGATTATTAGTTAGCGAAACGCGCGTCGAGGGCAAAAATAAAGTATTTGGTGTAGTGGTGTTAACCGTTGTATATTGTGCTTATCCCAAAAATTCCAAAGTCTCAACGTAGTTGACACATTCTCAATATTCAAATATAAGTGTCCTAGACAATTTAACGACTGGACGATTCCGCTACGAAACAGAAAACTTTGGCTAGCTAAATTTTGCGCATAAAAAAGTTGAAGGACGTAAACGGATTATTTTTAAAAATGCGTAAAATTGGAAAAATATAAATAACAAAAAAAAAATTCCTAGTAAATCAAACATTTTTGGACCTATAAACTCTTTGTCCTAAAATTGAGTATATGTATCCTGTAGCTTAACCACATACTTTAAAACTCCCATGTACAGGGTGGTCTAAATTGGACACTTTTAAAGGTAAACCCCTTTATCTAAAGGTGATAAAACTGACAAAGATAAACTCAATGATATCGATATCTAGTACCGTTTCAGATATACAGGGTCTTTTTCAAAAATCTGCATTTTGGAAAAATATTTGTAATTCTTTTCCTATTGAAATTTTTTCATTTCTGTAAAAACATTCTCAAAGCACTTTTTTACGTGGATTTCAACAGTGTAAATTACATTTTTTTACGACTAATATTTTAATAGTTATTAACGCAAAAATATATTTTTTAAATGGGATACCCTGTATATTTTTCCTTATCCAAATAGAGCTTCAAATTATCATTCTAAAGTATAGCCCACTTTATATTTTGCTTAAATCTACTTCAAAATATAAGGTTTTCAGTTTTTACGCGCGTTTTAAATGCACGTTTTGTGAAGTAGGCTTTGGACGGAATGGCAATATCAATTGTTTACAAATAGTAATCAAATCGTAAAAAACAAATTCCCAGAAGTAACTGTAAGAGTCATGACTACAATGAAATTTACTAAATGCTATAGTACTTTAAACTATGTAAAAAATAAAACAAAAAAACAATAAAACAATTTATTCCGAGTAGAGCAAAGTAAAACAAAACAATTTTCTATAAGAGACGTTCGAAATGTCGACCAGTTTCACTTACACATAGGCGGCACCTTTTCTGGACATTTCTTACCGAGTTTATTAGTTCAAGAGGAATAAGAGCTGCAAAACTTTATATCACTGCCACTTCTGACTCTTAACTGGTGTTTGTCGGAAATTTAAAAATTCGGTCTTTCAATCTTCCCCAGAGATAGAGGTCCATGAGTGTTAAATCCGGTGACCCTGCCGGCCAACGGTTCGGACTTTGGTCGGCTATCCAGTTATTGTCGAAATTGGCCGATAAAAAATTACTGATAACTGCAGCGTTATGAGGGGGTGTCGTGTTGAAAAAAATATATTTCTAAGGTCCATTAACGGCAGTTCATCAACAAGAGGTTCTATTTGCTGCCTTAAAATTTCTAAATATCTCTAAAATAACTCTGCTCTGCTAAAAATTTCTGCTCACATATTAAATCCAAATCTGCCTTGATTTCTTTGCTCCACAACTAAATGAGGATTTTCTTATGTCCACGTATGAGAATTGTAACGGTTAAAAATACCTGCATTGCTAACATAAGTTTCGTCTGTCCAAATGCAATTAAATGAAAAATTCGGAACATGGTTAGAATTCTCCAGAAACCATTGGCAAAAATCCATACTCCGTTGAAAATCTCCGTCTCTAAGGTGATGGTAGTCCAGTGGATTCCTTTAACTGTCGGGTTGAAGTGTTGCGATTATTTCCGATAGTTCCTAAAATATTATTTCTTCTAACTCCTTATCCCTGTTTGATGCATAATTTTTGGGTCGTTTCTTTTTAAACTGACCACTATTAACTAGGTTATGTCGCAATCGAGCGACTATATCCTTGAAGGGTTGACGCCTTTGTGGATATCGTTCGTGGTACAAATTACTTGCCGCTTCCGAATTTTCTCCGGTTTGTATGAAACATACTATCATATCCCATTTTTCGTAATTTTCAAACTTCATTGCGATTTATTTGACAATTCAATAACTGATCCTGAAGTAAAATTTGACAACTACAAGTAACAATTGAATTAAACCATATGGCCGCTCCGTCCAAAGCCTACTTCACAAAATGTGCATTTAAAACTCGCGTAAAAAACTGAAAACCTTTATATTTTGAAGTAGATTTAAGTAAAATATAAAGTGTGCTATATTTTTAGAATGATAATTTAAAGCTCTATTCGAATAAAAATATACAGGGTATCCCATTTTAAAAAATATATTTTTGCATTAATAACTATTAAAATATTAGTTGTAAAAAAATGTAACTTACACTGTTGAAATCCACGTGAAAAAGTGCTTTGAAATTTTTTTTACAGAAATCAAAAATTTTCAATAGGAAAAGAATTACAAACATTTTAACAAAATGCAGATTTTTGAAAAACATCCTGTATATCTGAAACGGTACTAGATATCGATATGTGGTTTTCACCATTGAGTTTATCATAAAAATTGAGCCTCAGGCACTGACATCAGTTTTCGTCTATCTCCTTTAGATAAAGGGGTTTACCTTTAAAAGTGTCTAATTTGGACCACCCTGTACATCACCAACTATTTGTTTATGATTATTACGTGTCTGTCGTGCAATCTAGATATTATTTTCGTCCACAAATTTCATGTATTTATAAAGCTAACTTTGCCTGATATAAAAGTTAATTGACATTCTTTGCTAAGCTCGAGTTTCATAAAATTCATATTTTTTTGGCTGCTGTTCATACTTTTCCAAAAGTTCCTCTCAGGGACTATTTTAAACGAGTGGCTGACCGCAAGCAACATCTGTGTACCGAATTATAAACCTGTAAGGAAAAACTAGGACAATTTTTCCGCAACTTTGGAGTAACAGCTGAAATATGATGAGGACATTTTCAGTTTGAATTCTGTCTTTTAAAGTGTCTACGTATATTACAGTGGGCCATCAAGTTTAAACAAACATTTTTATTTTTCTCTTATCTGCCTTTATTTCTAGTATGTCTTATTTGATTCGATTTTTCTTTTTAAAATAAAATCCTTGCTAGAATATATAACAGCATTTTTTTGTTCAAAATTAGTTCTAATTGTAGACGTAGTATATCTAAGATACTCAGTATACCTTAGTTGTAAGTAATTAAAAGACAGAATATTCTGTAAATAATCATTTAAAATACGAAGTTACAATAAATATATTTTATTAAAAAAAATACTTGGTTCTAGAATATTTTCTGCAGGAAAGAGACAAACATTTTTTTTAATTTTTTGATTATTTTGTGGGATATCAGTTAAATATGCAATTTTTTACCAAGCTCTTGCAAATTAAATGAAATCTTCATGTTTTTATAAAATTTTTGTACATCCTGCGAGGATATTTATAATAATTATTACGAAGTCGGTTAAGCAAGAACAAAGAATAAAAGTAGAATACCTAGTAACTCGTATAGCCCAATTGAAATGGACCTGAGTACGACATGTTGCTCGTCAAGATAACGTTCGGCAGACAAAAACACATTACACACTGGAGACCCCACCTGCATAAAAGGAAAGTTGGCAGACCAACAAAATGTTAGTTAGATGACATTAAACAGAAAGTTGTAAAAAATTGGCACCGAACGTGACCGCTCGTTTTATTGAAAAAATGTATCTTGAGAAAATTTTTTGCCATTAATGTATTTTTTGGTGTGCTAATAACGGCACAATTACTTTAGTAAGTTGTCCAGTCGCCTCCTACATCAATAATCGCCTGGCATCTTCGTGGCATGCTGTCGACAGATTTTCTGCATACTTTGCCAATTTTTAGAATCTCGCGAGACAACTTAGTCAAAATCCTGAGAGTCTTTTCTCTGAGCTTTCTCTTTACAAGGGACCAAACATCTTCAATAGGGTTGGCGTCCGGCGATTGTGGGGGCTATCTTATCGTGGGCACAAGCGAGCCGCTTCGAGACGTGATTTTCGCCCCGCAAAGGTTTTTCCAACGTTCTTCGGAATTTGACATCATGAGCACGAAGTCATGTCGAATGGTCTCAGGGGACACATGCAAACCCGATTTTCTTAATTTTGCCGTTTCTTGACGCAGCGTCAATTTCGGGTCCCGTGAAAACAAAGACATGATTCGTTTTTTTTTTTTTCGATTTTCGGAGTGACTTTACCTACCGAGCTACGTTTTGACAAGTCGTCGACATTTTTCCGTCTGGTCAAAATGATTTACTCACTCTTTGATAAACGATATCGACTTTTTAACATATTTAGCTGCAGCGAAATGTGTCATTTTAGTTTCCTTTGGTTGGGACCAAAGAAAGACTGCCTCGAACCGGCGCGCAAACAAGTGACTCATTTTAGATTTTACGTGATTTCGACGAAACATCGAAACATACTAAAATGCGTGGTAGACAAAGGTTCCCTCTACAGATTTTTTGCTGAAGCGCTAGAATCGCATCTACCAAAAATAAATGATCGCACACACATTATTACTTGACCGACTCTATCTAACAAATCTGTGTTGTTTACAATCTAATAATAAATTAAAATTCAATCTAATCAAGAAAATATTCACAAAAATAACCGTATTCAATTCCAGAATCTGGTACAAGAAAAATATTTTTAATATATCCTAAAATCAGAATAATGTTTTTCTCTTATTAGCACAAATAAATTTTTCTTCTTTCCCTTAGTCATATCTTTAAGATTATTATCTAACGGAATATACTTGTTAGGTACTACATCATACACACTCATAACCAGATAAAGGGGATCGTTTTCGTGATAAGAAATCCCACTTATGAAAGCAAAAATATACGGTCTATTAAAGCTAATATTGGTACGAATTGGCGCAGCTTTATAGAGCCGTGTATTTATTAAATATAAATCATTTATCTCCATTTTTAGTTTAAAAATATTTTTAGTAAAAAAAAACAAATTCACAGTCGAAAAAGAAAACCTTTGTTGAATATCAAACTTTATTTCTTGGGAAATTATTCCTAAATATAATCTCATCAGAAGCTATGATTGACTGATAAAGTCAACTATCGCTCCTTATGTTAACATGAATTGCGAAATGCAAGTCTATTACAAAAAAAAGTTTGCTGTAGTGATTATAATGGTTGCATAGTGTCATTGTGACAAATATTCCAAAATCCCAACGAAATATCATCTAAACCCGAATCGTTACTTTCCGCCACTCTTCTAAGCGACCAGTAAAATTATTCATCATTGCTCGACACTTGCCGGGTATTTTCAACTAATTTATTTTATTATTGTTTAACGAATGCAAAATTTTTGCCTCCCGATAATCTCAAAAATGTTGACTTTGCTTTGTTGAAACGCTCCACCGCAACTAAATTTCCGAAGACTAAGGTTGTATGTGTGTATAATAAACCAAATAAATTTGAATTTATTTGTAGGGCACCTTAATAGGTGAGTGCTTTTAGAGAGGTAAAAGATGACTAGTTATTAAGGGGTTACATACACCTGAGCGTTGTAAAAAGTATGCATGTATGTAGTAAAATATTTTAAAGGTTATTAAGTGAATAATACAAAAGAATGGAGATTACATATTTTTTTTGTACTTTATTTTTTTTTTTTAATTTGTTTGAACATATAGTTTGTATCCAAAGCCTATTATTCCATTAATTAATTGTTGTGCGATAATCATCAGTGAACTACTTTCGTTGTCGTCTAGTCCTATTCTTAAATTTATTAAAATATTTTAATTAATTATACGCCAGTTTTTAAATGCTTAGTACTATTGTCTACCTGGTCTTATCAGTAGGAACTGATCAATTAATTTATTTTACTTTTTTCTGCCTGTTTTAAAAAAAAATTATAAATGTTTTAAAATCTACGTGTCTTATTAATGCTGGCCACCTCTGCGAATTTTTATTATTTATTTAGCATTTATAATCTTACCTAATTATTTTTGACTGTTTTGTAAATAAGAATTTCAATTCATTATTACAATAAAGCGATTTTTCACTAGAATAAGCAAATCAAAAACTTACTTTTTAATGCCTAGTTGTCCATTTTCCTTAGTCCTTCTATGTAGGTGTCAACATCCTTCTGGCAATCCATTGACACTTTATCTTTGAATTTTACCATCAAAATTTCGGTGTTATGAAAATCGAGCACCCTTTTTAAACTTAAAGGCACCACATTATCAGGATATTCGCCAGTGTCACCAATTTTAACACGAGGTAAAGCATACACTGACGTACCATCACTATATTCAATTTTTGTTGAGTTGATCTTGTAAAGTATCGGTGAATACAATGAATAATTCATTTTAATTTCATAGATTTTCATTCAAAAAATCTTAAAAAAAAATTATTTGTTTCTCGAAGAATGGTTCATATAACCAGCCTGCCAGAACGGAGTAAAACATATAATTCCACTATAACTTTCTCTCTCGTTGGCAAAGACAAATAACATTTCCTTTGATATTGGTGCGCGTACTCTTCTACCCAAGTCGATCATGTAAACTCCAGGAAGTTTTATAATCATATAATATTTTTTTTTATTTCGTAGTGCAGATTCCTGCATAGGTGTCTGTACCAAACTTCTCTCATCAGATTAGTTCATCAGTCTGTTTAAAGCCTCATTTTGAAGAGACCGAAAATCACTTATTCCTGTCCAGTGACGAATATTGCGCAGCCATGATAGTCTTTTCTGCCCATTTCCCTTTTGCCTTGAATTTTACCATACAGTATCAGGCGTTAAAAGCTATAACGTTCCCCACGAATATTATGACCCAAGTATGAAATCTTTCTCCTTTTTATGTTTTCGAATAGTTGCGATCTTCCAGGTTGGCTTTCTCGGTCATCTCCTTATTCCTCACTCTATCAACCCAAGATAGTATCAGAATTCTTCTCAGTATCCACATTTCAAATGCCTCTAGTTTGTTAAAATGTCCAAATTTCAATACCGTACATGGCACTTAACCATCCGGTATCTAAATTGTAGATTAATATTTTTATTACAAAGAAATTTGCGCAACTTGATGAAATTTGCTCTTACCTGCTCAACACTGGCTTTAATTTCCATGTCCAGATCCCATTTGTCATTCACAAGGCATCCCAGGTATTTGAACTTGTTAATCCTTTATATATTCTCGCCATTTATATGAAATCGGACGTCTTGAATTGGATTTCTACTGATGGTTATGAATTTTGTTTTGTTATGTGGTTAAAATAAATTAACCACTGATGAAAACTATGACGCCTCCTTGCCTACAGGATAACTTCACAAAAAATAATCCGATATGGGAAAATAAAAATTAATCTTGTAAAATAATGTAGTAGTTGAAAATTGTCGAAGGAATTTTTTTTTCAAAAATAAAAGATTTACGGTGTTTTAAACTTTAGTAACAAATTTTTGACCAAAAAATTATATTATTTACATAAAATTGTCTATTAGAAAAATTTAAAAAACCTCTCAACATTTTATAGAAAAAGTAATTATTAAGATTTAAAAAAACAGTTAAAGAATATTAAAAACTGACTGAGCAATATTGCAGACAGTGTTTGAAAATAGGTAGCGGTCCCAATCCGACGCCAGGTCACCTAGAATGCGATTACTTTGTAATGAAATGGAATTTTCTTAAATTTTTTTTTTCAATAGTTCTTAGAGAATAGTAAAAAAAAATTCGAATTTTTGAAAATTTGAGCTGTATGTAAACCCTTAATTGGAGAAATGTTTAAATTATCTAGTTTTTAAAATCATCTTTGGTTAAAGTTTGTGCAAAAATGTAGCTTAATAACTAGCTACTGATATTGACAAGATAACTCCGGAAAAAAATGAAATATCAATTTCAAACTTGTTACATAGATAATATAAAGAGGCGAAAGAGGTGGGATTCATAAATTTGAGATGGCTTTAATGGTAATATGGTAACTTATCTTGACTTTTGTTTTGGTGATATAATAAAGAAATATTATTCCTAAATATATACAGTTAAACATATAAGGGGCGAAAGGGGTGGGGGAGAAGATTATAAGGGTTAATATGTCTATATCCGTGATTAGTAGGTTTTGTCAAGTGTCATTAAGACAAATAAATCGTGATCAATACTTAACATTTTATAATTATATTTTTAGTGATCCTCATAAAGACAAATCGTTGACATGCTCTTCCAAATTTATGGTTTAGTCACGTAGAGACTACATTTTCCAATAAAAACATAAGTTCATCTAAAGATAATTACAATTATAAAGTTGTTGCGTTAATACATCATATTGCCATTGAAATTTATAAATCTACCTTCCCAAAAACAATATGAACCTCTAAAACAAAAAATAAATAAACCATTTACTTTATCTACACTAAGGAAGTTCAGGCTCTTTAAAACAAATACTCAGCTTAAGAACAAAAAACCTTCTAACATTTTACAGCACATGCAACAAACAACTCTTAGAGTAAAACAGAAAACCCTTTTATGAAGATTTGCCTCGAGAGTTGTTCGGTCCGTTGTTTGCCTGTTCGAATCTCTACCCATTCGGTTTTCACGTTGCCAGTGTATCTTTCCGACTTTTTTTTTAACTCATTGGTGAATGAGATTTTAACTAATTAACTCCGATGTGACAACACCACTATGTGTTCAAAATAAGTCAGAAAAGAATGCATTTTCTAAATAACCATAGTAGCACATGCTTAAAAAACAAGAATTTATGTTAACAAGTTTAATCTGAAAATTTTATCTGATTAATTAATGATGATGAAGACCGTTATTATTACAGAAATAACAATATATATATATATATATATAATTATAATATATATATATATGTATATATTATATATATATATATATATATATATATATTTATATATATAACTATATATCGCATTCATTTATTCTCTGGCCAGGTTATAGGCTATATTTTATTACGATAGGTAGCAGTGACGTAAAATAGTGAATGATGTCGGAAATAAGTTTGCCGCTAGCGCGTGCGTTTGCAATACACCGCCTAAACCAATAAATATGGAACAATATTATGTAGCAAAGAATAGCTGTAATGTATAATCTATAATATATATATATATAAATATATATATATATATATATAATAATGCAATGTCTCTCTGTCTGTCTGTCTGTCCATTATGCGTTTATCACGCGGGAACCATTATCAGCGATATCATTTATACAAAGAGTATATATATATATATATATATATATATATATTATATATATATATATATATATATATATATATATATATATTCCTTATATATATATATATATATATATATATATATAGTGTGTCCCAAAAAGTTTTATTCAAATGGAGAAAATCTTTATCATATTACAAAAAAAATTATTCTTTAAGAAAAGTTCTGCATCACATGGAAATCCCTAATCAAGCATAACAAATATTTGATGGTATGCGGGGAAAATCAAAAATAATGAAGAGTAAAGTGTGGTTAAATTTAAATACAAAATGGGAAAACTCGTTTAGATTTGGCCTTCCTAGTCCAGTCCAGTCAGTAATTATTGCATCATTTATTGAATAAAAGAAAACGAAATCACTACAAATTTTAGGCCGAAAATAAATGAACAAATCTGTCAATATATACTTCAAACCTAACGTCAATCTGTATTTGCAATAATTAGAAATGCCGTAAAATTGAGTGTTAAAGATCAAATTGAAATTGTTCTCATAGTTGGAGATAATTATAAAACTTTTGAGAAGCCGCAGAAATCTTTAATAATGGACACCCTAATAAAACTCTACACTTCACAACTGTAGAATATCTAATAAATAAATTCAAGATTTATGGAAGTGTTAAAAATAAATTTAAAAAGAAACATCGTCATGGGTTTCAAATGAAGATAAACATCAGGCATGGGTTTCAAATGAAGATAAACATCGGGCATGGGTTTCAAATGAAGATAATCAAAATCAGTTAATGCTGTCGGTAGTAGAAAAGCCAAAAGATTAATTTCGGAAAAGATTAGCTTTATTGATTGCGAGTAAAATTAAAGTTGCGAGAAATTTAAGATCAAATAAATTTAAACCATACAAACCCCAATTTGCTCATATTTGAAAAGCAAGAGATTTTGAACAAAGTTTTGAATTTTGTGTTTCAAGAAGAGTTGGAAGATAACAGGTTTATGGCAAGGCAAATACTTTTCTCTGAAGAAGCGACATTTACGTCTAATGGGACAGTAAGTTCTCAAAACTATCGCTAGTGGAGAGATGTTAATCCTAACTTCAATATCCAAACTCGAGATCAATACTCGTTTAAAACCAATGTAGTATGTGAAATTTTTAAAATAGAATAATTGGACAATTCTTTTTTAAAAAATTAATACGAATGCTGAACGTTACCTAGAATTTTTAAATAATAATTTCCCTGAGTTTCTCAATCGCCAACCAATAACACAGGTCTGCAACAAAAATGCTGTCTGGATGTTTTCAACTGTTTTGAAAACTAAAAAAATATTCAAAAAATTCCAGAACGTCAGGTTATTTTGCAAATTGCAAAATTTTATTATAAAAAAGGGTTTTTTTGGGCTAACTTGAAGTCATAAATAAATAGGTACAATTTTATTTTGATTACTGTTTTTAAATGTATACAGGCCATAACTATCATTACTTTCTAAATAAAGAACGCCCTGTGTGAGCTAAATTAACAAACATTAACGTAGTAACCAGAACGTGCGCGCTCCGATAGTGTGGAAAGTGGCGCGGTACAATTACGTGTTAACTCGTCATTGTTTTATAGATCTTGGTTCAGTATAGTGCAATGTCATCTGTGCGGAAGTGTGTGAATTCGTCTGACAGTTTCTGTTATATTTGTGGCGAATATATGGTATTAAAGCAACAACTTAATATGACGAACTTTCTAAAAAAAGTATACTTCACGTATTTTGGCTTAAAATTTGGAGATCAGGATAAAGTTTGGGCACCTCATAAAGTCTGCAAACGATGTGTTGAAGACCTTCGAAATTGGTTTAAGGGCAAGAAAAAAGCTTTCCGATACGCGATTTCTATGGTATGGCGCGAGCAAAAGAACCATAGTGATGATTGTTACTTTTGTTCGTGTAATGTGAAAGGGTATAATTCAAAATGGAAGCAGTCCATTTCATACCCCAATCTGCAATCAGCTATTCGTCCCATCCCTCATGGGACCGAAATACCAGTGCCCAAGACCCCTGCTACCTTGGAAGAGATTCCAAGTTCTGACGAAGATGGTGCTGTACCTGAACCCGATGACAAGTCAAGTTTTCAATTTGAAGATGACAGCAGTCCGAAATTGTTTTCCCAGGGCGAGCTAAATGATTTGGCAAGAGACCTGAAACTTCCGAAATATGCTGCTGAGTTGCTTGGAGCAAGGCTCAAAAGCAGGAACTTACTTTTGCCGGGAGTGTCTTCCTCCTGGTTTAGATATCGTGAGAAACAGTTCACTTCCTACTTTGCCCAAGAGGACGAGTTGGTTTATTGTACCAATATTGAAGGTTTGATGGATACATTTAAGATCTCATACGACCCAGCACAGTGGCGTATTTTCATAGATTCTTGAAAGAGAAGCCTTAAAGCAGTTCTGCTTCACAATGGCGGTTTCTATGCTTCCATTCCTGTCGGTCATTCCGTACACGTCAAGGAAACCCACAAGAACTTGGAATTGGTTCTTTTGCAAATTAAAATATAAAGACCACGGTTGGCAAGTGTGCGGTGATTTAAAAATCTTGCTTTTTGTGTCTATGGGATAGTAGAGACCGAGCAAATCACTGGACCAAAAAGTGTTGGCCTCCGAGGGAGCTTAAAGTTGACGAAAAGAACGTCCTGCATGAAACTTTGGTGCCTCCTCATAAAGTTCTTATACCACCGCTTCACATAAAGCTGGGATTTATGAAGCAATTTGTAAAGTCACTTCCAAGAGATGGAAATTGCTTCAAATACTTAGTATCAAAGTTTCCAGGCCTCTCGGAGGCAAAATTGAAGGAAGGTGTTTTCGTTGGACCAGATATTAGACGGCTTATGGCTGATCCACAATTCATCACAACCATGACGGATCCTCAAAGAGAAGGGTGGATTGCCTTTAAGGAGGTCATAGAGAAATTTTTAGGCAATAACAAAGACCCTAACTACAAACAAATCGTCAAAAGAATGTTAAAAGCATTTCAAGCATTTAGGTTGCCTAATGAGTTTAAAAGTACATTTTCTTCATTCCCACCTCGACTACTTTCCAGAAAATTTAGGAGATCTGAATGAAGAGCAAGACAACGATTTCACCAAGATATTAAGGAGATGGAAAAAAGGTACCAGGGAAGATGGAGCGTCTCAATGATGGCAGACTACTGTTGGACGCTTCAGAGAGACCTTCCAGATGCTTCCTACAAGCGAAAATGTACCAAAAGGAGTCTCACTGGGAAAAAGAAATGTGTTTAGTGCTTACTAATGAATGTATTTTAGATAAAAAAATAAGTTTTGTTACGCAATTATAAATTAAAAAAAAATTTTTTAGTCTTTTATCTTTTATTTTAAGATGATAACTTGTTTAATATAGATACCTACATTGTCAGAAAATGTGACGTTCTATGACAAAATGAAAGTCATTTTCGGATTCACTACACCCAAAAACATAAGAATTACGCAAAAAAACCAAAACAGCTCTCAATTTTTTTTTTTTACAGATTTGTGTAATTGAAAGACAACATATATGGTACAAACAGGATAGTGCATCATGTCACAATATGAGAAAGGTTCGAGATTATCTCCTCCACATTTTTAACGGTACAGTAATAGGAATGTATGTGCGGTTTACTTGGCCCCCAAGGTCTCTGGACATCATTACTCTAGACTTTTTTTTATGGGGCTACTTAAAAGGATATTTCAAGATGTTGATTATCTGAAAAGAGTCGTTAGGGAAACATGTGAAGCTATAACTCCTGACGTATGTAGAGATGTAATAACAGATTTTTCCCGAAGAACAATCACCTGTTTAGAAAGGGATGGTAGATACATTGAAGCACTTGTGCAATAAAGTTAGAATTAATCCATATGTTTAGTTGTTATGATACGTATGTAGTAATTATGGATGTAATTGTTGTAAAGCAGATAAAAGGTTATCAAATTTTTAACAAATATATATATATATATATATATATATATATATATATATATATTATATATATATATATATATATATATATACATTTATTTTTTTTTATGGGTCTAGCACACGTGCTACAGGGAAGTCCCTAAAGCGCTCAGGAGCGACACGTGTGCGGAGAAAGCGATTCACGTTGTTCTTAAATCGCTGTAAATTGTACTCGGTGGGAAACACAGTCCTTATCAAATTATTCCAAAGGGATGATGTTCTCCATATAAATGACTGCTTGAAAAACGTTGTACGAGGAGTAACAAGCTGAACCTCATACGGATGTGAAGAATTAGCGTGACGTGTATTTCTAACATGCACCGTTCTGGGAGGAATTAAGCGGGCTACACCCTTCGAACACTTTCCATGAAAATACTTGTAGAATAGGCTCGAGTCGCCAACCGTTCTTCGATGTTCCAGCGAATCAAGGCCGCCGGTCAGTTGCGGGTCTCCAATCAGACGAACAGCTCTTCTCTGAATAGAATCCAACAAATGCAATATATGTTTGGGAGCGGAACCCAAAACATGGGAGCAGTATTCCATAGTTGGTCGAATTCGAGCTTTGTAAAGAATTAACAGTTGTTGTGAAGTCTAAAGCTTTCTGGTTCGAAATAATATTCCCAACTTCTGAGAAGCTCTCCTTGCTATGCCTGCAACATGTTCATGCCAAGACATATTTGCTCCCAAATTTACGCCCAACAATTTGAGTGACGATGTTAGGGGAATGGAGTGCCCCGACATAACTATGTCGGGCTCAGCAACGTTAACTTTTTTAGAAGAAACTGCCGCCTGGGTTTTTGTAGCGTTAAATTCCACTTGGTTACTGTCACCCCAAGATAGAATTTCTTCCAGGTCTTTGTTAAGTTGAACGACCTCCTGCTGTCTGCGGATATTCGTCTGAGTAGCCGATGTCCGAGCGTTCAAAGTGAATGAAGAGATAAGTGTACTGTCATCTGCAAAGCTGTAGATTGGATTCTCGGTCTTTTTCCAGCAGATCGTTAATATAAATGAGAAAGAGAATAGGAGACAGTATGGAGCCTTGGGGTACACCGGCGTTGATAGTGAAGGTGTTAGAAAGAAATCCGTCGACTGCCACTCGCAAAGAACGCTCTCTGAGGAAACATGAGAACCACAAACAGAACCTTTTAGACATACCATAAGAACGTAGCTTAGCCAACAGTCCATCGTGCCAAACACGGTCGAATGCCTTGGATATATCAAGAGCAACCGCTCGAGATTCTCTAAAGTGTTCAACTGCGTTGTTTCAGCCATGTGTTACATAAGTCAGGAGATCTCCTGTTGATCTATTTTTACGAAAGCCATATTGGTGATCGCTAATAATTTTGAATCCTTCAAGATATTTTAGAAGATGCTGATTGATAGCCTTTTCCATGACTTTCGATATTATTGAAAGCAGTGCGATTGGTCGGTAGTTATTTGGCAAGGTCTTCTTGCTCTTTTTTAGGTATTGGCTGAACTGTGGCACATTTCCAGCAGGAAGGAAATATTCCCTTTCTGTAAGATAGGTTCAAAAGTCTACAGAAAACTGGTGTTAGTTCCCTCGCACAGTTTTTGAGAACTATGGCAGGTATTCCGTCAGCGCCAGAAGCCTTTTTGGTGTCTAGCGTCATCAAAATACGTTTTATGATACGCTGCCTGAAGACAATATCGGGCATCCTTGACTGCACTATGAGAATATTAGGTGGTGTTTTTCCTTGGAAATCGACAGTAGAATGTGAAGCAAAGAGTTCAGCCAACAAGTTCGCTTTCTCAACAAGTGTCGTTGCAATAGAATTATCGGGCCGTGTGAGTGGTGGTATGGTGCATTTGGTGAAATTTTGACCAACTGCCTTAGCGACTGTCCAAGAGGACTTGGAATTGTTGGGACAAGCGAGAAGTTTGTTTCTAATCCGCTGATTGTGTGCCTCTTGGTTTCGTCGATAATTTCTTTGCATCTGTTCCAAACATGTTACGATTTATGGTACATATGTATACATATACATATATATATATATATATATATATATATATATATATATATATATATATATATATATATAGAGAGTTTTTTCACTATATACAGTCGACACTCTATATATAGTGAAAGACCAAAATCTTGACCGAAATTTCACTATAGAGAGTTTTTCACTATATAAAGAAAAAATCCGTATATATTGCTGTGTATGTAAGATATTCTAGGTCTTGAAAAAATTGCACTATAAAGAGTTTCACTATAAACAGTGTCGACTGTATATATATATATATATATATATATATATATATATATATATATATATATATATATATATATATATATATATATATATATAAATATATATATATAAAATCAAATATCAGTACGCTAGTTTTTAATTAATTTCGTTTTCCTTTATTCAATAAATAATCCGACAATTACCACATGTTTACTGGAGTTTTTTTGAATTTTTAACTAGGAAGGCCACAAATCAAAACATGAGCATAATTTTTTAGTTCCTATTAACATTTTTCAATTAATATTTTGCTCTGTATTTAAATTTAAAACACACCCTTTACTCTTCATTAAAATTATTATTTTTATCTTCCCTGTATACCATCAACTTCGATACTTGATTATGGATTTCCATGTGATGTGGAACTTTTTATCAAGAACATTTTTTTTTAATATGTAAGATAAACTTTTTCTCCATTTGCATAAAACTTATTGGGACACGCTGTATATGTAAGTATACCGTAACAAACAGGGGCTTTTTTTTTTTTTAAAAAAAAGGACCAACTCTAGGGTGTCATGTTTTGTTTACAAGATTCCTCGAAGTAATCCAATTAATTTGCGTTTATTTTTTGTTCAACAATACTGGTATTTTAGTAAACTATTTTACTCTATTTGATTTATTGGAAAATGTTTACCGGCTAAAAACTGACAAGTACAGTAATCCTAAAAACAAAATTTCCACAAATAAATTATTATTTTATAGTTGGCAGTAAGATAAAATAATTTTTATCTGTAGGCAGGTAATAAAAAAAACGGCCAAGTGCAATTCGGACCTGAGCAATTAGTGTTCCGCAGGTTGATTGCTTTTAAAAAATTGTGATTGAGGTATAAAATGATCAATAACTTCACAGAACACACCTCAAATTTGTTCTCAACAAAGTTTTTTCCGATCTTTACTGAAAATTGATGACCTTGATTTTTTTTTTATATACCAGATAAATTATTAAAGGTAATGCAATCGTTCAATCTACACCCTGTGGAGAATATTCCAGATTTTTTTCAAAATTTTTTGAACAGTGCTTTTCGAGATAAAGGATGAGAGCGATTTTTCGCAATTTTTTAAAAATATTTCTAAGAAAAGTGTGTGCAAGTATTACATTATGTATATGTTTTAACTCGTGTTTTTACAAGCTTTTATTGACACTCCACTCGTTGACCTAGTAAATTTTTTTTTTCACCTCCAATTTGAAGCCCTAGAACTAACCCCTTCAGTCAAAATATTAGCACCAAATTTCAACTTTCTATGTGAAATAGTTTCGGACAAAATCAGGTGTGGCAGACAGATGGACGGATGGACGGACGGACAGACGGACAGGCGAACAGATGGACAGACATCAAAGTGATCTTACAAGTGTTTCGTACGGAACACTAAAAAATATATGAGGTATTTGTCGTATTATATTTTTGTTTCAGTGTTGTTCATTATTTCCAATTTTAACAGAAATAGTATGTAGAAGGGATTGAGATCTGCTTATAGACTAACCTAGAAAAATATTAAGATGAATATAGAACAAGTGTTAGAAATGTACAGAGTTAACTTGACAGCAGCTTACTTACCCCTGGCACAATAGGCAAAATTATAAAACTTTCTTTCCTAAAGGGAATTATTGTATTCTTGAAAAAATTATCGTTCACGACATTTGCTTTTCTTTACGTTTTAGGGTTTTTACGTCACGAGAAACATATTTTCCCATTTCCGGGTGTGTCAATCTCACTGTCGGCCTGTCAGTCTGTGGATCTATTGGCACCATAAGTCTTAAACAAAATGATATTATAATACTTAAAATAGAAATTAATCTTAAAGTTTTTGGGCGATATCCTTTTCAGGGATAGGGGGGAGAAAGGGGTGGGTGTCAATATGTGTTGTGGTTTTAATTTTATTACAGAAATTTACTTTTCCTTCACTTTAGAAAGTCAAATTCGTTACTTATTTTAGTACTGCATGTTTGAAAGAAAAGTACTGAGTAAATCACTTGACCGATTTTTAATGAATTGTGCCTGAAATTAGAGTAGTGGACATAATTTCTTCCCAAATTTGTTAAGTTTTCGTTCTTTTATTTAGTTGAGGGATACCTTGTAAGGGTAAACTTTTACATATATATATACTCAAAAGAAACTTTGTAGAGAGTAGGTATTATTTAAAACTTGGTATTATTTGTTACAAATGCAGTAATAATTATTACTGTAAGAATTTTTGTATCCTTCTAAACAAAATACTACTTTCTCTTCTTCAGCCCGTCGCCATCCACTCCTGAACGTAGGTCTCCTCCACCTCTTTCCACGCTCTGCTGTCCTGGGCTAGTTGCATTCACGATGCACCCGAATGCCGCCTTATATCATCCCGCCATCGGAGCCGGAGACGTCCTACGCTCCATGTCGATATTCTTGGACGCTACCACAAAAGCCATTTTTTCCATTTATCGTTAGGACTTCGAGCTATGTGTTCCATCCACTGCCATTTTATTCTTGCTACTATCTCGATCACAACGGTGAACCCTGTCCTGGCTCTGATGTAGATCATTCCTTACTCAATCTTTTAGACTAATGCCGAGTATCGTTCTCTGCGTCGATCTCTGCGTTGTTTGCACTTCTCTGAGACAAAGTCACTGCCTCAATACCATAAGTCATCACTGGCAGTATGCACGTATCAAATACTCTCCTCCTTAGCTTGATGGACAATCTAGTGTTCTTCAGAATATGACTCAACTTTCCGAATACAGCCAAGCTAAGCCTACTCTTCGGTCGATCTCTGAAGCTTGGTTTTGCCGTCCAAGTGCCATCCTATGACTCAGATATACATATTCGTTTACCACCTATACGTTTGCATTATCAACATAAAGTTGACCAAGAGCCTGTGCCATTATTTTGGTTTTGTCAAAGTTCATAGATAAACCCTCTCTCTTTGATGCATCATTCAATTGGTTTAGCATCGCCGACAGTTCGTCGAGATCGTTACTTATCAGCACTAAGTCGTCGGTAAAACGAAGGTGATTTAGGAAAGTTCCTTTTATAGAGATTTTTTGGCTTTCCACTGCAGTGCCAGAGTAAAAAGTTTTGCAGAGAATGGATTTCCCTGCCAGATTCCCCTTTTTACAACAATTTGCTCCGTTCGCCAGCCAACATTTATCATGACATGCAGGGTAGCGTTTTCATAGATCCTCTGGATTAATTCTTGCTTGATTCATAGCCTCCATCACAACCCATACTTCAAGAGAATCAAGGGCCTTCCGGTAGTCTACATAAGCCAAGTAGAGCGGTATGTTGTATTCAGTGCACATTTTCGGTGAGCGTTCGAACTGTATGAATGTGATCTATGGTGCTAAAATCTCTTCTGAATCCGGCCTGTTCGTCATCAAATTTGAGAGTCAGTCTTTTCATGAAAAAATGACACTAGAGGATGGTAATTTCATTAGCGGCATAGAAATTTTAAAATGCTATAAAGGATTCCACTTAATTGTTTTTCTCGTAGTATCTCACGATAAAGATTTTCTTAATTCTTAAAAGTTCAAAGCAAATATTTGGAAATTTATTACTATTCGACAAGCTTATTAAAATTTATACGTATTTCTTTATTTTATTAGTAATCAAGTCACATTATCAAAATTCTCGTTGGAAATTAGACGAGCAAAATAAAATTAAAAATTCCCAAAGGCAAAGTTAACTGAAGTCCTTTGATCTTGCATTAATTAAGTACTTATAATTAACAAGGAAGGCACAAAAGCTGGGAGCTTCCGCTTAAATGCAAAATTGATAGGTACCGGTGTGCCTTTTATACTTCAACAGGTTTTCCGTTTTACTTCGTTAAACTTATTTGGAAAAGCGTTTTCTTTCTTTGAAGGTGATCGAGAACGTTCAAATGTGAATTCAATTCGTTTATTGAACTCTTACTACTGCAGTCTATTCTATTACTATGCTCGACACCATTTGAATGTTTTAATCGTGGTTATTTTAAGGGGTGAATATTCATAAGAATTTTGTTTAATTCAAGTTTTCTCTGGGTTAAAGTTAGGACTTCAGGATTGCTCTCCGAGTGAAGGTTAAAGTTCTTTAGATATTAATTCAACTCGACGTGATTAATTGTAGTAACTAACTGACAGCTCTGTAACCCAGAATATGCCTATAAAATAATGAAAATATCTTCCTACGTAAGATTTAATCACGACAACAAAAGGTACCTTCAGAACTACGTAGATGTAAAAAGGTGAAAGATCGCACATAGTAACAGTGCGAATCAGCAAAATATTTTTAAATAACGCGGTATTAGATGCGATTGAATGCGCGCGCGCTTCTTATCACAGAACTTATTAAAGATCTATGCGGGCTAAGATATGTAAGCCTGACGATTTCCTGATACTATCATACGATAGTATGGCATTTTGGTTCCTACAGTCTGTCAAGTAAAAACGTGACCGCTCGCATTCTTAAAAAAATGTGTTTCGAGAACATTTTTTATCATCAATGTATTCTTTGGTGTGCTAACAACAGCACAATTATCTTAGTAAGTTGTCCAATCGCCTCCTGCATTAATAATCGCCTATCATCATCGAGGGATGCTGTCGACGAGATTTTCTGCATACTCTCCAAATTTTTCGAATCTCGCGAGACAACTGAGTCAAAGTCCTCAGAATCTTTTCTCTGAGCTTTCTCTGTACAAGGCTGCGTTTCGGCTCTCCCCACCATCGACCTAACTTTGCACTCCTATAAAAAATCAATCAGTTAAACATATTCTTTAACAAGCTCTTTCTTGACAGACTATCCAATATCTATCCCAATCATTTACTTTTCTTCACAGATGGATCAAAGACCGAAAAGGGAGTTGGGGCTGCCTTCTTTTTTGATAATATCGTCCAAATGTTTAAATTACCTAAACATATCTCTATTTCCTCCGCAGAATTGTTGGCAATAAAGGAGGCTATCAGATACTCCCTCAAAGCAAACATCCAACAACCAACTCTCATAATTTCTGATTCCCTAAGCGCTCTCAAAGCCATCAATTCTAGAAATCTCAATTTCAACTATATCAGGCAAATTCTGGATATGATGTACACGGCCACCTTGAAAAAACGTATCATATCCTTGCTTTGGTTGCCCAGTCACATAGGCAACTCTCATAACGACAGAGCGGATTATCTTGCTAAACTTGCCATAGAAAGGGGCAGTATGAACATGGGAGAGAATCACTGCTCTGATCTTCATAAAACACCTACACAGCTCTCTCTTCCAACTCAAATGGGACTTGGAAGATCCTAACGACAAATTATGGTCCATCAAAACCAATGTATTTCCTCCCCTTAACTCCACAGAATTGAACCGCAGACATAATGTAAAAATGAGAAGACTGGCATTGGGACACACCTACTCCACGCATGTACATCTATTAAAGAGAGATCCCCCTCCACTCTGTCCTAAATGTGACTCCCCCTTATCAGTGTTACATCTAATCGAATCCATTCAACATCAAAACTTGAGAGACACCCACGGCATCCCATCCAACATCACCATCCTCATAAAATCTTTTGTCCCACTTAAAGAAAATATAACCAATTACTTAAAAGAATTCAACTTCATGGTCTAATATATTTATATCAAACTAACTCTAGTGGGCGCTAAATGATCTTAGCTGTCGATGCGCCCTGCCCAACAGAAACAAACAAACAAACAAAAAGCGTTTCGCGAAGTGATTTTTGCCCAGCATAGGTTTCTTGAACGTGCTTCGGAATTTGACATCATGCGCACGAAGATGTTGTCGAATGCGACACATTTAAACTGATTTTCTTATTTTTGCCGATCCTTGACGTAGTGTCAATTTCGGGTGCCA
>CM032454.1:144095184-144122684 GCA_019049505.1 Pachyrhynchus sulphureomaculatus | reverse complement strand
ATGATGTCATAGACATAGTAAAGTTTTTGGTTCTATTGATAAAATGTTATAGATAGAGTATTTCCTTTTCCGTATTTAGTTTTTTTGCAAAGCCAAACTATGTTACTTTTGTTTTCGTTCATACTTTTGTGTGCTAATCATCGATATTTGCTGCTTGTTGAAATTCTTTCGAAACATGTTGGGTTGTTTCAATTAGTCCAAGGTTTAGGTTTTTCCTGACATCTCCCGTAGTTTGCGTGATGCTTTTCACCACAGTTCATGCGAAGAGAAAGCTTCTCTTTTGAACCCATACAGCTTATCGTTTGATCTTCCGGAATTCATATTATGAATCATGGTTGAGCTTTGCAAGTGGAAACATGAGTACTCAAACCATTGATAATTGTGGCTCTAAGTTGCTGGAGTTTCAACATCCATATGTACCTAGTTTTCTGTCTCAAAGTGATAGGGGGAGGTTTTCATTGAAATTTGCGCAACATTGTGTCTTGTGTATGAATCTCTCCTAAGGTAGTATTTTTTTCTTTACTGTTTCTGATGAGTGGTCTTGGGTATGATTCCCATTTTCTTTGAGTAGGCCACTGGGTTCGTTGTTAAGGACTATTTTTGATAAGTAGGCTTATCTCATTTGTTTTGTTTGATCTCTGGGCTTATTTTTCTTTACTTTTGGGACTCTTCCTTGACTTTTTTTTCCTTTATCTACATTCCTGTTGAGGTTCTACAGTTTGTCTTCGGTTTGTGTTTTTTCTTTTGTAACGTTTTTTTTTGTTTCTTCGCTATTGATAATTTTATTTTTTAATTATGCATTTTTCTAATTTCAAGTTGCCCACCTACGATTCCTTTCTAATATTTTATGATTCTGTCATTGATTTATTTTATGTTTCTCTACTCTTCGTTTTAGAGTAATTGCTTCATCATTTCGGTAATTTGTTTTCTCATCTTTTCTTCTTTCCTTCTTCTCTTTTTCTGCTTTGGCTCCGATTAGTTTAGTCTTTAATATCCGGCTTTTCTTACTCTAGGTTAGCTGCTGGGCTGCCATGACTCTTGTTCTGCTTATAGCTGTTCATTATGAATGCTCAAGCTGTACTCTACCTTAAGTAGACTATAGAATACATCTGTAGAAAAAATAATCCAGAAGTACAGTTTTGAAAAATTGTCTTATAAATCCAGTAAAGTGTAGATACTTCTGAATATCACACAGTTCTTGCTAATATCTTCTGCTAATATGTAGAGGAAAAAATCTTCGAACTCAATACAAGGAATGCTTGATATCTGTTTGTCAAAGAGAGAGAGAGAGAGAGAGAGAGAGAGAGAGAGAGAGAGAGAGAGAGAGAGAGAGAGAGAGAGAGAGAGAGAGAGAGAGAGAGAGAGAGAGAGAGAGAGAGAGAAGAGAGAGAGAGAGAGAGAGAGAGAGAGAGAGAGAGAGAGAGAGAGAGAGAGAGGAGAGAGAGAGAGAGAGAGAGAGAGAGAGAGAGAGAGAGAGAGAGAGAGAGAGAGAGAGAGAGAGAGAGAGAGAGAGAGAGAGAGAGAGAGAGAGAGAGAGAGAGAGAGAGAGAGAGAGAGAGAGAGAGAGAGAGAGAGAGAGAGAGAGAGAGAGAGAGAGAGAGAGAGAGAGAGAGAGAGAGAGAGAGAGAGAGAGAGAGAGAGAGAGAGAGAGAGAGAGAGAGAGAGAGAGAGAGAGAGAGAGAGAGAGAGAGAGAGAGAGAGAGAGAGAGAGAGAGAGAGAGAGAGAGAGAGAGAGAGAGAGAGAGAGAGAGAGAGAGAGAGAGAGAGAGAGAGAGAGAGAGAGAGAGAGAGAGAGAGAGAGAGAGAGAGAGAGAGAGAGAGAGAGAGAGAGAGAGAGAGAGAGAGAGAGAGAGAGAGAGAGAGAGAGAGAGAGAGAGAGAGAGAGAGAGAGAGAGAGAGAGAGAGAGAGAGAGAGAGAGAGAGAGAGAGAGAGAGAGAGAGAGAGAGAGAGAGAGAGAGAGAGAGAGAGAGAGAGAGAGAGAGAGAGAGAGAGAGAGAGAGAGAGAGAGAGAGAGAGAGAGAGAGAGAGAGAGAGAGAGAGAGAGAGAGAGAGAGAGAGAGAGAGAGAGAGAGAGAGAGAGAGAGAGAGAGAGAGAGAGAGAGAGAGAGAGAGAGAGAGAGAGAGAGAGAGAGAGAGAGAGAGAGAGAGAGAGAGAGAGAGAGAGAGAGAGAGAGAGAGAGAGAGAGAGAGAGAGAGAGAGAGAGAGAGAGAGAGAGAGAGAGAGAGAGAAGAGAGAGAGAGAGAGAGAGAGAGAGAGAGAGAGAGAGAGAGAGAGAGAGAGAGAGAGAGAGAGAGAGAGAGAGAGAGAGAGAGAGAGAGAGAGAGAGAGAGAGAGAGAGAGAGAGAGAGAGAGAGAGAGAGGAGAGAGAGGAGAGAGAGAGAGAGGAGAGAGAGAGAGAGAGAGAGAGAGAGAGAGAGAAGAGAGAGAGAGAGAGAGAGAGAGAGAGAGAGAGAGAGAGAGAGAGAGAGAGCGAGAGAGAGAGAGAGAGAGAGTGAGAGAGAGAGAGAGAGGAGAGGGGGGGGGGGGGGGGATATTTATTCCAGCCAGCCAACTAAATAATTCGATAGCGACATCCGTCAGTAATGAAATAAAGTTTTGCAAAAATTACTGGGACCTGGAGACCATCCTTTATTTTGAAATATTCTCCGATTATTTACTGATTCGTTAAACAATACCTTTAAATTTGGTTCGTCTAGTAAATCGCGCAGTGAAATTTCATTTCAATTCACCTATGACAAGCGAATTTAGTTAGAAAATTGCCCTTAAAAACGCCAAGCCAGCGACAGAGTTTATCCGCTTCAGCGAGTCGGCTCGAAACGGCACATAAATCCTTAAATGCTCCATTTTTGCGGCAAAAAATCATGGAGACACGTAGTCGCAATTATATTGCAAGAGCGGGATGCGGCAATCACAATTAATTAATCGTATTCTGATTTATCGATTGGGTATGTTAAGTCGCCGTGTTGTCATCAATCATTGTTTTGTTTGATGGTATATTTGGGATGTCTGTCACAGGTTCCTACTGGGGGCGAAATATAAATCTACAGGAATAATTATTTATGTCTTCTATAAAATACTAGCAATAGTAATATGTTTTGCTCCCCTAGTATTAAGCACCCTTGACAAATTGTAAGCTTAGCAATTAGACAAGCACATATTGTGTTAAACTAGCTATGTTTCAGCAACATAAAACCAATATAGATACAAAGTAAAGTAAAATACATCAGAATATAATTAGTAATAGAAACATGGAGTATAACAATTACTTTTCAATTATTAGTGTTCCGTACGGAACACTTATAAGATCACTTCAGTGTCTGACCGTCTGTCCGTCTGTCCGTCCATCCGTCACACCCGATTTTCTTCAAAACTATTTGACATCGAAAGTTGAAATTTGTTACAAATATAGGAACTGATGGCCTGATCAGAGCTGCGTAGTTTTGGAAGTTAAATTTTGACTTAAAGGGTTAGTTTTGGGTTGTGTTTTGTGAAGTCATTGATCATCTTATACCTCTGTAACAAAAATTTATATTTTAAAAGCAATCAACTTACGGAACACTAATTGCGCAAGTCCGACTATCACTTGGCCGGTGGATATAAGATCACCTCGGCGTCGGTTCGTCTGTCTATTAACTCCGAAACAATTTGACATAGAAGGGTAAAATTTGGCACTAATATAGGAATTGATGGCTTCATCAGAGTTGTGTCTTTTGAAAGTTAAATTTTGACTTAAGGGGTTAGTTTTGGGGGGTGAAATCGGAAGTAAAAAAAAAATTTCAAGGTTATCGAGTGGAGTATCAAATGAAAGCTTGAAAAAAAGTCCAAAAATGTATATAATGTAATACTTGCGCACACTTTTCTTTTTATTATTTTTAAAATATTACGAAAAATTTCGAATGGAATATTCTCCACAGACTATAGATTGAATGAAAATTATTACGAGAACATTACGTTTAATAATTTATCTCGTATATAAAAAAAAACCAAAAATTTCAAGGTCATCAGTTTTCAGTAAAGAACGAAAAAAAACTTTGTTGCAAACTCATTTGGGGTGTGTTTCGTTCTTTTGACCTATATTTTTTACGATTTTTTTACATGTTTTTAATAAAAAATATACTTATTTTGAGTTTAATGATTACCCTTTTAAACATTTTGAAAATCTTATGATAGGATCGTGTTCTACGAAAAATTTGAACATCGAAAACGTACACGAAACAAATTTTTTTGCCCTACAAATTTTTTTAGAACGAATAAATCGTAAAAAATATAAGTCAAAATAACAAATTGTGAAAAGTGCTTTAATAATTCTTAAAAAAAAAATCAGGTTAGTCTGTAGTGAATTTACAAATAAAAACAAGTATTTTTTGTCTCTTACATAATTTCTCTAAAAGTTTAGTTTCCGAGTAAAAAATTGCTGAATATCCAAAATATGGCAAATACGCTGTGATAAATATATCTCCGAAAATTGACGCCTTAAAAAAACCTTTCCTAAAACCAAAGGTTCTTTGGGGTAGAATATGATTATCAGAAAAAATTTTTCGTTAAATTAGGAAATTACATTTTTACTTCAGTTCTTCTGAAATTTTTTGAAATTAATTTTCAGATTTGGGTTGGTATTGAGCCCAAATCAGCACAATTTCTTAATATGCCACTCAGAATCCAAAACTACGTATTGTGAGCTTTAATCTGGATCAGATTTTGTCCTCATAAATTGCGTCAATTTAGGGACTAATTTTAGGATGAAATAAGAATTAGAGTGCTACCTAAGCTGGGTCTTTGAAATCTTTGGTAGAATGACACCACACGACAGTTATCATCCCTACAGCTCACGCTTTATTTTTGCCCCGCGACTCGTATTTCACTATTCATATTAGCATGACTGACTGACCGGTCGATCAACGCTCCTGATGATGCTAACATAGTTAGCGAAACCTTATCGAGTGCAAAAATAAAGTTATTGTGGTAGTCGTGACGAGTGCTGTGTAATAAGGGTGTCATTTTAGAGGTAGAAAAAAATTCTACAATAGCGTTACCTTATTTGGTAAATTACCCCGGTAATACCTATCTACTTATCTTTTATCATTTATTTTATGAGATTACTTCCTTTAAGAAGGTTTTTTAAGAGACAAATTAGCGTTATAGCTTCATATTTAAATAGACGTTAGGGTAATAGAAGAAGTTTTTGTAATTATATTACTGTCTGGAAAAGGTGATTAGCAGAGAAATTCTGATCGTTACAAGGATAATTTTCTTAGTTTTATTTGTTTTTTTGTGGAACTGTCGTAAAACGTCTTTTTTTAATAAAAGAATCTTAATGTTGGAGAACTTTTTTTACTGTGTTGAATTTAAAATTTGTTTAAATTAAATGTTCATAAAAAGTTATCTTACAAATGATTAAAAACTAAATAAATATTTTAACAAAGTCTGGATAATCTACCAATAATCTAAGTAAAAGAGACAATTTATAAAAGATTTCAGGGTGTGAACTATTGTCTCTTACACATAATTTTCTATAAAATATTCAGAATTTCAGTTAAACATGCGACTCCTAGCGATCTTAATTTAAACCTAGAAAGCGAGTAATATGAGACAGAAATAGTCCGTATTTATCTTATAACTGACTGTATCGACTGATTAAACAGGAATCTTTACTTGGTTGCATTTAAACAGCAACAAAACCGATCAAACATAAGTACACTGTTATGACACTTTCAATTGCAATTACAGCGTGTATAACCTTGCCCGCTACTTCTCAAATTAGTTGCAGCTGCTTCTTGCAGCGACATTTCTTGAGAAGAAATCTCATTTATGGAAAGTAACTATTCCTTACAAATTACGAACTGATTACGTATATAAAGCTGCTTGAGGGAACCATTTTTATTTGCTAATTTATAAAAGTCGGAGTCTTCTATTCCAACAATAACCGCCAACGCATTTCGGGCATCTGTATGACCACTGTCGATATCAGGGATTTGTATTAGTACAGTATCACCAATTTGAGCAGGAGGAAATTGTCTTTCACGGACGCTCTTTTTATAGAAATAAACTGGTGTTGTTCAGTCAGAGCTTGATAGGAATACGTGGTAGGTTGCAGCTGCTATTTAATATTGTCCTTTGGAATATGGTTTTCGTATGGTCACTGCTTAAATTTTCTTCAAAAGTATTACTAATTTCTTCGAGCTGTTCTTCGGTTTCAATATTTGCGATTTGCTTGCCAGGCGAGGGTGACGATGCTATGACTCTTTTTCGTTTAATGGTCTTCTCGGCTTGTGATTTCGACCCCCACCAGAGCTGATCTGTGCTTATCGACATATACCGGCGATGGTTCGAATGTAGAATAATATAATCAAATGTTCGGTCTTTCACAGACGTATTTGGTATGTGTTAACATTCATTGGAGAATATCGACATTATCTCATTTTAGTCTTTCACGGAAACATATTCAGTGGCGGCTCCTCTATAGGAGCACATGAGCACGTAAACCCCCTATCAATAACAAGGCAAAACGCAAATTATTTTGTATTATACCTTAGTAATGCAAACGTCTTTTAAAGAAGTAAACCTTCCCTACAAATGGACAAGAACAATTTATAACAACCCTAATACTTTACGTACCGTTAAATCTCGAGTTGTTACTGAAGCTCCCTAAGCGCACAAACTACAAGAACTGGATGTAAAGCAAGGCAATATACGGCGCTGTCTCGTTTTATACGTTTGTGCGTTCTGGTAAACTGTCTCTCTAATACGAAGATGTAAATTCGTCGTTTTTCTCTTTCCATGGTTCACACTTACTTGGTGATCTTGCGGATTTGGATTGGGATAAAAGCGTCGTGTTGATTCATTTATATTTTACATCTAATCTAAGCGGTTCCAATCAGAGTAGTTAAGTTTGGTTTTGGCGCTCAATATTTTGCAATAAAGAGTGTATTGTTAGTATTAGGTCGTGAATGCGATTACATACAGACATAAACTGATTATAATTGATGTAATGAACGAAAAAATGGATGCACGGTGTAGTAAATTGTTAGGCGTTAAAAGAAACTTTGAATTCATAGCCTTTAGAAGACAAGCTTAAAGTGAAAGCTGCGGGAAAACCGATTCCGAATCTTAGTATTACTCAAGTCAGTAAGGGATAAAAACGCGAGTTCAATAGAAGTTTTAAAAGTGAATTATATGAAAAATATGAAAGGCTATGTGGATGCAGTGTTAAAAACAGCTTATTTTGTTTTTCATGTTTCCTATTTGCATCTGAAAGTGCTGAAGCGAGTTGGATGAAAAGTGGGGTAGTCGATCTGGCATACTTATTACAGAAAATTAAAAAGCATGAAAGTTCGCAGGTTTATATAAGTTCGCAGTTAGAACTAAGGCTTTTGGGCAAAGGTGATATAAAACAACAACTGGATAGTGCCTACAGAAGAGGTATCGAAAAACATAATGACAATGTATTGAAAAACAGATACGACTTGTCGAAAATTATAAATTGTATAAACTTCTGTGGATATTTCGAATTAGCTTTGAGAGGACACGATGAAAGGGATGGTTCTCAAAACCCGGGCATTTTCAAAGGTCTAACCAATTTTAGTGCAGAGTTGGATCTGGCTTTAAAATAGCATTTTGGAAAATCTAGAGGCTTGAAAAGTACTTCAAAAATAATTCAGTACCAATTATTAGATGGTATGCGACAAGTTTGCCACGAATATATAAAGAATGAAATAGCAGACGCCCATTTCATCTGTGTTTTAGCAGATGAGACCACAGATATTTCTTGTAAGTTACAAATGGTAGTAGTTTTCAGATATATTTTAAAAGACTGAACTATTTTGGGTTTTTTTGGAAATCCACAAGCTCAAAATGCAATTAGTTTAGCAAATTGTATTAAAGACGTTTTGCTTACGTCGTTACAGATAGACCAAATAAATTAATTTCACAAGCTATGATGGAGGAAATGTTATGAGTGGCCGCCATGGTGGAGTAAACAGAATTATTCAAGATAATTATAAATACGGCTATTATGTTCACTGTTATGCTCATCAATTAATTTTAGCTTATGCAACTAGCCAGAATGCAGAAGTACGTATTTTCTTTTCTAATATAACAGATATTACGATTTTTTTTTCAAATTCTCCTCAGCGGGTTGAAATTCTCTCTGCCATATTCCAAGAACTTTCACGGCACGGTGGCTTTTTAAAAGTAGAGCTATAAATATTATTTTTGAGAACCGAGAAGCACTTATCGAATGTGTGGAGAAGGTAGAAAAATACTTCGAAACAATCTACCACAATTAATCAAGCAAATGCAATCCGTAGAATGTTATACGATGCACAATTTGTATTCTAGCTAACATTTTTTCATAAATTTTATGGAAAAAATGGAAAAAAAAAAACTCGCTAAATTGCCGTAAAAAAGCATCAAAAAATCAATATATAATATACCGTATTATAAGTTTATCCATGGGATTTATTGAAATTATTTATCGTAATTCCTGATAACGTTTTTTTCTTTTATATAATGGACATTTTTGCCTATTTTATATATTTTAGTCAAATTAACGTCCAGATACAGTTTCCTTATGTTCTTTGTCCTACTGACTTCGAATTTTTATATACCTTGTTGATATTAGTATATCATTTGTTAGTTAGGTCAGGTTTTAGTCACTTTTGGCCAGAATTGGCCGTAAATTAAAAATGGTGTATTTAAAGAGATACATTGACTGTAAGATTAATATCTTTAAATACATCGTTTTTAATTTACGGCCACTTCTGACCAAAAAGTGGGTAAAATCTGATCATAGCTTTGAAACGATATCCTAATATCAACAAGGTACATAAAAATTCGAAGTCAGCACGTCATAGAACATAAGAAAATTGTACCTGGACGTTAATGTGACCAAAAGAAATAAAATGAGCAAAAAATAGGAAAAAATGGCAATTATATAAAAGAGGAAAATGTTATCAGGATTTACAATGAATAATTTCAAAAAATTGTATGGATAAACTTATAATACGGCACACTATATATTGATTTTTGACGCTTTTTGTGGTAATTTAGCGAGTTCTTCAATTTTTTCCGAAAAAGTTTGAATATTAAGCTGTAAAAAAAAAGGTTAAGAAAGTCGTATTCAGCCGTGAATAATTATTTCTGGCGGTCCAAGCACCGATTTAAATGGAGTCTAATGAGTGTCACTTTCAAAAAAAATTTCTCTCTTTTTTGAATCACTAACATACCAACAATTTACGGAAATGCTCATATACGTAACCACTCTTCTAATCTCTACCCCCTTCCTTTCACCTATATATTCGTATCTTTTGCTATAAATCAAAAGTTAAAATTTTATCAAATATTTGAACCAAAAACCAGGAAAAAAATCTCATAATAATATTGACACTACACAGCATTTAATGATCCCCACCTATTTCAGCCTCTTCCCCTGTTAACATTAAAAATGAAAAATAATTTTTCGACCCCTTGACTCAAAGAACCCGGAAAAATACCAAGAACACGATAAATGCGAAATCACCCTTCTAACTTTCTTCTCCGCTTATACTTTGTATGATTATTTATACAGGTAGTAATTAAATAATTGGGCTTGAAATTTGTTCAATGTAGCAGCCAAAAACCTAAAAAAATTTTCATTACATGATTTTAAAAAATGGTATATTTGAGAGTTCCTCCTCTTTCACACTCTTCCCCTATTAAAATTAAAAGTAATGTAAATATAATTTAATTTTGCCCATTCCTCAACTTCAAGAACCTTGAAAAAGACCTATAACAACATACATACCACCACTATTTGACTTCTTGCATATTTTACTGTAAATAATATGTTTTAAAGTTTTTCAAAAAACCTGCAAATATTTCAAAATGTTGTTTATATTAATACAATATACCTTTCAGCTCCTTCCTGGGTTAAAACTAAAAATAACCGGTCAAGTGCAAGTTGAACTTGCGCAATTAGTGTTCCGTACGTTGATTGCTTTTCAAATAAAAAATTTTGTTACAGAGGTATAAAATGATCAGTGACTTCACAAAACACACCCCAAATGAGTTTTCAACAAAGTTTGTTTCCAATCTTTACTGAAATCTGATGACCTTGAAATTTTGGTGTTTTTTTTATATACCAGAATAAATTATTAAAGGTAATGCACTCGTGATAATTTTCGTTCAATCTATACCCCGTGGAGAATATTCCAGAATTTTTTCAAAATTTTTTGACAAGTACTATTCGAGATAAGGCGGGTGGACAGCGATTTTTCGCGATTTTTTTTTTAAAAATAATATAAAGAAAAGTGCGCGTAAGTATTACATTATATATATATATTTTTACTCGTGTTTTTATAAGCTTTCATTTGACACCACACTCGATTACCTACTAAAAAAATTTTTTTTTTCACTTGCCATTTCACCCCCCAAAACCAACCCCTTAAGTCAAAATTTAACTCTCAAAACTATATGGCTCTAAAGAGGCCATCAATTCCTATATTATTACCAAATTTCAACTTTCTATGACAAATAGTTTCGGAGAAAATCGGGTGTGACAGACGGACAGACAGACGGACAGACACCGAAGTGATCTTTTGTACGGAACACTAACAATGTATTATTAGTATTTCTCGACGAAACTCAAAAAAGGACATATAATACCATATATACGAATCAGCCCTTTCAATATCCTCCTCCGCCCCTTTTATCCCTTATATGTTTTTCTATGAATATTTAGGTATAAAATTTATTTATTATTTCAAACAAATAAACAAGAAAAGTTCCCAATATTACTATATTAAAACACATAACTCTCTCATTAGAATCTTGGATCTGGTTATTTTGCGGATTTTGAGTGTGAGTATTTATCATTAATTGATGAAAATGTACTGCATCCTTCTTTATGTATACGGTTTACTGCAAGCTCTCCGAGGGTCAACTTTGAGAGTAAGTTTACCATTTGTTACAATTTTAAAAAGGCATTTTATCCTGGTATGTATAGTGAGTGCACTTAGGTATGTTGATTGGTCTTGCCTGAATGGTATAATTGATGTAGATGAGGTCTGTGAACTGTATTATAGTAAGATATACTATATTCTGGGTCTTTACGTACCAAAATATCGAAAATTCAAGAGTAAATATCCTCCCTGGTTTAATCGTGATATTATTGCAAACATTAAATCGAAGTACTACTATTTTAAAAAATATCAGCGTTTTAAAAATATATCTTACTACAATGAATACTCTAGGTTAAGAAGAATAGTTAAAAGTCAAATTCGAGAAGCCTTTAAAAATTATTTATTAGTAACTGAAAATAGTATTATTAGTTATCCAAAACATTTTTGGTCATATATTCATAGCAAAAAAGGTATTACGAGGATTCCGGATAGGATGTTTTATAATGACACGATATATAATGAACCTGATGCTATTCGAAATGATTTTGCAAAATTCTTTGAGAGTATTTATATACATGATCCTGTACACCACATTTCCCAAGTAACAAGTAATGTGTCTTCCTATATACACATTCCTTGCTTTAATGAAACAGACATTGTTGGTGCAATTAAGAAACTTCCTAACAAATGTACCTCAGGAAATGATAAAATTCCAAATTTTTTGATTCAGGATTGCGCTCGTGTGTTAGCACAGCCATTACTTACGATTTTTAATTTGATTTTAAAAACCAGTACAAAAATATGGAAAATTGGTAGTTTGTTCTATCTTAAAAATTGGGGACAAGGCAAACATTGCAAATTATCGTGCAATAACCATTTTAAACAATTTTGCAAAGGTATTGGAGATCTCGGTGTATAACTCTATTTCAGTTCAAGCTAGTTAATTGATTAAACTTGCACAACATGGATTCATATAGCGGAAGCTATTGACATCAGAAGACAGGTTGATGTTATATACACCGACATTTCCAAGGCCTTTGACAGGATCGATCATTCAACTTTGCTGTCTAAACTAGATTCTATAGGGTTTAGTAATTTTCTACTGTAGCTTTTTAAATTGTATTTAACAGAAAACAATACGTATCCTATTATGGGGTTGATTCTGAGTTTTACACTACCTCGTCTGATGTACCACAAGGGTCCAATCTTAGCCCTCTTTTATTCATAGTATTTATTAATGACCTTACAGCTTCTTTAAAGTGTGAGAGCCTGCTATTTGCAGATGATTTAAAAATTTATACCACTGTTGATACTACTAATGATTGTACTTTCTTGTAAGCCCAGCTTGATAATGTTCGTGAGTGGTGCGAAAACAATTAAGTTATATTTAAATGTAAAAAAATGCAAAGTATGTTCGTACACGAGGAAGTTGGAACCTATTCACGTTGATTATCAACTAAATAATAGTAGTTTGGAAAGAGTGTGTGAAATGCAGGATCTTGGAGTTCTGTTTGATAGTAATTTCGATTTTGTTTCTCTTATTGCAGTCTGCAGCTAATAAAATGCTGGGGTTTATAGTGAAAAACTGTAGTACATTTAATAATACAACTGCCCTTAAAACCTTATATTTTACATTGGTCCGCTCAAAACTTGAATATGCTGCAGTTGTTTGGAATCCGTACTATGAGGTTCATGTCAGTGCCTTGGAGGCAGTTCAAAGAAGGTTTTTAAAATTTTTGGCATTTAAACTGGAATGTCAATATCCGCGCAGAGGCATAGACCAATCGACATTACTGCATCGATTTGACATTCAGTCGTTACAATTAGGAAGGGTGAACAGTGGTTTGACTTTTTTGTATAAATTACTTAATAATTTTATTGACTGTCTCCAATTGTTTGATAAGGTTGATTTTCTTGTGCCTCAACAATATTCTCGTAGACATTATGCGTTTTGCTGTAATCTCCCAAGAACTAATGTCTTATTTAACTCACCACTTCATACCATGTGTCATAATTTTAACAATTTTTTAACTACTGTGATATTCATTTTGACAGATTATCAACTATTTTAGAGAAGTCTAGCGCAAATTACTTGACCCCGGGATAGACTTGCAAACATCGATAAAGTCAAAATAAAGTTTAGTTGCTTTAGTAAGCTTTTTTATTTAGCGAAATTAAAAAGATATTGGTTGGGTTTGCTCTCAGTAGTTTTATTTGATTTAAAAATTCTACTATGTAAACATATCTCTATTATACAATAACATCTTAGTCAATGATTGTAATTGCTCTGATATACGTTGTAAACACTTTTGTTTGTATTTTAAGCAAAAAGTATTATTATTATTATTATTATGACAAAAAAGTTCTTTCTCACATTTGGTCAATGTGATTCCATGTTTGGCTGACGGGCCCAAGCCAAGTCAGCCCAAACGCTATTACCATTGTGTATTAAGGAATGACCTGATAATGTTACATGGTTTCAAAGTCACTGACTTCTGAATATTTCTGTGTATGTTTCTGTTGAGTCCTAATTGTACCAAATGTGGTGTTATTATTATTATTATTATATAAAATTTTTCGGTCTTCACCCCATTCACCCGCTTGGCTTGAAGTGATATCGTTCAAAACTTATAGGTTTCATCATCTCATTAGTTAATATCTATGAACCAAGTTTGAAATTGATATCTCATTTTTTTCGAGAGCTATCGTACCAACAGACCGACAGATACAGACAGACCGACGGAAATATGTAACTATATTCTTCGCGATCTAGGAATCCTAAAACGGGAAGAAAAACAAAAATTTCAAAGTGTAATTTTTCCACGAATACTATACAATACTTTTCTTTAGTAAGGAAAGTAAAAATCCATATTTGCTATCAAATTACAGTTCCATTTAGCAACCTGATAAAATTTGTAATTTCCAGTTAATACCTTACATCCTGATACTTAATACAGACTTAGTGGAAATAGAAATCGTTTCTGGAAAACAATAATTTTCTTCCCAATTTAATGAAGTTAAATTTAGAACGATACCAAAATATCCGTCCGAAAAATTAATTTTTGAAGATCTCGGCCATTTATAAACCGATTTTCAAAATTCTTTCTTCTTTTTGAAAGAATTTGTCAACAGGCTGAACACATAAAAAAATTTCGGAAATCGGACGGATATTTTGTCCGTCCAAAATATTGGTTTTTACAGTTTAATGATATACACTGTTATTTCGTATTTTTGTTAATATGCATGTAATAAATGACAAACATCTATTAATCCACTACATAAAATAGAAAAAAAAAAATTGATGTACAAACTACAATTTAAATATCTAAGAGGTTCTTGGCTTCGTCTAACAGTTCCTTGGCAACAATGACTGATGGTTTTCTGATATTTGATATGTATGGGTCTGATGTAAATAAAAGACCATGAAATACGTCTTCATTCGTTGCGGACCTAGATCACTTTCTAGCGTGACATAATCTGATATTTTTGTAATCTTTATTACGTATCCTCAGATAAATTACCAATAGGCAGAACAGCAAAATGTCTAATTATACTTTCTCCATGTATTAAGATCTTATGTACTGAAGAAGGCATGTTATACCACATATATTGTGCAACGTACAATTGTGCAGTAGCGCGAGTATATTCGCCAAATTTTTCTGGATTTACAGCAATACCGCATGCCAAAGTCTGAAGAATAACATAAAACCTTTTAATAAGTTCCTCATTAACTCCTGTTATTTCTGAAGAGCAGTAGTAGTTCTCAAAAAAACGTCGAGCTGTATTGCCGTTATTGCTATTTACACTTCCTTGCCGGGGTTTATCAACATGCATTCCCATTCGGCTTCGAAATAGACTTTGTACAAGTTTTTTCTTGTCTTCTCTACTTTTTTTTTATCTTCCGAAGTTCTCGCAGCCCATTTTTTAAACGAAAGATTATATGAAATATGTAAAACTAACTCCATGCACCTAATCCATGCATGCAACGTCGACAAACCGTACTCGTAAGCATTCATATTATCTAGCTTTGATTCAATCTTCTCCAAATTATTCATATCGCTTGGTTTAGCCCCACACACCGTACACACAGCTCCAGAACTTGTGTCAGTTAGAACTTGTGTAACTTTTCCATCCACCATAGTTAAGAACAGCTCGTGACTTATTTCAATTAGCTGGTCCCCCATGTGTATCTCAGAAATTTTCAAATTATTAATTTGACCCCGAATATTACCGACCACCGAACGGGTTTTCTAGGGCGTTTCTTTTGCAAATTCCATCAGAATTGGTCGGCAATATCGAATAGAAGAGCAAGCCGGATTTTGCCAAAGAACCTCTTTTGTTTCTGTATCAATTAGCTTTATTGGTACCAAAGACGCTATAAATAAGTTTGCATCTGAGACCAAGTTACTTTCATCTGTTAAAATTTGTTTATATTCACTTTGTCCCGATGAATCATCACATCCCCATTTGGTAAACAATTTAAGATTTCTTGTTGTTGGGTTGTAAATATTTTCAATTTTTAAGATACGGGTAGTAGTGTGATCCAGCAAATCTTGTAGATTTACTTTAGCGCCTGTATCGGTTATTTCAATGCTGCACAGTTTTTTTGCGTTTGTTAATATATTATATGACGGCAATATATCGAAGTTTATCAGTCTTGCTCGAAGTAATCCGTATTGTGATTTCAAAAGATCTAAATCAGCAAAAAGACTTAAAGCTTCATCCGCCGTAAAATATGTTTCATGCAACAATTTTTCCTTTATGATATTTTTTTCATCTCTATCACAATTCCGCATCATTGCAACAACAAAAGCTTCTTCCAATTCTCCTTCAGACCGCAATCCTTGGACGTATACGTTATGTATATTCTCGAGTCCATATTCTTGAATTAACTCCATATTCTTCCTGTAGGTTTGATATCCATTGGTATTTCGTCGAACTGTACCTTAAATTCACCGTCTAACCACGTTGTATTTTTATTAAAGAAACGTTCTTTAGTTCGGTTAGATGTGGTCCAGCGATTGTTAAAAGCTGATATAAACGATTTTTGAATACTTTTTACAACTAATTCACCTTTTGGAGACGACAAATGATGGTATTTTTGAATATCTTCTTTTTTTGTCCCATGGTCAAAATTCACATAATACTCGTCGAGGCACAACAAATTCACTCATTTTGTTGTATAGGTACTTCGCAAATATTGTTTTTACCGAGGTTGGTGAAGACTCTATGTCGAAGCACAATAAAGTACTGGTAAATGACATTTAAATCAATAACTTTTATACTTCAATTCCGTGAGAAAAATATTATTATCTGCGGGTAGTCACATATTTATCGCGTTCTTGATATGATATGATTTCCAATAACAGTATTTCCACGTTACCTAAACTTTAATTTAGGTAGTAATCTATCTTTATATATAAAACACAAAAAATGTTTCTACCTACCCAAGGCAGCTCTACCATGTAGTAGCAGTTCGGCAATAGCAACAAAGCCGAAAAAAATCACATGTATTTTGTTGGTAGAAAATTCACCACATTGTCAAAAATCACGAGAGCTTCTCTCAAAAAACAACCACTTTATGTATGTATGTAGTTCAATGCGGCAGTTTGTAAACAAAATTTTGACAACTTGCTGGGATGTAAATAATAGTACCCTGTTCTAGTGATATTACCTGGTAAAGCTGCCTTGTACCTACCTACCTACCTACATATCTACCTGCCTACCTATGTCCGCTATAGACGCTAGTAGACAATATTATTTAACAATAAAATGTCAGAAATAATCTATTTTTCGAAAAATCTCCTGAATCGAATCTTAAAGAAATTTTTTAAATATTTTGCATTTCCCTCCCCATCAGGTATTTTTCGTCCCATTTAAAAGGGGGCAGATTCGGGCAAATTTTTTTTTTGCCTTGACTTTTATACGAGCTGCTCTATGTGATGGTATCAAAATTACGACATCGGCAGACATCGCTAACTGTCAAAAGTCTATTTAAAGTTTCTAATAAGGTTAGGATATTAGATACTGCAAAAACAATCGTGTACCTCTCCAGTTTTTACATAAATGTCTACTTAAATGCTTTTTAAATAAGGTACTTAATAACCATTCTAACCATATATCACACTTACATATTTGCATTAAAAATAATGAAAATATGACCATGTAAACTGGTGCAATTCTGTTCTACATAATCGACATTATTTTGAGCGTCAACTTGCAAGTCAAGTTTTATTAAGAAAAAATGAGAAATCTATTAAATTCTATATAATATGTATTAGACATTCAGTTAGATATGTGCATTAACAAAATATTCAATATCGAACATTCGCAAAACCTATTTTTGAGACGGTACGCACGATTCTGTCCCATAGTGCGTCGGACATATCGGAAATATAACATGCAGTATGCACTCTTTATGTCCCTTTTCATTAGTGCTAATAGTGTAGTTCGATACCAGATCTAATGATTAATAAAACGAAATAATTATTAATATAAAAAGAAATTATTACAGAATTGTAATATCTATATCTAATCTATTTAATAAGGCAAGAAATCTCATAATTTCAAGTTAACGTTTCAGATCAAGATGAACGCGGGCTTATTAGGAACAAAAACCCTTTTCTGGAGAACAATAAGTTTCTTCCTCACGTAATTAAGACAAGTTTGGAGAGATTTAACAATAGCAAAAGGGGTTGGATAGCAAGCTTGTCTTACTGCCTTATATTCGCGTCAAGATGCAATGATTAATGGCAGGTTGACTTAACAACCAATAAATTATTCCTAATACTATTAATTAATGCTGATTAGTGCATAAAACTTGAGCGCTATTATAAAACAAGATAAATGTGAAATATTCATGCAATAAGTATTTAAATTTGAACAAAAAAAAGTATAAGGGTTGATTGATTGGTCCGTTACTTTGTGACAGTACATTTTAACAATAAAACTACTTAATTGGAAACAGTTTTCTAAAAACTCAACACGCGAAAAATATTCTCTTTTGGTTTAGATATGTGGACGACATCTTAGTATGTTTCCTTGGAAATGATACTGAACTAAATTCCACTTTAAATCAGCTAAATAATTTACACTCCAACATAAAATTCACACTTGAAAATAAAATAAATTTCTTACATATTACAATTTTGAAAAAGAGAAATAGACTAGAATTCGATATCTTCCGCAAACCAACCTTTTCAGATGTCACCATCCCAGCTGACTCAATACACCCTAAGTCCCATAAACTGGCTGCCTATAGATCTATGATCCATAGAGCCTTCAATATCCCTCTTAGTAAAAATAATTTAAAAAAAGAACTGGACACAATCAAAAATATAGCACTCAATAACGGCTTCCAACCTAAAATAATTAATACCTTAATAAGCCGTAAACGAAAACAAATCACTTTCAGCTTAATCTACCCCGTAAAAGAATACCGAGAAAAGAAAACATTCATACCTCTGACATATTTTGGTCCCATCTCGGATAAAATATCCCAAGTTCTCACGACCGAAAAAACAAGAATAGCTTTAAAACCCGCTCAAAAATTATCCAATATTTTTTAATGCCAAAGATAAAACTAATAAATACAATAAATCAGGAGTTTATAAACTTAATTGTCAAAAGTGCAATAGCTGTTACGTAGGCCAAACGGGACGGAATTTCAAGACAAGATTCACAGAACACAATGCCTCTTATAGGCTAAAAAATGAAAAATTACACTTTGCTAAACATTTCTTAGAAACAGGCCATACTTTTCCCAATATCGATTGTCTACAAATACTCCATATGGCACCTAAAGGGTCAAAACTCAACTTCTTAGAATCTATAGAAATTTACAGATATTCAAAGGACCATAATATAAATTTACTGAATAGTCAATTAGACGTAGCAAATTCTCTTTTGTTCCAACTTTTTAACAAATAATAGACCCACATCTGTTCATCATATAAACATAAAATACCAAAAATCTGTTTTAGTCTTAGTTAAGCGTTTGACAATGTAGTTGTACTACGAAATCGCGATAACGCAATTGTAAAATCTTTACAAATATATTTAGTGACAGTTAACAAAGTAATTAAGTAGTTTTATTGTTAAAAAAAAATATCTTTCCAATCAAATTTTTGAAGCTATTATGGTCAATCTTGTACTATTCTCTGTTTATTTAAAAGTAAATTGCAATAAATTATTTAGAATTATGAAAATTAGCATCAAGCAGTAGTAAGGGCCCCAGAGTTGTACTTACATTTTATCTATGATGCAGCAGTTCAACACTCTACTGGAATGCCATCTGATATTGGTCTAATATTCGCAATTTCTTATATTTGAATATAATACGAAAACGACCCTTTTTTTTTTTTGTTTGGAGCTAAATAGTCTGAAATAGTTCTGACCAGTGGTGGTGCGCCTGGGCGTATAGATATTATTTGCGAATAGTATGAATGAAACATTTATTAGGAAGAAATAACATTTTATAATGAAACATTATTAATTAAAAAATATACAACTGAGGAAGTCCAACAACAATGGAAAAAGTATTACCAATCTTCTATCTCCGACTTATTTGAAAAACTAATCATTGTTCGACTCATTTGAATTTACATGTATAATTAAAGGTTCAAAAATGGCATCCACTGCCATTTTTGAACCTTTAATTATACACGACTTTTCCAACAATAGAAAGGATAAATATTTATTGTTTTGAGGCAAATGCTTTCAAGAAATAAAATAGACCAGACACTATTTGTCTAATAAATTTACGTAGCACACAGTTATTGAAGTCCATTAATTATACTTTCTAGTTCTTCTAACATTTAATAGAATAATCTACTAAATTGAATCGACATCTTTCATCCATTTAGTCATTAAGTTCACGTAATTTTAATTTAAATTAAGAAATGATCCTACAAATGGCAGATTAGAATTGGCAGAAATAGACAAAAAATAAAGAAAAATATTATTAAACCGAAAAAATCGCCACCGTCCGGAAAAAAAGAAGAAAATAGAGTGATAGAAAGAAATGTGGGGTCAGAAGAAATTCCCGATGTAATAAGGATGAAACGATGAACGCCATACAACATATGGATAATAACAAGCAACCATGAGACGATGAAATAAGTATAAAAATGATAAGGTATGTACGGGCATCAATGATACAACCTCTTCAAGCTTTATTTAATAGGTGCCTTATGGAGAGTAAAATACCAACGCCTTGATTGTGCTTATTTGTAAAAAGAAAACACATTTAAATTGGAGAATTACAGAGCCATCAGTTTGTTACCGGTACTATCAAATCCTTACTAGAATCATAACATATAGATTAACAAACAAATTAGACAGTTATCAACCTGAATAAGCGAGATTTAGACTGGGATACAACACTTTGGACCATCTTCAAAAAATTAGATTACTAGTGGAAAAAGCAAATGAATATAAGATCACCTTGTGGATAGCAATGGATGACTACGAAAAAGCATTTGACTCGGTAGAGATATGTACACGGTCCACATTTTATCTCCCACCCTCAATACATTCTCAATGCATTTTCGCCAATTTTCTGTGGAAACATTAGATACGGCATTCTGAAAAAGGTTTTGTATGTCGGCTAATTTATAGGTCATACTGTTCCTGGCGACTTAACTTTTAACTTGTGCCCATATAAGTTCTATCGGATTGAGCTCGTAATGATATGGTGGCAGGGGATAAACAGTAATATTACGTTTTTTTTTTTTGCTATTTCGTCGATGACGAAACTTGTGTACTTGTCTTTATTTCTGAGAACTTCAAGCTTTACAAGTTCTAATAATTCTCTCTTAACGCTGTCTTTTGGAAATGAAATGTTTTTCTCTGTCATCCAAGATTGGAAGTCGTTTTTCAGCAAGCCAGCGTGATTCGCTGGAACATCGAAGAACGGAATGCGGCTTGAGTCTGTTCTACAAGTATTTTCATGGAAAGTGTTCGAAGGATGTAGCCCGCTTAATTCCTCCTAAAGCGGTGCATGTTAGAAATATACGTCGCTCTGGTGCTTCACATCCGTATGAGTATCAGCTTGTTACTTCCGCTTACAACACTTTTCAAGCAGTCTTTTATATGGAGAACATCATCCCTTGGGAATAATTTGCCCAGCGCTGTGTTTCCCACCGAGTACAATTTACAGCGATTCAAGAACAACGTGAATCGCTTTTTCCGCACACATGACGGTCCTGGAGCGCTTTAGAGACTTCCTTGCAGCACGTGTGCTAGACCCATAAAAAAAAAACCAAAAGTTGGAACTCGTTCTAATTTTTTAGAATGGTAACTTGCGTTAAACATTACAATAACAGAACCGTCTGGTATTAAGTTTAACATCTGCAAAAGCAATCTTCAAATACATCGGAATTCACATCTTTTTGATAATCTTCTATTTTCTTGGATACGATTGTTAAAAGACCTTCGTCTACAAAAGCAGCTCCACTTCCAATATGCGTAATAATTAGCCTACGTCCCTTACCAGATGGCGGTTTAAGACCAGTAGAGAAACCTTTATTCTTCAGAGTTTCTTGACTGTGTGCCTTCATTTTTCCACGTTTCATCTAAGTAATATTTTCTTTTTCCTTCAGAGTGAGCTTTTCTATCTTTCATTACAATTTCTCCACTTTCTATCAATAAAATTTTTTTAACACACTTTTTCCAATGAAAAGTCATACCTTTTAAAATACTCCAAATTTTACTCTACACATTTTCAGTATTTCTGGGTGGCTTGTCGCAGGCTGCAGGATCATATCCAAAGTTGGAATTCTTTTTTCCATAAAAAGTCATGAACAATACGCTTTATTGCTTGTTTTGTGTTGTCTGTCAGCTGAAGTTCTTTCCTGCCTGGTCTCTTTTTTGGAGAGTTTATACGCCCTTCTTTTCTTCTCTTAAAATTCTGTGATTTTACCAACACCGGTCATTAAGGAACATTTTGTCACACAATCGTCCATACTTAAATAACAATTTATTTTGATTGTTCTTACCGTAGTCAAATACATTTTTAACTATATGCTTTTCATTATGGGTTAGCTGCCCGATATTTGGCGTTTCTCAGCAGAAGACTTTTTGTTAACACACTAACTGACTTGTCACTAACTGGCTTGACACTTGGCATGCTGCTCTAAATATATATTTATAGTTGGGGCAACAGGAAGATATATAATACGACTGAAAAGTTTTTGGTCTGACACATAGATGTCACCCTTTTCCAAAAATCCAACCATTAAACGATACGTGTCAAAATTTCATGACATTTCGACGATTAGTTTACAAGTTATAATGATTTTAGTGACGCTACTCTTAATATTTTCAAACCTATGTAAATTTCGTGTGTTGATCAAACACTGATTTTTGATGGGAAAAAATACCGTTCAAGCAAAGCATTGGCTTGATAAGTGTTACGAGGACTCTGCCCCTGGAAAATCACTCATCATTTACTGGTATGTTGAATTTAAACGCCGTCGTACAGATACAAATGATGCTGAACGCTCTGGCCGCCCACATTAGGTGGTTACACCGGAAAACATAAAAAAAAATCAACAAAATTATTTTGGATGAACGTAAAGTGAAATTGCGTGAGATAGCTGACACCTTAAAGCTATCAAAAGAACCTGTTGGTCGTATTTTACATAAACATTTGGGCATGAGAAAGCTCTGTTCGAAATGGGTACCGCGTTTGCTCACAATGGACCAAAAACAACGCGTTGATGATTCTGAGAGCTGATTGCACATGTTTAAGCGCAATAAAAAGGATTTTTTCGTGCGATATGTGACAATGGATGAAACATAGATCTACCACTATATACCGGAATCAAATTGGGAGTCAGCTGAGTGGACAGCAGCTGGTGAAAGCCGCCCGAAGCGATCAAAGACACAACAGTCGGCTGGGAAGGTTCTGGTCTCTGTATTTTGGGATGCGCATGGAATAATTTTCATTGAGTATGCTGAGAAGGGAAAAACCATCAATAGCGAATATTATATAGAGTTATTAGTACGTCTAAAGGTAGAAATCGCAAAGAAACGGCCCCAAATGAACAAGAAAAACGTACGCTTTCATTAAGACAATGCACCGTGTCACAAGTCAATGGTTACGATGGAAAAATTGCATGAATTGAAGTTTGAATTGCTTCCTCATCAACCGTATTCTCCAGATTTGACCCCCAGCGATAATAGGGAACGAGATATGGCTCCAGTGAAGCAGTTATCGCTGAAACTGAGTCCTATTTTGAAGGAAAATCCTTCTATAAGAAAGGTATAGAAATGTTAGAAAAGTGTTTGACAGATTGTATCGCTCTTGAAGGGGACTACGAGGCTGGTTTGAAAAGTCCGTGCAAAAATAAAAACTACTTATGTGTTTGGGGTAAACCTTTTTTATTTTTCGACATAGTCTCCTTTTAGGCTTATACACTTCGTCCAACGATGTTCTAGTTTGTTGATCCCTTCCGAATAATAGGATTTGTCCAAGTCTGCAAAATATCCATTAGTGTCTGCAATCACCTCCTAGTTTGAATAAAATCTTTGTCTCGCCAGCCATTTCTTCAAATTGGGGAACAAATAGTAGTCCGAGGGAGCTAAGTCTGGAGAATAGGGTGGATGTGAAACGAGTTGGAATCCTATTTCCATTAATTTTGCGACCACAACTGCTGAGGTGTGTGCTGGTGCGTTGTCGTGATGGAAAAGGACTTTCTTGTGGGCCAATCGCGGACGTTTTTCTTGCAGCTCGGTTTTCAAACGGTCCAATAACGATGAATAATATTCACCTGTATAGTTTTACCCTTTTCCAGATAGTCGATGAGGATTATCCCTTGCGAATCCCAAAAGACAGTCACCATAACCTTTCCGGCCGAAGGAACGGTCTTCGCCTTTTTGGTGCAGATTCCCCCTTGGTAACCCATTGTTTAGATTGTTGTTTGGTCTCAGGAGTATAGTAATGTATCCATGTTTCATCCACAGTGACGAAACGATGCTTAAAGTCCTTCGGATTCTTCTGGAACAGCTGCGAACCATCCTTGCAACACTTCACACGATTCCGTTTTTTGGTCAAGCGTGAGCAATCGCGGCACCCCATCTTGCGGATAGCTTTCTCATGTCCAAATGTTTATGCAAAATATTATGTACCCGTTCAGTCGAGATGCCCACAGCACTAGCAATCTCACGCACCTTAACTCTTCTGTCATCCATCACCATATCATGGATTTGATCAATGATTTCTGGAGTCGTAACCTCCACAGGCCGTCCAGAACGTTCAGCGTCACTTGTGCCCATAAGGCCAGTCCGAAAATTTTGAAACCACTTATAAACTGTTCTAATCGAAGGTGCAGAGTCACCATAATGTTTATCAAGCTTCTCTTTAGTCTCCTGAGGCGTTTTGCCTTTCATAAAGTAATGTTTAATCACCACACGAAATTCTTTTTCGTGCATTTCTTGAAAATCACTCGACTTCCTTGATTCGCACGAATGCCAAACACAAAGAAATAGACCAATATGGCTGAAACTTGGTGTGCGTTCATTCAAGAGATGCTACTAACTAAACATGACCTCGATACGCGCCGGTGGTGCCATCTCTCGGACTTTGCACGGACTTTTCAAACCAGCCTCGTATATTAATGAATAAAGTCGAATTTTGCAAAAAATGTGTTTTAAGTAGCTAGACCAAACACTTTTCGGTCTACGTGTTAAATGAAATGATTTGATCGGCAATAAAACTTCGTTACAAAAGAACATTGTTACCTAAAAGATACCTGGGAATAGATAGCACGTCTCCGTTTTAGGACCGCCTGTCAGTTCACTGACATTTTACACTTTTTCGTATCATTTGAGCATATCATCTTACAAAAGTAAATGAATAAGGTATGAATTAAAACACAGCGTTATTGAAGTTATGAAGTATTTTGACAAAATTTCGTGCATGTTATTCCAGTTTTGATAAAAATAAATAAGACATAAAAATATGGTCAAAAATTGGTTCTACAGAAACATCAAAATACAACCTGGTTGCTGGTCGTTATAGATTATTAGGATTTATTATAATTGGTTTCAAAAGAATTTGGAGAGCAAAACTCGTTCGTAAATCGAGAACGGTTCATTAAAGTCACAGCTGATGTAATGTCTTGCATCACAGATCCATCTAACAATTTTGTTCTTATTGAAACCAATGAAAAGGTGCAGTTTTTTTATCAATTCCCAGAAAATTAAACGTGATAAAAAAGAAAACAGAATCAATAGAATAGTCAATATCTGTAAAAAATATAAAATGAATTCCATACCAATATCTTATTTCGTTCGAGAGTTATCGTACCAACAGGCACAATGACTAACAGATCGATAGACTCACGGAAATTGGAAACATTATATTTTTAGTATTCCGTACTGAACACTTATAAGAACACTTCGGTGTCTGTCTGTCTGTCCGTCTGTCTGTTCATCTGTCACACCCAATTTTCTCCGAAACTATTTGACATAGAAAGTTGAAATTTGACACTAATATAGAAACTGATGGCCTCAGCAGAGCCGAGTAATTGCGAAAGTTAAATTTTGACTTAAGGGGCTAGTTTTGGGGTGGTGAAATCGGAAGTGAAAAAAAAAATACTAGGTGATCGAGTATGCTGTCAAATTAAAGATTGTAAAAACACTAGTTCAAGAATATATATATATATATATATATATATATATATATATATATATATATATATATATATATATATATATAAAGTAATATTTGCGCACACTGTTCCTTGTACTATTTCTAAAAAATTGCGAAAAATCACTGTCTCCCCCCTTATCTGGAAAAGTACTGATCAGAAAGTTTTGAAAAAATTCTGGAATATTCTCCAGAGGGTGTAGATTGAACGAAAATTATCACAAGTGCGTTACCTCTAATAATTTATCTGGTTTATTAAAAGAAACAAAAATTTCAAGGTCATCAGTTTTCAGTAAAGATCGGAAAAACTTTGTTAAAAACTCATTTGGGGTTTATTTCGTGAAGTCATTGATCATTTTATACCTCCGAAAAAAAAATTGTTATTTTAAAAGCAATCAACATATGGAACACTAATTGCGCAAGTTCGACTTGCACTTGGCCGTTTTTTTTTGTTATTTTCTCATTTTTTTTTTATCATTTTAAGGACTATATAATCGTCAACTCCTGCTTTTCTGTTTTTAGTTTGTTTTTGGGCTAAATCTATTTCATCAACTATGATTTCTGGCCGTTCTTCTGAGTGACGCTGATGATCCTTATTTTTTCTTTTTTCTTGCTTTTTGAGTATATTTCATTCAAGATTTTTGCTTTATATAAATCAATATACAACGAATCGATTAATTCTAGCATATGTTTCCAATCGAAATTTCCTTGCTTGAGTTTTAACTTACTTAGATGCCGTATTTTTCCTAAAGTCTGTTTAGTTACTTGGACACTTTGTAGTCCGGTTTTTTTATTTTTGACTACATTTATCGTCGATTCTCTTAATATTAATTTGATACGCTTTATGTAAGTTTTTACTGACCTATCTCAAATTGTATTGAAACTCGTTCTTCAGTGGTTTTTTATATTTATTTCATTGAAATCTCCGTGAAAATTTGGTTGGTTCCAAATTTTTTTTACGTATATTTTACTTCATATTAATCTATAATACTGTAGGGACTGTAAAAAAAATAAAGATATGTAAAAATATTTTAGAGTGAGTTTTTCATAACTGCAATTAATGATGTACCAATAACAAACTATTACACTAAATGTCCAGCTACCTAGTAACTGGTATCTTAGAATTTACTGTATTAAATAGGAATGCATCCTCAACGCTTCGCCTGCGATTGCACAAGACACACAAGACGATTAAAGTACTGATTTTAGTGTAAAAAGTAATGATCTTTAAAGAAGCCTTGCGCATTCCTAGGCGAAATGTCTGAAAGTCACTTTAGTTTGACCTAATTCAATCTCAAAAGCCATGTTTTAACTACGCATCTGTTTTTATTTTCGTAAAATAAATAGTTACTAAAATTCGAGATTTAGGAAAGGTGTATGTTGTATATAGTACTAGCAGTGCCCGCGGTTCCACTACTATCGTCACTGCTTATTCCTTATATTCCCTAACGTAATAAAATATGTGCCATTATTTCCCCTTATCTCCCATTTATTTCTCCTTACCATCCATTATCTAGGCTTATCTCGACTTATCTCGCAATATTTCTCCTTATTTCCCATTATCTCACCATAACTCCTATTATCTACACTTATCTCTGCTTATTTTCCATTATTTCTCTTTATCCCCCATTATTCATACTTATCTCACCTTATCTCCCATTGTCTAGGCTTATATCGAATTATATAGAACATATGTATAAATTTATAAAAAACATGTAAATCGGATAAGTTGTTCTCATGTGATAAGCGCACTAATGGACAGACAGACAGAGAGACGTTGCATTTCATAAATATGATATTCTTTGCAACATGATATTGTTCCATATTTAGTAGTTTAGGCAGTGTATTGCAAGAGAACCCGCTAGCGGCACTCTTTTCTCTGACTTGATTCACTATTATCGTCACTACTTATTCCTTATGTTACCTAACGTAATAAAATAGACAGACAGACAGAGAGACGTTGCATTT